>OX638068.1:27026411-27652203 GCA_951804385.1 Trifolium dubium
TTAATTAAAGCGAAAAGGAGAGAGTGTGACGTATGTCCGCTTGATTCGAATAGGACAGTCTGTGACGTATGTCCCGGATGGTGGACTATTCTCACTTTAATCAACTAACTTTAAACATTCGAATGAAAAGGAGGGAATGTGACGTATGTCCCGTTCGGCTTGAATTGAACAGTCTGTGACGTATGTCCGGATAAGTGTTCAATTCTCATTCAACTGAACAATCTCAAAAATCCTAAAAAATACTCAATTCACTCCATTCTTTTTCCTGCCTCCATGCAATCAACTCTTTTCCACTGCTCTTGCGCAGTCAAATCTCTTTTCAACTGTTTTCCTAAACGGATAGTGCCTTATCCATTCCCCTGCTACAGACAAACGCTTAAGCCTCCGAAGCGAGCATACAAGCATACTGTTGTATCAGTGGAATGCGACCTAAGCATCGTTCACTAAAAACAACCAACACACAATCTTTCTTTTCAGGAAGAACTACGTGAGCTTTGACTTCCTCATTGTACTTGGGGGATACGTAGGAGCGAGAGCCTCTCTCGTCAAGCCAAATAATTAAAAAAAAACTTTTTTTTTCCTTTTCAGTTTAATATGCGGTAATTTATTTCTTTTTATGCGGCTAGTTCTGTTTATGCAAACCAAATTTCCTCAAATGGTTCTCGTTGAGTACAACAGATATGAGGGGGTGTTAATGTCTTCCTCTCATGTAACCAACTCCCGAACCCAATCTTTTAAGGTTTTATCATTATTTTCCTTTCCCCTCACGGGATAAATAAAATATGGTGGCGGCTTCATTGTTTACATTTATGCATTGCATTCATTTATTGCATATCTGTATATTTTTTGCGCCGGGTACTACAGTCACATAACTTTTTTTACAAAAATTCTACATCATATCACCTTTTTTATTACATTTACACGACACATTTCTTTTTTACACTTCTACATTACATTGCATCATAATCTACATTTTGCATTTCACATGACATTTGACACTAATTTTTTGCATCACACTACAATTTCATATAACATGATTCACTTCACATTTTTACATGCATACATGCATTTAGGTTAGGACATTGCATCATTTAAAAATGCACGTTAGAGACAATATCTTACGTTTTAGATCATTGAGCTCTAACATTAGCATTAATAGTGAAGGACCTTTTGGCCTAAATTCATTCTTTTCATAATAAAATAAAAACTTTTCTTTTTTGCTAAATAAAATGTTTTTGCTTGTATATGTTAATTAGGATTGTTTGTTGATGTGAGTGACTTTCGAAAATGCTATTATCATGTCTTTGCTTCCGACACATTTCTTTCACACACTCCACTTAATTAGTATGTTATTTTGCGATGTTTTCCTTTTCTCCTTCTATGTGCATTTCATCCTCATGTTTATTTTCCGCACTTGCATTTTTATTTTATATGCATCGCTCTTTTATTTATTTATTGCTTATTATTATCTATTCATTTGATTCGATATGGTTGTAAATATTAATTATTCAATTGGGTTGTAATAGCGTAGGACTTTATTTATCATTTTATTGCTTTCCTAGTTTACACAACACACACAATGCCAAATTTCATTTCCAAGCGAGAGAACTCGTAATTAAATTTCAATTGATTACGAGGGCTCTTGCGACAAAACTCCTTTCAACCTTCAAACGCGATATTTTATAAAGACAAAAACAACCGTAGGCCCACTCTAGTCGCAACGTCATTATACTATTTCACTATATTATTTATTTACACTTAACCCTTTTTTACATAACCAATCTTTATACTTTCTTACATCTTCTTTTCTATTAAACTTTCTTTTTTTCAATATAATAATTACATTACTTTCAAGAAAAACCTTTTTTTTACAAACAAAAAATATATTTACAATTTTTTCCTTTTACTCACCTTAAGGAAAATCCTTTTAACCTATTTTACCTTTTACTCACACTTAACTCTTTATCATAACAAAACTTACACTTTCTTACTATTTCCTTTTTACCATTTTCCTTACAAAACAACAATTACATTACTCTCAAAATCCTTTCTTTTACAAAGAAAAAATACTTTACACTTCTTTTCTTTTATTTATTTTATGAAAGAAAATTTCTTTTATTTTTACCCACTTTCTCTTTTTTTCTTCTATACAATTTCTCCCTCCATTCTTAAAGCATGTATATAAAAAAAGCATAAAAACATATAAGAGGTTACCATGGAGTACCATGGGCGCTTGAGGTGCTAACACCTTCCTTGAGCGCAACTAACCCCCGTACCTTTAGAATCTCTTCTTTTTAGGTTTTCGATTCTTTCCCCTTCTATATGGAAATGAAAGATCAAACTGTAGTGGGGTATGTCTCAAAAATCCCGCAACAATTGTCACATGGGAGCATTTTTTAAATTAAAAGTGGTTTTTGTTTTTTACTCTTTCCTTTATGATCCAAAGTTTTCAAATACCATAGAATTTAAGTTAGAGTAATATTCTTCTACGTATAGTATATCACAATAGAGAAGAATCAACTTTAAATATAGAACCTTATCGTGTATGACACTTAATTTTATTTGGGCTTCTCTAGATAATGTAACCTTATATTCACTAGTACAAAAATAAGAATATAATTATACATATTACACTTCTTTAATTGAAAATAGGTGTAAAAAAATTATGTTGTAATATTAGACACCATATTTAAAGAAAATAGGTGTAATAGTGAAAGAATATTTACCTAAAATTTATACTACACTTGTTATATAAACAAGGTGAGAAAAATTAGACTTTAGACACCATATTTAAAGAAATTTGGTGTAATAGTGAAACATTAGTGACCTAAAAATTATAATACACTTGTTATATAAAAAAGCTGAGAAAAAATAAGTTTTTTTTTTACGAAGAGACAAAAATAAGACTTATTTATAATAACTTGCTTGAAAAGAAATTAAACAATAACTTGCACATGATCCTTAAAAATAGAAACAAACTTTTTTATATTTTAAATATAAACAAACAAACTTCTTAATCTCAATTTGAAAGATGATTAAAAAAAAACTCAATTTGAAAGAAAAAAAAAACTCTAAACTTTATTAATACTTTCTCTCTCTATTAACCCTTTTTTTATCTCACTCAAACCCCTCTCTTCAACCACCGTCTTCCTCCACCTCATTCCCACCGCCGCCGTCGACTCCCTCTGTTCATCCCTCATCTACTTCTTATCTCTTCGTTTGTTATTGTATATAATGGTAAACTTCATTCTTAATCTCTCTTTTTATCACTTTATCCTTGTAACTACACTAAGAGAAGTTGTTCTATAATTCAATTATAGGGTTTCTCTTATGTACATTCTTTCTCGTCAACGATTTGGACGATAAGAGAATCTATGAAGATATTAGACAATAAGGTAATTGATGAAACAATTGTGTTGTATGTTTTTTTCTTCTTTCATTGAAGTATTTTGTGTTGTGTTGAAGATTTTTTCATCCCCAACTAATTTTGTTCGGTGATCAATAAAACGTAGTCATAAAAACTTGTATCTACATTGATTATAAACTATTTGATAGAAGTAGTGCATGACATTATATATATGGTTGAAATTTCAATTATTTTTTTTAGTGATTTGAAATTCCTATCACGATTTATGTAGTTATGATGCTTTTGTATTTTAGTTACTATTTATGTGTTCTAATTTTCACACACTATATATGTTTTACTAAGTACTTGTTTAATTTTTTATGTGTAGATATTCAATGACAATTTACCATATGAAAAGAGTCAACTGACAAAGTTATACAACTCGACACTCAATTTGTTTTCAAAAGGTTGAAGAGTGAAAATAACAAAGCTCCAAAGACAAGTGATTGAAGAGCCAAATCAACTAGAGCATCAAGGAAACGAAGAAAAGACGATAAAATGAAGTTAATTAAAAAAAAAACATGTAAATATCTCCACCCGAAAAAAAAAATATATAAATATAATTTATATTTAATGTATGCTATTTTGGTGTAAATTAGTTGAAGAATTTAATCTTTTTTATTGTTTTGTTTGAAGAATGATTTGATCAATTAATATCCAAAATTTCAAAAAATAAAATAAAATATTTTAGGGTATCTTTTTTGGTCTAATAATGGTTTTGTTTAATTAATATAAAAAAATCATTTTTTTTAATATTTCACACCACTTATTTGGGAAAAATAGTGTAAAAGCTTGAAAATTTAGTGTACAATACTAACATCTTACCCCCATTATACATACAATAGGGTGTAAATATATTAAAATGAGTATAAATAACAAATAATTTACACCCATTATAATTAAAAACCGGTGTCAAATCCTTGTAATTCGGTGCAAATAATGTAAAGTTTACACCTGATATGATTAAAATTTGGTGTAATATATCCATTTTAACACCCTTTTTTTAACCGGTGTAAATTCTTCTTATATATTACACCGGTTGAATTCACACCAAATCAAAAACGGTGTAATATCTCCAAAAAATGGGTGTTAAAACCCTTTTTTGCACTAGTGATTTTATAGCAACACAAACAAAACAAGATGGTTAGTGTGAATTTTACTCATTTTAATTTGTTTGATTGTTTTTGTTGTTGTTGTTGTTGAAGCATTATGGCTGGAATTGAATTTCACCCTTGTTTCCCTCTAATCTTAAGTGCTTCATCTGTTAGGTCTATGAGGTTTACACAATTGTTCTGTTTTTATAAGTTTAGTTTTTTGTTTTTATGGTCGTATTTATAAGGTACTATTTATGAGTAATACATATACCCACTTATAGCATATTTTAATTATTTTTTTGTATGTAATGTCATCCATTTTTTTGCAATAAGCAGAACATTACTGTACTACAGCTAGGACTATTTATAATAAGGGTTTTCTTCTATAATCCACTTTGTAAAACACTGGAACTTGTTGATTAAGCTGTTAAAGGTTAATTTATATGCTAATTCATTGCTTTACAAGGTGAATATGGTATATGCTAATTCATTGCTTTACAAGGTGAATATGGTTCATGATTGTTGGACACATACATTGGGAATGAATGAACTTTGTACTTATCTTTTGAAGCAGATTGGTGGTTTCTCTTCCTTCAACAGTGCCCCCAGTATGTTCTCCATCAGCTTTTTGTTTTACAGTAGAGATCAGATATCTTTGGAAGCCATGGTGATATTGGTTCTACAAAGAACAGCCAGAATAAAAAATACAGTGAAAAAATCAAGAAAGGCGAAACTGAATGAGCTTGGATTCTACCGTTTGAAGGCAAAACAAAAGATGTATTCTCCTAATCCAGAAGTTAGAATTCACTATAAGCTTGAAAAGGTATGATTTCATTGTAATTGTTATTTTTAAGTTTAAGGCTTTATTTTCTGTTGACACCGCTTGATCATTGTTACCGATTATTTACTTTTATGATAATTTTACCTCTTTTGGTTTGATCTAATGGTGTCCTGTGGATGCTCTAGCCTTGTCTGTGCAAGTGCAAGTCACATGACAAAGAATAAAGATATAGGTTATAGGTTATGTTACACAAAAGATAGAAATTTAAGGGGTACGAGAACAAACTGAATAAATAAATTTATCTCTTCATGTTAGATGCTCTACCCATTTTGAACTCATATACAACCAGTTTACCATGTTAGATGGCCATCTCATTGGCAAGGGTTTCAGTAAGTAAAAGAACCATCTGACATAATCAGGACTGCTAATTATGTTATTTACTATACCTCATATTGTTGCAAGCTACAACATTCCATGCTCTCATTGGCTTTCCTTAGAATCTTCTTACAAAAAATGGATAGGTTTTTTAGCTACTCTAAGCATCTATATAGATTATATGATTCTTGTGGTTTTTTGGGTGTACTGTATAGAAGTAAATAAAACTAATTCATTGATTTAGAACCAACGACTCATTATACTGAGGACATAGGTAACGTTGAGGAGATAACTATCAACTGAAACGGGTTTTTGGCTTAGGAGTTATGAGTGAAGAAAAATTATCTGATGCATAACTAAAAGAATGCATTTGATTAGGATTTGGTACATGACTTGGAGACGCCTTAGCATATTACACAAAAATGTACTTACTGTATTTCATGGGAACATATTATTATATTAATACCCCGAGGCACAATTTTTGAAAGTTATATTCCATATTTTTGACTTCACAACAGTTTTACACCTTTCAAGGTGTGCCCGTACCATGTGATTTTTCAATTAATTTTAAACTTTAGACAGATGCTTGTAGAGAATTGCCTTTTATTTTTGGGGCTGTGATTGGATATTTAGTAACTTGATGAGTGTCATTTTCTGCTAAACACAACATTTCACCAATGCTTCCTCCATTTGCATCGGGATTTCTTTAGTTCTTTCTGGGAAACTAAGTTATAGTTTCTGTTTTAATTAGGTTGAAGTATTAAAATATATTATATAAATCTTTAAAGGTGGCAACTGTCAACAAGCAGGTAAGAAGTATGAAAAGGTAAATACTTTACTGGCAATAGCTTTGAGTTTTCAAGTTCCTTTACTAAATCATTGAGAGTTTCATGCTGGTTGAATGTTGCAGTTTGTTGCCTTAAGCTAGTCAACTTCCTTGTAGCGTTCAAACTATGTATTCAAGTAATAACAAAATAAGTCACTAGTTCTCATGAACATATACCTTTGTGTTAACTTATAGAGTTATACCAACTTATAAAATAAATAGTTAGCACTTAAACTATATTTGTTAATATGTTGTTGCTGCTGCTGCTGCAGCATATGCTCTGCACTATGACATTTTGTACTATACTTGAGTACATGGTGTAGTATCCGGCGCAAAAAATATACAGATATGCAATAATGAAATGCAATGCACAAATGTAAACAATGAAGCCGCCACCATACTTTATTTATCCCGTGAGGGGAAAGGAAAATAATGATAAAACCTTAAAGATCGGGTTCGGGAGTTGGTTACATGAGGGGAAGGCGTTAACACCCCCTCATATCTGTTGTACTCAACGGGAACCATTTGAGGAATTTTGGTTTGCATAAACAGAGATAACCGCATAAAAAGAAATAAATTACCGCATATTAAACTGAAAAGGGAAAAAAGAGTTTTTTATTATTTGGCTTGACGAGAGAGGCTCTCGCTCCTACGTATCCCCCAAGTACAATGAGGAAGTCAAAGCTCACGTAGTTCTTCCTGAAAAAAGGTTTTGTTTGTTGATTGTTTTTAGTGAACGATGCTTAGGTCGCATTCCACTGATACAACAGTATGCTTGTATGCTCGCTTCGGAGGCTTAAGCGTTTGTCTGTAGCAGGGGAACGGATAAAGCGCCATCCATTTAGGAAAATGAAGCTGAAAAAGATTTGACTGCACAAGGACAGTTGAAAAAGAGTTGACTGCACAAGGGTAGGAAAACAGAATTTGAAGTGAATTAAGTTGTTTTTTGATTTTTAGATTATTCAGTGAATGGGAATAGTCCACCATCTGAGATGTACGTCACAGACTGTCCTACCCGAGCCGTACAAGACGTACGTCACGCTTCCTCTTTTCCATTCAGTTATTAGAGTTAATTGATTAAAACGGGAATAGTACACCATCTGAGATGTATGTCACAGACTGTACTATTCGAGCCGAACGAGACATACGTCACGCTCCCTCTTTTCCATTTTAATTAATCAACTGATGGCTTATCGATTAAAACGGGAATAGTACACCATCTGAGATGTACGTCACAGACTGCACTATTCGAGCCGAACGAGACGTACGTCACGCTCCCTCTTTTCCGCTTTAATTGATAAGTCAACGTTTTAGTTTTTTTATCATATTCAAGAAGAGAAGTTTAAAAGAAAACCAAGCCAGAGAAAAAGGATAGAAGAATACCAGATGATACGGAGGATGCGTATGAATATGAGATGTATGAGATGTGGTGATGAGCATAAAGTATGGAATATATTACACAATAATAAATTAAATAAACATCGAATGAAAGTATTTATTTTATTTTTTATTAGCGTTAAACGGGATTAAACGATAATAAAAACAACTCACAAAAACCCTAAAAAAACTAATATGGGCTTTTTGAGAAAAGCCCATGGGCTTTGGGCCAGACCGGGGGCACAACACAAAAAGGATAAAAAAACAGAAATAACAAAATTGGGCCTAAAGCCCAAAATCTGTTTGGCCCATCAAGGGGCGCACCTAGCAAACTAGGGGGTGTGAATCTGAATTCACACAAAAATAGGCTCAAGCCCAAAATCTGTTAACATGGGGGAGGTGCAGAAATGAACAGAGGGGGTATGAGAAGCAAATCATAAAAAAATAACAGACTACCAAGCCCAGCAGCAGATCTGGCCCAAAGGAACAAGACAAACGATCCGGGTCGGGTCGAACGGTTCAACCCGACCCGGATCTGTCATAAACCCACCAGAGAAAAACCAAACAAAAAAAAAACGTGTCAGCCAATCGCAGGCTGCCACGTGTCCTCCCCTCTTCCTTCTTGACACGACCGAGTCGGGTGACTCACTAACTCAGTAAGCTTCCATTGAAGCTCACGAGTTGACTCGCTCAACTCAAACAAATCCAAAACGCAACCAAATCAAGTTAACAAATATATCATTTCGCACGGTTTTATGCGTAGATTACAGATCGAGAGTCATAAACAGCAAACAACACTTAAATTTACGCGAACACAAGCAAATCCGAAAACGGTGTAAATTTCAAACGCGATTTCAGTCACGATTTAGCCAAATTGATTAACGAAAAAGGTTTTAAACATGGTTCCAGTTACGAATCAAGCAAAAACGCACGCAAACTCGTTCAAAATCACATTGCAACTACCTTTTTGGTTTGAGCATTTTTTGGTTTCGGACCGGGACGATTCAGAGCCGTTTTCGCGAGTTCGAGCGCGATTCAAGTACCAATAGATAGAGGGGAACAAGGTGAACGTTTTATCTTTTAATGATTTTGGGTTTTAATGGAGTTTTGATGGTGAATTTGAGTGAGGAAGTTTTTAGGGTTTGAGTAAGGGGATGGGGCGCGCGGCTGAAGAGAAGAAGAAGAGAAAATTGATTTGAAAAATGTGTGAACAGTGAAAAACTTAGGGTTTGTAATAAATGAGGTCCTATTTATAGGGCCTCATAACTTTGGGGTAATTTTGTGATTTCTGAACTTTAGTGGGTAAAAAGTGTAAAAATGAATAAAAATACAGATTTTCCTATTTATTTTAAAATATGAAATGGAATTAAAAAAAGATTGAGGTGGCAAATTGTGATTGGTTCGAAAAAAGGAAGAAATTCACAAATGATAGAAAAAGGGTAAAAATATTATAAAAAATGAATAAAATATAAAAAGATGAAATATAAACCTAAATGAAAGAAATAAAAACTATTTTTGATTATTTTGCTATTCTTCGTATAAAAAGATAAATTGCGACAAATAAAAAGAAATTAAGAAAAAAAGGATAAATTGTAAGCAAAAATTATCTAGAACTCTATTTTTGGTATTTCTTAAAGAAAATAAGAAATAATTTTCAAAATAAAATGTTTATTTTAAAAAGCGGAAAATTAGGGTATTACAGCTGCCCCTATTTAATTATCTTATACTCGAATGCGTAAATAACTTGTGTCTTTACGTGTTCAAAGTAAAAGGTAATTAAATACAAATACCTTAATTTTGTGGTATGAAAGTGATGTAATGATAATGAATGCATATGGAAGATGAAGGTGGAAACATACCTGGAATGATTAGTAACTGAATACCTGAGAATGAAATGATCATTACCCGCCCTATGAGTGTATAGACCATAAAAACTGAATCGCCTCCCCTCAGGGTGCATTATCTCCAAAAACTGATCATTACTCGCCCTATGAGTGTATAGACCATGAAAAGCTGAGTCGCATCCCCTCAGGGTGCATTATCTCCAAAATTGATCATTACTCGCCCTATGAGTGTATAGACCATGAAGACTGAGTCGTCGCCCCCCCTTATGGGCGTATTACTCAAAAACTGATCATTACTCGCCCTATGAGTGTATAGATCATAAAAACTGATTTGTTGCCCCCCCTATGGGCGTATTACTCAAAAACTGATCATTACTCGCCCTATGAGTGTATAGATCATAAAAAACTAAGTCGTTGCCCCCCCTATGGGCGTATTACTCAAAAACTGAATCTGAAAGTACTCCACTAGTGCTTTGACGTATCTTTGGGTAAAGAAACTTGCTGTGAGTGTAAATCGAATATTCTGCCATTATCTTTGACAAAATTCACAAGACGACTGCTTGACAACTGTTTTGCTGAAGAACTTATTGGAAACACAATGTGTTAACTTCATTAAGGATGCGGTTCAGAAACCAACTTGCTGGAGAAACTGTTTAATAAACAATTTACTAGGATACAGCATTTCAACTATCTTACTGGAGATAACCATCTCAACTGAATCACTGGAGAAATGATATGTTTAACTCTTCTGACCGAGAAAGTTGTATGTAGACCAATCTGCTGTATATAACCATTACGGAATTATTCACTGGGGAAAGGATCATCAACCCTTTCTGGTAGGTGTAGAGTGAAGATTCGTCTGATAAGAATGAAACTCTGTTGACCAACTTGCTGAATATCAGTGATCAGAACCAAATAAGTTCATTGGGGAGATTCATGATTCACCAATCATTCTTGTCAAGAAATTACGATTCATCAACCATTTTTCTTAAAATGTGGCGTTCCAACCGACTTACTAGGATGAACAAATGTCAACTGCCTCGCTGGGGAAAGAAACGACCCCTCAACCTTTCTCATTGAGAATATGATGCACTGACTGATCTGCTTGGGGATGGCACTTTGTTAACCAATTCATTGCGGAACAGATTCATCAACCCTTATTGCTGAGAAGTTACGATTCATTAACCGTCTTGCTGGAGAATTAGGTCCGCAGACCTTTGTTACTGAACAAGAGATCAAAGTCGGCAACCTGTTAAGACAAATATTTTAAACATGTACTTCATGAATGCATGATTGTGCACCTCTAATGCCTAAATGCAAAACTAATGCAGATGAAATATCTGATTATGTGCAGGATTTGGTGTGATTCTTTTTATGCATGAACCTATATGCGTGAATACATGAATATGCATGAATGCATGAATTTCCAGGTTTGTTTTGAGGAGAGTTTGAATTTCCCGGCACTGAGAATTTGGGTAACTCCATTGAGGTGAAATCCTGAGATGTTGACTGTCGTTGCGGGACGGACGTTCAATAAGGCTTCCAAAAAGGATAGCAACTTTCTTCATGATATGGAATCGAGAGATTGCCATGATTTTCTATAATGGATTGGGACAGTTTACTGTATGCCACTGGTTTCCCTTCAGATGTTTTTAAAAATCAAAACAGTTTGTATTTTTTTCAAATGCTTTTATTTTTCACAATGCTTGAATGATTTATTTATTAACAAACTGAATAGCACAAACATGCAATCAGAACATAAAAGCAAGCAGACACAATATGATTGAAAATGAGAATTTTATTCACTGCGGAAGGTTTTTACAACTGGATGTTAATCCCTCAATGAAGTGATTGCAAATTGAAACTAAGATAATGGCAATGAAGATAAATGAATTCTACTGAATCATAACAATGCCATCCTGCTTTACGATCTCGAGTTTACAAGGCCTTGCTTTGGTGAAAGGAGACTGAGTCAATCCTTTCTGTCTGAAAGTTTCCTCTTCATGTAGAGTCAGGTATCGCAGCAGCGTGCATTGAGAGCGGAAACTCTTTACCATCCCCGATATTGACAACCAAAATTCTGCCATATCTCACCACATATGCCTTTTCAGGAGGATATAATCTTGACGTGGTATGCCCCAAGCACTGGAATCTATGACGGATATGCCCCTGACCCGCTGTAAAAAAATTACATAAACAACATCAATTAATCCAGACCCAAAATGAGAACTTTTTTTATTTTACAGGACCAATGGAATAATTAGAACAAAGAAGAGGTACAAAAACAAAAAACCAATAATACACAAAATAAAATCAAATCGTCCCTCAAATACTAATAACAAAACAAATTTTTTCTTTCCATTACTTAAAACATACAAATTTTTATCACTACCACCACCAATCAACAATTTTTTCTCAAACACGTGCTTATAGTTAATATCAAATATATAATTAATGCTTTCAATATCAACCTTACAAATAAATTAACTTTTATATTTTAACTATACACAAATAACTTAACTACAAAATCCTCACCCAGAAAACCCACATGCAACAACACAACACTAAATAAAAAAAAAATCAAATAACTTACGACAAAACTTTGCTAGACGAAAACAATTAACATCAATTCTCAAACCACATCATAAATCAAACAATTTTTTTTCATGTAAAATTATTAATCCAATATCTACAAAGACAATAACATAGAGTGCAGATAAAATACTCATCACCCCAACTCTTTATATCAAAATAGATCTAAATCTGAAGCCACTTTCTCTAGTTACAACACTGGAAGACAACAAAAACATATATTTGTTAATAAATCTGCCTCATACATTGACCTGAACGAAGAGGCAGCCATATAGGAAGAATGAGAATTCCAACAGTAATGACTTAATGCGGTGGGTTTCTACAATAATTAACCATCAACATCAATATAAAAAATACACAAATAGAAGTCAACATTAAAATACAACAAAATATTAGGTCATTTAACAAATTTAATATATAACATTGGGCCTACTATGCACAACCCAAAAAAAAAAAAAACTTCCAACCCAAAATACGCCATCGTGTACATGTGTTAAATCTTTGGCATACATTTAAGGGCCCACAACAAAGTATACAACATAAAAAAAATCTCCCACCATACCTGCGTATAACAAAATTAAACTACAACACAAAAAAATAGATAATTTTTTTTTAAAATAAATATATACAACTAACAAAATCAAGGACCCACAAATAGGCTTGATTAAATTAGACGTTCCCTTCCAAATTACATTTTTTTACTATAAAAAAAAAACAAAAAAAATATTTATACCTTTTATGTACACACATTTTGAAAACACAAAAGTGACAAATTATTCTTTCCAGTTTAACTATATCTCACACAAACCAACGAAATAGTCTCCAAATTATTTTAACATATAAATATCTCACTACAATGTTCACTATAAAAACTTCCAACCAAACCCCATGTTAATTTACTAATAAAAAATAACATACACAACACTACGCAACTGGAGACACAATCTTTATATTCTTTCACTACACTAAATTCGGTTAATTATGAAACATATTTGCTAACTAAAATACCCATCTCCAATTACAATAACATATTTCTCCTAATTTAGTAACAAACTATTATTACACAACAATATGTGTTCCACAATTTAACAGTTAAACACATCACGCCCACACGAATATATTTCAATTCCCTAATATATCACATATTTTACAACAAACTGATAAACACACCATCAACAACCAGCAATTTAAACAAACACAATAGTCATCATTAAATTTACCAAATACTGCAGTCTTACATTACACCTTCATTCAAATAAAAAACAAAAAAAAAAACACAACAGACACGAAGTTGGACTTGTAGTACAACATAACTCTTAAGACAACAACCAAATGATAATCTACTTATTAACCTTGAACACATAAGACATATTACTACGACCATTAAGGGAAAATTTGAAACACAAATAATCCCCAACCACAAATTCATTAGACCTACAAAAATCTGCCCACCCAACACCAAGTGCCGTCGTCTTGAATGGCTTGTCAGTGAGAGCAACATCAAAAATATCAATATTTCCATTATCAGAGCAAACTATAATGAACTCAAACTTATTAGACCTAACATAGTCCTCAAAATCTCCAAAGATATTCTGCAAATAAAATAAAAACAGAATCAAAACAAATAAAGCTTACAAATTAAACCATAAAAATCAAAGCAACGATAACAAATAAATTAAATTACCAGGAAAGGCTTATTTATAATTTCAGCAGTTAGGTCAACATAAACTTCGACAATGAAACCATATTTTATGAAACGACTATGATACATGGGAATCTGACAAAAACAATCAATAGGTTGGCTACACATCACACCAAAAACACTATTGCCATAATACACAAACTCAACAACTTGACTATCCGACAACCCAAACACATCTTTCATTTCTTTCCACCCAATAGTCAACAAAGGCCGAAGAATACCATGTGTTAAGAACCTCTTCACCAAAACCTTTAATAAACTCAGGATCAACTTCTCCATAAACCTGAGACAAAAAGCGAAACACACACAAGTTAAATAACAAATAACATTCAACACACACCTTATCCTCCACTAACTGTAAAATCTAATAAAAAAAAGCTAACAATAACAAATCACACGTAAGAACGAAAGATACAAAGCACCCTACTTGATCCGATAAATAAATAGCAGTAAAAGAAGTTTTGGGCAATATATGCAGATAACTACTGTAGGTACCCATGCCAAAGATGTAGATAATTAGAAAACATACAAACACATAGATATATAAAGACAACTTAACCGACTCAATAGGTAGCACTATTAAATATAATATATTACCTTAAAAAAAACATTTAAGGAGTAAACACGAAAATAAGCAATAATGATTACTTCAATCTAAAAAACACTGAAACCCTAAAAATTAAATTGTCTCACGTCACCAACTTTTACTATTCATATTTGAAAAAACGGTCATGATAGCAATCGATATCAGGTGATTTAACAGGCCAAGACAATTGATAGCTATCTAAAAAAGTCACTTAAAATTGCAATAAATGATACCATAAAAAGTAGCGTACTACATAAAATAGACCTGAACAGGCAATAAATGCAGCGGAACAAAAATAATATAAATCCAATAACTTTAAAACTTTGGAAGTTACTGATTAGACAATACAGAACATCAGTGAGGTATTTAATTTATAATAAGAAAGAAAGAACAATCTTCCAAATTTTTCAACAATAGTTACTGTAACAAATCTAACAAAAATAAGGTTCCACGTACACAACCAACACATTAAACAGTTCTTCAAATCCAACTTATAATTTTAACACTTTAATAAGGAGGGACTAATCATAACAAATAAATAGGTCGACTTCAACTTTATAACACAACTACATCTAACTAAATTAAAATATCCAACTATAATAATACTACCCAACTATACGAACCAAAAATCAACAACAAATAACAATTAACCAAACCAAATAAAATATAAAAACACATGACTCAAGTGCTATTGATTCATAATCACATAAAAATAACCAAAATGATATGAAATAAAACAAACACAATAAAGTGAAGAAAGTAAATTACCCCTCAAACAATGTTAATATTAATCTAAGCCCTCCTAAATACTTCTTCGTATACAACATTGAGTGTTGAAGTAGAGGCTGAACCATCTTCATCAAGACTTAATATTTTAAGACCCTTTCTAGATTTAACACGCAAAACAGCAACATATAACTGACCATGCGTAAAAATTGGGCGAGGTAAATACAACCCCACATTTGATAAAGTCTGTCCTTGACTTTTATTAATACTCATCGCAAAACACAAACACAAGGGGAACTGCCGCCTTTGAAAGGTAATAGCTACATTAGTCTCTGATGGCATCAAATTCATTCGAGGAATGTACACTTTCTCTCCACTATGTGGACCATTCACAATTGTAGCTCCAATAATATTTCGACCAAGTTCCGAAACAATTAACCTGTCCCATTACAAAGACCAGATGAAACATCTATATTTCTAAGCAACATTACCAGAACACCAACTTTAAATCTTAACTTATGATTCGGCATTCCATAACATTTAATGTTGTTCAAAAATTCAGTGGTTATCCATCTTCGATCAATACCAACATCCTCATCACACTTACAAATAGTGTCACAACTAAGATACACTTTCTCATCACTCAATATCAATGACAACACATAATCATTAACTTATTCAACAACATCAAGCGTAGGTGCAAGAATTGCCCTATCCTGGAAAAACGAAGAATCAACCATTCTTTCAATTAAATTTGGATAGGTAGCATCAACAATATCACCAATGTGATTACCAGTACTATTAACGCGAAGATCTTCTGGAATTTCTACCATCGCCTCCCCATCTTTAGATACACCAATTTTGCCATCGCCAATATCAAGAATCCATTTTGCAAAATCAACCAAAGATTTATTTTCTTCATCATCCCTAGTACACTCAATTCTCATATTCTTCGTCAACTTTAAAACAATACATTTTCGCCACAATGGAGATGAATTTATAGTGGCATGAACAATATCAGCTCTCCCACCCTTTGGAACAACAGGCAGAATTTGTCTAAAATCACCCCCAAGCACAACGGTTTTGCCACCAAATGGAAGTTTGGAAGCATTTGGAACAACTTTACTCATCACATCACGCATAGATCTATCAAACGCCTCAAAAGCTAGCCTATTAATCATTGGAGCCTCATCCCAAATAATTAAGCACGCCATAGCTAGTAATTGTGCTTTAAGGCCCTGTTTATCGAGCCTACAAAATGATTCCTCAGTCAACATCAATGGAATTCCAAACTGAGAATGCGCAGTTCGTCCACCAGGAAGAAGCAAGGAAGCAATACCAATGGAAGCGACATTTAACACAATTTTCCCCTCCGATCGGAAACGAAACGATAGTGCACTCCACAAATATGTTTTACCAGTGCCACCAAATCCATCCACAAAAAACAAACGGCCCAAATTTTTTTCAACAACATCAACAATCTGAACATAAGCATTCAATTGTTCCTCATTCAAACTCTTAAAATATAATTCATGCTTTTCAAACATTTCAATGCAATCATAAGACAACTCATTAGCAACTAAGAGATTATCATGGGAACTAACATCGTATTCATCAATTTTAGGCATGCACTCAAAATCTTTTAAACATTTCCCATTAGGTCTAAGAGCTTTGTCTATTTCAATTAGACACAACATCTTTAAATCAACCAAAGATATATTCAAATCTGCAAAACAAAAATCCTGTTAGAACGTATCATTTTTTTTATTCGATAAAGTAAATTTTATAAACATACTCAATTATTTCAACAACATGCCAATATTATGAAGAGCACGTCTTCGAGCGTACAAAATGCCATCAGCCAACGTCTCCCACTTCTTCTCCCACACAACCAGTGGATCACTCATATTACAACCTATAAGTAACATAGCAAAAACTTTCTTCAAATAAAACCCAGATCCAAGAATAGCCAATTCATCTATACAATCCAAAAACTCTCTATCATATGCAAGCAAACGTAAAGCACCACAAGCTTCACGATAGGAACCATATTCATGACTATCTACTGTGCGAATAACTTGAAAACTTGTACAACCAACTTGAACATTTAATAACAACCTCATGTAATATAACTCCTTATTGCTAATAGGTATAAAAGTTAATCTACCAATTGACTGCCCCCTTTTGCGAGGTCTACATGAACATTCATCAGATTCATACACAATATGAGTGGGAAATTCAGTGTAGGTCAATGTCCGACCCCTTGAATACTTTTTATTTGCTTCCATCCAAGCTAAAAACATTGTACTCTTCTTCCGATTTCTAGACAAAACAGCTTGCATATTAGAATTAGCTCTAAATGCAACTCTCTGCTCACCCTTAAAATGAAAGGTTAGTCGCTGAACTAGAGGCCACCTATTATGGATACTATAGCCAAATATCCTCCAAACTGATTCAGATGGAGATAAATATCTACAATCATAATATTGCTTAATTTCATCGACAACCTCTTCTCCATTAACTTCAAAAGACGTCGTCACTCTATCTACACCTTTAGTGATATATTTAAAAAGATATTTAATACAATTGCTCTTATTGCAAAATTCAAAATTAACATGATCTTGATATTTCATAATCAACAATGCATTATACGGAACCACATTTCTATTATCCAACACAACATCTTTCTTTGTCACCGAAATACCCATATCACGACGCCTATAAACCGGATACCCACTCTCATCAAAAGAAGTTTTGTCAACAAACTAGGATAAAATTTCGAGCATCTTTTATCTTTCATGCAGGGAGAGTGGGGGTAACAAAAACCACAAGGACCATGAATCATAAACCTAAATACCGTAGAATATAAGCTCGGAAAACAATTTGGATCAGGCAACTCCGCAGATATAACAAAATTAATTGAACCAGCAGACTCCAATTTGTCTCTTTGATCAAGCCATAGTAAAATATGGGCATGAGGAAGACCTCTTTTCTGAAATTCAATTGAATAGACACCTGCCATAATTAACCTTATTAATAAGACCAATCAACAAAAAAATTAATAAAAAAGAAATAAAAATAAAACTTACTTGCAATCACTCTTCCAAAAAAATTACCCTTCCTAAAATCATTCATCATCTCATTCAATTTTAAATGGAAAACACGACAACAAATATCAGGCCGATATTGAGCATAATTCTTTGACTTTGAAAAATGACGTTGAATTTCATCCCACTTTGGATTGCAAGTAACGGTAAGAAATAAATCAGGATATCCAAATCTCTTGCAAAGCGCCATTGCATCCTGACAATTATTGAACATATACCGCCTACCACCAGTGAAACGCGAAGGAATAACAATCCTAGAACCAATGGATGAACCATCAATATCCCCACGACGAGCCGCTTCTTCAACACCAAACAAAAAATCGGCACGAATTTGAGCTTGATTATTTCTAATAAACGATAATCTTTGCGATTCAATCATCGAATAAACATCAGCAACAAATTGTTGAAAAAGTCTTCTACTACTAAACAATATCGAATGTTCTTCTATTCTTTCTTGCAACCGAAAAGCAATAAACTCCCTCAACGTAACTCTCACCCTCTTCTTCAAACTGCCAGATGACGTCAATTCATTACGTCTCAAATTTTCATCATACTGATCTTCCCCAAACGAAAACAACAAAGGATACTGTAATGGAATAAACTTGGGATGAGTTTCATGAATCCTCTTCAAAAAACCACCTCTTACATGAACAACAATATCCCTTCCTACTTCACTACTATCAAAATCACCAACTATAAGAGCAGCTACTTCACTAACATCTGGAATATTATAAGTCCTAGCATCAAACTCACAATTCCGAAATAAACGCAGACAAACTGGAACATGTTGATTTATCTGACAAAAGTCTCGGACCATCCTAAAAATCTTCAGTAACATATTATGATTATCCATAACCTTCAAAATATCTTCCACAATGGACACATCCAACAAATCTTGTAAATTTTCATCCCTAACAATTAACAAATATACAAATAAAATTAGCAACGAAACAACGTCACAAGAAACTATCAAAATTCAAACAACAACCACAATAACAAACCTAAAATGAGACATGCGATTTCGAACTTCATTTTCAGTATCATAAATGTACAATTGCGCAAACTTTGGACCATCTTCATCATTTGGTAACAAACTACCAATCCTATGATAATTTTGTCCAGATATAACAAAATTAGGAGGGCCATGACCACTATTGCCAACGGATTCAATTTTGCCACCAATCGAGGTAAAAGAAAAATGTTATTATAGGACCTCGCATTCGCAACAAAATCACCACTTCTACGGTCTAACCCAAAAAACAATTTACTTATAAGACTCGGAGGTTTCTTCATAAAAGGAAGTGTTATCTTGCCTTTCATACAACAAATTGAAACACCATCATTCATATGATTACTATTAGATCCATCAGTTTCACCATTCCACACCAAAGCATGACATCTATCACAAATGACATTCATATCCCCAACATCACTATATCCTGTTAAAGTAAAATATAAATCAATTATTCTATTACAACACTTACTATAACAACACAACGCAACGACATATCATCAGTACAAACCTTCGTTTTCAGCACGCAGAAATCCTTCAACACTGCATGACTCCATATCTATCCCACTTCTATTTGTGCCATTAGTGTTTGACGACTGTCCATTATTCAAAACATCAGGTCCCCTACACATAGATCTACCACTACGCACAAAACGCACTACACAATAAAATCACGACTAAATCAAACAACAACGAAAAACAATTAAATCATCACACAAAATAGACAAATAAGCAACATAGACAAATAAGCAAAACAAAGAATCAATTAACATCCTTCCACCTCTAACATACCCCCTAATCCTTTCAACTTCACTATTTCCATTCTTTCCCTTCGCTTTACAGAACACCAAGCCCTCCGACTATTTGTACCCACCAACACTACACATTCAAAAAAAAAAAAAGGCTTAAATAATGTTTTGGTCCCTGTAAGTTCACGGTTTTTTGAAATCAGTCCCTGTAAGTTTTTTTCTTACAAATTAGTCCCTGCAATTACATTCTCTTTTGATTTTAGTCCCTGACGTTAGATTCCGTTCCAAAAACGATGACGTGGCTAACGGAGTGTCATGTGGCAATGCTTATGTGTCAACTGAAGATTAAGAGAGGGACTAAATTCAAAAAACAATAATATTACAGGGACTTATTTCAAAATCGCAGGCTATGTAAAAATTCTTCATGAATAAATTTCCCCAAAACACAAATCAAAACACATAGTTTCAATTTCTCTCCTTCAAACCTCAAATCTGAAATCCCACTCCAATTCAACAATGTCATCATCAACAAACTCCACTCCAATTCAAATCCTAGAATGTGATTGCAACAAAGGCATCCGAAATCCCACTTAACCAAAATTCATATAACCACAAAGGCATATGAATATGTCTTACAAACTTAAACAAAACAAGCTACTAAGTTAATCTATTGAGTTGATCTCCTTAATGCTCCTAAACATCCTTCAAGCTTTGGGTCAATTGGTTGTGTTGATGGATCTTCAATAGCTTGGTCAATTTCATCAGCTGCATACTCTTCATCATTAATTGTCAAAGGTTGGTTTGGATCACTTCCAAGTCCTTTCATATTTTTGCATCTCAAAGTTCTTGTCCTTTCACTTCTCCTTAATTCACCAGATCTTTCCAGGTCTTCATGGATTTGTTGCAACCACATTCTGGGATTTGAATTGGAGTGGAGTTTGTTGATGATGACATTGTTGAATTGGAGTGGAATTTCGGATTTGAGGTTTGAAGGAGATGTGTTTTGGGGAAATTTATTCATGAAGAATTTTTACATAGCCTGCGATTTTGAAATAAGTCCCTGTAATATCATTGTTTTTTGGATTTAGTCCCTCTCTTAATCTTCAGTTGACACATAAGCATTGCCACATGGCACTCCGTTAGCCACGTCATCATTTTTGGAACGGAACCTAACGTCAGGGACTAAAATCAAAAGGGAATGTAATTGCAGGGACTAATTTGTAAGAAAAAAACTTACAGGGACTTATTTCAAAAAACCGCGAACTTACAGGGACCTAAACATTATTTAAGCCAAAAAAAAAAAAACCAACATTAAAAACGAAACAATAACATTCCAAATACAACCTAAACCCTAATAAATAACCTGGATTTGCCACAGCAAACGACGACTCAAGATCCACCAACTCAATATCAACTGGGACAGAAGAAAAAGATCTCCACCATACTTATATATCCACCATCATCAAGATCCACCAAAAATAATATCAAAAACATGGTCAACGTTCTAAAGACTCGCAAAACTGTTATTCATTCTTATATATAAGATCAAACACATACAAAAAACAAAGTTAGACTAACCCAATGAATTGGACAAAATAGCTTTCAAATACAAAGAAGTCTTCTTTTTCGCACCCATCTTCAACATCCTCCGCTTACGATTCTCTCTTGCGACATCTCGTGAACTTGATATCGAATTTTCACATACCATACTTAACAAAAAAACATATGAAGTTGTTAAAAAAAATTCACCAAAACAAATAAGATACACAACATGAATATCAACAATATCCACATAAACATGACACTTCAAGTTTTTGTTTTTTCCAAAACATGACTATACACAAAGAATTTTTCCTTAATCCAACTCATCAAAACGTCATGCCACCAAGATATACTCACCTGATAATATAATAACCAAAAATAATGTAACAAAAGACTATATTTCATACGACAAACCACCCACACAATCTTCCCGTACCTAAGAAATTCAGTTAACGATTGATGATACAATAAGTGTTGCTCGCGCTGCAAAGGATAAACAATACCAACAAAATCACAATTTAATAACCCACTCAATATTCTGTGACTCCAAACCCACTCAAACACCAATTTATAGCAAATTCAACAACAAAAGGACAAAATGGATAAGTTTTTTTTTTTTTTTTTGATAAGCACAAAATGGATAAGTTAAAAACAATTATGACATTTGTCTAACCATTAAATGACCCACATGGGTAAAGACTATAAATCTATAATCTAAACAAATTCTTACTTTTTTTAGCACATATGAAAAATGATACATTTAGTCACACAAACTACGTTAACATTGAGTTCCACTGCAATAAAATCCGGGATCAATTTTAATATAATTATTTTTATTATTTTAACTACTAATCAACCTCTTTATTTTTTGCCTAACATAAAAAAAAATTATGACTAAACGCTCACATATTTGAAAACATTTCAATAAGTTAGATCGCAGGCCCAAAATTTAAAACTGAAGCCCAAAATAATGATCAAACCCTCGAAATTAAATTAAGAACGAATGAGCACCAACCATTCAAGCACACCCACTGGATTTCTTTATTCACTGTGACAACAAACAATTATATTTAGTGGTTTACATGTAAAATTTAATTTTATCAACCCACGTCTAAAATAATATTACCCCCCAACCAATAACAACTATATATTTCATAATGTCCCCACCCTTTATCCTATTTTTTAAACATGTCATAAGTGATTGAAAGATTCTTATTGTATAACTGTGTGCAAAATTTTACACTATCAATACACATAGTTTTATTCTAAAGTATATGTAGGGATTGTAGTACCCCAATTTTGGACCTACAAATCCAATTTTGCATTTCTCGCATAAAAATATACAAAAATATTTTATTCCTTTTTCATGCATTTTTTTCCGTTCATTTTCCACATTTTATCATTTTTCTTAAATTTCTTTTTATTTCTGAATAGTTCATGTTTTATTTCGTTTATTTTAAATAGTTCGTTTTTTTTAGCGTAAAAGTCCGAAAATGATAAAAAATAGTGTTTTTGCGTTTATTTTACTCTTTTTCTGAAAAAATACAAAAATAGAGTTTTATTTTAAATCTTTATTTCATACCAAAAAAAATAAAATCTTAATTTCATTATCGCATTTTATAAAAAAATATCAAAAAATAGTTTATTTCTTATTTTACGCACATTTTATATTTTATTACCATATATTTCAAAATATCAAAAAGATTTGCATTTTACTATATTTTACCATTTTATTTCAATTTATTTCATCTTCACAATTTAATCTCAAAGTTTATCAAAAATAGTAAAAAGAATATACCTTATCTCTTCTTATCCTTTTTCATTTTAAATTTAAATCAAAAATAGCTTTTTACAACTCATCACAACAATATTCCTCCTAGACCAATCATATATTTCCACTAGGGATGGCAACGGGTAGGGTCGGGTACGGGTTTGACACTATCCAAATCCGTACCCGAAACGGGCACCCGAACCCGAACCCGAACCCAAAAGCCTATCCGGGTGTCAAACTCCTACCCGTGCCCGCACCCGGTGGATTCGGGTTTTTTCACCCGAACCCGAAACCCGAAGCTAGAAAAGAGAAAAATGTAGCAAATTCAACGAAACTAAAAAATTACGGTGTTAAACATTAAAATTAACGTCTACAACATTGCAACATATATTTCACCTAAAATACGTTGTTAAACTTTATATATATTTAGGGGTAATTTTGTAATTATATATATAAACGGGTGGGGGTTCGGGTTTCGGGTGTGGATATTGATCTATCCAAACCCGAACCCGAAATATCGGGTGGCGCCCGAACCCGAACCCGAAATCCAGTCAACTCGGTTTTTACCCGTTGACTCGGATTCGGGTTCGGACGGAGTCCGCGGGTACGGATCCTTTTGCCATCCCTAATTTCCACCTCATCTCATTCGCATCATAAACCATTTTTCATTTTCAAAATAAATCAAAAAATCACATCATTTTCATCTATTACTATTTTATCCTACCCTTTAATCATTAATCCAAAAATGTCCTTTACCCTAATTTTCTCCTATAAATACAAACATCACATCACCTACCACTAACTTAGAAACTTTCTTATTTTCACAAAAATCCAGAAAACTCATTTCTTTCAGAAATTCTTAAATAAAAAACAAAACAAAAAATAGAAGAAAAAAATAGAAAAAAAAAGAAAAGAAGAACATAGAAGCTGGTTCTTCGTTTTCCAGAAGAACTAACGCAACAACACTCATTTCATTCCTTCCCAGCAAATCCAAATCAACACTAAAAAACCAAAACCAACATCAAATCTCAATTAAATCCTTTCCTATTCTCTCGAATTCGTTCTCAGATTCATACAAAAACAAATCGGAACCCCTTTCGAATTCGTCGGAAACGCTAATCAAACCAGACGCCGTGACTTGGGATTTTTGAGTTTCAACTCGTTTCGATCCAAATCGAGCCGATTCCAAGGTTAATTTCGCGTACTCACTGCTTCTGGAACTTGTGAATCGTATTGTTCTGCTTTCGATTGTGTTTAGACGCGTTTTTTTTTTATTTTCGTTTTAAAAGCTTTTCAAATCTCGTCGGATACCATGATGATTTGAGTTTTGTAAGCTTCCACTGTGAAATCGACTCATAGATTCAGGATCAGTGGAAGGAAACGATGAAAATCGAGTATCTATATGTAGATTTTGGTTCTGATTTGATGATTTTGGTTTTGATCTAAGTTATTCATTGATTTTGTTATGGTTTTCACGTTTATGCTCTTTGGTTTGGTTTCTATGTTAATGAAGAATAAGACCCATATGATACACTTCTATTTCCAATTTTAATCACAACCATAGATCCTTAATCACAGAACTTACATCAGGATCCACAGATCTGATCAGAACAGTCTGATCAAAATCTAAGGGTGAATGTTTGTTGGACTATGGTACACACACACACACTGAATTGTGAACCGGATCTGGTTCAACTAATGAACCATACCCGGTTCAGACCGGTTCAAACAGTAAAAAATGGGTTTAGTCAGTTAAACCCAACAAACCCTTTTTCATATTCACACCCCTCTCCTTTATCTGATTTATTTATTTTTTTTCTTTTCCACATTATACTTTTGACAAATACACCCCCTTCCTTTCTTTTATATATCACATTTTTTTATTATTTTATTTACTCATCCTTTTTTATCTTACTACTTCCTCTTTTTTTTAGTTATTTTTTTTTCTTTAGTTAGTTTTTTTTATGTGTTTCCTTTTAGTTTAGTTTTTTATTTATTTAATTTAAGCTTTTATTTATGTGTCTTTCTAGCTCATCATATTTATTTCCTTGCATTTTATTTAATGTTATCATATTGTTGCATTTGATTATTTGTGCTTGAAATTGGATTATGGACATAAGTTAGTACTTTGGCAATTAGAGACGGACCTTAGTTTTAGAACATTAACTTAGTTTTTTTAGTTAGATTTTAGTTTTATTTAATTTTTGGTCCGATGGTATTGTAATTGCATTGCATAATGTTGCATCATTCATATTTAAATTTCCGCAAAACTCTTAGAATGCATTTAGGCTCAAGTGTAACCCCAATGAGGATGTAGTACTTGCATTGCATGCATTTTATTTTTACCGCTTTCCGCAAATGCTAAAAAACCAACTAAAAATGAACTTTAATTTCCGAAGAGGCGCGTTAGTAATCTTTAGGAGAAAAATATAGAAAAACAAATAAATAACTTCTTCTCTCTCTAAACAAAACTCTTTAGTCCAATACCAATTAGTCGCACGATTAGTTTAGGTATTTACTTTTCATGTCACAACTTTCTTCTCTCAATCCAATCTTCACATGTTCTTTCTATCCATTTTCTCCCTCAAATTCTTACCAACTTTCTTCCTCATTTCTTAAGCACATTAAAAGCAATGAAAAGTAATAAATTAGAGGTTACCATGGAGTACCATGGGCGTTTAGGATGTTAATACCTTCCCTAGGCGTAACTAACCCCCGAGCTTAGAATCTCTCTTTTTAAATGGTTTTCGACACTTTCCCCTCTTTGGAAATGAAAGGTCAATGTAGTGGTGGAAATCCCAAAATCCCCGCAACAGGGATGTAAATTTACATATGTTGATTAATATAATTGTGGTGATTAGCTCCTAATTAATACTGTTTTTTAAATTTTGAATATTAGTTTTATTTAAAATCGATAATTTTTTCCTACGAATAAGAACGAAGAATTACCCCCATAAATAATTTTGAACGGGGCACAGGAAAAGTCACTCTACCACCACGGATTCCTTGACTCCGGCCATATTTTTAATTTATATAACTTTATTTTTTTTTAATAAACAGTTAATATGTTATAAAAAATTATGATTATCTAATAAATATTACTAAATAAAATGGAAAATTAGTTAATTAATTTAGAACCACAGTGAGCACAAATTTGATTGTAACAACAGCACCAAAACTTATCAACATATCGTACACATCAAACATTAAATAACAGTTATTGGAAAGTTATTTTTACCTTCTCAACATTTTTCGAACCACAATCAATCTTTTACTGACCCAATAACTCTTCAAAAAAATTTCAATTTTTATTTTTTTTATAATATAGTTTAAATTTTTTCTTAAATTCGCAATATAGTCTATTTAAAAGCCTACATTACATAAAGACTTTTTATATTCTATATTACATATTGTCTTAAATTATTTTTTATTTTATCTTTATAAATTATAACTATAGGATATAAAAGTAAGTTTTAATAATTATATATATTTTTATATGTAAAAAAACAATTATGTATATATAGGCTGGCCTGTTAGGCTTCGTAGGCATTTCATAAAGCCTAAGCCTGGCCTATTTATTTAAAATAGGCTATTTTTAAATCCTGAGCCTGACCTTTTTAGTAAATAGGTCGGCCTGGCCTGAGCCTGTATAGGCTAGGCCATAGGCCCCTGTAGGCCAGCCTGGCCTATTCCCAACCCTATTTGAAAGTCAAAGTCAAAATAAAACTTTCTTTACATGCATCATTTCCGCATTCATGGTTTTATCAAAGAGTCTAAGATCCGCATCTCTCTCTCAAATCCTGGCCCGACGTTCTCGTTTCAAGCCAACACGTACTTACAACACTCGTGCAAACTACAAGAAAAGAATGGAAGGACTCGAGCAGGAGAATCAGCAATTACAAGAACAGGTTACCTCTCTTTAGGCTAATGTAGCCCATCTGACTGCTTTGGTTGAATCTTTGACTATGGCGAGGCCCCCGCCTCCTCCATCACAAGCTTTGAATGTTTCTATTCCTGATAACATCCCGGTTTCTGTTCCACTTTTCTATGTTAGTCAGCCGATGTCTACTGCACCAATGCGTTTCCAATGGGGTATGCCTGCTAATTTTGGTGAAGGATCTCAGCAGAATCATCTCAGTACTCAGTTTCTGGGTGTTACTTTTCCACAGGTTAGAGTTTCTCTTCCACCGACTGCAATGACTGTTGCTCCTCTCACCATGAACACCATGCCATTAGTGGGAGAACCTGTCTATCATGCTGAGCCAGTTGAAAGTGTGGTATCTTTTGGTCACAATAATGAAGTTCAGAACCAGTTTGATGAAATCCAGCGAGAACTTCGTGCACTCCGTGGTAAAGAACTGTTTGGAAAAAGTGCTCATGATATGTGTTTGGTTCCCGATGTTGATATACCTCCTAAGTTCAAAGTGACTGACTTTGAAAAGTACAAGGGGGATTCTTGCCCACAAAGTCATTTGATCATGTATGCTAGAAAGATGGCTGCTCATGCGAGAAAAGATCAGCTGTTGATTCATTGCTTTCAAGACAGCCTGACTAGTGCTGCTTTGAAGTGGTATGTAAGTTTGGATCGTGAGAAGATTAAGTCTTTTACTGATGTGTGTGAAGCATTCATGCAACAGTATAAGTACAATGTGGATTTAGCTCCTGACAGGGACCAACTTCGTTTTTTATCCCAAAAAGAACGAGAAAGCTTCAAAGAGTACGCCCAGAGATGGCGTGGACTGGATGCACAAGTTAACCCACCTTTGGATGAGAAAGAAACTACAAAGACCTTTTTGAAAACACTTGATCCGTTTTACTTTGATAGGATGATCTCCAGTAATCACCTTGATTTTTCTGATGTGGTAGAAACTGGTGTGCGTATGGAAGAAGCGATTCGAGAAGGACGTTAAGTGAAGGATGCTTCTAGTTCTGGTAGTAACAAAAGGTATGGTGCTGGTTTTGGGAAGAAGAAGGAACAAGAGGTGGGCATGGTTGCCCATGGTAGGCCAAGGGGAAATCATTTTCATCATCCTCAACATCATGTGGCTGCCATTGCAACTCCCTTAAGTAATAGTTATCAACAGCAACCACAAAATCAATCACAGAATGACAATTACAATCGTAATCAGGATCCTCCTCGATACGATCCTATTCCGATAAAGTATGCCGATTTGCTACCAGCTTTGCTTGAAAACAAGTCTGTCCAACTTAAACCACCCCTGTCGGTACCCGAGATATTGCCATCGTGGTATAGAGCCGATCTCACTTGTGCTTATCATTCTGGCTCACCTGGTCACGATAACGAGCATTGCTATAGTTTGAAGAATGTAGTCCAGAGTTTGATGAAGAAAGGTGCCTTGAAATTCAAAGATACAAATCCTAATGTACAAGCAAATCCACTCCCTCCTCATGGGGCTGCTACTATTAACATGGTACAAGATATCATTGATGGAACTTAGTTCCAAGGTGTATCCCACGGCTCCAAATATGGATGTTATGGTTGAAGAAAGGTTTGAAAGAGGTACCAGCTTTGTGGCATGTTGAATAATGGACTGACAGAATTAGTTTGATGTTGATGTTATTTCTACTCGCTTTTATCAAGTTGAAGTCGGTGATGCTAGGAAGCTCATCCCTATAATCGCTAGGCTTTTTATTGCTTTCTTATCAAGTATTTGTTTACTTTTAAAATTATGTCTTCTTGTTAAGTACTTTCAATATAATAAACATGCATGTTTTGAAATTAATTCATTCATATTCACTCTTTTCTCTTTATTTATTACTTACAAACTTGGAGTGAGGATGATGGAAACAAATAACTGATTTTTTCTGATATATGCTTTCAATGGTGAAAAACCTAGTTGACGATGTAAGGCATTGTTTCAACTCCCAAACAGTGGAGATATAAGGAGATAATCCGTAGTCAACCCCTTTGAGCCTAAAGTCGGTGTTTCTTTCAACTTCTTTTCTGAACCCTCGATCTTGAACCTGGGACAGGGTAGTCTTTCAATTAATTTGATGATGCATTTTGATGCAAGAGAATCAATTCATTTGGTCATACCAAGTAAGAGGTTTAAGCACAATACTTTCCTCAAACAGAAGAAGCTGTCAAAAGATGAGACTCACAATGATTCATACGGCAGTCACAATATTCATATATCAAAATCTTACAATGGTTGTTCCAAAAAAAAGTGAAAATACAAAAAAAGAGAATACAAGAAAAAAGAATTGAAAAAAAGATAGCCCATAAAAAAAAAGAGGGGCATCCTGATGGACCACAAATTCAAAGTTCAAAAAGAACTGGTCCATACAAATAAAGAGTGATTCAAAAAAAAAATAGGAACAACTTCCTGAAACAAAAAGTGACTGCCACTTCAAGAAATCTCATCAAAGTTTGTTCAACAAAAAGGATATTAGTGAAGTTTCGACCAAAGTGTCAACCTCAAATATCATTGCCAAAAAGATTCTCTTGTCGACTGAGTGCATCAGTTGAATTAATTGAACTTAGGATCAAAGAACATCAAGAAGAATGGGTGGGACCAAATAAATTTTTGAGCCTAACAATCTTTTTTTTCATAAACCGTGAGCCCAGCAAAGTTATAACATACAAAAGACCTAATTGAAACTAGGTTCACTGTGAAAGCATATTCGGCGAATTTATTGTTACGCTGACTCCTCCTGTTTGATTAATCAGTAATTATCTTTTGTACACACCATATGTGCTTCCACCACAAAAAACATTCAATTTCAAAAACTTACATGTGCATTTTATCAAAAAATACTTTTCAAAAAGAAATTATTTTACTTGCAAATTAATACTTGACATCAAAGAAAGTTGAGTTATAGTCTGATCAAGGGCAAAGCTTACTTGAGACGCTCCCAGCCAGGGCAAATTACATACGGATTCTGCCAATCTGTGGCAAACAAGTTGAATATCCTGCTTATCAAGGTTGAAAATGGTTCAAGGTTTGGTTACACTGCAAACATCAGTTGGTTAACCGCATACCCTTCAAGGTTTCAAGCACTTGGAGCATACTATGTCAAGATCATTTCTTCCTGAATAGTTACAGAATCATGGTTTTCAAATATCATGGATAGAGAAGAGTTTCCACTCTCAGTATACATTGCTGCAGTCAACAGATACAATGCCTAAAAAAAAAAGAGAAGAATCTACAAAAAAAAAGAAAAAAAAAGAGAGCTCGCTTAGTTGAAAACCTGAAAAGGCGGCTTAGGCAAAAAAATGAGCGTCCCGGTGGATTGAAAACCTGAAAAGGCGGTCCAGGCAAAAATTAGGGACACAAAAAAAATATATACAAAAGAAACAAACAAGAAAAAAAAGGGGGCATAATGACTGCAACAAGATTAATGTAGAAGGGTAACCAGTCACGCTCTCCGAGCAATTCTTTCAAAGATCCTCAAACTGATGCAATAATCTAAAGGAAGGGGCAAGTCGACTCCGTTTTCTCAAGTTTTTCGTCAACAGCAAACATGTTTCTCTGAAAAGATGTCAACAGTTTTCTCAAGGCAGTTTCCTATACATTAGTGAGGACTTAGGTCTGGTATCTCCAACAGAATTTGGAATCAGTTTCTGATTGATGATTGGGTTGTTCCATCCAGAGATGAATACATCCTCAGTGAGGTCCATACAGTTATTCTACTTTCAACAAAGTTTTGATTATTGGCTGATATGGTGTTTTCTTCCAAGAAAATGGTACATCCCCAATGAAAAGTTGACAATGTTGTTCTGAGTACAATCAAGTTTCTGTACAGATCGTTCGGTTAAAACGGTCATTTCCCAGATAAGTTGTTCCTTCCCCAAGAGGAGTTCTCTTGCTTCATCTACAACAACATATACACCTTGTTGAGATACTTTGAGTTGTACTGTGACGTTGACTTATCTTTAGTCTCGTTCATCCTGTCTGTTTTGTCAGTAAATATTCACAACATATACATTCACAATATACATACATATATACATTCATAACATACATTCATGCATGACATTCATAAATATTTACATCATTCATACATTGTTACATCATATACATATTTCTGTCTATTTTGTCTTGTCTATGTCTACAAAATAAAGTCGGGATGGGCATGTTGTTCTCTCCAATTAGAGTGTCAGCTTAGGCAGATAAGTGTACACCTCTTATTTCAAAAATTCCCCACTAGACTCTCCCTTGTGGATGATGGTTGTTTCAGTTTTTCCTACAACAAAAGGAAAATTCCAGTTGAATTTATTCTTCGATTGGACACAGAGTCTTGTTTTCACAGTTTCCCTCCTGTTTGTTCCCGGATTGGACATCAATTCAAAATAACAGATGACAAGCTTTCCATACAAGAAGCTTGTATTTTACAAGATACACTTTACAATTCCTCCTGTGGTTTATCCACCAGTGAGCTTTACAGACATAATATAAAGGATCATACAAATCTTTTCTCTTTACAAAAGACCCTACAAGTCTCATACAGTCCAGCCTACAAATGTTCGTGTTACCTTCTCTTACTTTACTGTCGGTCAGTCGATAGTAGTTGATTCCTAAACATTGTATGTCGGTGTACAATGTTCTCGCTGTCGGTCAGTCGATAGTTGGTGATTTTCAGAGTTGTATGTCAGTATACAACATTTCCTGCTGTCGGTCAGTCGATAGTAGTTGATTCTTAAACATTGTATGTCAGTGTGCAATGTTACAACTATTGGTCAGTCAATAGTAGTTGATTTTTTAATGTTGTGTGTCAGTGTGCAACATTCCCAGCTGTCGGTCAATCGATAGTAGTTGATTCTTAAACATCGTATGTCAGTGTACAATGTTCCAACTATCGGTCAGTCGATGGTGGTTGATCTTAAATGTTGTATGTCAGTATACAACACCCCTTCTGTCGGTCAGTCGATGGTCGGTGTTTCTCTTCAATGATTGTATGTCAGTATACTACATTCTTGCAGTCGGTCAGTCGATAGCTGATGATTTTTAAGTGTTGTGTGTCAGTGTACAACATCTTTACTGTCGGTCAGTCGATAGTTGAATATTTGAAAATGATGTTAGTATACAACGTTCCAGCTGTCGGTCAGTCGATAGTTGATGATTTTCAGAGTTGTATGACAGTATACAACATTTACTGCTGTCGGTCAGTCAATAGTAGTTGTTTCTTAAACATTGTATGTCAGTGTGCAATGTTATAACTATTGGTCAGTCAATAGTAGTTGATTTTTTAATGTTGTGTGTCAGTGTGCAACATTCCGAGCTGTCAGTCAGTCGATAGTAGTTGATTCTTAAACATTGTATGTCAGTGTACAATGTTCCAGCTGTCAGTCAGTCGATGGTGGTTGATCTTAAATGTTGTATGTCAGTATACAACACCCCTTCTGTCGGTCAGTCGATGGTCGGTGTTTCTCTTCAATGATTGCATGTCAGTATACAACATTCTTGTTGTCGGTCAGTCGATAGCTGATGATTTTTAAGCGTTGTGTGTCAGTGTACAACGTCTTTACTGTCAGTCAGTCGATAGTTGAATATTTGAAAATGATTGTATGTGAGTATACAACATTCTTGTTGTCGGTCAGTCGATAATTGATGATTTCAAATGTTGTGTGTCAGTGTACAACAATTTTTGCTGTCGGTCAGTCGATTGCCGTTAACTTTAAACGTTATATGTCAGTGTATGACGTCTTTACTGTTGGTCAGTCGATAGTAATTGGTTTTTAAACATTGTATGTCAGTGTACAATGTTCCAGTTGTCGGTCAGTCGATAATTGATGATTTCAAATGTTGTGTGTCAGTGTACAATATTTTTTTGCTGTCGGTCAGTCGATAGCTAGTGATATGTAAATGTTGTATGTTAGTGTACAACATTCTTACTGTCAGTTAGTCGATAATAATTAATCACAGGCATTGTATGTCAGTGCACCATGTTCCAGTTGTCGGTCAGTCAATAGTTGATGATTTTTAATGTTGTGTGTCAGTGTACAACTTGCTGTCGGTCAGTCGATAGTGGATAACATTTTTCCCAGTGTTTGGTTACGTTGAAATTCTAGCAACCTGACAGACAAATGCTGTGCACAATGTAAGGACAACTGTCCGAGCACTTGTCAACTCAGAACTTATGATAGTAAAGTAACACAGCATAGCAAAGCACAAAATAAACGAATCACAACAGAAAGATAAAGAACACAGTGATTTTGTTAACCCAGTTCGGCCCAACGTCCTAATCTGGGGGATACCAATCCAGGAAGGAAATCCACTAAGTAAAACAAACTAAAGTCATACTCCTCGTTTGCACTTCTCACTTTGTAACTACCCGTCTAGACCTCTACCTAGGAACTCCTAGATTTGAGAACCTCTGCTCACTTCCTACCAACAGTACAACCAGCACTGTTTAACAAGTACACACTTGTTCTTTTCGTTTATTTTGTTTTAGAGACACACTCTAATGACACATACTACCTCTGTACTTTAAAGCTTAGGAGCAGTAACAATTACAACTCAAACACAGAGTCCTTGACTTTAATCAGAAAGATACAAGGAAGGCTCACAAGTTCAGTACTTAACATATAAGCAACACACGCTTTAGTGAACACAAAAACAACCGACTCCGTACTTCACAGCTTAGGAGTGGTACACAGGCAACTCCATACTTAAAAGCTTAGGAGTGCACACATTAAAGCACAAGGCTTTAATCACGAAACCTTAAAACCCTAAAGACTCCTTTTTGTAAATAATGGCTTCGCTTAACTTTAGGTTTTACATCTTCCAATATATATATTCTGTAAGAACGTGTTGAGGAAGATAGATGGGCTTTAGAATCCAGCTGGTCTAAAAGAAATCTTGCAATTATATTTTAGAACCATATAATATGTTTCCATAAATGGAGAAACATATTTTATGAAGCAATCAGGGCAAACCGCCACCTCTTGAAGGTTCTACACAACAAGGCGAGACTTAGTGCACAAGTAATTGAGATAAAACCGAAGAAAATCTTTAAAAATATCTCGCACAAAAATATGCGTACGTCCTGATGCTGTACGCACATGATGGAGCATCTGGTGGAGCATCTGTCCAGTTAGCATTTGGTCCAGCATCTGGCTAGTTAGTGTTTTAGCAAAAATGAGGCCAATACACAAAAACCCAACAATCTCTCCCTTTGGCAAATTTTTGGCTAAAACAATCTTGGGCCATATATGAAAGCCAGAGAGATATATCCAGCAAACTCCTTCTAATCAATCAAAACATAGCAAATTTGAAGGAGAACAAGAACCATCTTCACATAGTAGATTTCCATTGAAAATGCTTACAAATAAGCTTCAACACACAAACATCAGAGGCATACAGCAGCAGATGACAGAAAATAGCCTCACACATAAAACCATTAGAGAAAATACGCTTCATCACTAACAGTGCTTCACACAAAATTGAATGCTTCAACATCTGATATAGCATTCTCATGCAAGCATAAGCATAACATTCTCCTTCAACATCAGCAAACATCAGCACTCCCCCTGAGAACAATATCTCATGTATACCATAAAGAATAAAGAAACAACTCATGCATATTTGCCATGGCAGAGCAACATAAACTACACATAAACTACTCCATATCACCATATAAACAGATGTGTCAACATCTAGTAGAGCATCATGCATATCAGCCAATATCAGCTACCTTCTCCCCCTTTTTAGACATAAATATTGCCAAACATCATATGAGGATTTGAAACAGGCATATACCAGAGTAGCATAAACATCCAAACAACACAAGAAGAGGAAACATAAAGGAAACATGCTCATAAACCTGCTCTGCAATTTCACATTGCACCATAGAACACTTGGGACAATATCATAGCAACTCCATTGATCAACATACTCAGATAACCACAATTGCACAGTCCAGCACAATACATTCATACTCCATGTAACATGCTGCAGCATCAGCAAGCGCATCATACACTTAGCATCATAACAAGTAACAACTAACAAGATCATGAAGTAATTACTTCTACTTCCCCTTTTTGGGTAAGAACCAGAACATCTCAGAAGTAAAAGGCTAGCAGATTTGCATAGCTAAGAACCAGAAGATATCATACCATTTAGAAGAGCATGGATAATGCATAAAGTGCAGGGTTATGATTCTACATATGTCAGTGATAATCACCTATACCATAGGGCGTGAACCTCATTTCCTTCTCAGACCCTTCATTTTCAACTAATCTTCTCATATAGCAACAACATCCAATGGGAAGATGAAATATCTTACAAAGAACATCATGTCATTTTAGATACTCCATAGTGTAACTGTCTCATGATTAGCCACAACATAAGCTTCTTCAGGTTCCAAAGCTTTGCAGGTTTCTTTCAACCCAGCTATTATATCCTTTCTTGACATAGGTCCAGTTGCAACTTTCTTAGATGTTCCAACAATGTTACTTCTCATGTATACTTGCACTTCATAGACCAAAACTTAAGGTAAAACATTATCAGAAGTAGCATCTTGAACTTCATTCAAATACAGGTGCCTTGATCAGTAAGCTAGATAAAAATACAAAATAATCTGTAAAAGATTGCGTACAGAAATATAACGCTAGCTGGCGCAAAATCACTGATCACATAGTGCTGTTCCATATGACACAACATTTGCTCAAGCATCTTTTATATACTATTGTAGAGTTAACAACAGTTTAAATGACAAGATTAATGAGGATTCTGGAAGGATCATACATATCAATATTATTCAGAAGTAGTTTCAACACCAAAATCTTCAAAAATCAATTTTGACCAACATCAGAGGCATGCATAATAAATTAATCTTCAAATCAACATCAATACACAACTAAGAAGATAGGATATTACTTGAATGCTTTGGCCAACAATATATCAGAGGCATGCACAGCGGATATAAGAACAACTAGCCTCATAGTGTATGAACAGCGAGAATTAACCACTCACAGTGGATTCCCGGATGAAAACAGAAGCTTCAAGATAAATCAAACTTAAGGACTAGGAAAAGTAAATTCCTCCCCCTTAATTCATGCAATCAGCACTCGTAGAAAATAATTCTACTTAGTCATCATCACACAACATCCATCATCACACAAGATACATATCCTCCCCTTCAAAACAAGTACAAGCACTCCACTCACAGATAAATAGGCAAGAGATACATACTACTCCTCCTTAGATAATTAACAGGTAGATAATAGGAGATAATCAAATATAATTGCTCCCCCTCAAAACTTGCATACATACACCATAAACTCCCTTATTACTATAAGTCAGATGTCAGAGCATCTGTCTGAGCTTCTTGCATTACACCAACAACATAGACAGTGTTGTCATCAATAATATAATATAAGCTTTATGCATCTAACTTATAACATTTCCCCTCACTTCATGCACATATAAGCAGGAAACATGTTCAGAGGGACATAACCACAGGGTGCATATTGCAACTAAGTGCACATGCAGGTGCATAGAAAATCTAGGGCTTAACCCATAAAAGCAACATAACATCTGATGCAAGAGGTCAGAAGTAACACATAAGGTCAAAAATCAGCACTACCCTTAAAGTCTTCCACCACCAAATCACCTCAAACAAAAACCTGCCTGTACTCAGCACTCATATGATCATCATAGTATTCCCTTATGCTCACAATAAAATCCCTAACCAACTTGACATATCACTTCCCTAAACTGTGCAAAGTTTTCATTAAACATGCTTCTTCCACAAGTAAATTATCATCTGGAAGCTTTTTCCTCATGATAGAAAGGCACATTATCTAATGGAACAGATGGAACATTTCAAGCTCTTTTTCTCCATGCTTCTACTAGCTTGTCAGATGTGCCAGCATCTTCAACAACATATTCTATCAAAATTTCAACATTAGCTTCAATATGTTGTGTACCTGTTTCTGAGTCTGAGAGACCATGATCCTCTATTTCTACTTCAGTAGTCTTCATCCTCTCATCAGTTTGAGAGACCACAAGTGTATTGCCAGACATATTTCCCTCTATATTAGTTTGAGAATCTGAATCATCAGATGCTCTAACATCTTTCGCAGCACACGACCTAGGGAGGTTAACAACTTCATTAGCATTACCTCTTTCAGGTATGGTGGTAGTTTGAGTATTCTTTGGAGTTGTTTTCAATACAGGGCTATCTGTGGCCTTTGTGTCAACACCACCATCAACAACAACTTTTTCAGTATCTTCTAAACGTAGGGTTGAAGCCTCTTGGACAATTTTAATAGGAGTATCAATATCCTTTTTTTTATCCAAATCTTCTACATATAAGGCTTCTATCATAGCATTGATTATGGAATTAAAGAATTTGTAAGCTATGATATAGGAAGAGTAACCGAGAGTAATTTTTTCAGAGGAGCTGAAATTAAGGAACTTGACATCTTCAAATTTCTTCCCACGGTCACTTATGATCCTTACAAACACATTTTCATCCTTTCTCTTTCCAAGACTTTCAACTTTCAAAGGACCCATTACATAAGCATTTATCTCTTTTATGGTTATGATATTAGAAGTTGTCTGGTCAGATGTTACAGCATTATCTGAGACATGTGTCCCTTCATACAATCTATAGTGCAACTTGAGAGGAGATTCCCTCTTATTGGAAACATCAGAGCTGATCAAAATATCAAGATGCTTATCAAGAATAATACTTCCGAGCATTGTGGGAATTACTATTAGCATCTTCACATTCAAACACTTAGCATACTTTATGGATTGATCAAGTATATAAGTGTTAAAGTCATAAGAGGTCTTAGTACCAAAAATATGAATAGACTTACCCAGACCTGTAGATATGTCATAAAGGTGAGAAGTGAACATCTAGTTGATAGCTCGATTTCTGTTAAAAATTGCATATTTCACCGTGAGCTTATTAGATGACAACTTGCCTTTCTTTGGCCAAACTTTGACTTGATTACTAGTGATTGTCTTGCAGATGGGATTGTCATTAACTTCAATCTCAGCCTGAGCTGCAATAATCCTGTCAATTTTCATCTTTCTTGCACCAAGTGCCATACTAATCTTAGTAAGTTGAGCAATCAATTGTTTTCTACTAAGAACAACAATTGTCTTGACAGAAGTACCAGCTAAGTCAACAACATGTGATCTAGACAGCAACCTGTAATCTAATGACAAAGGACCAGACCTCTTATAGGGCTCATCAGTGCTAAGCAAAATATCTGGATATTGCTGGAGAATAATACCACACAAGGAAGTGGGAAAGACTATAATAAACTTGTCAGCATAAGACTTAGCATGCTCTAGAGCCTGATAGTTGATGTAGGAGCCATAATCAAAAGACGTTTTCGTACCAACACCATATATGAACTTGGCCAAACCAGTAGCAACATAATTTGAATGAGTAGTTGTAGTCCAGTTTTGAGCAGAAATCTTGTTTAGAATGACATACAATGGAGAGAGTTGTTTAGAAGACAAATGTCTAGGCAAATGCTTAACCTTGTTACTTGTGATTGTCTTGCAAATGGTGTCATAAGTCTCCTCAACAGGCCTCTCAAGATAAGTGTTAATAACCATGTCAATTTTCAGCTTCTTAACACCCAGATCCAAACTAATCTCTATAAGCTCAGCAATCATATCCTGCTTACTCATAACACCAGATGACTGGACATAAGTGTCATCCAAATCATCAGCATGTGGCTGAGACAATAATTTGCAATCCAAAACCAAAGGAATAAGCCTCCTAACAGGCACATCAGAACTAACCAGAATATCAGGATGTTGTTGGAGTATAATGCCACACAGGAGAGTTTGAAAAGCAATGGGGAACTTAACAGCAAAAGACTTGCCATGCTCCAATAATTGATAATAAATGTAGGAACCATAATCAAATGAAGATTTAGTACGAACAACATAGATAAGCTTAGCTAAACCAGTTGCAACATAATTAAAATTTGCAGCGGACAAATGTCCAGACCAGTGTCTAAGCTTATTACCTGTGATACCCTTGCAGATGGTGTCATCAGTCACTTCTAACTCAGGAATGTCCTCAACAGATCTTCCAAGTTAAGAATTAATAACATGAGGAGAGAAGTTGACACACCTACCTCTAACATATACTTGTTTGTATTCAAGGTTCCTTGAATTATCACAGTCTTCAGAAATGTTTACCACAAATTCTCTGACCAGCTTGTCATAGCAATGACCCATATTCTTCACAGTCTTCATCAACCCAGCATGTTCCAACACATCAACAAGCTCCTTGCACTTGAACACATCCTCCTTCAGATTCCTTTCCAAACCAAGTCTTCTGTGGTAGATGAATTTCACCCTTGTAGATCCATTTTCCAAGTGAAAAGAAACATTGTCCAAGGGAGCTGGAGGAATTTTCATAGGAGCTTTCATACCCTTGATGGTTTTTCTATATGCTCCACCAGATGTGGCAGCATCTGTCTCAGCAACCTCAAAATCAGAATCACAAGTAGAATGATCTTTCCTCTTGAGATTCTTTTTCTTCTGATCATATTTGGGCATAATCTTGATCCAAGCCTTAGGGGGACCATACATAGGTTTCTTTCTAGTATCAACTGTATTCTTCTTACTCCCTTTGGCACTTTCACTAATATTAGATACACTTTTGAGAGATTTGCTCCTTGTTATATGAGCAACACCTATGACAGGGATCTTCTCCAAAAGCCTTTCTTCCGGTACATCTTCATCCATATTAACAACATCAACTTGTACCAAATTTGCAGTCTCAACATGACTCACAGTTTGTTGAGTCTCAATTTTGTGTCCCTGAGACTTGGGTGTATCATCATCATGGATACTCACAGAGTTAGGGGTATTTGGAACCACAACAGCCTCTTCATTGGCTTGTGTCAGAGATGCCTGAGCATTTGGCACAGCATCCTTCAGCTTATCAAGTGAATTAACAGGATTCTCAGCAACAATACTATCAACATCAGTTTTCTTATTAGCAGCAACAGAAGCAACTTGTTCAGCACAGAAATTTGGCCCATCACCAACTAATTTGTCAGATACCTTAGGATTATCAGTACCTAGGGTTTCAGTAACATCAACAGTGCCCTCAACATTCGTCATAACAGAGTTCTTGACATTGGATCTTTGCTTCCTTTCAATTCTCATAAAAGCTTTCTTGAATTTTCTACCAAGAATTAAATCTGCAACACTTTCCTCAGTGTCCACAAAAGATGTCATGTTAACCAATCCTCCTTCATTGTCCATATTGCCAGAAAGTTTCTTCCTTTGATCTCACCCATTTAAAACCAGAACAGGTAGAGTGACCTGCTCTGATACCAATTGAAATTCTAGCAACCTGACAGACAAATGCTGTGCACAATGTAAGGACAACTGTCCGAGCACTTGTCAACTCAGAACTTATGACAGTAAAGTAACACAGCGTAGCAAAGCACAAAATAAACGAATCACAACAGAAAGATAAATAACACAGTGATTTTGTTAACCCAGTTCGGCCCAACGTCCTAATATGGGGGATACCAATCCAGGAAGGAAATCCACTAAGTAAAACAAACTAAAGTCATACTCCTCGTTTGCACTTCTCACTTTGTAACTACCCGTCTAGACCTCTACCTAGGAACTCCTAGATATGAAAACCTCTGCTCACTTCCTACCAACAGTACAACCAGCACTGTTTAACAAGTACACACTTGTTCTTTTCGTTTATTTTGTTTAAGAGACACACTCTAATGACACATACTACCTCCGTACTTTAAAGCTTAGGAGCAGTAACAATTACAACTCAAACACAGAGTCCTTGACTTGAATCAGAAAGATACAAGGAAGGCTCACAAGTTCACTACTTAACATATAAGCAACACACGCTTTAGTGAACACAAAAACAACCGACTCCGTACTTCACAGCTTAGGAGTGGTACACAGGCAACTCCATACTTAAAAGCTTAGGAGTGCACACATTAAAGCACAAGGCTTTAATCACGAAACCCTAAAACCCTAAAGACTCCTTTTTGTAAATAATGGCTTCGCTTAACTTTAGGTCTTACATCTTCCAATATATATATTCTGTAAGAACGTGTTGAGGAAGATACATGGGCTTTAGAATCCAGCTGGTCCAAAAGAAATCTTGCAATTATATTTTAGAACCATATAATATGTTTCCATAAATGGAGAAACATATTTTATGAAGCAATCAGGGCAAACCGCCACCTCCTGAAGGTTCTACACAACAAGGCGAGACTTAGTGCAAAAGTAATTGAGATAAAACCGAAGCAAATCTTTAAAAATATCTCGCACAAAAATACGCGTATGTCCTGATGCTGTACGCACATGCTGGAGCATCTGGTCCAGCATCTGTCCAGTTAGCATTTTGTCCAGCATCTGGCTAGTTAGTGTTTTAGCAAAAATGAGGCCAATACACAAAAACCCAACATCCTAGAGCAATCATATCTTTCCACCTCATCTCATTCTCATCATAAACCATTTTTTATTTTCAAAATAAATCAAAAAATCACATCATTTTCATCTCATTACTATTTTATCCTACCCTTTTATCATTAATCCAAAAATGTCCTTTACCCAAATTTTCTCCTATAAATATAAACATCACATCACCTACCACTAACCTAGAAACTTTCCTATTTTCACAAAAAACCAGAAAACTCATTTCTTTCAGAAATTCTTAAATAAAAAACAAAACAAAAAATAGAAGAAAAAAATTAGAAAAAAAAGAAAAGAAGAACATAGAACCTGGTTCTTCGTTTTCCAGAAGAACTAACGCTAAAAAACCAAAACCAACATCAAATCTCAATTAAATCCTTTCCTATTCCCTCAAATTCGTTCTCAGATTCATACAAAAACAAATCGGAACCCCTTTCGAATTCGTCGGAAACGCTAATCAAACCAGACGCCGTGACTTGGGATTTTTGAGTTTCAACTCGTTTCGATCCAAATCGAGCCGATTCCAAGGTTAATTTCGCGTACTCACTGCTTCTGGAACTTGTGAATCGTGTTGTTCTGCTTTCGATTGTGTTTAGACGCGTTTTTTTTATTTTCGTTTTAAAAGCTTTTCAAATCTCGTCGGATACCATGATGATTTGAGTTTTGTAAGCTTCCACTGTGAAATCGACTCATAGATTCAGGATCAGTGGAAGGAAACGATGAAAATTGAGTATCTATATGTAGATTTTGGTTCTGATTTGATGATTTTGGTTTTGATCTAAGTTATTCATTGATTTTGTTCTGGTTTTCACGTTTCTGCTCTTTGGTTTGGTTTCTATGCTAATGAAGAATAAGACCCATATGATACACTTCTATTTCCAATTTTAATTACAAACATAGATCCTTAATCACAGTACTTATATCAGGATCCACAGATCTGATCAGGACAGTCTGATAAAGATCTAAGGGTGAATGTTTGTTGGACTATGGTAAACACACACACACTGAATTGTGAACCGGATCTGGTTCAACTAATGAACTATATATACCCGGTTCAGACCAATTCAAACAATAAAAAATGGGTTTAGTCGGTTAAACCCAACAAACCCTTTTTCATATTCGCCCCCTCTCCTTTTTCTGAACTATTTTTTTTTTCTTTTTTCTTTTCCACACTATACTTTTGACAAATATTCCCCCTTCCTTTCTTTTATATATCACATTTTTTTATTATTTTATTTACTCAAATTCTTTTTTATCTTACTACTTCCTCTTTTTTTTAGTTATTTTTTTTTTTAATTTATTGACGTCGTTTCTTTTTTTTTTTTTTTTCTTTAGTTAGTTTTTTTATGTGTTTCCTTTTAGTTTATTTTTTTTTTATTTAATTTAAGCTTTTATTTATGTGTCTTTCTAGCTCATCATATTTATTTCCTTGCATTTTATTTAATGTTATTATATTGTTGCATTTGGTTATTTGTGCTTGAAATTGTACTATGGACATAAGAGAAAGTACTTTAGCAATTAGAGACGGACCTTAGTTTTAGAACATTAACTTAGTTTTTTTAGTTAGATGTTAGTTTTATTTAATTTTTGGTCCGATGGAATTGTAATTGCATAATGTTGCATCATTCATATTTAAATTTCCGCAAAACTCTTAGAATGCATTTAGGCTCAAGTGTAACCCCAATGAGGATGTAGTACTTGCATTGCATGCATTTTATTTTTACCGCTTTCCGCAAACGCTAAAAAACCAACTAAAAATGAACTTTCATTTCTGAATAGGCGCGTTAGTAATCTTTAGGAGAAAAATATAGAAAAACAAATAAATAATTTCTTCTCTCTCTAAACAAAACTCTTTAGTCCAATACCAATTAGTCGCACGATTAGTTTAGGTATTTACTTTTCATGTCACAACTTTCTTCTCTCAATCCAATCTCCACATGCACACACTTTTCTTTCTATACATTTTCTCCCTCAAATTCGTACCAACTTTCTTCCTCATTTCTTAAGCACATTAAAAACAATGAAAAGTAATAAATTAGAGGTTACCATGGAGTACCATGGGCGTTTAGGATGCTAATACCGTCCCTAGGCGTAACTAACCCCCGAGCTTAGAATCTCTCTTTTTAAATGGTTTTCGACACTTTCCCCTCTTTGGAAATGAAAGGTCAATGTAGTGGTGGAAATCCCAAAATCCCCGCAACAGGGATGTAAATTTACATATGTTGATTAATATAACTGTGGTGATTAGCTCCTAATTAATACTGTTTTTAAATTTTGAATATTAGTTTTATTTGAAATCGATAATTTTTTCCTACGAATAAGAACGAAGAATTACCCCCATAGATAATTTTGAACGGGGCACAGGAAAAGTCACTCTACCACCACGGATTCCTTGACTCCGACCATATTTTTAATTTATATAACTTTATTTTTTTTAATAAACAGTTAATATGTTATAAAAAATTATGATTATCTAATAAATATTACTAAAAAATGGAAAATTAGTTAATTAATTTAGAACCACAGTGACCACAAATTTGATTGTAACAACAGCACCAAAACTTATCAACATATCGTACACATCAAACATTAAATAACAGTTATTGAAAGTTATTTTTACCTTCTCAACATTTTTCGAACCACAATCAATCTTTTACTGACCCAATAACTCTTCAAAAAAATTTGAACCAATCCACAACATTCCCATATGCACTACATTAACAAACAGAGTTGATATCACACAAAACTCATACATAAAAACACACTAAATAAACTTTGGATAGATTACATCAGGGAAGTCGCTAAACACATACCATCATTACTAATATTGGAACACACAAGACCATTACAAACAACTGTGTTTAGGCGACATATACAAAACCATACATGTGGATCCTTATATTTTAACCTACCACTCACATCGCCAAACACAGCCTACCGTACAAACCCAAAAGTAGGAAACAGCCACATATCAGGGATATTGATCCTTAGTACCTTCCTACACAATCAAAAAAACCTAACGCTATATATATATATATATATATATATATATATATATTAGACACATAAAACGCATTAATTATCACTTGTTGTAGACGACTCAAACCCCATATCCCCATGGTCACAACCACTTCCTTCTTCAATAACCACAACCTTGCCTTTACCACTATTTCGGTTACTTGATTCAGCGCACACACTCTTAAAATTCCGATTTATAGCAACCTCCTTTTAGCACCAAAAACAAACACATCTCCACATTGGTTAGGATGCTGCTCAACTGGTGTAACATTCTGAATGGAAGCAGGTTCAAATATGCTCTGCAAAACCACATATATCAATCCATAAGAATACTAATACACGATTAAAACTATTACATACAACTAATTACACTCTAAAACAGAAGTACATCAAATAAACAACCTTCAGTGGGGTACAATAACCGCCTCCAAAGAGAAATTGATGAATAACAACAAGGTCATCAGTTAAACACAAAGCCTCAACATCATGATCAGAAGCTTCATCAAACCTCTGAGTCTTCTTAGCGATAACTAAAACATTTCTTCCAATTACAGTACTCTGACCCTGTGGGCTCAAAGCATAATCAACACCCTATAGCATAAAACAACCTATTTCATATAAACTACGTCAAAAAATATTAGGTCTTTTATACAAACAAATTAACAAACACATTACACAAAACATGAGAGATTCAAATCCTTCAATAACATTCTCCGCCGCTGGGAGCAACACCTTCGAGGTTTCATCATCCACCACAAGCTGCAATGCATAACTACAATACAAAAAACATTAGAACATCCACTCACCAACACAATACATAATTTACTAACAAATCCACACACTTACGTAGAGTCTGAGTTAAACACAAAAATATGGCAATCACCACAATAATACAGACCATCTTCACTACCCAAAAAGGCACCACAACGACACACAGGAACAAATTTCTTCCCAAGATAGTGCAACTGAAAGACTTTACCCCAAATAACAAAAATTCCATTCTCAGAGGTATCTATGAAATCAAACACTGTCTTATGTGGATAAGACTTAATGAACAACATCTCCTTGTCCGCAATTGATGTTCGATAACCACGACTCTTCACAAACGGACTGATTCCATACCAGAAACCAACACTAATTTAAAAAAAAAACAAAATCATAGTTAGATACAGCAACAATAGTGGTAATCTGTAACAACAAAAAAGATGCGTCAAAAACTCACTGTCTCTTAAAAACTTCAATTTCCACCATCATTGGATTTAACAAAACCTTTTTGATCCTCTCATAACTTTCAACATAAACATAACCTACCACATTTAAACAACATTTCAACCAATCAAAGAAATAAATTACAAAAAATAAAACACAACTAAATATACTTAAACCAAACGACAGAACTAAGACAAAACAGGTTCTACCTCTTATAGATGTTGTTGCGGGATTTTTGAGACATACCCCACTACAGTTTGATCTTTCATTTCCAAATGAAGGGGAAAGAGTCGAAAACCTAAAAAGAAAGAGATTCTAAGGTACGGGGGTTAGTTGCGCTTAAGGAAGGTATTAGCACCTCAAGCGTCCATGGTACTCCATGGTAACCTCTTATATGTTTTTGTGCTTTTTTGATACGTGCTTTAAGAATGGAGGGAGGGATTGTATAGAAGAAAAAAAGAAAGTGGATAAAAATTAAGAAAATTTTCTTTCATAAAATAAATAAAAGAAAAGAAATGTAAGTATTTTTGTTTGTAAAAAAAGATTTTTTGAGAGAAGTGTAGTTGTTGAGAGAGAGAGATTGTAAGAAAAGATGTTGTAAAGAAAAAAAAAAGTTGTTGTTTGAAAACGAAAGTGTATTTGTTTTTTTTGTGTTTGAAAGAAAAGAAGATTGTAAAGAAGATAAATTGTAGATAGTATACTTGTTAGAGATGATTATAAGGTGAGCTTTCGTTTGTCTTGTAAAAGGATTACACGTTTGTTTTAAAAGGTTTTTTTCGTTTCAAAAAAAGTCTCGTAATCAATTTAAGATCAATTATGAATCCTCTCCCTTGGAAATGAATTTTTGGCGTTTGTGTGTGATGTGTCAACTAGAAAGTAATAAAGAGCGATAAATAAAGTCCTACGCTATTACAACCCAATTGAATAATTAATATTTACAACCATATCGAATCAAATGAATGAATAATAATAAGCAATAAATAAATAAATAGCAATGCATAAAAGTAAAATGCAAGTGCGGAGAAATAAATATGAAATGAAATGCACACAAACAATTAAGAAGAGAAATTATGGCAAGACATTATATTCTAACTTAAAGGTGGAGTGTGTGGAAAAAATGTGTCGGAGGTAAAAAACATGATAATAATATTTTCGAAAGTCACTCACAACAACAAATAATTCTAACCTAAAAAACACAAGCAAAAGAGTAATTTTATTTAGTAAAAGAAATGTTTTTATTTTATTATTTTTTTGTGAGAATGAATTTAGACCAAAAAAAAGGTCCTTCACTATTAATGCTAATGTTAGAGCTCAATGATTTTATGAAGTAGAATATTGTCTCTAACATGCATTTTTAATGATACAATGTCCTAATCTAAATGCAATGCATGTATGCATGTAGAAAAGTGTAAAGGGAAATTGTAGTGTGTGAGATGTAGTGTAAAAATGTGATATAAATTGTAGTGTAAAAAATGTAGTGTCAAGTGTGATGTAAAAATGTAATGTAAATGTGGATGATGATAAAAAAAATGCATAGGGTAAATGTCTCTAAACATGAATATGTATGCATGCAACTATTATAAGATAAGCTAATTATGAAAACAAACAAACAAGTGGTGATCATACTAATACAAGAAAACATTAGCAAAATATGTAAAATTAAAATTTAGACTTCAAGAGAGATCCTTAAATATTAGTGAAAATATCAGACTCAATGAGCTTAAATAAGCTATTGTTCCGAAAAAAACACTTATTGAATAAGCTAGCACTAACTAAATAAAATAAAAATAAATAAATAAATAAAAATTTAAAAAAATTTCTTAAAATATTAGTGTAAAATTTAGACTCAATAAACTTAAATAAGCTATTGTCCCAAATAAGCACTTATTGAATTAAGCCATAAAATGAAAACAAGAAAATAAACAAGAAATAATAATAGAAACAAAAAAAAACAGATCAGAAAAAAAAAACAATGGGCCTTCTGGCCCAGTTCAGAAATAAAAAAAAACGGTTCAGAAGCAAAACAAGGGGTGCATACAGCAAGATACATTAGGACCAACCAGCGCGCGCCACCTGGCGCGCGTCATCCCTTCCATCAGACCAGACTCGGCCGAGTCAACTCGGTCGCGACTCAGTCGCCATTAAAACAGAGCAAACAGGATTAATCATATCTCACTCAATTTTTCATCAAATAAAACAAATGAGTAGTGATTTTTATAGTGTTTTTCGAGTAGATCTTGAATATGCAGTTAGTTTTCACAGTAGAGTAACATATCGTAAAAATAGACAGCACAAAGTTCAAACCCACAAAATGAAAAATGAGATTCATGCAATATTAAGAGAAAGTTATTAAAGGAAGAGATAATACACTATGTCATGAGTTCACAGCAACAAAAATCATGCAAAATGATGGTCTAAATCGTTCAAAATGGTTACCTCAAGTTTGTCGGAGACGGTGGTTTCGACTTGGTTTTCCGGCACGTTTTCTCTGCGTTTCCGATTTCTCCTTGCTTCCTGAACAGCTCCAGGTACGTCCAGAAGTGTAACTCTACCTCAGTGGTGGCCTTAAACGAACTGGAAAGATAATAACTCAAACCCGCCGCCGGATCTTTTTCCTTCGTTTCTGTGATGTTTCGAGTGTTGTTAGAGGATGAGATTTAGTGTTTTGAGTATGTGTTTGTTGTATGAACGGTATTTGGGATGATTGGAAGTGATTTTATGTTGATTGGTTTTGAATCCGAGAGAAAATTTGAATATGATGAAGATGATGCTTGTTTTTATGGTTTGTTGGTTTTTGCTGTGTTTTTTGTGATGTTTTTCATTGCTGGAAGTTGTTTATGAATGATTTGAAGCAAATGGAATTAGATTGGTGAGATTTGAAGGAGTATTTGTTGAATTTGTGGATGATTTTTGATGAAGGTTTGATGCAAAATATGGTGGAAGGAGTATATGTTTGATTTTCTTTCTATGCATGTATTTTTCTAGATCCGCCTCCTCTCCCCCTCCGCTGTTCTGATTTTTTTTCTTTGTTATATGGTTAGAGATTAGGGTTTTCAATGACAAAAGAAGAAATGGGTAGAGTAACTTTGTTGTGTTAGTGATGAGTTTGAAAAAAAAGTCTTGAAATTGAAAAGATGACAAAGATGTCATTGTTTGTGTGTTGGTTTTGCAGAAAAAAAATTTGTGAGCATTGGATCCTCTTTCAATTGTTTTTGAATAATAATAATAATAATAATAATAATAATAATAATAAATGATGGTAGAATAATAATAATAATAATAATAATAATAATAATAATAATAATAATAGTAAATGAAGAAGTAAAGGAAAAATAAATAAATAAAGTAAAAAGAATTTTTTGAAAGAGATTTTTTTGATAATAGTAATGATAGTGATAATAAGAATAATGATGATAGTAATAGTAATGGTTAAGAAAAAATGATGATAAATGATTAGAGATAAAAGTACGACCACAAAAAGGTGATAAAAACGAACATAAACAAAGCGACAAAAAAGAAGAAAAAAAAAAGGACGGACGTGACACTTTTATTCAAAAGACATTTGACACTTTATTATAAAATGGGGAACGGATTTGAGGTCCAAAATTGGGGTACAACAGCTGCTCCTATTTAAGTTTCTTCACCCGGAGAGATGAAGATTGAAATATTTGTCTAGACGGGATTGAAGATACTTAAATATAAAACGTGCACCATTTTTGGACCTATAATTCTTAAACAATGTTTATGATACAAATGTGAATGCATGAAATGCAGATGATCAGTTTTTTTTTTTAATTTTGTATGAATGTTATAAAAAACAAACAAAGGATGGAGACATAGTTAGGACTCCACAGAGAAGAACATAACATGGCCCGACTGGAAAAATAATAAGATGTGCCCCAAGTCCATTGGAAGAATGAATTCCACTGGGGAGCCGAGTAAAACACTGGGGAAAATATTACCCATTATCATATAGATGAAAGTATTGTGAGAAGAACATTGTCCACCGCCCTACAAAGAGACGGATTGCAGATAAAAGACAATTTCTACAAGAAAAAAAAACAGGAACATTGTCCACCGCCTTGCAAAGGGACGGCTTGCAGATAAAAGACAACGTTTACTGAGAACAAGAGCATCGTCCACCGCCTTACGAAGAGACAGCTTGCAGATAAAAGACGACCTCTATAAAGAACAAGAACATTGTCCACCGTCTTACAAAGAGACAGCTTGCAGATAAAAGACAACATCTACTAAGAATAAGAGAATTGTCCACCCCCTGACGAGGACGGATTGCAGATAAAAGACAATTTCTACAAGAAAAACAGAAACATTGTCCACTGCCTTGCAAAGGGACGGCTTGCAGATAAAAGACAACGTTTACTGAGAACAAGAGCATCGTCCACCGCCTTACGAAGAGACAGCTTGCAGATAAAAGACGACCTCTATAAAGAACAAGAACATTGTCCACCGCCTTACAAAGAGACAGCTTGCAGATAAAAGACAACGTTTATAGAGAATAAAAGAATTGTCCACCGCCTGACAAGGACGGATTGCAGATAAAAGACAATTTCTACAAGAAAAACAGGAACATTGTCTACCGCCTTGCAAAGTGACGGCTTGCAGATAAAAGACAACGTTTACTGAGAACAAGAGCATCGTCCACCGCCTTACGAAGAGACAACTTGCAGATAAAAGACGACCTCCATAAGGAATAAGAACATTGTCCACCGCCTTACAAAGAGACAGCTTGCAGATAAAAGACAACGTCTACAGAAAATAAGAGAATTGTCCACCGCCTGACAAGGACAGAATGCAGATAAAAGACAATTTCTACAAGAAAAACAGGAACATTGTCCACCGCCTTGCAAAGTGACGGCTTGCAGATAAAAGACAACGTTTACTGAGAACAAGAGCATCGTCCACCGCCTTACGAAGAGACAGCTTGCAGATAAAAGACGACCTCTATAAAGAACAAGAACATTGTCCACCGTCTTACAAAGAGACAGCTTGCAGATAAAAGACAACGTTTATAGAGAATAAGAGAATTGTCCACCGCCTGACAAGGACGGATTGCAGATAAAAGACAATTTCTACAAGAAAAACAGGAACATTGTCCACCGCCTTGCAAAGTGACGGCTTGCAGATAAAAGACAACGTTTACTGAGAACAAGAGCATCGTCCACCGCCTTACGAAGATACAACTTGCAGATAAAAGACGACCTCTATAAAGAACAAGAACATTGTCCACCGTCTTACAAAGAGACAGCTTGCAGATAAAAGACAACGTTTATAGAGAATAAGAGAATTGTCCACCGCCTGACAAGGACGGATTGCAGATAAAAGACAATTTCTACATGAAAAACAGGAACATTGTCTACCGCCTTGCAAAGTGACGACTTGCAGATAAAAGACAACGTTTACTGAGAACAAGAGCATCGTCCACCGCCTTACGAAGAGACAACTTGCAGATAAAAGACGACCTCTATAAAGAATAGGAACATTGTCCACCGCCTTGCAAAGAGACGGATTGCGTAAAGAAGACAATTTCCACAAAGAACATGAACATTGTCCACCGCCTTGCAAAGAGACGGATTGCGTAAAGAAGACAATTTCCACAAAGAACAAGAACATTGTCCACCGTCTTACAAAGAGACAGCTTGCAGATAAAAGACAACGTTTATAGAGAATAAGAGAATTGTCCACCGCCTGACAAGGACGGATTGCAGATAAAAGACAATTTCTACAAGAAAAACTGGAACATTGTCTACCGCCTTGCAAAGTGACGGCTTGCAGATAAAAGACAACGTTTACTGAGAACAAGAGCATCGTCCACCGCCTTACGAAGAGACAGCTTGCAGATAAAAGACGACCTCTATAAGGAATAAGAACATTGTCCACCGCCTTACAAAGAGACAGCTTGCAGATAAAAGACAACGTCTACAGAAAATAAGAGAATTGTCCACCGCCTGACAAGGACGGAATGCAGATAAAAGACAATTTCTACAAGAAAAACAGGAACATTGTCCACCGCCTTGCAAAGTGACGGCTTGCAGATAAAAGACAACGTTTACTGAGAACAAGAGCATCGTCCACCGCCTTACGAAGAGACAGCTTGCAGATAAAAGACGACCTCTATAAAGAACAAGAACATTGTCCACCGTCTTACAAAGAGACAGCTTGCAGATAAAAGACAACGTTTATAGAGAATAAGAGAATTGTCCACCGCCTGACAAGGACGGATTGCAGATAAAAGACAATTTCTACAAGAAAAACAGGAACATTGTCTACCGCCTTGCAAAGTGACGACTTGCAGATAAAAGACAACGTTTACTGAGAACAAGAGCATCATCCACCGCCTTACGAAGAGACAACTTGCAGATAAAAGACGACCTCTATAAAGAATAGGAACATTGTCCACCGCCTTGCAAAGAGACGGATTGCGTAAAGAAGACAATTTCCACAAAGAACATGAACATTGTCCACCGCCTTGCAAAGAGACGGATTGCGTAAAGAAGACAATTTCCACAAAGAACATGAACATTGTCCACCGCCTTGCAAAGAGACGGATTGCATAAAGAAGACAACGTTTGAATATTACCAACTATCGCATAATGATAGTGTATATAAGGTAACATGAAAAGGTGAGACCTTGGCTACTATCCACTGAAGTGATAGTGTATAAAAGACAAAGGTCAAACATTACCAACTACCGTATAATGATAGTGTATATAAGGTAAATGAAGATATTACCAGCTACCTTATAATGATAGTGTATAAAAGGTAATCACATATATTACCAAATACCGTATGATGATAGTGTATAAAAGGTAACATGAAGAAAGATGAGACTTTATCTACCATCCAACAAGATGATGGTGTATAAAAGACAAAGGCCGGATATTACTAACTACCGTATAATGATAGTGTATAAAAGGTAATATGAAAAGATGAGAGACACTGCCTACCATCCAACAGAGTGATGGTGTATAAAAGACAATGACAGACATTACCAACTACCGTATAATGATAGTGTATATAAGGTAATATGAAAAGATGTAAGACACTGTCTACCATCCAACAGAGTGACGGTGTATAAAAGACAATGACATATATTACCAACTACCGCATGATGATAGTGTATGAAAGGTAATACTCATCTTTGAGGATCAATAACTCTACCGGGAACTTCAAAAGAGACGCCGGAAGGTTAGATTGCAAAAGTGTATGTATTTGTAGAGAGAAAAGACTTGTATGATCTTTTGTGTAAAGTTTCTTGATAAGATTCACTGGGGATAAACCCGCCTGAAGAATTGTAAAATGTATCTGGTAAAACACAAGCTTCTTGTAAGGAGAGCTTGTCACTGTTGTTTTGAATTGATGTCCGATCCGGGAACAAACCGGAGGGAAAACATTGAAACAAGACTTTGTGTCCAATTGAAGAATAAATTCAATCGGAAATTTTCCTTTTGTAGTAGGAAAAACTGAAACAACCATCATCCATAAGTGAAGAGTCTAGTGGGGAATTTTGAAACAAGAGAGATGTACACTTATCTGCCTAAGCTGACACTCTAATTGGAAAGAACAACATGCCCATCCCGACTCTATTTTGTAGACACAGACAAGACAAAATAAGATAGAAATATGTATAATGACGTAATAATGTCTGAATGATGTAAATGTTTATGTTATATGTAAATGCTATGTTTGAATGTATGTATGAAAGTATGTATAAATGTATGCATGTTATGAATGTATGTGTATATGTATGTATGTGGAACATCTTTTGATGGACAGACAAAGTGACCAAACCGTAAACACAAGCCAACGTCGCATCACTGTTCAGAATATCTCAACAAAGTGTAAATGTCACTGTAGATAAAGCAAGAGAACTCTTCTTGGGGAAGGAAAAACTTCTCTGGGGAATTGACCGTTTTAGCCGAAACGATCTGTATATTGAAACTTGACTGCACTCAAAACAGCTTTGTCAACTTTCATTGGGGATGTACCCTTTTCTAAGAAGAAGATTGTTTACATTCTCTTAGAGAAAACATGTTTGTTGTTGATGAACATCTGAGAGAACGGAGACGACTTGCCCCTTGCTCTAGATCCTTACTTCAGTCTAAAGATCCTTGAATGAATCGCTCGAAGAGCGTGACTGGCTGACCTTTTACATCTAATGTACCTTTTCAGGAATATATGATCTTAACACAGTATGTCCCAAGTGCTTGAAGCCTTGAAAGGTAGGATGTTCAACTTGTTTGCCCCTGATTTGCAGAATTCATATGTAACTTGCCCCTAGTTAGGAGCGTCTCAAGTAAGCTTTGCCTTTGATCAGACCATAGCTCAAATTTCTTTGATGTCAAGTATTAATTTGCAAATAAAATTATTTCTTTTGAAAAGTATTTTTTGATATAATGCACAAGAAAGTTTTTGAAATTTAATATTTTTGTGGTGGAAATACATATGGTATGTATAAAGAAGATTTGTGATTACTCAACAAACATGATGAGTCAGCTTAACAATAAATTTGCCGAATATGCTTTCACAGTGAACCTAGTTTCAATTAGGTCTTTTGTATGTTATAACGTGGCTGGGCTCACGGTTTTCAAAAAAGGATTGTCAGGCTCAAAATTTTATTTGGTCCCACCCGTTCTTCTTGATGTCCTTCATTCCTAAATTCAATTAATTCAACTGATGCACTCGGTCAACAAGAGAAATTTTTTTTGCAATGATTTTGGTCGAAGCTTCATTGATGTTCTTTTTGTTGAATAAACGTTGATGAGGTTTCTTGAAGTGACAGTCACTTTTTGTTGGAAATTTTTTCCTATTTAGAATCACCTTTTATTTGTATGGACTAGTTCATTTCGAACTTTGAATTTGTGGTCCAACGGGATGCCCCTCTTTTTTTTTATGGGCTCTTTTTTTTTATTTCTCTTTTTTGTAATCACTCTGTTTTTTGTATAACCTTCGTAAGATGAAGATTGTGACTGTCGTATGAATTGTTGTGAGTCTCATCTCTTGACAGCTTCCTCTGTTTGAGGAAAGCATTGTGCTTAAACCTCTTACTTGGTATGATCAGACAAATTGATTCTCTTGTATCAGGATGCATCATCAAATTAATTGAAATACTCCCCTACCCCAGGTTATGATTAAGGGTTCAGAAAAAAGTAGAAAGAAACACCGACTTCAGGCTCAAAGGGGTTGATTACGGATTATCTCCTTATATCTCCACTGTTTGGAAAGAGAAACAATGCCTTACATCGTCAACTAGGTTTTTCACCATTGAAAGCATATATCAGCAAAAATCAGTTATTTATTTTCATCATCCTCGCTCCAAGTTTGTAAGTAATAAAGCAAGAGAAAAAAGTGAATACGGATGGATGGATTCAAAAAACATGCATGTTTATTATATTAAAAGTACTTGATAAAAAACATAATGTTAAAAGCAAACAAATGCTTGACAAGAAAGAAATAAAAGCCTAGTGATCATAGGGGATGAACTTCCTTGTATCACCGACTTCAACGAGATGAGTGTAGCAAAAGTAACATGAACAGCAAACCAGATTGCAACAAATCACTTAATGTATCACAAAAACTGGGTCTGCATTCTTGAATGAAAGTTGGTGCCTGTTGGATAGGCTGAGATTAAGTCTGTTGTTGAATCTGATGCCTTTGTTGAGATTGTAAAGGCAAAAACAATTGCTCAAGGAGTGAGATGGTGGTTATTTTGTGCCACCATTAATGAAGTGATCAGGGCATTTTTCTTTTCCAATTCTGCCCGAAGTGCAATGATTTCTTCATGAAGCTGAGTGTTCTCTTGCACAATTGCTCCCATTCTTTTTTGATTAACACGAGCATTGACTTTCAAGTTGACTTTGGACAATAGCGTCGGACCACTGAGAGGAAGACACGAAGCTTAGACTCTTTTTTTTGAAGAAGACCATGAATGCACAATGATGCATGAGAAAGAAAGTTTTGTTTTGATTTTTGATTTTCAAAGGACTTTAGGGTACCAATCATAACAGACCTTCCTTTTTTGTTAATGATCAAAAGAAATTTTCTTTTCTTTTTAAAGCAACCTTCATTTTTTTGAAGGTCCATGATGATTGTGAAGTTTATAAAGAAATTCCTCTAAGTCCTTTGAAAACTAATGAAAAAATATTTTCATGAATGCATGGATGCGTGGATGTATGGATGCAACAATCACAAACATAGGAAAACATGGTTGGTTAAGATATCATGATGTTGGAGTCAAAAGGTAACCACCCACAATGTATGAACTATTGGTTTTCTTCTTTTTGTAACACGGGTTCTACAAAGTTCCCAACGTCATCAACTTTCCTTCTTGAATACCAATGTCCACGACTTAACTCACGGCCAAATGAAATATCCAAGGGAAAGTCTCGATTGAGCGTGGTATCACGGAGTCAACTATTCCAAGACTTTTACTCTCGGCTTTAGCTATCGCACCACACCCTAAAAAAGGCCAAGATGGGTTAAAGGTGACTAAAGGATTCACAACATCCATGGATACAAGTCATAGCAACAATCTACGCGAAAAATCACGTCGAAGAGAATATTACAAACATGACCCTCAATTGTGCGTGGTTTCATCACATGTGGATATGTGCGGAGTTTTGCCTTCCGCCCACTCACTATGATCCTACCACAATCTATCTCAAGGTAACTCAAGCTCGGGTCAAGCTTATCTCACTCAAAAAACCCTTCCATAATATATTAAAAAGCTTGTAAACATTTAAGCACATAAAAGCATATAAGTTAGGTTCAACCCTCTTAAGGAGAGAATCCCCAGTGAAGTCGTCATTTTTCTGTTGCGGGATTTTTGAGACATACCCCACTACAGTTTGATCTTTCATTTCCAAATGAAGGGGAAAGAGTCGAAAACCTAAAAAGAAAGAGATTCTAAGGTACGAGGGTTAGTTGCGCTTAAGGAAGGTATTAGCACCTCAAGCGCCCATGGTACTCCATGGTAACCTCTTATATGTTTTTGTGCTTTTTTGATACGTGCTTTAAGAATGGAGGGAGGGATTGTATAGAAGAAAAAAAGAAAGTGGATAAAAATTAAGAAAATTTTCTTTCATAAAATAAATAAAAGAAAAGAAATGTAAGTATTTTTGTTTGTAAAAAAAGATTTTTTGAGAGAAGTGTAGTTGTTGAGAGAGAGAGATTGTAAGAAAAGATGTTGTAAAGAAAAAAAAAAGTTGTTGTTTGAAAACGAAAGTGTATTTGTTTTTTTTGTGTTTGAAAGAAAAGAAGATTGTAAAGAAGATAAATTGTAGATAGTATACTTGTTAGAGATGATTATAAGGTGAGCTTTCGTTTGTCTTGTAAAAGGATCACACGTTTGTTTTAAAAGGTTTTTTTCGTTTCAAAAAAAGTCTCGTAATCAATTTAAGATCAATTATGAATCCTCTCCCTTGGAAATGAATTTTTGGCGTTTGTGTGTGATGTGTCAACTAGAAAGTAATAAAGAGCGATAAATAAAGTCCTACGCTATTACAACCCAATTGAATAATTAATATTTACAACCATATCGAATCAAATGAATGAATAATAATAAGCAATAAATAAATAAATAGCAATGCATAAAAGTAAAATGCAAGTGCGGAGAAATAAATATGAAATGAAATGCACACAAACAATTAAGAAGAGAAATTATGGCAAGACATTATATTCTAACTTAAAGGTGGAGTGTGTGGAAAAAATGTGTCGGAGGTAAAAAACATGATAATAATATTTTCGAAAGTCACTCACAACAACAAATAATTCTAACCTAAAAAACACAAGCAAAAGAGTAATTTTATTTAGTAAAAGAAATGTTTTTATTTTATTATTTTTTTGTGAGAATGAATTTAGACCAAAAAAAAGGTCCTTCACTATTAATGCTAATGTTAGAGCTCAATGATTTTATGAAGTAGAATATTGTCTCTAACATGCATTTTTAATGATACAATGTCCTAATCTAAATGCAATGCATGTATGCATGTAGAAAAGTGTAAAGGGAAATTGTAGTGTGTGAGATGTAGTGTAAAAATGTGATATAAATTGTAGTGTAAAAAATGTAGTGTCAAGTGTGATGTAAAAATGTAATGTAAATGTGGATGATGATAAAAAAAATGCATAGGGTAAATGTCTCTAAACATGAATATGTATGCATGCAACTATTATAAGATAAGCTAATTATGAAAACAAAATAACAAGTGGTGATCATACTAATACAAGAAAACATTAGCAAAATATGTAAAATTAAAATTTAGACTTCAAGAGAGATCCTTAAATATTAGTGAAAATATCAGACTCAATGAGCTTAAATAAGCTATTGTTCCGAAAAAAACACTTATTGAATAAGCTAGCACTAACTAAATAAAATAAAAATAAATAAATAAATAAAAATCTCAAAAAAAATTCTTAAAATATTAGTGTAAAATTTAGACTCAATAAACTTAAATAAGCTATTGTCCCAAATAAGCACTTATTGAATTAAGCCATAAAATGAAAACAAGAAAATAAACAAGAAATAATAATAGAAACAAAAAAAAACAGATCAGAAAAAAAAAACAATGGGCCTTCTGGCCCAGTTCAGAAATAAAAAAAAACGGTTCAGAAGCAAAACAAGGGGTGCATACAGCAAGATACATTAGGACCAACCAGCGCGCGCCACCTGGCGCGCGTCATCCCTTCCATCAGACCAGACTCGGCCGAGTCAACTCGGTCGCGACTCAGTCGCCATTAAAACAGAGCAAACAGGATTAATCATATCTCACTCAATTTTTCATCAAATAAAACAAATGAGTAGTGATTTTTATAGTGTTTTTCGAGTAGATCTTGAATATGCAGTTAGTTTTCACAGTAGAGTAACATATCGTAAAAATAGACAGCACAAAGTTCAAACCCACAAAATGAAAAATGAGATTCATGCAATATTAAGAGAAAGTTATTAAAGGAAGAGATAATACACTATGTCATGAGTTCACAGCAACAAAAATCATGCAAAATGATGGTCTAAATCGTTCAAAATGGTTACCTCAAGTTTGTCGGAGACGGTGGTTTCGACTTGGTTTTCCGGCACGTTTTCTCTGCGTTTCCGATTTCTCCTTGCTTCCTGAACAGCTCCAGGTACGTCCAGAAGTGTAACTCTACCTCAGTGGTGGCCTTAAACGAACTGGAAAGATAATAACTCAAACCCGCCGCCGGATCTTTTTCCTTCTTTTTCCTCCGCCGCTGGAAGTGATTTTATGTTGATTGGTTTTGAATCCGAGAGAAAATTTGAATATGATGAAGATGATGCTTGTTTTTATGGTTTGTTGGTTTTTGCTGTGTTTTTTGTGATGTTTTTCATTGCTGGAAGTTGTTTATGAATGATTTGAAGCAAATGGAATTAGATTGGTGAGATTTGAAGGAGTGTTTGTTGAATTTGTGGATGATTTTTGATGAAGGTTTGATGCAAAATATGGTGGAAGGAGTATATGTTTGATTTTCTTTCTATGCATGTATTTTTCTAGATCCGCCTCCTCTCCCCCTCCGCTGTTCTGATTTTTTTTCTTTGTTATATGGTTAGAGATTAGGGTTTTCAATGAATAAAGAAGAAATGGGTAGAGTAACTTTGTTGTGTTAGTGATGAGTTTGAAAAAAAAGTCTTGAAATTGAAAAGATGACAAAGATGTCATTGTTTGTGTGTTGGTTTTGCAGAAAAAAAATTTGTGAGCATTGGATCCTCTTTCAATTGTTTTTGAATAATAATAATAATAATAATAATAATAATAAATGATGGTAGAATAATAATAATAATAATAATAATAATAATAATAATAGTAAATGAAGAAGTAAAGGAAAAATAAATAAATAAAGTAAAAAGAATTTTTTGAAAGAGATTTTTTTGATAATAGTAATGATAGTGATAATAAGAATAATGATGATAGTAATAATAATGGTTAAGAAAAAATGATGATAAATGATTAGAGATAAAAGTACGACCACAAAAAGGTGATAAAAACGAACATAAACAAAGCGACAAAAAAGAAGAAAAAAAAAAGGACGGACGTGACACTTTTATTCAAAAGACATTTGACACTTTATTATAAAATGGGGAACGGATTTGAGGTCCAAAATTGGGGTACAACAGATGTGACCATCATATACTGCAAAATCAGTATCGGAACTTCCCCATAAAACTTTTCCATCATCTCATGCAACTGAACAGCATATTCACCCACAAGAAGGCACTCTATGAAGCCACTACAACCAAAACACAAATAATACCTTATAACAAATATACAATATCCACGTTAAACTCAAACAAACGTCAAATCCAATAACACACCTCCTATCCTTCAATAAAACCCTAACAGAAATAGGGTATCTTGAAAGACCAACACCGCCGTACTGAAATTGCATATCAGACAACCTACCTATAACAACTGAAAAAACAAAATACCATCAGGGTGCTATGAAAACCAGAAACATTCGTATATCAAAATAACAAAACACTAAAGAACAAATACCAATAACATGACTTTGACCATCCTCATACTTCATAATCTCATCAAACTGCATTAAACTCAGAGAGTAGTGAGGGATACTAAAAGACAACGACGGAAAAACTCTGGTACTCATAGAGAAGGATAACTTAAATGGGCCAATTGTAAGCTTAACAGCTCCAACGTTCCCCTCAACCTGGAATCGCTCCACAACATAAACTTCTCCCTCCACAAAAACACCGGACATATATTCAACACACGATGCAGGAATCACAGCAGCAATTTTATCACCCTAAACAACAAACACAAAACAACCATCGCAATAAACAAACATGCAAAATATCAAATCTGCAAAAATAATATTTCAGTAATATATAAACTACTACCTCCACATCAACAACAATCATCTAAACCTCCTTAATTATCATAGGATGAATATCACTTCTAACTTCCCATATCCGAACAACCCTAACTTTGATAAAAACGTTCTTTAAGAACGGATGAAGCTCAGCAACAGGGGTAATAGTATACAACAAAGACATGGCTAAATAGAAAGACCTTGTAGACAGGGAAATGAAATGAAATATGACTACACCACCAAGTCACTTACACTATATATAGAGTGCAAGAAAGGTTCTACATGCATCTTATGGATATATGACGTCTATCAATCTAAGTGAAAAAAATAGTCAAGCAAGAGACCATATTATCACAACTTGTGGTAGCATTAAATGCAATGGTGGCTGAATCACCCAAAGTGGGCTCACTTACCATATGACACGACAGTGTCATCATTACAAATATTTTGATAACTAGAACAATTACCTAAGTTATAAGTAAAATCTAATTAGACAGTTATACAAATAAGATAATCAAAATACTCCCTCCATTCTAAAATTCGATATCTTTCGTTTAAATTTTGAACCAAATATATTCACTTAATTGTTCGACTTTTCCTTATATTTTAGTACAGATGACTAATATCAAACACTTCCAAAATAACACCACCACTTTCACTTATTTAAAAAGTTTACGCTACAAACGAAACAAATTCAACATTACTATTCAAAAAATACTATGCTGATTTCACATTTCTCTTTGTTCAATTCACACCATTAAACTAAAAGATTTAGTTAAAATTTAACTTAATCATCCATATCACACCAGACTTTAATTTCGATTTGTCATTATTACCATTTGCCACCTAACCCTATACCATCAGTAGCACATGCAAACCACCAACAAAAAACATATCTTCACCACTTCATGTACCAAACAAATGCACATCTAGAAACAATTATAAAAATTTCAAGACATATATAAACTGCTTTTAAGCCCTATAACAACACACCAAACGATTAACTTTTACAAACAACTTTTCATACTTCAAACATAACCGACTGACAATAAATATTCTTTTTTAAAAAACAGCGTCTGCATCAAATCACAAACAACTCAACTCACACAATCAAAAAGACCAACCTGTCGTAGAAATATACTCCCTCCTGTTTTTATTATAAGCAAATTTGACTTTTTAAATACATTCGAGAATGAATGTATCTTGACAATAATGTATTCTAAATACATTAATTCTGCAATGTATCTAAAAAGTCAATTTGCTTATAATAAAGGACAGAGGGAGTATAATATAAATACTACCCAATTAAATCAAACCAACAATAACTACCTCCCAATTAACATAAAAATAAAATTAAAATAATTATGTTCAAATCAATATATATAAAGTACATTAAGTAATGTGGATAATATCAAAAACTTTTAGATCATATATATATATATATACTCACTACGTCACAAAATATAAGGCAAAATACCCAAAAAAATTTGTACCAAAATATAAGTGAAAAACACGAAATTTTTTAAACATATTTTCAAGTAAGCTTTTTACTAAAAACCTTAGATCCAATAATCATATTTTGCTTCTTCATAAGAAAGTGAATTTTATTTCTTCTCTTACATTTTACTCTTACCACCCAATCAATATAATTTTATCTTTAAAAAAACAACTACATCTCTTAAGTTCTACATATCAAATTACAAATTCAACACATATCCAACCTTACATCCCCCGGAGACACATCTACACATCTGACTACACTAACCACACTACAACGTTAATGCTGCGTATGTTTGAAATAACAAAAAAAATAGTTTTTTAATAAAAATTAGATTTTTAAATATTATATTTATTTCAATAACTTTTTCAAAATTCTAAAGAATAGTTTCCGTCTACTTACCACCACAAAATGATATTTTCATCCAAACCTCACTTAACACATAGTTATTGATGTATAAAAATATATATATCGAAAAAAGCTATCTGAAATACCTTTTCATGCTATACAAAAAAAAAAAATACCAACTCTGAAAAAACAACAGTAAAATAATTAAAAATTATTTTTATTACTAAAAAATAATTTTTTTTGCAAATAAATTTTTTTGCCAATAAATCTAAAACAAACACAAACCTACTTAACTCTTCAAATACTCAATCACCAACGCTGCTACTTTAAATAAATATACAATAACACATCACAATTTTAAAATTTAACAAAAATACTCAAAATTAACGCCATACACAACAAATAAAAACAAAACTTATACTTACACAATAATTAACTCCATCATAACCAAAATATCCGTCATTACGACATTTAATCGAATATTAAAAAAAATTGTAACTTCTATTAATCTTGTCAAAATTATATATGTTTTTCTTCATTTACGCTCTCTATCTCTTTGGTGTTATATAAATAATAATAAAGTGGGAGGAGGATTAATGACTTTAGTCAGTACAAAAAATATATAAATATATAAGTAATTTAGAAATATCACAATTAATTGTACACATATATTGCAAACGAACAAAAATTGGGTTACAAATTTTTTTCCCACAGCAACATATATTGTCAAAAAACAGGAAGTACTTATTGAAAACACACAATTACCCTAATCTTATAGCTAAGAAAAAAAAACTTTTAAAAAAGTACTCCCTCCGTCCCAAAATGTAAGCAAATTTGACTTTTTAGGTACATTTGACTATTGATGTATCTAGCTCATATTATGGACCAAATACATCAATAGTCAAATGTACCAAAAAAGTCAAATTTACTTATATTTTGGGACGGAGGGAGTAGAAAACAACACGTAATGATTAAGAAAAAAAATTCACTCCACTTAAATCCTTTCTTTTTCTCTTGCAAAATGTGTAACAATATAAAAATGCGTAAAAAAAAGTATATATTTGGAAAAGTGTGTTGCGGGGATTTTGGGATTTTCACCACTAACATTGACCTTTCATTTCCAAAGAGGGGAAAGTATCGAAAACCTATAAAAAGAGAGATTCTAAGCTCGGGGGTTAGTTACGCTTAGGGAAGGTATTAGCATCTTAAACGCCCATAGTATTCTATTGTAACCTCTAATTTATTACTTTTTATTGCTTTTAATGTGCTTAAGAAATGAGGGAGAAAGTTGGTAAGAAATGGTAAAGAAGTTGTATAGAGAGAATAGTGTGTGAATGTGGAGATTAGATTGAGGAGAGAAAGTTATGACATAAAATAAATTTAGCTTAAACCTAAACTAATCGTGCGGCTAATTTGGTATTGGACTAAAGAAATTTTATTTAGAGGGAGAAGAAGTTGTTTATTTGTTTTCTATTTTTTTTTTCTAAAAAAAATTACTAACGCGCCTCTTCGGAAATGAAAGTTTGTTATTTCTTGATTTTTTTAGGCGATTGCGGAAAGCGATAAAAAATAAAATGCATGCAATGCAATTTTCTACATCCTCTTTGGGGTTACATTTTTTTCTAAAATACATTATAAGATTTGCGGAAAAGTAAATATGAATGATGCAACATTAAATGGAATGCAATTAAAAGTCCGTCAGAGTACAAATTAGAGAAAGCTAAAAAACTAACTAAAACTAAAAATCCTAAAAAACTAAGGCTAAAGTTCTAAGCATTTTCTTGGTCCGTCTCCATTATAGCATAGGTTTAAGTTTAATCCAAAAGTTCAATCAATCACAACAAATAATATGCAATAATATGATAAGAAATAAAGTGTATGAAAAAAAAATATTGCATGAAATGAAGGGAATATAAACTAAAAGAGATGAAGAAAATAAAATAAAATAAAATAAGAGAATAATAATAATTAATAAAAAAGAAGAGAAAAAAAAAACTGAAATAAATAAAAACAACAAGGAAAAAAACGTGAATAAAAAAACTAAGGTAGGGGGGTGTATCAGTAAACATAAACTGTGAATAATAACTCTGAATAAAGAGAAGAAATAGAGCCCAGGCCCAAAAACAGAAAACCGGACCCAGAAACAGATCGGTTCGTCGCTGAACCAGTTTATAGATCCCGTGTAATACGCGCCTGTAAACTCGCATACGTGGCACGACGTGGGATGTTTGATCAGATCTAAAAAACGATCAGACGGCTACGATATGTTTTACCAGATCTGAGGGTGTATCGTGTTCTCTTCTTCTTCAGTCACAAAAAAACGTGAAAAAAAAAGCCATTGATATAAGATAAAGCTTCAATGAAATCTAATTTTCACAATTCTAAGCCAAAATTAACAAAAGAATATCCGATTTTGTAGTACTCTCCACACTGGTCATGAATCTATCAATAGATTTACCAGGGGAAGCCTAAATCGTTCAAAACGAATCGAAAAATAAAAGGGTCAAAAACGTGAAAACGATGTATCGCAAAAATTGACGAAAAATGATATGTGAATCAGCTTCGTGGTTAGTTTGCGAGTTCAATGAACCAAGAATCAGCGAAAACGCAATTGTAAATCGCGAGAAATCGGTTTCGAGTAAAAATCAGTGACAACATCAACCTCAAGTTTTGAGTAAAAATCAGTTTCGGGTTGGTGTTTTGATGTTGTTTGTTGTGTTTTCAAGCTTGTTCGATGTTCAGAGCTAAGCTTGCGTTGATGTTGAACGAGTCTGTGACGAATTGAATAGAGGTTGAAAGTTTTTGGTCGGATTTATGGTGTAGTAAGCTGAAACCGAAAGATGAAAAAGGAATGGAGATAATAGTGTTTGATTTTTGGTTTGTGTTTGATGAAATTTGTATAGTGATTTTGAGGATTGAATAAATTTGTGTGAGGTTCTATGGGTGATTATGAAATTGAAGGATCAATGAATTGGTTTCATAAAGAAAAAGGGAAAATGAAAGTTGTTTTGTGGTTCCTATGTGAACCTCTTCCTTTTTATTTATTTTTTTCTAATTTTTTTCTTTTTATTTTTTTGATTGGTGATTGAGGGAATTGGTTATGGTGATGGAAGTTTGTGTGAATGAAAAACCTCCTCTCTCATCAATGAGAGATCTCTTTTATAGATCAAAATTAGGGTAGAGGGCATTGGTGTAATAATCATGAAAATGATAGAATAATTAGGTAAAATGATAAAATGTGGATATTTTGATTTATTTTTAATTGGGAAATATGATATATGATGGAGATGAGGTGATGTGGCACATGGTGAGTGGTCTATGTGAAAAGATTCCTTTGAGGTGGAAAATAACATTTTTAATTTATTTTAAGAGAGATAAAGAGATAATATTGATGAGTCATGAGATAGAGCAACTTGTGCTCTACTCTTTCTCTTCTTGGCATATTTTTTAAAATAAATATAAATGAAAATTAATTGAACTAAAATGGATGTAAATGTGAATATTTTTTGATATTTTTGAAATATGTGAAAATAAAATATAAAACAAGTGTAAAATAGAAAAATATTATTTTCTGACATTTTTAGACTTTTATGCTATAATGCGAACTATTTAAAACAAAGTGAAATAAAATGAAATAATTAGAAATAACAAGAAATTTAAGAAAAATGATAAAAATATGAAAAAAGAACGAAATATTGCATGAAATAGGAATAAAATATTTTTTTGTATATTTTTATGCATGAAATTGAAAATCGGATTTGTAGGTCCAAAATTGGGGTACAACAAAGTGATATAAACTGAAACGATTAAATATTACGTTTGCATATATTTGACACTTTCAAAAAAAAAAATTATTGTTTATAGATGAGACCAAAGGGAACTATTACATAACACAAAATTAGATACTTCGTTTTTACTGGAGTTACTATAAAACTTCATCATCCGTTTATGTAACAATTTCATAAACTACGAAAACACAAACACATCCAACTAACCATATATAGTACAACTTAATAAACCATATCCATTATTTTTACACATTGACACAAATGGTCCAACGCAATGGACACTGATGACCCATAATTTCATTACTAACTCCTATAAAATACCCAATTTTCAGACCTTAACATGTCCAAAGACGACTTCTGGAATCATATAACAATAAATCCAATTAAAATTCGTCTTTATTTCACCACATACACAACAAAATACAATATATAGAAACAGAAAATAGAAATCATAATCCAACCAAACAACACCAATAAACATAATAAATCCAAAACAACATAACACCACTTTTACACCTTCCTATCATTTTATGAGGTTCCCTCCAACAAATCACCAACATTCCCATCAAACAAATATTATTGTCCCTGTTTATTCGTGTAACATACAAACCACCAATACAATCCTAATATTCATTGGAAGAAGCAGCATCATATTGAGGCGATAGAATTCCTCTTGAAGAACTACCAACTTTATACCCATACGTAGGCATATAAGCATCAAAGAAAAGCTCAATCATGCCACGATCTACCAACATATCAACTACCTCATAAGCAAAATACCCACGGGACCCATCCAAACACTTTTTGTTAACCTTGCATAGCACAGCACTTCCATACATTACATCTAATTCATCCGGATAAATAGTTGAACCCTCCTGCTGCACCACAAAAAACCATTAATCATTATCACAAACTAAAAGACCAAACATTTAAAACAACACCAGTGAATATCCCTATAAACTTACAATAGACACCAATGCAACACATGTTTCAAAAGCCACCTTCTCAACTTGATCATCAAATAAGTGGAAGGTCTGTTGAGTAACTTCATCCCGAACTTCAATTTTTAATCGAAATCTACATAAATTTCATGTGTACATTAATACAATAATAAGTATTAAAATTATCAACTCTCCCATGTAAAACACAAAACAACCTTGGTAAATTAGGAAAACCACCGCTTGGATACCACATGTCAACTCCTTCAACCACATAATCATACCAACAAACAACTATAACAGTTGAACCCCCTCTACAAACACTATGATCACTGAACCTTTTTACTTCATTATTGCCAATGACATCTGTTGGAACAAAGTATTAATGAATAATAGGGTATTTTAATATTTATTTGAAGTGTGCAGATTAAATTATAAAGAATGAATAATGTTATGTTAAAAGAAGCTCTGAAACAAAGTATTAGCAAGAATATCAGAAGCAACGATTTCAGAAAAATGAGTGAGAAGCTACTATAAGTCAGAAGGAAAGCATCTCAGAAGCAACGCTAATCAGAAGCAAGTCATCTCAGAAGATATGTTGCATCAGAAGCAACGTATGAAGAAGACCTACAGTTTCGGAAGCTGAAGACTTAGAAGCATATGTCTGATACATAGGCTCTGAATGTCAAGCCAAAAATGTCAGTGTTAACTGATAGTGATTCAATGATTGGAAATCATTTGAATTAAAGGCTGTGATTGATTGATACATCATAGTACTACATCCTTATCATCAAGGATAGTGACGTTAGTACTATTTTACTCTATAAGGGAGAATATTCTCAAGCAAAAGAAATCAAAGGATAAGCATTACCAGAATTGGCAAATATCCCATGTTACTTTTGTCCTTTCACAGTTGGCTTGAAAATGACCTTTGCAACGGTCATTATCTTCAAACGTCTCTATTTTCTTTCTACCAATAAATAGAGAACTTCAAATTGAAGATCAAGGTTACACACGCATACAATTTTACTCCTTTACATAGACTGAAAGCACTGCTTCTGAACTTTATTCTGTTGTGCTTCTGACACTCTGTTTTTCTAATTCAATAGGAATTCTGTGTTAGAGTCTTAAGAGTCTTGAGTTGTAATCTTAAGAAAACTCTTGATTTCACAATCAAGTGTTTATCACTTTCTATTATTTTATTTGTATTAGGAAGTCTCTTGCTTTTGTGCTTGAGCAAATAGGAAGTCTCTTACTTGTGTGTTTGAGCATTGTAATAATCTAGGTGATTATAGTGAAATCCCTTCGAAGTGCAAGGGGACTGGACTACTCTCGGTTTGTGAGAGGAACCAGTATAAAATTGCTTGACTCGTCTCTCTCTCTATCCTTACTCTTGAGTGTGTGTGTGTTAATTGTGTTTCTTTATCTGCTGGTGCATTTGATAAGTTCTCAGAACTTAGCAGAAGTTTCAAAAATACCAAAACACAATTCTGTTGGAACAAAGGATGTTCAGATCTAAATCTTGGTGTTTTGATGATAACAAAGTATTAATGAACAATAGGGTATTTTAATATTTATCTGAAGTGTGCAGATTAAATGAATAATGTTATATTAAAAGAAGCTCTGAAACAAAGTATTAGCAAGGATATCAGAAGCAAAGGATATCAGAAGCAAGGATATCAGAAGCAATGCTAATCAGAAGCAAGTCATCTCAGAAGTTATGTTGAATCAGAAGCAACGTATGGAGAAGACCAACAGTTTCAGAAGCTGAAGACTCAGAAGTATATGTCTGATACATAGGCTCAGAATAACAAGCTAGGAGTGTCAGTGTTAACTGATAGTGATTCAATGAATGGAAATCATTTGAATTAAAGGTTGTGATTGATTGATACATCATAGTACTACATCCTTATCATCAAGGATAGTGACGTTAGTACTATTTTACTCCATAAGGGCGAATATTCTTAAACAAAAGGAATAATAGGATAAGCATTACCAGAATTGGCCAATATCCCATGTTACCTTTGTCATTTCATAGCTGGCTTGAAAATGACCTCTGCAACGACCATTATCTTCAAACGTCTCTATTTTCTCTTCACATATAAATAGAGAACCTCATTTTGAAGATTAAGGTTACGCACGCATACAACTTTACTCCTTTACATAAGACTGAAAGCACTGCTTCTGAAACTATTTCTGCTGTGCTTCTGACACTCTGTTTTTCTAATTCATTAGGAATTCTGTATTAGAGTCTTAAGAGTCTTGAGTTGTAATCTTGAGAAAACTCTTGATTTTATAATCAAGTGTTTATCACTTTCTATTATTTCATTTGTGTTAGGAAGTCTCTTGCTTTTGTGCTTGAGCAAATAGGAAGTCTCTTACTTGTGTGTTTGAGCATTGTAATAATCTAGGTGATTATAGTCAAATCCCTTGGAAGTGCAAGGGGACTGGACTACTCTCGGTTTGTGAGAGGAACCAGTATAAAATTGCTTGTCTTGTCTCTCTCTCTATCCTTACTCTTGAGTGTGAGTGTGTTATTTGTGTTTCTTTATCCGTTGGTGCTTCTGATAGGTTTCAGAACTTAAAAGAAGTTTTAAAAATACCAAAACACAATTCAACCCCCCCCCTTCTTGTGTTTTTCACACCTTCAATTGGTATCTAGAGTTCTGGTTGTTACGCATCACTTAACAATGAAACAAAAAGATCCTAAAAAAACACTATGTCTGGAGAGTCAAGTCCAACGAAAACTTTTATTCCATATGATTACAATTCTGAAAAGTCTGAGAAATCTGGTGGAACTTATAGCAAAGCACCTAAGTTCAATGGTGATCAATCAACCTTCACCTGGTGGAAATACAAAATCTTTCCTCATATCATAGTTGAAGATGAAGGTTTGTGGGACATCATTGAAGAAGGTGTTAGTTTTCAAGACAAGCTTGATGAAGATGGTAAGACTACAACAGCTGTCAAGAAGACCTTCACAGCTGATCAAAAGAAAGAATGGAAGAGACACAACAGAGCTATTTCTATCCTTGCTAGCTGTATCACTCATGATGAGTTTTTAAAACTTGGAAACAGATCTAGTGCTAAGGGTATTTATGACTCTTTGTGTGCTACTTATGAAGGAAACCAACAAGTGAAAGAAGCAAAGGCTAATCTTCTGGTTCATCAGTATGAAATGTTTAAGATGAAAGACACAGAAAGCATTGAAGAAATGTATGCAAGGTTTAAAATCTTGGTTTCTGGTCTTGGAGTCTTAAAGAAGAGTTATACCACTGCTGATCATGTTAAGAAGATTCTGAGGTGTTTACCACCCAAGTGGAGACCTAAAGTCACTGCTATACAAGAAGCAAAAGATCTCAATACCTTAATCCTAGAAGAGTTAACTAGTTCTCTCATAAGTCACGAGATGGAATTAGCTTCTGATGAGCCCAAGAAGAAATCAAAGTCATTGGCTTTTCCAGCAACTTTGAAATCTCCTAAAGCTTTAAAGGCTAAAGTTATTGAATCTGATGCTGATGAATCTTCTGTAGATGATCAAGAGGATCGATCAGATGAGGAACACTTTGCTCTGCTTTCAAAGTTCAGAAAATGGAATAAGTACAAAAACAACAAAGCTTCTGGAAGAAGTTCTGGTTCTAAGAGCTATGGGAACAAAAGCTCCAACGTTAAAGACAACAAAGATGGTTCTAAAAATAGCTGTTTCAACTGCAAAAAGAATGGTCATTTTATTGCTGATTGTCCTGATTTGAACTCCAATGATAAAGGGAAAAAGGGCAACTTCAAGAACAAAATGAAGAAAAGTCTTATCGCAACTTTTGAGGACCTTGAGAAGTTATCAGATGAAGATGAAGATGATGAAGAAGCAAACATAGCACTAATGGCTACAACATCTTCTGATAATGAATCTGATATGGAGAATGAATCTGATACTGATGATATTGATGAGGTAATTTCTAAACTTCCTCATGATAAGCTTTTGATTGCTCTAAAAGACACTATGAAGCAATACATAAACAAGTCAAATGATTTCAAAAGTTTAAAAACTAAAATTGACTTGCTTACAGAGAAATCTGACCAACTTCAATCTCAATACAATGAATCTCTTTTGAAAATAAAAGAGCTTGAAGAAGGTTGTGTTGCTTGTAACAAATCACATGATAAGCACGAAGTTGCTCTTCATGAGTTTGTTAAATAGAATGTTAACAAGAGCAAAGTTGCTTCCATGATTTACAGTGTGAGCAAGAACAAAGGATATGGACTTGGTTATTCTGCATCTTCTGATAAAGAAAAATAAAATCAGTCTGTTTGTTTGAGCAAAACACCTCCTCCTCTCTATTCCACTTTCATATCAGAAGCTGGTAACTCTGAGAAAGTTTCACAAACTTCTGTTTTGGATAAGGGGAAATCAAAAGTCTCAGAAGATAACACTTCAGTGATTTCTGATAACTCAAGTTCAAAAATGAGATATTCAGAAGTAAAGATTCTGAAGAGACCAGTTCCTAAAACAACTAAGGTTCTGAGAACTTCAGAAGCTAGTACTTTTGATACAAAGTCTGTGAAACCTATTAGAAGTTTTGGCAAGAAGAAGTATGTTCCTCAAACTGGTTTTCAAAAATCATACTTCTACAAGGCCTACACTAACCCATATGGACCCAACAAGTTGTGGGTACCAAAATCTGAAATAGTTTATGTTGCAAGTTTGCACTCAAAAAGAGAAAAACTCAAGTACATGGTACCTGGACAGTGGCTGCTCTCGACACATGATGGGAGAAAAGCATTTATTCCTCACCCTGAATCTGAAAAATGGAGGATCTGTAGGATTTGGTGGGAACCAAAAAGGTTCAATAATTGGTACTGGTGCAGTAGGTAATTCCTTCTCTACTATTTCTGATGTTCTTCTTGTTGATGGACTCTATCATAACCTTCTTAGCATAAGCCAATTTTGTGATAATGGTTATGAGGTGGTGTTTAATAAGAACACATGCACTGTAAACAGATACTCTGATAAGTCTATAGTTTTCAAAGGTAAAAGGAAAGGCAATGTTTACAAAATCAATCTTTTTGAATTAGTAGAACAACAAGTTGTTTGTTTTCTGACTCTGAGTGAAGAAAAGTGGGTCTTGCATAAAAGATTAGGTCATGCTAACTGGAGATTAATCTCTAAGCTTAGTAGACAAGATCTTGTGAGAGGCCTACCTGTTCTAAAATATCAGTCAGACACAATTTGTGGTCGTTGTCAAAAAGGGAAGCTTTTCAAAAGCTCTTTTAAAGATAAAAACATTGTCTCTACTACAAGGCCTTTGGAACTGCTTCATATTGATTTATTTGGACCAGTTAGTACTGCTTCAATAAATGGCAAGAAGTATGGACTTGTCATTGTAGATGATTTCAGTAGATGGACTTGGGTTAAATTCCTTAGATCCAAGGATGATACATATTATGTGTTTAAAACCTTTTGCACTCAAATACAAGTTGAAAAAGACTTGAAAATTGTTAAGGTTAGGAGTGACCATGGTGGCGAGTTTGAAAATGAACCTTTTGAAATCTATTGTGAAAACAATGGAATTCTTCATGAGTTCTCATCTCCTAGAACTCCACAGCAAAATGGGGTTGTAGAGAGAAAGAACAGATCTTTACAAGAAATGGCCAGAACCATGATGCATGAAATTAACTTAGCAAAATATTTTTGGGCAGAAGCAATAAACACAGCTTGTTATATTCAAAATAGGATCTATATCAAACCTTTATTGAATAAAACAGCATATGAATTGTTCAAAGGAAGAAAACCTGATATTTCTTATTTTCATCAATTTGGTTGTACATGTTACATTCTGAATACTAAAGTTCATTTAAAGAAATTTGACTCTAAAGCTTCTAAGGGTATCTTTATTGGATATTCTGAACGCTCTAAGTCATACAGAGTGTATAATTCTGAAACTAACACAGTTGAAGAATCTATGCATGTAAGATTTGATGACAAAGAGCCTGATGATAATAAGTCAGAGCAAGTTGAAGTTATTGTAGATAATCAAGATTCAGAAGATGAAACTTTAGACGTTAACAGAAGTTCAGAACCTGAGTCAACTTCTGATGATCAAGTAACTGCTCCTTCTGAAGATGTTCCAACTACTCAAATTGATAGTGATTCTGATGCTGAGATTGAAGAAGTAATTAAGAAGAATTCTTTCAAATACAAGTCATCTCATCCAGAAGAATTGATCATTGGAAACAAAGAAAGTCCTAGAAAAACAAGATCAAGTTCACAAAAGGAAGATGCAATGGTCAGCTTGGTTTCTCTCAATGAACCAACGACTATTGATGAAGCTCTAAAAGAAAAAGCTTGGATCTTAGCTATGAAAGATGAACTACATCAGTTTGATAGAAATGAAGTTTGGAATCTACTTCCTAGACCAAAAGACAAGAACATTATTGGAACAAAATGGGTGTTCAGAAACAAGCTCAATGAACAAGGAGAAGTAACTAGAAACAAAGCAAGATTAGTTGCACAAGGTTACAGTCAACAGGAAGTGATTGATTACACATAAACTTTTGCTCAAGTTGCTAGATTGGATGCAATCAGGTTATTTCTTTCCTATGCAGTTAACCTTGGTATCACTCTATATCAAATGGATGTGAAGAGTGCATTTCTTAAAGGTTTTATCACTGAAGAAGTATATGTCAAACAACCTCCTGGTTTTGAAAATACTCAAAATCCTGATCATGTTTACAAACGGCAAAAGTAACTTTATGGTCTTAAACAAGCTCCTAGAGCTTGGTATGATAGACTGAGTAACTTTTTGGTTGATAATGGTTTTGAAAAAGGACAAGTTGACTGTACACTATTTAGAAAAATCTATGTTGATGATATTTTTTTTGGTTCAACTAATGCTTCTCTATGCAAGAATTTCTCTAAGTTAATGGAAAAAGAATTTAAAATGAGCATGATGGGAGAGATGAAGTTCTTTCTTGGAATTCAAATCAATCAAACAAAGGAAGGAACATACATTCATCAAACCAAGTATACAAAGGATCTCTTGAAGAAGTTCAATCTTGAAGATTGTAAGCCAATGAATACTCCAATGCATCCAACAACAAGCATGAGTCTGGATGAATCTGAAGGCAAAGTTGATCAGAAGTTATATAGAGGTATGATTGGTTCTCTACTCTATCTAACTGCATCCAGACCTGATATTATGTTCTCTGTATGCTTGTGTGCAAGATTTCAATCAGATCCTAGAGAATCTCATTTCACTGCTGTGAAGAGAATCTTTAGATATCTGAAAGCTACTTGTAATTTTGGATTACTTTATAAAAAATCCAAGAAATATGAGTTAAATGGATTCTGTGACGCTGATTATGCTGGAGATAAACTTGAAAGAAAATCAACAAGTGGCAGTTGCCAATTTATGGGTGAAAATCTTATCTCCTGGTGTAGCAAGAGGCAGGCCACCATTGCTATGTCCACAGCAGAAGCAAAATACATTTCAGCTGCTAAATGTTGTACACAACTTCTTTGGATGAAATATCAATTAGAAGATTATCATATTAGCAGTCACTATATACCTTTATATTGTGATAATACTGCAGTCATTTAGCTTTCCAAAAATCCTATTTTACACTCTAGAGCAAAAACATCATTTTATAAGAGATTATGTTGAGAAAGGTATTATAGATATCAAGTTTGTTGATACTGAAAAACAATGGGCTGATATCTGTACAAAACCTTTAGTTGTTGAAAGATTTGATTTCATAAAGAAAAATCTCAACATGGTGTTTGTTCATGATTGTTAAGTTCTATTGAGTAAAATTTGTTTTAAAATCTGATAAGGATTAGAAGATGTTGAACCTCAGAACCTCAAGGTCAGAAGTTCTGATGTATAACTACTTCTAATAAATATCAGAATCAACAGAATGGTTCTGATGTGGTAGTGGAACAGTTTATATCCTTTTTCATATAACTGCTGTCCACTAACGCACCAGTTATTTAAATAATTTTCTAATACACGTGTCTCTTTGCAATTAGTTGAGTATTGGTTAATGATGAGTTTAACGCTTAAAATGAATATGATTATTCTGTCCTTTTTGTGTTGTACTGTTTGTTTGTTTTCTAAAAATATACACTTTTATTCACTTGCACACAAACACGTTCACAACCCACACTTTTTCATATTCTCTCTAAACCTCCAACTCTTCAGTTTTCTTTCCTCCTTCTCTAGCAAAACCAAAACCCTAACCTACAACAATGGCATCGTCAACGTCTACTGCTTCTCAATCTGTTAAACCGATAGTTGATTTGGAAAATCAAAAGAAGTATAGAATCAGAAAAGACACTATGTCCTTCAAGTTTCAAAGTCTGAAGTGCATGGTAGAGAAAATGGTTGATTTCGAGAGTTTAAAAGCGAATGGTTTTGACTTACAGAAAATGTTCTACTATCAAGGGTTAGAACGGTACTTCAAAATCCTGAATGGTCCGATTTTTGAAGAGATGGTAAAGGAATTCTGGATGAAAGCTTATGTGTTTGATAAACAGTTTGCTTATATAGAAGTTCATAATTTGGTGAAGAAAAATCCTCTGCTGAAAGGGAAATCAAGAAAAAATTTTGGTCTTCCTGAGTTTACCCAAACTGAAATTAGATCAAACATTGCAGGAATGGATATCAAATTTACTGTTGATCATGTTGTAAAAGCCTTGAATCTACCCAATCAAGGAATTCATCTTGCTGCTTACAAGACCAAACAACAAGATCCAACAGTTCAAGCCACTCTGTTTGAAAATGCTAACTCTAATGGACAAAAAGAGTTGAAGACGTTTTTCAAAGGAGTTTACAAGGTGTTGTTTGAATCCATTGCTACTAAGGTTGGTGGTACTGACTATATTTCTTCAGAACAGAAATATTTCATGTACTATCTTCACAGCTTTGTCAAGATGAATCTGCCAAGATACATCTTTGATCATCTCTGTGAAGTGATCAAGAATAGCATTGAAAAGAGTCACACTAACTGTCATCATGTTAGATTGCTGTCACATATCTTCTATCTGAGCAACTTTCATGAGATTCTTAAAGACAACTACCCTACGTTTGTTAATGCTACCTATGTGGAATCAAGGATAATTGATGGAAAATCTTTGAAGAAGATGTTCTTAGTCAAAGGGAAGGTTGTGGTTCCTAACAACCCTTTCCTAATGAATAAAGAAGAAGAAGTGTTTGAATCTTCCTTCCCAGGAGTTGATGTGAAAGAGGGAAAGAAGATAGCTAATGGTTGTTTCAATCACTGGAAGAATGAATATGGTGTTGAGACACCAGGAAATGAAGTGGATATAACCCAACTGGGTTTTGATCAGAAACAAGATTTTGTAATAAGACTACTGTCACTAGAGACAGAGTAAAATTGAAAGCACCTTCAATTGGTGGTGTCACACCGCGAAAATCGCTCGAGCGTTTAGGACACTCGGTATGACACAGAGTCGCCACCGAATTTTATTTTAAAGGAAAATATCGATAAAACCTAAAATAAGGGAAGGATGGTCATCGCAACCATTTCCAAGTTCGGGAGTTGGTTATGCAAGGGGAAGGTATTAGCACCCCTCACATCCGTTGTACTCAACGGCAACCTCCTAATTAGTTCTAGGGTATTTAAATATTTTTTAGAGTTTTATTTACATGTTTTTTACTTGTTGAATTTATTTTTATTAAGAAATATTTACAAGAAAAGGGAAAAATTAAGTTTTTTTAATTATTATGCTTGACAAGATGACTCTTGCTCCTACGTATCCTCCGGTGCGATGAGGAAATCAAAGCTACATAGTTCTGGGTATATTGTTGGTTAGTGTTTTTTATGAAAAGAGTTTTGTTTTTGCCTCTTAAAATGACTTTTAAGAATTGACCCGAAGGCGAAAAATTAGATTGAATTTGTTGATGTTTTTTTAATGTCCTTTTTATGAGTTTAGGTGGAAGACAAATTATTGGTAAACTAAGTGTACACAAAGCCACCAATAACTCAAGAGAAAAATGAAAGTGCATTCTGATGACACGAAATCATATCGTATTTTTAGCTTAATTTAGGTGAATTTTAGTTGCATTTGCATATGTATTTATTTCATTTATGTCTTTTTATGTTAGTATTTGATATGTTTTTACTTTTGTCGAATAAAATAGGTCGGAGAAGAGAATTGAGCAAAAAGTGGCAAAAACGGAGCAAAAAGGGGGTGCAAAGCCCAAATTCGCGCAGCCCACAAAGGAGCATAGCAAAAATGGGCATTGGCCCAAATTTGCACAGTGGCGAGCGCCACAATGGGGTAGAAATGTGACAGTAAAACTCCTAGCTTAGAAAGTATGGTTTTTATCAACAAAACGAGAGTGTGAGGTTTAAACCTTTGAATCAAGAAAGTTCTTCTGAAAAATAAACCCTTTTTCGCGCGCTATTAATTTATTAAATTCCCGAAGGTTAATTAAGTTACATACTGATATCCCGCTTTTATTAATTTAATTCTTCAATTTTAATTTTTTTTTAAAATTCAAAACAATTCTAAAACACCTATTAGCCTTAGATTTACACCGTGACAACAGAAATACGGTAGTTCGATTATTGGTCTCTGTGGTTCGATAATCTTTTAAAACTACACGACGAGACTGTGCACTTGCGGTCAATCAAATCTGTTGATACACAAATCGTCGATCAAGTTTTTGGCGCCGTTGTCGGGGACCAATTTAGTCGATATCGTAACTCCGTCGTTACACCGTAGAGACTAAGGCATATTAATTTTAAAAATCGAAAAAAAAAAAAGGTAACAAATTTAGGATAAGTCCTTTGAGCTTAAATGTATAACTCAAACTCCTTTTATAATGACTATCCTCAAAATTTCAACTACCCTAACCATAATTTCTCATATAACTACCAGCCTCAACCGTCCCCATACTCTGAGGGACAATACCTTAACTCTCAGTACAATAACTATCCTCCATATTTAAATCCAAAAGAATCCGTCAGTCCTAGCCTATTAGTGGTATATAATGAATTTATGGAAAATTCCGCTAAGGCTAGTCGAGAGCAACAATTTAGAGAGATGATGAGGGAACAAGACCTTATAAATGAACGGATTAGACAAACCAATCTCGAAACCCAAAGGATGCTCGACGCCATGGTTGCCTCAACAGCGACTCCCCAAGAGTCGATGGAGACACTAATCTCCCAGTTCACCCAGTCAACCATAGAACCCTCTTACGAGAGACAAGTAGACGTCGTAGCAAACATTAATGAAAGCGAGATTGAGAGGGCTAGTGAGGATGATAATGATGTTGAGAGTTTCAGCGAGGAAAGAGTGGAGATCGAAGAAGCATCACCGATACTCCTCCCTAGTGAGGTAGTCGAAGAGGTAGAGAAGGGAACACTACATGTTTTCCCTGCTCCCTACAATCCACCAATCCTTGTTCCCCAAGTGATAGTAGAGGCTAGAGTAGACCCAACTACCCAACCATGTGAAAAGAAAAAAGATGTAAAAATTAACACACATGGGGATAAGGGCGCAAATAGAAAGAGGAAAATAGGGGAAAGAAAATTTGAAGAGAATGTCAATACAAAGAGGATGAGAGTAACATTTGGAAAGGCAAGTGAAAGTCCTAAGTCCAAAGAACGAAGGACACTTGAAATTGAACCAAACCCCCCGCCTGAAATTGATAAAATTCCTTTTCTCCCAAATCACAAAATAATAGAAGAGGGCAAGGAAGCTGAACCGCCCTATAGGAGAAAAAAGAGAAAGAGCGAAGGGTATGTGAGAGTGCGTGATAAGTGGCCATGGAAATCACTCCCAATCCGGCCATCACAAGCAAGATAAAAAACACAAAACCGTCGAGCTCACCGACTTTAAACAAAGCGCTTGGTGGGAGGCAACCCACATGTAGGTTTAAATTTTTTAGTCTAGTCTTAAAATGAAAAAAAAATAATTTTGCAGATGTCATTAGTTGTTGCTTGTTTTTCTGAATTATTATGTTTTTAAAATTAAGCGGTATTATTATATATCTTATTTCTCACTCATATTTTTGGTATATATTTTCAAATCTATTTTTTTAGATACCTTTCTTTCTTTCACGATGAATCGAGATGAGAATCATGATATCAAGTTCAGAGGCGTAGGAAGATCAAAGGCTATGAGACTCTAGCTCAGAGAGCTATGCACCTATCCATCTACCTTGACAGCGCTACTATGGACAAGCTAGGGATCCGCGAAAGCGTGATGTTCTTGCTTAATGAAGTCGGATGGTCCGGCGTTGCTGTGGGGAGAAGATTTAGCTCTTACGAAGCCTAACCCTCGAGTTCCTAAGCTCATTTTCCTATCACCCTGAGATCGGAAAAGGATTCAGAAGAGGCCTGATAAACTTTAGGATGTTCGGCATTGACTACACCTTCAACAACCTAGAAATGGCCAACCTCCTAGGTTTCCCGAGTGACCCACATACTTTCACATTAGTTGAGGAGAGCAATTTCCCTTTTCGTGAGCTAGACTATTTCTGGGGTAAAATCTCAGGAGAAGGACATGCTGAGTTTGGAAACATGTATTCTGAAAACATACACAACCCAACCTTCCGCTACATACACAACCCAGCCTTTCACAAAATTCTAGAAAGGAAGAGAACAACACCTCTGTGTCCCGTGAGGAGCTTTTTATCATGTTATGTGCTTCGCAGTCCCGCCCTGTCAATGGGGCCACCTTTATGATGACCAACATGTACAATATAGCTCTTGACTGCCTGGGACCCATACTAGTTGGTGGGTTGTTTACAATGATTGCAGATGCCCTAGGCCTGAGAGTTCAACTTAATCAACTTCAACCCTTGGGACGAATCCGATGCATGGACATAAACTTTTGCTTTAACCGTGGCATTATAGGGAACTTAGGACCCGACAGATTTGACCTCCTTATCAATCGCCAAGTCGTGCCCCACTTTACCTTGCCTTGCAATAAAACTAGTGTTCATGACAGAAGAAATTGGCTCTATGATTTGGAACCTCAGTATACACCCTTGACGCCTCCTTCTTCACCCCAAGCCTATGAAAACCTTGACACAGATCTCTCTGATGCTGATCCAAGTGAGTCTCCTGATTCTGATCCTGCTCTCTCTACTCCTACTCCTGCTGCTGATGCCCCAGTTGGGCCACCGACCGTGACTGTTGCTATGTTTGAAGCATTGCAAGCGAAAACTAATGCAATGGAAGCCGAGCTGACTAAGTTGTGCGCGGAATTTTATGCTTTCTTGGATACCGCCGCTGCGCAAGTAGAGAATATTTGGGATGAGTTAGGCTTTGTTGTGAATGAAGTCGAACATCGTCGTAGTGGCTAGGACCGTCTCGGCGTATTTTACCGCATTCCTAGGATTTTCATTTACTTTTCCTTGCTTTAGAATAATAAATCCTAGGAAATTTTCTTTACTAGTACTTTAATTTGAATTTCAGAAATCAGCAATAACTTAACTTACTCTTATTTAGTTCGTTTGATTAATAAAAACTCCTGATGAGAGACCGTTTGTTTTATGTTCTTGTGTGCTCATGTGGTTTTTCTTATGAATAATTGCTCTGTGTTAGAAATGCAAATTGGTGAAATTTTTGTCCTGTTAGAACTTAATTCAACTGTATGCAAGCTGTACAATTTCCTTTAGACAGGTATAGGTACAAATGAACAACAACACGCTACAGGACGAAAAAGGCCAAAATGCAAAATTTGGCCTGGTGGCGCTCGCCATAAGCATAGTGGCGCTCGCCACAAAATCAAAACTTCATGATTTTGGCAAAATTTTGTACAGGAAGCGTGTTACAGTAAGCTTGTATTGAATGGTTTTGTTTTTATGGGTTTGGAAAGGAATTGATTCTCTGTGAAATGAAGACACCATCATTATGTTCCATTAAGATTTTCAACTACACAATCACCACATTCACCTCCATTTTCCATTATAAATACACACACCATAACACATTCACTTCACAACATATTTCTCATTTCACAGAGGCTTTCTTTCTTTCTTTCTTTCTTTCATTTTCTTCTAGTATTACAAGCTAAGGTAAGTCAAGTTCATGGCACAACAAGGGGAGTATGCAATCAACTTCCGAGATGGAGACCAAGCTAAGCTCTACCGACTCCTCCGCCAAAAGGAATACGAACCAACGAGGTATGCCGATGATTTTTGTCTCGAGACTCTAGGATTATCGGATAGTGTGCGCCATTTGGTTCGTTTATTTAAGCTTGATTTCTTGCTTTCTTTTAAAGACCCCGTTCATGTCCAACTTACCGCAGAATTTCTTAGCTCTCTAGAACTAAACCCCACCCTCGACCGTGTGAGATTCCGTTTGTTTAATGTTGATTACAATTTTAGCTACGATGAGTTAGCCGAGTTGTTGCACTTGCCACACGGCGAGGGAGTGAAAGATGAGCTGCCTACTCAAGTGGGGTGGCCAGATGCCGCAAAGAAACTTTGGTGGGGATTAACCGGCAAGGATATGAGTAGTTTCGAGGGTAACAGAGCGTCATTGATCCAAAACCCCGTTATTCGCTATTTTCGCCATCTTTTGGCTTGCACTGTGTTTGGCCGCCTTGGTTCTAACAAGGTCAATGAAAAAGAGCTCTTTTTGCTGTTCACTTACAGCGTCTCAAAAGAAAAGGTCCATACTGCCCGCTTTATGATGTATCACATGTTTTCAATGGTTAAGTCCAAAGGGGCAATTGTTTTTGGTGGTCTTATCACAACCTTAGCACGCTTGCTAAACCACGGGGCGCAACTTTCTACCCTTACCCCACTTGACCCTCGTACCATTGATTTAGACGTGGCACGAAACATGAGGCTAGTAAAGCAGCGGGCTGATGGAAAATACATTCTCATGATAGATAACAAAGCCTGCCCTGATATCACCCTCCTTGACCCTGCACGCTTTAATGTGCGCTCGATAGCCAAATTCCGTTGTCTCCCCGACCCTGATGAGGAAGAGAGTGACGGATCTGAGGAGGAGGAGCACGAGGCTCCGGAGACTAATGCACACAGCACACACACTTCTTCTGGTTATTTTACAGGTACTTTTTCTGGAGCTGCCCATGAGAGTGGCACAGCCACGCTTGATACCGTTTTAGCTGAGATGAGGCAGCACTACACTTTAGATGCCCAGCGGGACCTGCATATCCAGGACATCCAGACTCGTCAGATAGAGATGATGAGCATGATGCAGCAGTTTCAGAGCGACCAGCGTGGCTTGATTGATGGCATGGCAGATATGTCCTTACGCATGGATGATTTTGATGACTATTTCCAACAGCTAGGTGCAGGACCTCCACCACATGAGAGGCGCACGAGGAGGCGCGGCCCGGACCGCCAGTAGTTACTTTCTCTCAAGTTGTACCCTTCCAAACTCACCTTTAGTCGTTGCATTGGGGACAATGCTCGATTTAAGCGTGGGGGAGGAAGCTTTATCGCTTTCCTTTACTTTCCGTCATTTAGTTTTGCATGCATAATAAAACCTTAGGATAGTTCACTTAGATTGAGTTGATTTTGCGTGATTGATCTTGTAATTGTCTGGTTTTCCCATTTCTTGAGCCATACCAAAAATTTTCTGGTGAAAAGTAAAAGTATTGAGTTCTGATGCTTGGTGTTGGTTGTTTGAAAGTATATAGGTTGTTTGCACTATCTAGGCTATTTTGTGGAATTTGGGTAACGGTTAGATAAAATCAATACCGTTTTACCACCTTAGATTCCCGGAAGTGTGTAAAACTGATTTGAGTACAAATTTTGACAAAGCTTTGAACTTGAGTTTTAATGAACCCTTAGTAGTTTATCTAGCGGTCGGCACCATCTCAAGGCACAAACTAAGTGGGAAACCGAAGAAAATAAGTGAATGATTTTGATTATAAATGTTATAAATGCTATTGGTTGATTCCTTGAAATAATTGATGAAAATTCAGCAAATGTTGAAACATGAGAAGGAAAAAAATACCATAGTATAGAAACCCATTAGTAGTTGGTTCAGAGGTGCCAGATTCTGAACTTGGTAGGGCGGGTTACGATCCGATCCCCCGCAACTGCGAAATGGGTAAAGCAAATAGGGGTTACCAAACTTATGTTATCAGCACCCCTCGCTATATGATGATCATAATCACTAACAGGTTTCCTACCATGGGCGTGTACAAGATAACGGGCTTAATGTGATTGCGCTAGAATGAAAAGGGGGAATGAAACTTAGGTGAGAGGTAGAGTCAAGAGGAAATGCTTCAGGACTGTTTTCACATGACCGGGAGTCTCCTGTGTCACTACGGTGTTTTTGTTATTTGCACTGTTATTTGATTTTCATAGTTTAGCCAGCAGCCACGTACGAGTAAGATGATCGTGTCATGTGCTTTTACTTATGCATTGCGATTCACTATTCTTTTATGCTTGAGGACAAGCAATGGTTCAAGTGCGGGGGAATTTGATGACACGAAATCATATCGTATTTTTAGCTTAATTTAGGTGAATTTTAGTTGCATTTGCATATGTATTTATTTCATTTATGTCTTTTTATGTTAGTATTTGATATGTTTTTACTTTTGTCGAATAAAATAGGTCGGAGAAGAGAATTGAGCAAAAAGTGGCAAAAACGGAGCAAAAAGGGGGTGCAAAGCCCCAATTCGCGCAGCCCACAAAGGAGCATAGCAAAAATGGGCATTGGCCCAAATTTGCACAGTGGCGAGCGCCACAATGGGGGTGGCGAGCGCCACCAATTGGAAGCCCAGTGGCAAGCGCCAGAGAATGGGTGGCGAGCGCCACCCAGTGAAAACCCAGTAGCAACTTTTTTGCGCAACGTGGGGAGCAAGCAGGCGTTCGATCAACTGTTTCTCCTAATCGTGTGGCTATTGGATAAAAACAAAAGAGAGCTTATCATCTCCTATTTTTGTGGATCGTAACCAGAAAATTCCCTCTATAAATAGAGGACGAAATTCTGTTCTCCGGACGCCTTATTTTCTTTACTTTTCAGTCAGTTTTAGCTTCTTGTTACAGTAACTGTAACGGTATTTCCACACCGGGAATCCGTTTTCTGTTCTGTTTTCACTTTCCTGTCAAGAATATTATTCCGATTAATTCCAGCAGTTTTATTTCAAGCTTCCAGCAATTTCTGTTTTCAGGTTTTTATGTCGTTATTTAATTATTTATTTATTATGCTTTCTTTAATTTTCTGTTTTTATTTATTTATTTCCTTTGTCATGTCTAGCTAAATTTCTAGATATCAGTATGTGAATTAATTCTCCGAAGGGAATTTAATAATGATTTAGCGCGCACTTCCTAAACTATTTTTCTGATTCGAATTCCTAATTTTAAAACTCCTAAGCTTTTGAACGAGAGTAATATAAAGCGATTAACGTTAAAATCAATAGAGCGAGAGTTTGAGGTTTTAACTAGATAGTAGGAATTTGATATTAATCTTTGAACGAGCGAAAGCCACGTTAGGATTAATTAGAACTAATTGATTTTCAAAATATACTTTCGAAGTTAAGGTGGTAGAAAAGTGACAGTAAAACTCCTAGCTTAGAAAGTATGGTTTTTATCAACAAAACGAGAGTGTGAGGTTTAAACCTTTGAATCAAGAAAGTTCTTCTGAAAAATAAACCCTTTTTCGCGCGCTATTAATTTATTAAATTCCCGAAGGTTAATTAAGTTACATACCGATATCCCGCTTTTATTAATTTAATTCTTCAATTTTAATTTTCTTTTAAAATTCAAAACAATTCTAAAACACCTATTAGCCTTAGATTTACACCGTGACAACAGAAATACGGTAGTTCGATTATTGGTCTCTGTTGTTCGATAATCTTTTAAAACTACACGACGAGACTGTGCACTTGCGGTCAATCAAATCTGTTGATACACAAATCGTCGATCACATTCGTCTTCTCCTTTTTAATCCACAATAATATTAGAATTGACATTTTTATTAACAAGTTGTTACACTATTGTGTTTCACAACCCATATCTAAAATAAACTCAAAATCAAAGATATGTACACCTAATTAGTAATGTTTATTTTTGTGACAATTGCACTTTGCTTGAAGCTTTGATTAAAGCGGTGTAAAAACAAGTGGGCTAAGGATTCTTATTAACAAGCAACCCAATTAATCAATAAAAATAGTAAGTAAATAAGTAAGTACAGTATATTCACAAATAAACAAACAAATAAGTAAATGAATAAGTAAGTGGATAAAGATCATAAAACAACAAGCAAACAGAGAAGATGCTGACAAATTAAAACACGCAGAAACATAACAAATCACAGAGAAAGTAAACGAGAAAAACGCACCCGCGGTGGCCCTCGGAGACTGGTGTTGCGTCAGAAACAAAATAGGGCAGCGGTGGTGCTATGTTGTTGCGTGTTGTGTTGTCCTTTGTGAAAATTTTTTGTTGCTGAAGTTTTGGTGTGGAATTTTGTGGTATGAATGAAGAATTGGTGTGTGTAGAGAATTAGTTGTGTGAATTATTGTGTAGAAAGAGCCTCTATTTATAGTTTTGAATTTAGGCTTTTTAAAACTTGAATGAATCTTGAGAGATTTGGTTTGTAAATTAATTTGTGAGATTTTGTTTGTTTTTAATGATTGATTTGCTCTCATTTTATATTTTAGTGTTAATTCTCTTGCTTGCTCTTCAAGACCAAAGATTTGGTTTTATTTTGTTTAATTTACTTCTTTTTTTATATTTTTGTGTCTTTTATTTTTCTTTCTACACAAGTCTATATATTTTCCTTCTTTTTATATATATGCTTTATTTTTATAATTTTGAACAAACAAACAAAAAAAAGTGCTAATAAATATTTTAATAGAAAAAGTTTCTTGTTAGAAAAATAAATAAATTTGACAAAATTAAGTATGTACTAAAATTTGGGGTATGACAGGTGGTGTCAAGATCTTATCAGAAGAACAGATTGAAAATCTGAGAACAGAAGAAAGGTCTAAGAAGCTTGAGGACAACAATAAAAACAAGAGGAAGATTATTGTTGAGTCTGATGATGAAGAAGAGGATGATGGTGAATCACTTTTGATGATGAAGAAGAAAATAGCCAGAGAAAGAGCTGCTCACAAACGTCAGAAGCATCAAGGTACATCTTCTAATGGTTTTATTAATGAGGCTGCTGAATCTCAATTTAGAAATGATGAACCTACTCCTGAGCCAGACTCTGTTATTCCTTCTCCAACCAAACCATCATCTGAACCTGTATCAGAACCTTCTGTTTTAGATATGCTATCTGAACATTTGTCACCTCAAACTATTCATGCAGAAACAAATAGCTTACCTGAAACACCTTCTAAGCCTTCTGTTGTTATACCTTCTCCTGTTAAGAAAACAAATCTTGAGAAAATCAAAGAGAAATTTGATAAAACTTTTAGTGAAGTCAGTTCTGAGTCTGATATTGAATCTGATGATACTTCTCCTATCCTCACTCCAATCCATGTTTACACTCCTCCACCTGTCACTATGCCATCTATCCCAACCATAGAAATTGTTAATCCTTTAACTCAATCATCTTCACAACCTGATTTCATTGTCAGCACACCTCCATCACCTCAAACTCCTATTTCTCCTCCATCTAACCTTGAGCAAAATATCAGCCAAACTGTTTTTGAGCCTGAAATTACATATCAATCTATCCTAGAAAGCATTCAAACTCAACACTCTAGCCAAATTGTTTCTAGCATTGAGATTTTGGCAAGACTTGTTAATAATGATGTTAGAAGAATGCACAGCTTAAAATCTGAACGTGGTGTTATGCCAAGTCAGATTATTGAGAAGTTTGATGAGATAGACAATGCTCAAAGATTGATCATGGCTGCTCTGAAAAAGAAATATGTTGATGAGTTAGTCTATGAACATCTGCTCTTCACAGATTCATTTGAAAATGCATTTGGAAGTGCTCTTCAAAAGGAAAGACTAATGTTAACTAACTTATCACATGATGAGATGGAAGCTCTGAAAGCTGAGGAAAGGGAACAGAGGATTCTGGAACAGAAGATGATGATGGATGAAGATACTGATACAAGGATGGTTGAAAGTTCTAATGCTGCTGCAACTAGGATTCTGAAGGTTGAACTAGTTCAAAGGGAACAAAGAGATAAGCTCTTAGTGTTGGAAGCTGGTTTAGAAGAGGTCAAGACAAATCAGAAGGATCTGAAAGAGACTATTAACAAGAATGCTGAGAAGTCTGACAAAGCTCTTGAGAAGCTGATGATGTTGCTTGAATCAAGACTGACTTCTAACCCCTCCTCATCTCAACCCTAGGATTCTATGTTTGAGGAAAAAAAAATTTTATTTATTTGGTTGTAATAGTTGAACAAGTTTTATTTTCGGTTAAATTGCATGAACATCTTATTTGCTTTATTAATTGTTTGATTGCTGTTAACTGTTTTCATGATATGTTCAAATATGTTTTTGAAAATTATGTCAAGCACAAAGAACTTATAGAAGAAGATTTCAAAACAGAACCATAAATCTTTATTGATTAAATAGAATATCATTACATAAGATCCTATATCTACTTAGAATCTAAATCTGATTTCTGGGAATCACCAGAGCCTGAGGTTTCTGTTACAGTATGATAATTCTCCAAAAACCTCAGATAATCCAAATCTGGCTTATCAGAATCAGAAGAGGAATCCTCTGAGCATTCACATTGATCAAGATCATATGTTTTGAGAAATTCTCTATAATCAGAATCAGTTTCATCACAATCTGATGAATGATTGATATAAACTGGTGGTTGTGGTTTTGCGTTTGATCTGGTTCTATAACTTCTTCTCAATGGAACTGAAGAAGATGCTTCACCCTTAACCTTCTTTGTTTTTGGTTTTGTTTTCTGTGGTGATTCTTCTTTCTTCATTTCTTGAGGATCCTTACCTTTATTTGCTCTTCTATCCTTATCCATTATTTCTGATAATAATGTGTGGAAGTGTTGAGTAGATTGAAATGGTAGAGTGTTCTCCTTTTTATAGTCTTTTCATAGAGTCTAAGTCACACAGTTCTTGGTATCAGATAAGTCATTTAATGACTTTGTTGTAACTGTTTTCTGACTTGACTTCTTGAAAGTTGTGTTTTTGACTGATCTGTTTACGCGTTTTTTTTAATGTCTTTACTTCTTTTTATACAAACTGTTTTTGTTTGATGACAAAAGTGGGAGTAAGAGTCATTAATTAATGATACAGAAGCGCTAATAATTGAAACCAACTAAAAGAACCTGTTTAATTTTTACGTTACTTTTTATGTTAGTTTATCAATTTTTTTTTATTCTGGAGAATAAAATTTTATGTTGAACTGAGTTCTTCATATGATGATGAATGAAAAGAGTGCAATTTTTTCATTGATTATCAGACTCAGGGGAAGAGCTTACATAACTAGCCTCTAAGAGTCAAACTATGAAAAATTTGAGTCAAAATAAAATTAAATTCTTAAACTATTTTAATTTTTTTAATGTTACAACTTAGGGGGAGCATGCAAAGCTTATGAACCTCTGTTGTACATAGTAAATTAAAATAACAACCATTGTTAATTAATACTAGATTTGTCATCAATCAAAAAGGGGGAGATTGTTGGAACAAAGGATGTTCAGATCTAACTCTTGGTGTTTTGATGATAACAAAGTATTAATGAACAATAGCGTATTTTAATATTTATCTGAAGTGTGCAGATTAAATGAATAATGTTATTTTAAAAAAAGCTCTGAAACAAAGTATTAGCAAGGATATCAGAAGCAAAGGATATCAGAAGCAAGGATATTAGAAGCAACGTTTGGAGAAGACCAACAGTTTCAGAAGCTGAAGACTCAGAAGCATATGTCTGATACATAGGCTCTGAATAACAAGCCAGGAGTGTCAGTGTTAACTGATAGTGATTCAATGATTGGAAATCATTTGAATTAAAGGTTGTGATTGATTGATACATCATAGTACTACATCCTTATCATCAAGGATAGTGACGTTAATACTATTTTACTCCATAAGGGCGAATATTCTTAAACAAAAGGAATAACAGGATAAGCATTACCAGAATTGGCAAATATCCCATGTTACCTTTGTCCTTTCACAGCTGGCTTGAAAATGACCTCTGCAACGGTCATTATCTTCAAACGTCTCTATTTTCTCTTCACATATAAATAGAGAACCTCATTTTGAAGATTAAGGTTACGCACGCATACAACTTTACTCCTTTACATAAGACTAAAAGCACTGCTTCTAAAACTATTTTTGTTGTGCTTCTGACACTCTGTTTTTCTAATTCATTAGGAATTCTGTGTTAGATTCTTAAGAGTCTTGAGTTGTAATCTTGAGAAAACTCTTGATTTTATAATCAAGTGTTTATCACTTTCTATTATTTCATTTGTGTTAGGAAGTCTCTTGCTTTTGTCCTTGAGCAAATAAGAAGCCTCTTACTTGTGTGTTTGAGCATTGTAATAATCTAGGTGATTATAGTGAAATACCTTGGAAGTGCAAGGGGACAGGACTACTCTCGGTTTGTGAGAGGAACCAGTATAAAATTGCTTGTCTTGTCTCTCTCTCTCTCTATCCTTACTCTTGAGTGTGAGTGTGTTATTTATGTTTCTTTATCCGCTGGTGCTTCTAATAGGTTTCAGAACTTAAAAGAAGTTTTAAAAATACCAAAACACAATTCAACCCCCCCTTTTTGTGTTTTTCACACCTTCAAATTCAACCCCCCCTTATTGTGTTTTTCACACCTTCAATTGGTATCTAGAGCTCCGGTTTGTTATGCGTCACTTAATAGTGAAACAAAAAGATCCTGAAAAACACTATGTCTGGAGAAATAATTCCATAATCTAGCGCAAAGAAAGCTGAGTTTCAATATGACTACAATAATGAAAAATCTGAGAAATCTGGTGGAACTTATAGTAAAGCACCTAAGTTCAATGGTGATCAATCAACCTTCGCTTGGTGGAAATACAAAATCTATCCTCATATCATAGCTGAAGATGAAGGTTTGTGGGACATCATTGAAGAATGTGTTAGTTTTCAAGCCAAGCTTGATGAAGATGGTAAGACTACAGCAACTGTCAAGAAGACCTTCACAGCTGAGCAAAAGAAAGAATGGAAGAGACACAACAGAGCTATCTCTATCCTTGCTTGCTGTATCACTCATGATGAGTTTTTAAAACTTGGAAACAGATCTAGTGCTAAGGGTATTTATGACTCTTTGTATGCTACTTATGAAGGAAACCAACAAGTGAAAGAAGCAAAGGCTAATCTTCTGGTTCATCAGTATGAAATGTTTAAGATGAAAGACAATGAAAACATTGAAGAAATGTATGCAAGGTTTAAAATCTTGGTTTCTGGTCTTAGAGTCTTAAACAAAAGTTATACCACTGCTGATCATGTTAAGAAGATTCTGAGGTGTTTACCACCCAAGTGGAGACCTAAAGTCACTGCTATACAAGAAGCAAAAGATCTCAATACTCTAAGCCTAGAAGAGTTAACTAGTTCACTCATAAGTCACGAGATGGAACTAGCTTCTGATGAGCCTAAGAAGAAATCAAAGTCATTTCCTTTGCCAACAACTTTGAAATCTCCTAAAGCTTTAAAGGCTAAGGTTATTGAATCTGATGCTGATGAATCTTCTATAGATGATCAGGAGGATGGATCAGATGAAGAACTTTTTGCTCTGCTTTTAAAGTTCAGAAAATGGAATAAGTACAAAAACAACAAAGCTTCTGGAAGAAGTCCTGGTTCTGAGAGTTATGGGAACAAAAGCTCAAATGTCAAAGACAAGAAAGATGGTTCTAAGAATAGTTGTTTCAATCTGCAAGAAGCAAATATAGCACTTATGGCTACAACATCTTCTGATAATGAATCTGATATGGAGGATGAATCTGACATTGATGATATTGATGAGGTAATTTCTAAACTTCCTCATGATTAGCTTCTTATTGCTCTCAAAGACACTATGAAGCAACACATAAACAAGTCAAATGATTTCAAAAGTTTAAAAACTAAAATTGACTTGCTTACAGAGAAATCTGACCAACTTCAATCTCAATATAATGAATCTCTTTTCAAAATCAAAGAGCTTGAAGAAGGTTGTGTTGCTTGTAACAAATCACATGATAAGCATGAAGTTGCTCTTCATGAGTTTGTTAAACAGAATGTTAACAAGAGCAAAGTTGCTTCCATGATTTACAGTGAGAGCAAGAACAAAGGATATGGACTTGGTTATTTTGCATCTCTTGATAAAGGAAAATCAAGTCAGTCTGTTTGTCTGAGCAAAACACCTCCTCCTCCTCTCTATTCCACTTTCATATCAGAAGCTGGTAATTTTAAGAAAGTTTCACAAACTTCTATTTTGGATAAAGGTAAATCGAAAGTTTCAGAAGATAACACTTCAGTGACTTTGGATAACTCAAATTCAAAAATGAGATATTCAGAAGTAAAGATTCTGAAGAGACCAGTTCCTAAAACAACTAAGGTTTTGAGAACTTCAGAAGCTAGTACTTCTAATACAAACTCTGTGAAACCTATTAGAAACTTTGGCAAGAAGAAGTATGCTCCTCAAACTATTTTTCAAAAATCATACTTCTACAAGGTCTACACTAACCCATCAGGACCCAACAAGTTGTGGGTACCAAAATCTGAAATAGTCTATGTTGCAGGTTTGCACTCAAAAAGAGAAAAACTCAAGCACATGGTACTTGGACAGTGGCTGCTCTCGACACATGACGGGAGAAAAGCATTTATTCCTCACCCTGACTCTGAAAAAGGAAGGAACTGTAGTATTTGGTGGAAACCAAAAAGGTTCAATAATTGGTACTGGTACAGTAGATGATCAAGATTCAGAAGTTGAAACTTTAGAAGTTAACAGAAGTTCAGAACCTGAGTCAACTTCTGATGATCAAGAAATTGCTCCTTCTGAAAGTATTCCTACTCCTCAAATTGATAGTGATTCTGATGCTGAGATTGAAGAAGTAATTAAGAAGAATTCTTTCAAATACAAGTCATCTCATACAGAAGAATTGATCATTGGAAACAAAGATAGTCCTAGAAAAACAAGATCAAGTTCACAAAAGGAAGATGCAATGGTCAGCTTGGTTTCTCTCAATGAACCAAAGACTATTGATGAAGCTCTAAAAGAAAAAGCTTGGATCTTAGCTATGAAGGATGAACTACATCAGTTTGACAGAAATGAAGTTTGGAATCTAGTTTCTAGACCAAAAGACAAAACATTATTGGAACAAAATAGGTGTTCAGAAACAAGCTCAATGAACAAGGAGAAGTAACTAGAAACAAAGCAAGATAAGTTGCACAAGGCTACAGTTAGCAGGAAGGAATTGATTACACTGAAACTTTTGCTGCAGTTGCTAGATTGGATGCAATCAGGTTATTTCTTTCCTATGCAGTTAACCTTGGTATCACTCTATATCAAATGGATGTGAAGAGTGCTTTTCTTAAAGGTTTTATCACTGAAGAAGTATATGTCAAACAACCTCCTGGATTTGAAAATACTCAAAACCCTGATCATGTTTATAAACTAAAAAAGTCACTTTATGGTCTTAAACAAGCTCCTATAGCTTGGTATGATAGAATGAGTAACTTTTTGGTTGATAATGGTTTTGAAAAAGGGCAGTTTAACTGTACACTATTTAGAAAAACCTTGAAGAATGACATTCTGATCGTTCAAATCTATGTTGATGATATTGTTTTTGGTTCAACTAATGCTTCTCTTTGCAAGAATTTCTCTAAGTTAATGGAAAAAGAATTTGAAATGAGCATGATGGGGGAGATGAAGTTCTTTCTTGGAATTCAAATCAATCAAACAAAGGAAGGAACTTACATTCATCAAACCAATTATACAAAAGATCTCTTGAAGAAGTTCAATCTTGAAGATTGTAAGCCAATGAATACTCCAATGCATCCAACAACAAGCATGAGTCTGGATGAATCTGAAGGCAAAGTTGATCAGAAGTTATATAGAGGTATGATTGGTTCTCTACTCTATCTAACTGCATCTAGACCTGATATTATGTTCTCTGTATGCTTGTGTGCAAGATTTCAATCAGATCCTAGAGAATCTCATTTCACTGCTGTGAAGAGAATCTTTAGATATCTGAAAGCTACTTGTAATTTTGGATTACTGTATAAGAAATCCAAGAAATATGAGTTAAATGGATTTTGTGACGCTGATTATGCTCGAGATAAACTTGAAAGAAAATCAACAAGTGGCAGTTGCGAATTTATGGATGAAAACCTTATCTCCTGGTGTAGCAAGAGGCAGACCACCATTGCTATGTCCACAACAGAAGCATAATACATTACAGCTGCTAAATGTTGCACACAACTTCTTTAAATGAAATATCAATTAGAAGATTATCATATAAGCAGTCACTATATACCTTTATATTGTGATAATACTGCAGTCATTCAGCTTTCCAAAAATCCTATTTTACACTCTAGAGCAAAATATATTGAGATCAAACATCATTTTATAAGAGATTATGTTGAGAAAAGGATTATAGATATCAAGTTTGTTGAAACTCAAAAACAATGGGCTGATATCTGTACAAAACCTTTAGCTGTTGAAAGATTTGATTTTATAAAGAAAAATCTCAACATGGTGTTTGTTCTTGATTGCTAAGTTCTATTGAGTAAAATACTTTTTCAAAATCTGATAAGGATCAGAAGATGTTGGACCTCAGAACCTCAAGGTCAGAAGTTCTGATGTATATTTGATGACAAGAAATCATATCGTATTTTTAGCTTAATTTATGTGAACTTTAGTTGCATTTTCATATGTTTTTATTTCTTTTGTTTGTTTTTATGTTGGTATTTGTTTTGTTTTTAGTTTTGTCAAATAAAATAGGTCAGAGAAGAGAATTGAGCACAAAGTGTCAAAAACGGAGCAAAAAGGGGGGTGCAAAGCCCAAATCCGCGTTGCCCACAAAGGAGCCCAGTAGAAAGGGGCAATTGCCCCCATTTGGCCTTGTGGCGGGCGCCACCAAATCTCAGCCCAATTGCAACCAATTTTGCGCAACGTGGGGAGCACGCACGCGTCTGATTCAACAGCTTTTCCTAATCGTACGGTCAAAGGGATGAGATCAAAGAAGACAATCCACTCCTACTTTTGGGGATCGTACTAGAAAAATCCCTCTATAAATAGTGGATCAAAATTCAGTTCTCTTCAAGCCTTTTTCTTCTTTATTTCAGTCAGTTTTATTTTCTTGTTTCAGTAACTGTAACGGTATTTCCACATCGGGAATCCGTTTTCAGTTCTGTTTTCACTTTTCTGTCAAGAATTCTGTACCGGTTATTTCAGTCAAGTTTATTCAAAATTTATTTCCAGGTTTTTTTTAATGTCTTTATTTAATTATTTATTTATGTCTTATTTAATTTTCTGTTTTTATTTATTTATTTCCTTTGTCATGTCTAGCTAAATTCCTAGTTATCGGTATGTAAATAAATTCTCCGAAGGGAATTTAATAATGATTTAGCGCGCACTTATTAAACTATTTTTCTGATTCAAATTCCTAATTTTATTCAAAGCTTTTGAACGAAAGTAAAATAAAGCAACTAAGGTTAAAATCAATAGAGCGAGAGTTTGAGGTTTTAACAAGATAGTAGGAATTTGATATTAATCTTTGAACGAGCGAGAGCCACGTTAGGATTAATTAGAACTAATTGATTTTCAAAATATACTTTCGAAACTAAGGGGTAGAAAAGTGACAGTAAAACTCCTAGTCTAGATAGTATGGTTTTTATCAACAAAACGAGAGTGTGAGGTTTAAACCTTTAAATTGATAAAGTTCTTCTGAAAAATAAACCTCTTTTTCGCGCACAATTAATTTATTAAATTCCCGATGATTAATTAAATTACATACCGATATCCCGTTTTAATTAATTTAATTCTTAATTTAATTTCTTTTAAATTCTAAAACAATTCTAAACCCCTACTCATTAGCCTTAGATTTACACCGTAACGGTAGAAATACGGTAGTTCGACTGTTGGTCCCTGTGGATTCGATATCTTTTAAAACTACACGACGAAACTGTGCACTTGCAGTTATAAAATATCTATTGTAACTCCGTCGTTACACCGTAGAGACTAAGGCGTTTTTAAATTTAAAAATTGAAAAAAAAATTAATAATAAACAATTTTAGGATAAGTCCTTTGAGCTTAATCTGATGTATAACTCAAATCCTTTTTATAATGACTATCCTCAAAATTTCAACTACCCTAATCATAATTTCCCTTATAACTACCAGCCTCAACCGTCTCCATACTTTGAGGGACAATACCCTAACTATCAGTACAATTACTATCCCCAATATTTCGAGGAACTGGAAGAATCCGTGAGTCCTAGCCTATTAGCGGTATTTAATGAATTTATGGAAACCTCCGCTAATGCTAGGCGAGAGCAACAATTTAGAGAAATCATGAGAGAACAAACCCTCGTAAATGAAAGGATTAGACTACGCAATCTCGAAACCCTGGAGAAGCTCAACGATATGGTTGGCTCGATAGCAACACCCCAAGAGTCAATAGAGACGCAAATCTCCCAGCTCGCTCAGTTAGCCATAGAACCCTCTCACGAGAGACAAGTAAACGTTGCAGCAAACATTAACGAAAGCAAGATTGAGATGTCTAGTAAGGACAACAATGTTGTCGAGAGTTTTAGCAAGGAAAGAGTGGAGATCGAAGAAACATCACCGATACCCCTCCCTAGTGAGGTAGTCGAAGAGGTAGAGAATGGAGCATTGTATGTTTTCTCTGCTCCCATTAAACCCACCGATCCTTGTTCCCCAAAGGTTAGTAGAGTCTAGAGTGGACCCAAAACCCCAAACATGTGGAAAGAAAAAAAATATAAAAGTCAACACACATGGGGTTGAGGGGGCAAATAGAAAGAGGAAATTGGGGGAAAGAGAATTTGAGGGAGACGTTAGTACAAAGAGGATGAGGGTAACATCTGAAAAGATGAGTGAAAGTCCTAAGTCAAAAGAAAGAAGGACAGCTGAAATTGAACCAAAACCCCCGCCTCAAATCAATAAATCGTCTTTTCTCCCAAAACATAAAATAATAGAAGAGGGCAAGAAAGCTGAATTGCCATATAGGAGAAAAAAGAGGAAAAGTGAGGGGTATGTGAGAGCACTTGATAAGTGGCCATGGAAATCATCCCTGATTAGGCCATCACAAGTGAGATAAAAACACCAAACTGTCGAGCACACCGACACTAAACAAAGCGCTTGGTGGGAGGCAACCCACATGTAGGTTTATTTTTGCTTAAATTCTTAAAAAGAAAAAAATATATTTGCATGTGTCATTAGTTGTTGCTTGTTTTTCTGAATTATTATGTTTTAAAGAAGTTAAGCGGTACTATTACATATCTCATTTCTCACTCATATTTTTGGTATATATTTTCAATTTTTTTTTTTAGATACCTTTCTTTCTTTCACGATGAATCGAGTTGAGAATCATGATATCAAGTTCAGAGGAGTAGGACAGGTCAAAGACTATGAGGTTCTAGCTCAGAAAGATATGCATTTATCTATTTACCCTGACAGCGCTACTATGGAAAAGCTAGGGATCCGCGATAGCGTGATGTTCTTGCTTAATCAGGTCGGTTGGTCCGGCTTTGCTGTAGTAAGGAGGTTTAGCTCTTACCGTAGTTTAACCCTCGAGTTCCTAAGCTCATTCTCCTATCACACTGAGATCGGAAAGGGATTCAGAAGAGGCTTGATAAACTTTAGAATGTTCAACAATGACTACACCTTCAACAATCAAGAAATGGCAAACCTTCTAGGTTTCCCGAGTGATCCACATACTTTCACATCAGTTGACGAGAGCATGTTCCCTTTTCGTGAGCTAGACTATTTCTGGGGTAAAATCTCAGGAGAAGGACATGCTGATTATGGAAACATGTATTCTGAAAACATACACAACCCAGCCTTCCGCTACTTTCACAAAATCCTAGCCCACACTCTTTTTGGAAAGGAAGAAAACAACACCTCTGTGTCCCGTGAGGAGCGTTTTATCATGTTATGTGATTCACAATCCAGCCCTGTCAATGGGGCCACCTTTATGATGACCAATATGTACAATATAGCCCTTGACTGCCTCGGACCCATACTAGTTGGCGGATTAGTTACAATGATTGCAGATGCCATAGGACTGAGAGTTCACCTTAACCAACTTCAACCCTTGGGAGGAATCCGATGCATGGACATAAACTTCTGCTTTAACCGTGGCCTTATAGGAAATTTAGGACCCGACAGATTTGACCTCCTTATCAATCGCCGAGTCGTGCCCCATTTCACCTTACCTAACAAGAAAACCAGTGTTCATGATAGAAGGAATTGGCTTTATGATTTGGAACCTCAGTATACACCCTTGACACCTCCTCCTTCACCCCAAGCCTATGAAAACCTTGACACCGATCTCTCTGATGCTGATCCAAGTGAGTCTCCTGATTCTACTCCTGCTTTTTCTACTCCTACTCCTGCTGTTGATGCCCAGTGGGGCCACCGACCATGACTGTTGCTATGTTCGAAGCATTGCAAGCTAAAAGTAATGCAATGGAAGCCGAGCTGACTAAGTTGCGCGCAAAACTTTATGCTTTCTTGGATACCGCCGCCGCGCAAGTAGAGAATATTTGGGATGAGCTAGGCTTTGTTGTGAATGAAGTCGAACGCCAACGTAGTGGCTAGGACCGTACCGACGTATTTTACCGCATTCCTAGGGTTTTCATTTACTTTTCCTTGCTTTAGAATAATAAATCCTAGGGAATTATCTTTATTAGTAGTTTGATTTGATTTTCAGAAAATAGCAATAACTATATTTACTTTTATTTAGTTCGTTGAAGTAATAAAAACTCCTGATGAGAGACCGTTTGTTTTATACTCTTGTGTGCTCATATGCATTTTCTTGTTAATAATTGCTCTTTGATAGAGATTTAATTCTTGTGCAAATTTTGTCCTGTTAGAACTAAATTCAACTATGTGCAAGCTGTGCAATTTCCTTTAGACAGGTACAGGTACTGATCAAATGAACATTAACACGCTACAGGACGAAAATGGCCAAGATTCTGAAAAATTGGCCTTGTGGCGGTCGCCATGACCCAGGTGGCGCCCGCCACAGAATTGAGCTTCATGATTTTGGCAAAATTTTGTACAGAAAGCGTGTTACAGTAAGCCTATCTTGAATGGTTTTGTCCTTGAAGGCTTGGAAAGGAATTGATTCTCTGTGTAATGTAGACAACATCATTATGGTTCCATTAAATTTCCAACTACACAACACTACATCACTTCCATTTTCCACTATAAATGCACACTCCATGATACACTCACTTCACACCACATCTCTCATTTCACAGAGGCTTTCTTTTTCTTTCATTCATTCTAGTCTTTCAAGCTAAGGTAAGTCAAGTTCATGGCACAACAAGAGGAGTATGCAATCAACTTCCGAAATGGGGGCCAAGCTAAGCTTTACCGACTCCTCCTCCGCAAGGAATACAAATCCACAAGGTATGCCGATGACTTTTGTCTCGAGACTTTAGGATTATCGGATAGTGTGCACTACTTGATTCGATCATTTAAGCTAGACTATTTGCTTTCTTTTAAGGATCCCGTTCATGTCCAACTCACCGCGGAATTTCTTAGCTCTCTAGAACTAAACCCCACCCCCGACCGTGTGAGGTTCCGTTTGTTTAATGTTGATTACAACTTTAGCTATGATGAGTTAGCCGAGTTGTTGCACTTACTACACGGTGAGGGAGTGAAAGATGAGTTACCTACTCAAGTGGGGTGGTTAGATGCCGCGAAGGCACTTTGGTGGGGTTTAACCGGAAAAGAAACAAACAGTTTTAAGGGTATTAGAGCATCATTAATCCAAAACCCCGCCATACGCTACTTTCGCCAAATTCTAGCTTGCACTGTTTTTGGCCGCTATTGTTCTAACAAAGTCAATGAAAAAGAGTTATTTTTGCTGTTCACTTACAGCGTCTCAAAAGAAAAAGTCCATACTGCCTGACTTATGATGTATCACATGTTTTCAATGGTTAAGTCCAAAGGGGCAATTGTTTTTGGTGGTCTTGTCACAACCTTAGCACGCTTGCTAAATCATGGGGCGCAACTTTCTACCCTTACCCCATTTGACTCTCGTACCATTGACTTAGACATGGTGCGAAACATGAGGCTAGTAAAGCAGCGGGCTGATGGAAAATACATTCTCATGATAGATAACAGAGCCTGCCCCGATGTCATCTTCCCTGACCCCGCGCGCATTAATGTGCGGACGATCGACAATTACTTATTTCTCCCCGACCCTACTGTTCCCCCAGAATGGATAATGCCAAACGCACCTGCTGATGAGGGAGAGAGTGACAGACCTGAGGAGGAGGAGCGCGAGGCTCCGGAAACTAACGCACACAGCACACACACTTCTGGTTAATTTGCAAGTACTACTTCTGGAGTCGGCCATGAAAGTGGCACTGCCACACTTGATACTGTCTTAATTGAAATGAGAAAGCACTACACCTTAGATGCCCAGAGAGACCAGCATATCCAGGACATCCAGACTCGTTAGACAGAGATGATGAGCATGATGCAGCAGTTTCAGAGTGACCAGCGTGGGTTGGTTGATGGCATGGTAGATATGTCCTTACGCATGGATGAGTTTGATGGGTATTTCCAGCAGCTAGGTGCAGGACCTCTACAGCATGAGAGGCGCACGAGGAGGCGCGGATCAGGCCGTCAGTAGTTATTCTCACAGGTTGTATTCTTCCAAACCTACCTTTAGTCGTTGCATTGGGGACAATGCTCGATTTAGTGTGGGGGAGGAAGCTTTATCGCTTTCCTCTTACTTTCAGTCATTTAGTTTTGCATGCATAACAAAACCTTAGGTTAGTTCACTAAATTGAGTTAATTTTGCGTGTTGGTTTTGTTATTGTCTGATTTTCCCATTTCGTGAGCCATACAAAAAATTTTCTTGTGAAAAGCAAAAGTGTTGAGTTTTGATGCTTGATGTTGATTGTTTGAAAGTATATAGGTTGTTTGCACTATCTTGGCTATTTTGTGAAAGTTGGGTAACAGTTAGATAAAATCAACACCGTTTTAACACCTTAGATTCCTAGAAGTGTGTAAAACTGATTTGAGTACTAGTTTTGACAAAGCTTTGAACTTGAGTTTTAATGAACCCTTAGTAGTTTATCTAGCAGGGGGCACCATCTCAAGGCACAAACTAAGTGGGAAACTAAAGAAAATAAGTGAATGATTTTGATTATAAATGTTATGAATACTATTGGTTGATTCCTTGAAATAATTGATGAAAATTCAGCAAATGTTGAAACATGAGAAGGAAAAAAATACCATAGTATAGAAACTCATTAGTAGTTGGTTCAGAGGTGTCTGATTCTGAACTTGGAGGGCGGGTTACGATCCGATCCCCCGCAACTGCGAAGTGGGTAAAGCAAATAGGGGTTACCAAACTTATGTTATCGGCATCACTCGCTATATGATGATCATAATCACTAACAGGTTTCCTACCATGGGCGTGTACAAGATAACGGGCTTAATGTGATTGCGCTAGAATGAAAAGGGTGAATGAAACTTAGGTGAGAGGTAGAATCAAGAGGAAATGCTTCAGGCCCATTTTCACATAATGGGAGTCTCTTGTGTCATTACGGTGTTTTTGTTATTTGCACTGTTATTTGATTTTCATGGCTTAGCCGGCAACCACGTACGAGTAGGATGATCGTGTCATGTGTTTTTACTTATGCTATGCAATTCACTATTCTTTTATGCTTGAGGACAAGCAATGGTTCAAGTGTGGGGGAATTTGATGACACGAAATCATATCGTATTTTTAGCTTAATTTATGTGAAATTTAGTTGCATTTTCATATGTTTTTATTTCTTTTGTCTGTTTTTATGTTGGTATTTGTTTCGTTTTTAGTTTTGTCAAATATAATAGGTCGGAGAAGAGAATTGAGCAAAAAGTGTCAAAAACGGAGCAAAAAGGGGGGTGCAAAGCCCAAATCCGCGTAGCCCACAAAGGAGCCCAGCAGAAAGGGGCAATTGCCCCCATTTGGCCTTGTGGCGGGTGCCACAGAAGTGGTGGCGGGCGCCACCAAATCTCAGCCCAATTGCAACCAATTTTGCGCAACGTGGGGAGCACGCACGCGTCTGATTCAACAGCTTTTTCTAATCGTACGACCAAAGGGATGAGATCAAAGGAGACATATCCACTCCTACTTTTGGGGATCGTACTAGAAAAATCCCTCTATAAATAGTGGATCAAAATTCAGTTCTCTTCACGCCTTTTTCTTCTTTATTTCAGTCAGTTTTATTTTCTTGTTTCAGTAATTGTAACGGTATTTCCACATCGGGAATCCGTTTACAGTTCTGTTTTCACTTTTCTGTCAAGAATTCTGTACCGGTTATTTCAGTCAAGTTTATTCAGAATTTATTTCCAGGTTTTTTTCAATGTCTTTATTTAATTATTTATTTATGTCTTATTTAATTTTCTGTTTTTATTTATTTATTTCCTTTGTCATGTCTAGCTAAATTCCTAGATATCTGTATGTAAATAAATTCTCCGAAGGGAATTTAATAATGATTTAGCGCGCACTTATTAAACTATTTTTCTTATTTAAATTCTTAATTTTATTCAAAGCTTTTGAACGAAAGTAAAATAAAGCAACTAAGGTTAAAATCACTAGAGCAAGAGTTTGAGGTTTTAACTAGATAGTAGGAATTTGATATTAATCTTTGAACGAGCGAGAGCCACGTTAGGATTATTTAGAACTAATTGATTTTCAAAATATACTTTCGAAACTAAGGTGGTAGAAAAGTGACAGTAAAACTCCTAGTCTAGATAGTATGGTTTTTATCAACAAAACGAGAGTGTGAGGTTTAAACCTTTAAATTGAGAAAGTTCTTCTGAAAAATAAACCCCTTTTTCGCGTGCTTTAATTTATTAAATTCCTGATGGTTAATTAAGTTACATACAAATATCCCGTTTTAATTAATTTAATTCTTAATTTAATTTCTTTTAAATTCTAATGTGGTAGTGGAACAGTTTATGTCCTTTTTCATCTAACTGCTGTCCACTAACGCACCAGTTATTTAAATAATTTTCTAATACATGTGTCTTGTTGCAATTAGTTGAGTATTGGTTAATGATGAGTTTAGCACTTAAAATGAATATGACTATTCTGTCCTTTTTGTGTTCTACTGTGTTATTTGTTTGTTTGTTTTCTAAAAATATACACTTTTGTTCACTTGCATACAAACACGTTCACAACCCACACTTTTTCATATTCTCTCTAAACTTCCAACTCGTCAGTTTCTTTCCTCCTTCTCTAGCAAAACCAAACCCTAAACTCCAACAAATGGCTTCGTCATCGTCTACTGCTTTTCAGTCTATCCCTCCTACAGAGACAGTGGTTAAACCACTAGTTGATTTGGAAAATCAAAAGAAGTTTCGATTCAGAAAAGACACAATGCCGTTCAAGTTTTCTAATCTGAAGTGCATGGTTGAGAAAAGGGTTGATTTTGAAAGTTTGAAAGCAAACGGTTTTGATTTACAGAAGATGTTCTACGAACAGGGTTTAGAACGCTACTTCAACATTCTTAATGGTCCTATCTTTGAAGAGATGGTAAAGGAATTTTGGATGAAAGCGTATGTGTTTGATAAACATGCTGCTTACTTGGAAGTTCAAAAGTTGGTAAAGAAATATCCTCTGCTGAAAGGTAAATCTAGAAAAGATTTGGGTCTTCCAGAGTTTACCCAAAATGAGATTAGGTCCAATATTGCTGGAATGGACATAAAAATCACTACTGATCACATTGCGAAGGTACTGAATCTACCAAATAAAGGTATATATCTTGGTGCTTACAAACAAAAGCCACAAGATTCAATAGTTCAAGCTCTTCTGTTTGAAAATGTTAACTCTAATGGACAAAAACAGTTGAAGACGTTTTTCAAAGTTGTTTACAAAGTTTGGTTTGAGTCTATTACTACCAAAGTTGGTGGTACTGATGGTATTTCTTCTGAGCAGAAATACTTCATGTACTATCTTCACACCTTTGTCAAGATGAATCTGCCAAGATACATCTTTGATCATCTCTGTGAAGTCATCAACAATAGCATTGAAAAGAGTCACTCTAACTGTCATCATGTTAGATTGCTGTCACATATCTTTTATCTTAGCAATTTTCATGAGATTCTTAAAGAGAACTACCCTACTTTTGTTAAAGCTACCTCTCTGGAATGAAGGATTGTGGATGGAAAATCTTTGAAGAAGATGTTCTTAGTCAAAGGGAAGGTTGTTGTTCCTAACAACCCTTTGCTGATGAACAAAGAAGAACAAGTGATTGATTCTTCTTTCCCTTGTGTTGATGTGAAAGAAGGAAAGAAGATTGCTGATGGATGTTTCAATCATTGGAAGAATGAATATGGTGTTGAGACTCCTGGAAATGAAGTGGATATAACAATGCTGGGATTTGATAAGAAACAAGATTTTGTCATAAAAACTACTGTTAAGAGAGACAGAGTTAAATTGAAGACACAAACACACTCTGTTGGTGGTGTTAAGATCTTGACAGAACAAGAACTTAAAGATAAGGAAAGAGAAATGAGGTCTAAGAAGCTTGAGGACAACAACAAAAACAAGAGAAAGTTTGTTGATGTTGTTAATTCTGATGAAGAGACTGAGGAAGATGAACCTTTAGTGATGAAGAAGAAAAAGATTGTCAGAGAAAGAGAAGAAGCTACTCGTAGACGTCGAATGAATCAAGGTACGTCTTCTAATGTTTTTATTAATGAGCCTGTTGAATCTCAATCTAGGATTGATGAACCTACACCAGAACCTGACACTGTTATTCCTTCTCCAACCAAACCTTCATCTGAACCTTTATCAGAACCTTCTGTTTTAGATGTGTTATCTGAACATTTGTCACCTCAAACCATTCAAACAGAGACATATAATTTACCTGAAACACCTTCTAAGACCTCTGTTGCAAAATCCTCTCCTGTCTTAAAATCAAAGCTTGATGAACTTAATGAAAATATATGGAAATAGTTTTAGTGAAGTTAGTTCTGATTCTGATTCTAATGATACTACTCCTATCCCCACTCCAATTCATGCTTACACACCTCCGCCTGTCCCTATGCCATCCATACCAATCATAAAAATTGTTAATCCTTTAACTGAATCATCATCTCAACCTGAGTTTATTGTCAGCACACCTCCATCCCCTCAATCCCCTATATCACCTCCATCTAATCTTGAGCAAAACATCTGCCAAACCTTCTCTGAGCCTGAAATCACATATCAATCTATCCTAGAAAGCATTCAAACTCAACATTCTAGCTAAACTGTTTCTAGTATTGAGATTTTGGCAAGACTTGTTAATAATGATGTTAGAAGAATGCATAGCTTAAATTCTGAACGTGGTGTTATGCCAAGTCAAATTATTGAGAAGTTTGATGAGATAGATAATGCTCAAAGGTTGATCATGGCTGCTCTTAAGAAGAAGTATGTTGATGAGTTAGTTTATGAACATCTACAGTTCACTGATTCCTTTGAAAATGCATTTGAAAGTGCTCTTCAAAAGGAACGTCTGATGTTAACCAACCTATCACATGATGAGATGGAAGCTCTGAAAGCTGAAGAAAAGGAACAAAGGATTCTAGAACAGAAGCTGATGATGGAAGAAGATGTGAATGTTCTAACTCCTGATAATGTTGATACTTTGATGATTGAAAGTTCTGATGCTGCTGCAAATAGGATTCTGAAAGTTGAACAAGTTCAAAGGGAACAAAGAGATAAGCTCTTAGTGTTGGAAGTTGGTTTAGAAGAGGTCAAGACAAATCAGAAGGAAGTTAAAGAAACTATCAACAAGAATGCTGAGAAGTCTGACAAAACTCTTGAGAAGCTGATGTTGATGCTTGAATCAAGACTACCTTCTAACCCTTCTTCATCTCAACCCTAGGATTCTATATTTGAGCACAAAATTTTTTTTTGGTTGTAATATTTGAACATGTTTTATTTTCTGTTAATTGCATGAACACCTTATCTGCTTCATTAATTGTTTGTTTGCTTTTAACTGTTTACGTGTTCTGTTCAAATATGTTTTTGAAAAATATGTTTAAGCACAAAGAATTTATAGAAAAAGAATTCAAAACAGAACCATAAATCTTATTGATTAAATAGAATATCATTACATAAGATCCTATATCTACTTAGAATCTAAATCTGATTTCTGGGAATCACCAGAGCCTGAGGTTTCTGTTGGAGTCTGATAATTCTCCAAGTACCTCAGATAATCCAAATCTGGCTTATCAGAATCAAAAGAGGAATCTGAATCTTCGCATTGATCAGGATCATATGTCTTGAGAAATTCTCTATAATCAGAATCAGTTTCATCAGAATCTGATGAGAGATTGATGTACACTGGTGGTTGTGGTTTCGTTTTTGATCTGGTTCTATAACTTCTTCTCAATGGAACTGAAGTAGATGCTTGACCCCTAACCTTCCTTTTGGTTTGGATTTCTGTGGTGATTCTTCTTTCTTCACTTCTTGAGGATCTTTACCTTTATTTGCTCTTCTATCCTTATCCATTATTTCTGATAATAATGTGTGGAAGTGTTGAGTAGATTGAAATGGTATAGCGTTCTCCTTTTATAGACTTTTCATAAAGTTTTAAGTCACACAACTTTTGGTATTGGATAAGTCATTTAATGACTTAGTTGCAACTGTTTTCTGACTTAATCCCTTGGAAGTTGTGCTTTGACTGATCTTTTTACGTGTTTATTTAATGTCTTTACTTCTTTTTATACAAACTGTTTTTGTTTGAAGACAAAAGGAGGAGTAAGAGTCATTAATTATTGATAAAGAAGCGCTAATAACTGAAACCAATTAAAAGAACCCGTTACTTTTTATGTTAGTTTATTATGATTATGTTTATTCTAAAGAATAAAATTTTATGTTGAACTAAGTTCTCCATATGATGATGAATGAAAAGAGTGCAATTTTTCATTGATTATCGGACTTAGGGGGAGAGCTTACAAAAATAGCCTCTAAGAGTCAAAATATGAAAAATTTGAGTCAAAATAAAATTAAATTCTCAAACTATTTTAATTATTCAATGTTACAACTTAGGGGGAGCGTGCAAAGCTTATGAACCTTTGTTGAACATGGTAAATTAAAATAACAACCATTGTTAATTAATATTAAATTTGTCATCAATCAAAAAGGGGGAGATTGTTGGAACAAAGAATGTTCAGATCTAAACCTTGATGTTTTGATGATAACAAAGTATTAATGAACAATAGGGTATTTTAATATTTATTTGAAGTGTGCAGATTAAAATATAAAGAATGAATAATGTTATGTTAAAAGAAGCTCTGAAACAAAGTATTAGCAAGGATATCAGAAGCAACGATTTCAGAAGCAATGAGTGAGAAGCTACTACAAGTCAGAAGGAAAGCATCTCAAAAGCAACGCTAATTAGACGCAAGTCATCTCAGAAGATATGTTGCATCAGAAGCAACGTATGAAGAAGACCAACAGTTTCAGAAGCTGAAGACTCAGAAGCATATGTTTGATACATAGGCTCTGAATGTCAAGCCAAAAATATCAGTGTTAACTGATAGTGATTCAATGATTGGAAATCATTTGAATTAAAGGCTGTGATTGATTGATACATCATAGTACTACATCCTTATCATCAAGGATAGTGACGTTAGTACTATTTTACTCCATAAGGGAGAATATTCTCAAGCAAAAGGAATAAAAGGATAAGCATTACCAGAATTGGCAAATATCCCATGTTACCTTTGTCCTTTCACAGCTGGCTTGAAAATGACCTCTGCAACGATCATTATCTTCAAACGTCTCTATTTTCTTTCTACCTATAAATAGAGAACTTCAAATTGAAGATCAAGGTTACACACGCATACAACTTTACTCCTTTACATAGACTGATAGCACTGCTTCTGACTTTATTCTGTTGTGCTTCTGACACTCTATTTTTCTAATTCATTAGGAATTCTGTGTTAAAGTCTTAAAAGTCTTGAGTTGTAATCTTAAGAAAACTCTTGATTTAACAATCAAGTGTTTATCACTTTCTATTATTTTATTTGTGTTAGGAAGTCTCTTGCTTTTGTGCTTGAGCAAATAGGAAGTCTCTTATTTGTGTGTTTGAGCATTGTAATAATCTAGGTGATTATAGTGAAATCCCTTGGAAGTGCAAGGGGACTGGACTACTCTCGGTTTGTGAGAGGAACCAGTATAAAATTGCTTGTCTCGTCTCTCTCTCTATCCTTACTCTTGAGCTCGTGTGTGTTAATTGTGTTTCTTTATCCGCTGGTGCATCTGATAAGTTCTCAGAACTTAGCAGAAGTTTTAAAAATACCAAAACACAATTCAACCCCCCCCCCCCCTTCTTGTGTTTTTCACACCTTCAATATCCACCAAAGAAGTACACTGTCCACGACATACATGCCCTACAGTATTTAGAAATCCTCCAGTTTCAACACATACAGCATCAAATTCAATACCATCCTTCAATTCACAATTGATATTACACGGCAATACAACCTACACAAAAGGCAAGAAAATCAACACAGCCAAAATAAGAATTATAAATATCGGCACACATACATAATGTTGGAAATAGATTTAACATCAAATACTCACATTCAACCCCCAAGCTACATGCTTCGGATCCGTTTACACGTCAATTAACCTATCATGTTTACAAAAATCCAACACTTCTACTAACATGTCACCGCAAGAGTCACAAAAAAAATCTTTCCTTACTTTGAAAAGTATTGGTTCCGCAAATAGCTCATCCAATTCATTAGGATACAGAACAGAAGGACATTTCTGATATTTACATCGATCATTAATAACAATCAAACATCATAAACAAATATATAAAAATTACAACACGCAAACATAAAATTAAGCACATCAAACCTCTTTCTCCACCAAATTTGCAGTAAGTGGAGCCAATTTCGTAACAATATCATCATATATAACAAAATCCCTCTCTTCAACTTGATCACCAACACTTATAAATAAGCGCAACCTACAAACAAATATGTTTTTTAATTACAATCACATAATATATGTCATCAAACTAAAATCATGGCTATTCCTACAAACCTCCTATTAACTTCATCCTTATTAACACACATTATTTCAACACCTTTAACAACACCAAAAAAACAACCAACTACAAATGCAACAGTATCTTCAGCCATATTAACTACATCAGACACCTTTGAAACCTTAGCACCACCAATAAAAATTTGTATATCATTAATCAAAGAAGATCTACATGATAAACTAAGACCAACATCCATTACTGGAAAAACAAAAAAATACTCAACAACCCAACCAACTTAACTTCTATCTATGACTAAAGAAAATGAAAGTGTTGACTCTACTTGTTCACAATCACAAACATCTACATACATATATATACATCTGTATATTCCTAATTGTAAACTACACATAATATAAAATATATAAAAAAAATGAGGGAAATAATTTCAAATAGAGTATCAGGAGGGAAAGATAGACATTACAACACATTACATCCACAAACACAAGTGCAATAAAAGACAAAACATCAATCTCAAATACATTGAACAAAGGCTATTAACTGTCACACTGGTCCAGACAATCACATCATTAATGCAGCCATTAATGCAAATAAAACAAAAGGCTTTCACGCGCTCCAACACCAAAAAGACGGCGGCCCATGCCAAATCATTATAAAACCCATTTTATTTTATAAAAAAACATAAATTATTTTATACCGAAATTTACACACCAAACTTTATTTTTTTAAACATAACTGCCCATTTTATTTTATCAAAAACCCAAAACACATCAAAAGACAAAATAACTGAAACACATTTTCCATATTTCACAACCTAACACTAAATTAATACACCATATATATCTCTGCCTATAAACACAATAAGGCATATACGACACTAAAAACAAAAACAAAACTACCCCCACATAAACAACACATAACAAAGTTCAACTTCGTCTAACCCAATGTGAAGACGCAGTTCGATTCCCCCCACCACTGTTGCTTATGTATTGATTACTAAAGTAATATTATATATATATATATATATATATATATATATATATATATATATATATATATATATATATATATATATATAATTTTTATTTTAAAATCAAATCTAATTTTATAATATTTAATAGTTGCCATTTTTATTCAAAATGTTGCGGAGACGGGATTTGAACCCATAACTTCAAGGTTATGACCCTTGTGAGCTACCACGTCGCTCTACCCCGCGATAAGAAGAATAATAAGGAGAAAAGAATTTTTTATTCTTACCAACTCAACCTTGTTGCACCAGGAAACAAACCTAGGTGAACCATTTCACAAAGTAATACTCACCAAAAAAGTAATCAAACGAATAGGCGAGTGCGGAAAACTAAACCAAACCCATGTTACATCAATTTTGATTGATCGTAAATTATACATAAACAAACAAAGAAAAATGAAATAAAACGCAATTCATTTTTAATATTAAGATAATACATAGAAAATAATAAAATGGAGTTTTCTAACTTATAATTTAAATAAACATGCAGTATTTTTTTCCCCTTATTCACATCTTCACTATTCACTAATAGTCCAACCTCCAAGTCAAATGATTATATTAACAACACCCATCAAGTAAAGATCTCCACTTACAAATCAAATGAATGTATCAACAACAACCATCAAATAAAGATATCCACTTACAATCTATATTCTCTTCAAAACTTTTAATATAATTTACTAGAAAACATCCTCATCTTTTACTTAATCATGATTTTTAAATATTACCATTCTTACATTAACAACAAACTCCAACAATTATATTTAACAACATCTAACTTAATTAAATATTCCAACAACCAATTATATACACCTTAAAACATACATTAATCCACATCAACGTACGGCAATAACTTTATCCCAAATACGATAAAAGATCAACACTAAACTATATTGTATAACACACTATTTCTCAATACGGAATAAACGATTTTACCAACCCACTTAAACAAATGTATCCAATTAAATTCTCTTTTCAAAACATCTAATGTACTCATCATAAACAACTCAAATTTCACCTACTCAACTTCCACGGAAAAAAAAACGTTCCATTCAATTTATTCATATCCATACTTTTAGGATTAAATTTCTTTAAAGCGATGAGTGAATGGACATCTACATCTTACGTTAATAACCAAGTATTACTATCAAAAACTTAACAACGGCTAACTCGAAGCAAATCCAAATATAAACCACATTACTCAAACATATATCATTTATTGATACTGGTACTTTACTGTACCAAAACGTTACAATAATAAAGAACAACGCATACAACTTAACAATAACCCATCTTAAATCGACAACAACCAGCAAAAACAAATATTACAAACCATAAAATTACAACCAAATAACAATAAAACTGAAACATAACCAACACCACCATGATATCTTTATTATAATGGCAACAAAACCACAAATTTAGCCACATTTTCCATCATTCATTCTTTTGCTCGGACTTCCCTCAGCACAACCAGAAAAAGCCTCGAACAAATTCCTCTTCGCAGCCCAAACACTTTCAACTCCATCGCTAACACCAACCCCCATAATAGAATCCTGGTGAACAACATTATCACCCAAGTTAACCACCTCATCATTAACCTGTTGAAATGTCACACACAAACATTAAATTCAATTACATGCAATATTACAATCTAATTCAACTCATTCTCAAACAAACTTAAACACACCTCTTCACATTGCTCCGGCTGACCCTCATCAGGCAAGACAATGAGTTTAGATACAAAATCATCACCTTGGGTGTCTTCAACAAACTCTTCATCCAACCCAACACATGTTTTAGTATCAGTTTCAAAACTCAACTTTGCACACTCCTACACATAAGTTCAGTCACAATCATTCACTACATAATTAATATTAAGTTCGCATACCCATCACTACATTCATGTTTACACGTCCACACATGATAAAAAATAATAATACCACATACCGATCCAAACGTTTCAATAATGCTTTCATCATTGCAAACTCTTTTCACCTTGAACGTTCCATCTTGATGCGGTAAGGAAGAAGATTTCTTTTCAACTGGAAACAACAACTTCATCCCTTTGAGATTATCAATTTCAGAGGGTATATAACCAGCGTTTTCTCCTTGACAATAAAATAATTGTCCATCAACAACAAATACAGACAAAAATCAACCATAAAACACGCAGACCATCAAATTTATTTACAATAATTATCTAACCTTAGCAGCTTCTACCAACTCTTGACAATGCTTCCCCAACAATCCATTCATATCAGTATCAAACACAACCAAAATCCCTATTGCACTCCCATCATCAACAATCATTTTCACGCGAAACCTACATTAACCAACGGATTGTAAGACACACACTAAAAAAAATAAACATCCAAAACATTAAAAAATAAACAACCTTGGAACCATTTTGTACACATGCTTCACACATAACTTGCAGTAGTAAGCTCCAGAGTCAGAAGTAACACTTCTATAACCACCAATCCTCAGATTCAACAATCCCATCGACACACCACTGACAACATAAGTCCCGTCATCAACACTATCATGCAAAAGAGCCAAATTAATTTTTGGATATTTCACCAAAAAATCCTCCTCAAATGATGGCCTTGTACGTCCGCCAATAACAGGTACGGAAGCAGATATATCAACACTAGAAAGTGCAAGCCTGGATTAGTTCAATATGTAGCATTTCAAAAACCATAACAACCACTATACGAAACCCAACTCACCAAACGACTCTAAACAAATAAATCAACAAATAACTAAACCGGCTTTCAGCGCAGAAACCTCAGATACAGAGGGATTAACAAAAATCCTGGTTGCATTCATCACATTTTGTATAGACAACTTGCCTAAAATTCCCATCAATCAGATACAAACAACAAAATCACCAATCAATATAAACCAAATATAAATCGATTTCGATAAAGTACCTCGAAAAGTCTTAATTTTGGCAAACTGAATAACAACAACCGGTAATCCACCCAAGTTGTCGTTTAGCTGTTTCTGAATTCATCAACATAATCTCCAAACAAAGCACACTCGCATTTTCCACTATAAAACAATACATACTCAGATTACCAACCAAACAACTACTCATCCTTAACCACAACATAAACCACAATAACAAATTAAACAAACCTATTGTCGCTGAGTTCAATGATAATCATTTTGGTTATTTTACCATCACGAACATACTCCTTAACAGCAGAAGTTCTAGTCATCAATCCGGTAATATCTAACATTCACGAAACAACACCAAATCCAATAATCAATTAATATCATACATCATTTACTTCCAAATTTACAACTACAATGTCAATCAACCAATTAATTAGACCAATTAAACTACTACAAACTTACCAACTAAAAAATCATGATCAGCACCATAAGAAGTAATAACATCAATATTACTGAGCGAAAACCCAAACCTATCAATAGAACCAGATGCGCAACCCTGAACCTTAGTTTTAATCTGGAAAATTAGTTTGTAAGGATGATCGGTAGTACGATAAACCCCAATTTCAGAAGCAACACCAAAGTAAGACATCTTGTAAACATTTCCCTCAACAATTTTTGACTGAAACAAATACAACAATTGCCTACGAATCGACGCATGAATCTTGCACCCCTACAATTCACACAACAACAAAAATTACATCTTGCATCAATTCAAAAAACACAACGATACAACACGCTAAAACAACCAACAAAAACAGTGCACAAATCAACAATACAACCCATACCTTCTCATCAATAAGAACCATCTCCATTGAATTTACCTGATCAGGATTCATGAAAGATGACACAGTCCACAACCGCAAAACACGCACCTTAAAACGCCAAGCTTTCTTACACGTGCTCATTGCTATGTTCTATGTTCTTACCAAATCACAAACTCCACGAATTCACAAATGGTGATTGCCAAGTCTTCTAATTTATAGCTAAACTCATCTACAAAACGACAAAACAAATATAATATAAAAGATAAAACATTAATGACTTTTGTCTTTACATCCATTATGACATCCTCACACATGTGACATCACATCACATATCTCACATCAACAATTAAGAAATTTAATTCCCTCACGTGGGAAGCAATCCCAATCACAAATTGTAGGAGGGTCACAATCACAAATTGTAGGCGGGTAGTAAGTATGCTACAATTGAATATCAAACGCCACGTGGCAAATATTTTCGGATCCCTCTCAATTTTAAGCGATGAACCAACCAGAGAGCGCTTGTAGAAGTAGGAAAAAATAGCCATATTGTTAAGATTATAGATACAATACAAAGAAAAAACTTATAAGTGAAAGGAAGTGAAGGAAGTAGTGTTTTTAAGGGAGGGTTGAGAGTTGAGGAATTTTTAGTGTGTATGTAGTGCAATATCTGTAAAAGTAGTAACTTAAATGAAAAAGAATGAAAAATTTTACTTGTCCACCAAGACTGGAAATTGGTCTTGTATTCATGAATGATATAACAAAAATGGAAATCTTACTTTTCAAAATGAAGTAAATATATTTTGTTTGAAATAGCAATATGGAATCTCATGCATGTGAAAGCTTTATTTTCAAGTTTACTACTATGAACTAACCGCGTGCAAGTTCCAAATTCATGATACCTTTACCATCTCTTCTATATGAACAACTGCAAGTAAGATTGATATCTTTACCATCTCCAAGTTTAATATCCGTCCTATCTATCTCTCTCTCTCTCCAAGTTCAATAATTAGCTTACGGTTACACTTTGCTTTGTTATAAATAGTTTGTATAGCAATTTTATTTGATAAAGCAAAATTTATTATGCACTCTCTTACACAAGAAGAATAAGAGAAGCCACAGGTACATTTTACAAAACAAAAGCCAAGGTGAGAAGCCACCAAGCAAGTTACAAGTCAAACCCACTCCTATCACAAACCAGGAGCAAGACCGAAGGAGTATTGCATAATCAGTTTCATAATTGTCTCATTTATCAATACCCTCCATCCCTATCTCTCTCTCTCTTGCCCGATCTTTAGCAGGGGATGCCGACGCCGGTAATCGTAGCGAGGGAATATTTAACAGACGAAGCAGCTCGTGCACTCGACGAAGCAGTATCATTAGCAGCTAGACGATACCACCCTCAAACAACATCTCTTCATGCCATCTCGGCCTTACTCTCTCTACCCACAAACGCACTACGCGATGAGTGTCTACGCGCCGCCGGTCTTCAGTTTCGCGCCATAGAACTCTTCGTCAGAGTTTTCCTCGACCGCATCCGAACTTCCGAGTTCACCGTCGATGGCGGACCTCCGGTGTCGAACTCTCTCATGGCAGTCATTAGACGATCTCAGGTGAATCAACGTCGTGATCTCTCCCATTTCCTTCATCAAGGAGCGGCGGCGTCTATGAAAATTGAATTGAAGCATTTCATTCTTTCGATTCTGGAGGATCCTGCGGTTAGCGAAGTTTTCACTAAAGCGGGTCTTAGTAGCCATAATAATAAACTCGCTCTGCTTTAACCACCACCACCACTATCTTCTTCTGGATTACGCAACATCGAGACTGGGACTTCTGCTACTCCTTCTAAGGAAGGACTCTACTCCTCTAAATCCAGGTACCAATCATATTATTTCTTTCATTTAATGTAAATTGTTTGCTGCAAGTATTGTTAACTTTTTGTTTGTTATTAAAAAAGTTGACATGTCAATATATATTAAAGAGAATGATAATTCAATATATTATACTGGCTATGAATATGGCTAATTATAGATACAAATGAATGAATGATACAAGCTCAATGAAACTGATTCCTAGCCTTCATGGAGCGCATAACAGCTCATGTACATAATAATAGAGTTGGTGGTTTGCACCATCAAGGCATAAATATTGGAACTACTGATATTTATATATTATGCCCCCTCAAAATTGGGTCACCATCAATGACACAAATTTTGTCTCTGCGAAGTGAAAATCTTGTTCGATGTAGAGGCTTTGTGAGTATATCTGCCAATTGATCGTTTGTCGAAATATGAGAGACTCGTATTTTTCCAAGTTGAACCAGATAATCAAGTGCAATGTGTTTCATTCTAGAGTGAAACACTGGATTGGAGCATAAGTAAGTTGTGCCCAATATTGTCACAAAAAAGAGTAGGAACTTGAGAATGTACTACAAGTTCACTCAATAAATTTAATAACCACATGATCTCAGCTGTAGTATTAGCAGCAGATCTATATTCGGCATCTGTGGATGATCGTGCAATCGTTCTCTGCCTTTTTATAACCATGAAACAGGATTTCCACCAAAGTAGATTATGTAAGCTAAAGTAGACGTTTTATCATCATAATTACCTCCCCAATCAGAATCAGTAAAGGCTTGTAATTTAAGATGAGGTGGTTTTGCCAGCTGCAAACCATGATTAATAGTAAGTTTTAGATACCGTAAAACTCGCTTGAGTTGCTGAAAATGCACTTGCGTCGGTTGATGCATGAATTGTGACAATTTATTAATTGCAAAGGAAAGGTCTGGTCTTGTTAAAGTGATGTAATTGCAAATGAAACAACTTTGAGTCAGTCGGGGCAGATCCATCATTTTGTTTGAGTGGAGTACTCATGCATAATGGTGTGTGAACTGACTTTCCTTCAGCCATATTGAACTTATCCAAGAGTTCTCTAATATAACCATGTTTGAGATAATAAAAGACCATCCTTGTTTGGAATGAGTTCAACTCCAAGAAAATAATGAGGGAAGCCAAGTTGTTTTATGTTCGCTTGAAACATGTGCAAGTATACACAGTCCAAAGTAGCAAGTAATAAGTAAAAGAGTATCGATCCCACAGGGATTGTCTAAGGGAACATTTTCACTAAACACACAAAATCACATTCTAATCCATGAGCAAGAAGGTAACTAAAATATATCATAGTTTCAGATTCAATAATAACTTTAATTAAAAAGGATTTAAAGATCAATAATGGTAGTGATGTTGGAAACATGATCCATTCAACTAATGATCTAGCATCTGTCACTAATAACTAGTGTCATGACATCTGTGAGCAAAACTCCTTGTGGTGTATGTCTACAACGTTAAATATGAAACGGCGGAAAGTTGAATCCTATGTCTAGGTCATTCTTAATTCGTTCAAGTTCAGAAAAGCATGTTTTGTATTCTCACTATGGACTTAACACTTATGTCTAAGCTATTAAGAAAGAAGTATGTGTCCATCCTCTAATTAACCATATTAGATCTTAAGTTCCATTTACTACTAGATGTCTCATAATAATAAACTTTCATTTAATCCTAAGTTGGCCAGACCTTGAATCAAACATATATAAAACCATAAGAACTAAAGATGAAATAAACACTACAAATCATTCACATGAATAATACTAGACTTTCATTGAATATCACATCATTCCAAGAACAAGAGTTTAAGCTCATGGTGAGCCTAGTAAAGCATACAAACAAAGATCTGAGGTTACACATAACTAACATCAAGAGAGAATTAGAAATGATAAACCTAAGAGTTCACAACCAACAATAAGGGGGGAGGATGAAGTTGTCAGCTTCACTGTCGCGCCTCTGGATGCCTCTGGTTATCAGCTTCACTAGACAACCATGGTGGAAGGATGGAATTGTGAAGAAGGTGGAGATGGAGGCTACCAAATATTTCTCTTAGGGTTCCAAAGACCAATGAACTTCAGGGTTTAGATCAGTTTATATAGGCTCTCATGGATATTGGGCTGATCCAACTTGTTCTCCAAGACTAGCCCAAAGCATAAAGAATATTCCTTTCATTTGTACAAGGAGATGTCACTATCAGCATATGGGATGATGGGTGTCAACAGCTGTCACATCTAGACAAAACTCCTATGATCTTATCCATCTGCCAAGTCATGCTTTGACTGTCAACATTTCATAACTATACGGAATCCAGTGTCTTGCCTCTAGTTATCAGACGATGCCTCTTTGTGTGTAGGCTGTTTCGCGACTGTCATGCCAATAGTTATCAAAAGCTAAACTCTGCACATCAAAATAACGTGAAATCCACAAAACACAGCACATAGAGTGCTTGACTGAAAATAAATAAAAACTTGATATTATTTACTCATATTAAGATTAATCACCATATTGGTATGCAATAATCTAAGTATTAGGAGCCTACAAACGACTCATAAAGTGAGTCATCACACCCCCAAACTTGAATCATTACCTGTCCTCAGGTGATGCAAATAGATAGCAAAGACTATGCTAAGCTACTCACTTTATTGACAAAAGAACACCACATTCAGAACTTACGCTTCAAACCTTGGATTGTTTTCAAAAATTGGCACAATTCTTGTATTTTCAACCATCAATGATAATCATGCGTGTGTGTGTGAACTGTCTAGCACTGTCAACCAGATTAATGACTATATCCCACTCATAAACTACTCATTCTAAAGGCTAAGCTATCCTCTTTTTCCTATAATTTTGAATTTTCTTAGAGTTTCAACAAAGGGGGAACTATTTCTTTTCAAGAGTAACCAAAGCTTTTAGATTATAGCCAAGGAGAACTGATTGGTAGCTTTTTCATTATAATTCATTTATATATATAGCTTTGGGGATACTCCATCTTTTCACTTGACTAGATCCTACTTGTAATGGGTCTAACCTGCTACTAAGAGTAAAGCACCCTACTCACTTGTCTCTCAGAGACTTATTCATTAATTCATTTCATTTTTTTTAGCTAACCAACAGCCTCCTATTAGGAATTATAGTAGCAATGATCACCAATTCAATACTCTAGTCCTTTCCCCCAAACTTAGTTCTAACCATATTCTCCATTATATTCATTTTTAGAAAGCTTAGAGTAGAGAATGTGTATTTAAAAGAGTTATCTAGCCACTCTTAAGTTTGACAGTATTCAACAGTGTGCATTAAGGTGCAGAGATCATCAAATCAAGCATCAAAAATAAGAATTTCCAAAAATTTCAACTAATCCTACAGCTAAATTCACTTAAGATCTTAAACCTCTGTTATAATTTCAAGAAAATGCTTACCATAACATATTAATTGCTATCCGACTCAAAACAGACTCAATTTATTCATTTTATTTTGACTTTGCCTCTTCCCCAAACTTAAACTAAACAGTGTCCCCACTGTTGACAAAGGAAGAGGCAACTACTGACTCGACATCAAATATTAACAAAAACTAAATTAAAGCAAAGGCATACTTAAATTAAGAGAAGAGATAGAAAAATGTTACCAACTAGGCCCTAAGCCTGAAGCTTTTTCATGATCCCCATAGCTTGAGATCTTTTTCATTTGGTGCAAACTTCATTGGTTATCTTAATATCAACATTAAGTGGCTCCTCTTGAGCAAATATGGCAACAAGTGGCAAGACATGACTTGCCTTCTGGTGACAGCTCTGGTACATGCTCAGCTTCATACGCTTCTTCTTTTCTGGACCAGTTGTCAAGACACCTCTCTTCTGTGACTTCTCTGGTGGTGGTGGTTCAGGAGGTGGCCTTAGAATCCAATCTTCATTAGCTTGCATTTGAACAGTTGATGCATCAATTAACTTCTCCTTGTATGTTGTCTTCTGATGATGTCCCTTTGGAAAAAATGATATGACACCAGTTATCGGTGTTTCTTCATGAATCTTTGTTGCAACATCTTCCATCTTTTGAGCAAAGTGATTGTGTAGGGTATTCACCATCCTACCATTCCAAGTGTAAGTTTCCATAGCAAAAGCCCAGTAGACTTTCTCCTCTTTGATGTGATTCTTCAACATCTCCATCAAAAGTCTCTTTAGAAGATCAACTACAATTCTCTCTTGAGGTGGAGTGATTTGAGCATAAATGAGCAAAGGCAAGGTGCTCTCACTTCCTAAATAACCATTCTTGAGATATGGTAGTTGATTCAATAGCTCATTCAACATTTCCTCCTTTTCTAACACTTTAGCATCAAGATAGGTTGGCTCTTTTTCAAGAACACAATGATTAAGAAAGATTTGTTGATGAGCCAAGGTGTCAAAATTATTCATAAAGTAGCAAGACCCAATTCCATTCATAGGATACTTCAAAGCATTAAAAGTCATTTCTTGATCATTAACTCCCATACTCAATTCTCCTTTTTCTACATCAATGAGAGTTCTTCCAGTTGCTAGAAATGGTCTTCCAAAGATAATTGGAACTTTAGAATCAGCTTCAAATTCCACGATGATGAAATCCAAGGGGAAAATAAAGTTGTTCACCTTTATGAGCACATCTTCAATCTTGCCTTGTGGGTAACAAGTTGATTTGTCTGCAAGTTGAAGTAAAATAGTTGTAGGTCTTGCTTTCCCTATACCAAGCCCTTTAAATATGGACAAAGGCATCAAATTGATACTTGCCCCAAAATCACACAAGGCTTTTCCACTATAAGCTTCTCCAATGGACAATGGAATTATAAAACTCTTTGGATCCTTCAATTTGGGTGGGGTCTTGCTTTGTAGTAGATGGCTGCACTCCTTTGTCATGGCCACAGTTTCAAATTCTCCCAATCTCTTCTTTTTGGTTATGACATCCTTCATAAATTTGGTGTAATTGGGCATTTGATGAATAGGTTCTAACAATGGAATATTGATGTGCAGCTGCTTTAAGACTTCCACAAACTTTTGGAATTGCATGTCTTCATGTGCTTTCTTGAGTCTTTGAGGAAATGGTGGTGGTGGTCTTTCTTCAAAAGATTTGCTCATGATTGTAGCAGCTTCTAAGGCAATTGGTGGCAAGACAGAACTAGCAGATGATACGCCAGAACTTGCCTTCTTCAGAGTTTCAGGACTTGTAACTTTAAGACTGACTTCAGGTGAAATTGGGTAATATGTCTCTGGAACAGGGCTGATATCTTCTGACGCTTCAGTTTGGTCTTCTCCCAAGGCTCCGATGACAATCTTTCCCATGCTTGGTTCTTCAAACTCTTTTCTTCTCCTTAGTGATATTAGAGCATGATTGACACTAAGTGTTGAGGCTAATTGATCCACTTGATCTTCCATATTTTTCCTTGCTACACCACTATTAAGAAATTGTGCCTTGGTGTCATTCATGAAAGCTCTTGTTTCATTCATAAAAGCTTTTGTTTCATTCATGAAAAGTATCAAAGTAGCTTCCAAGGACACATTGGGTTCAGAACTTGCAGCATGTGTTGCTTGATGATTTAAGGCTTGTGGATGTGGTGCAGAGATAATGGGTGGCATGACTGCTGGTAGTTCTGCATAATCTGGTACAACAGTGAAATCTGGTGTCATAGTGAATTCAGCACAGTCTTGTGGTTCTGCACAGTCAAATGGTGGCATGCCTTCTTGATGTTCAAAAAAATTTGGGTGGTTTTCCCATTCATGCATATAAGTGTTTGAGTTGGGATTGTTGTCCATGTTGAAGTTCTCCATATGATGGACATTCTTCATACAAATGAACTCCTCCACAATACACACATGAAATGATAGGTAATGGATCACTAACAACATGTGTAGGTTCAATAGTAGTAATTGATGTTGCAGTGCACATTGTTCCTAACATTTGAGTTAATTTGGCAACTTGTGCAAGTAAGGCAGCATTGACATTCACCTCTTGAGCATTAACAACCTTCTTTTGAGCAATTGACCTTGATGTATCCCATTGGTGGGTGTTGGTAGTGATTCTTTCAATCAAATTGAATGCTTCATTATAAGATTTAGCTAAGATAGCTCCACCAGCATATGCATCCAAAGTGTATCTTGATGGTGTCATCAACCCATGATAAAAAGTCTCTAACTGAATGCAAGAAGGAATTCCATGGTGAGGACATTTCCTTAGCAACTCTTTGAATCTTTCCCAAGCTTCATACAATGACTCATCTTCAGCTTGCCTAAATGAGGTAATTTCAATCCTCATCTGAGCATTCTTGATAGGATGAAAATACTTGGTTAAAAACTTCTCCGCTAGAGCATTCCATGTAGCAATTGAATTTGGCTCTAGGGAGTTCAACCAACTCTTAGCACGATCCTTCAGTGAGTAAGGAAACAATCTAAGTCTGAATTTTTCATCATTAATCCCTTGAAACTTGAAGTTACTTGCCACCTCTAGAAATTGTTTAAGGTGCAAGTGTGGATCTTCTGTTGGAGCACCACTAAATTGACCCACAAATTGGAGCATTTGGAACATGAAAGGCTTGAATTGAAATTGAGGAGCAGTGATCTCCTTCCTAATGATTCCAGAGCTCATAACATTTGGGAAATAAAAAGCATAGTCTCTGATATGCCTCTCCTTATCATTGGCAATGCCAACGATGTGTACTTCCGTCATGACAGGATCTGGTCTGAGGTGTTAGCAACCTATGCAGACAAAGCTTCTGATATTACCTGTCAAGACAACACTAAACAGAAAAAAATTAAAGGCTCAAATGAATTAAAACGCAAAATTGAATGTAAACATGAAAATTAGAACCGTACAATCCCCGGCAACGGCGCCAAAAACTTGTTCGCTTGAAACGTGTGCAAGTATACACAGTCCAAAGTAGCAAGTAATAAGTAAAAGAGTATCAATCCCACAGGGATTGTCTAACGGAACATTTTCACTAAACACACAAAATCACATTATAATCCATGAGCAAGAAGGTAACTAAAATATATCATAGTTTTAGATTCAATAATAAGTTTAATTAAAAATGTAAGACCCGTAAAAATACTGTAGCAGAGAATAGATTTTTGATAATATTAATTAATATTATGCTATTTGTTTTTATCAGTTTTGGTTAATAGTTTGCTTTAACTTAATTGATGTTGAGATTGTGCATGCGCGTTAGTTTAACATTTGAAAAATTAGCACAATGATTTTATAAGGTTTAAATGAGTTTAGAAACATTTTTGTCTCATCGGAATTTCAAAAATAAATTACTTTAGATTTTTGAGAAAAAGGGCAAGATATACTCGCTGTTTGAAAATTTTACAATTTCAGATTTTCTTCAAACTTTAAATCGAGACTTTATATATCGTCTGTAATGAGAATTTTACTTCATTATATTTTTCTGAGATAAGGAGCAAAAATATATTCGGAATAAAATTTATCCGAGAAATTATGAATTCTTTTTATTAAATTGTTTAAGGTAGAATTTTCTATTTCTGTAAATTTTATCCGCGAGCGAATTACGAATCGTTTAAGAACGATCGCGGGGACTGAACGAGATGAGTTGACAAGATCACAAATATCTAGACATTTATTAGAGGAAAGTTAGTGACCAAGTAAGAATGAATGGCTAGGATTTACTCTTGTTCTTTATACTATTAGATCCAATGGCTCTCATGTAGCAAGACCTTTACTTAAGGGATGACTTTGATCATTTGAGAAACTTAGAAAAAATCACAAAACCTCACCCACTCTTCTCTCTTCGGCAGAACCACCCTCACATCTCCTTTCTTCACAATGTTTTTCTATTCTCCACCATTTCTACTCATTAGAAGCTTTAATTCTTCAAAGGTTTGTGAACAAACTCTCCCTTATTTATTCTCCTCTTTCTACTCATATGTATTTTGGCATGAGAAAGCTTAGATCTCCCATCTTATTTTCTTGGCTGAACCTAGTTTATTTTGGTAGACCAAATTCTAAAACTTTCACTTTGTCAAAGTTGTAGATCCATGATAATCATGGATGAATATCAAGAGAAAGTTTGTTTAAAACAACTTTGGACAAATGAAACTTTTAGAATTTGTGACATTTTTTTTTATTCATGAAAAATATTATTTTGAACATTATTTTAGAAACACCATAATTTGTGAATCTTGTGCATAAAATTTTAATGAAAGAAAGATCTTCTCCCCTTATTTTCTTTCTTTGCCGTAAGCCCCATTTTAGTGGGAAGGATGATATATCTTCAACTTGTTCCTTGTTAGAGCTATAGATCCATGAATTCCTCTTACTTTCACTTGTTAAATTAACTTATTTTCTTTTGAGTAAATTGTTAGAAACTTTGTTTTTGTGATTTACTGGTTTTATTTGATTTTATTTCAATTAGAGCTAACACTAGTTGATTTATTAGATCAATTTTTGAATGAAATACTAAGAAAAGGAAAAAGGCCCAATTTTTGTAAGTTGTGATTTTAGGGTTTTCAAAATTGTTGTTAAGTTTTAAATAAAATCAAATTGAGTTTGTTTATGTGAAAGTAGTAATGGTATAAGTATTTTAACTATGTTTTATTTTTGAAAATAAAGAATTTGAGATAATTTCAATTCTGCCCAAATTATGGAGGGGTGTTTTTGTCCCTATTAAAATATTTAATTCGTCCTAAAAAGAGAACCATTAGATCCGCCTTTTGAAAACGATGAAAATGGATATATGGTTTGCGATGATCGGACGAAGAATGACCGAGTTATGGTCGTTTCAAGTTTGTAATTATTTATTGTCGTTTTTGGATTTAAAATATAGTAGTAGCAAAATGATAGAGATTATTTTCTATGAAAAGAGAAAAATGTTTAGAAATCGATTTGTAAAGTGAAATGGAAATTCTTTTGTCTATGTTTTAAAATAGTTTGAATTTAGTTGGCGATGTTTTTGGATAAAAATATTTTGTTATAGCGCTTTTACGAGAAAAACTATTGAATTAAGTGTTAATATTTTTTAGAGTTATTTTGAAAATGATTTGAGCTTCGTTAAATTGAGAGAGACCAACCCTAAGCCTTAATCCATTAGTAGCCGAGAATTTTGAGTGACCAATTATTTTGGGTATTAACTTAATTAAGTTGAATAATTAAGGTTGAGAGAGTATTACCGGATCAAGGACTTCGTCGAGAGCGACAGATATTGCTTGCGTAGCGTAAGTGAACGTGTTGGAAGCTTGCTAAGGTAAGGGCACTCTCTAACTATCAAATATAATATTAAAAAGAATGCCGTTGTTTTTCCATATGTGCTTTAGTGGTTGTTGTGAGAATACTTGAATATATTTTGAGTACATGGTTGTTATGTTATGTATTCTAGAGACGAGAAGTTGTTTAAAAATACATGAGTATGTTTGAGTCGTGTCGGCGCAGAGGACTGTGTGACACTGCCGGCGCAGAGGACTCTGTGGCAGGTTATGTTTGAGTCGTGTCGGCGCAGAGGACTGTGTGACACTGCCGGCGCAGAGGACTGTGTGGCAAAATATGTTTGAGTCGTGTCGGCGCAGAGGACTGTGTGACACTGCCGGAGCAGAGGACTGTGTGGCAATATATGTGTGAGTCGTGTCGGCGCAGAGGATTGTGTGACATTAAGCAATGTGTGTTTTTTTTTATATGTTAATGTGGAACTAGCATGCAAAATAAATAAATCAATATTCAATTAAAATCAATATGTTGTTTTGGCATTTTTGGTTTATATTTTATTTTTAAATTGTGACCCTTTACCTTGAAATTACCCATGGGCCGGGCTGGGCGCCCCCAGGTTATTTTAGTTTGAGGATTTGCATGCATCGTGGTGACTTTGAAGTCATCGCAATGATGAGACTTGCTCCGCGTTGAGTTATGGTGAAGCTTGAAACTGTCTAGGGGTCTCCGTCACCCAATCATCTTCAGTAGAGTTTAAGGATCAACTTAGGGGTAGTTGTTTCAGAGTCTCGTTTACTCTTATTTATTTGCATGTCCATTGTATTTATACTCTGAAAGTGTATTATGTTATTTAGTTGGAATAAATGATACCGCTATGTTTGTTTAGACATAGTGTGTGGTTTTCATCCTAAAACTTTTGTTAGTGAAAACAATTTATAAAAGAGGCATTTCATTCCGATCGCTATTTTATAAAGTGTTACTCTGATTTAATTTATGGGCGACCGTGAATGTTTCTTTTCAAAGGCTTTGTTTATTATTTTTTTTAAAAAAAAGACCCACTTTTGGGCTATGAAAAACGGGGTGTTACAAAAAAGGATTTAAAGATCAATAATGGTAGTGATGTTGGAAACATGATCCATTCAACTAATTATCTAGCATCTGTGACTGATAACTAGTGTCATGACATCTGTGAGCAAAACTCCTTGTGATGTATGTCTACAACGTTAAATATGAAACGGCGGATAAGTTGAATCCTATGTCTAGGTCATTCTTAATTCGTTCCAGTTCAAAAAACCATGTTTTGTATTCTCACTATGGACTTAACACTTATGTCTAAGCTATTAAGAAAGAAGTATGTGTCCATCCTCTAATTAACCATATTAGATCTTAAGTTCCATTACTACTAGATGTCTCATAATAATAAACTTTCATTTAATCCTAAGTTGGCCAGACCTTGAATCAAACATATATAAAACCATAAGAACTAAAGATGAAATAAACACTACAAATCATTCACATGAATAATACTAGACTTTCATTGAATATCACATCATTCCAACAACAAGAGTTTTAGCTCATGGTGAGCCTAGTAAAGCATACAAACAGAGATCTGAGGTTACACATAACTAACATCAAGAGAGAATTAGAAATGATAAACCTAAGAGTTCACAACCAACAATAAGGGGGGAGGATGAAGTTGTCAGCTTCACTGTCGCGCCTCTGGTTGCCTCTGGTTATCAGCTTCACTGAACAGCCATGGTGGAAGGATGGAATTGTGAAGAAGGTGGAGATGGAGGCTACCAAATATTTCGCTTAGGGTTCCAAACCCCAATGAACTTCAGGGTTTAGATTAGTTTATATAGGCTCTCATGGATATTGGGCTGATCCAACTTGTTCTCCAAGACTATCCCAAAGCATAAAGAATATTCCTTTCATTTGTACTAGGAGATGTCACTATCAGCACATGGGATGATGGGTGTCAACAGCTGTCACGTCTGGACAAAACTCCTATAATCTTATCCATCTGCTAGGTCATGCTTTGACTATCAACATTTCATAACTGTACGGAATCCAGTGTCTTGCCTCTAGTTATCAGATGATGCCTCATTGTGTGTAGGCTGTTTCGCGACTGTCATGCCAATAGTTATCAAAAGCTAAACTCTATACATCAAAATAACGTGAAATCAACAAAACACGGCACATAGAGTGCTTGACTCAAAATAAATAAAAACTTGATATTATTTACTCATATTAAGATTAATCACCATATTGGTATCCAATAATCTAAGTATTAGGAGCCTAAAAACGACTCATAAAGTGAGTCATCATTTTAGAGAAAACTTTGTAGAAAGTTCTGTCATGAAATGTTGTAAAAAGGTAGTATCAAAGAGAATGATAATTCAATATATTATACTGTCCATGAATGTGGCTATTATACTGACCCTTTTTAGAAGGATTGTTTGATGTTTGGTTGCAGTGGAATTTGTATGTACATTTTCTACATTCTATTTAATCTCCCTCACTTAATTATTTGATAATGAAAAATGAACTTTTGAGTTTCCATTATTTTGATGAGTATAACTTTATCATATGTATTAGGAAGCCGGAGTAATGTACACAGATTGAATGTGATTTTCACTCTGTAGTTGTTTGTATTAACCTTTCTTGTTATGCATTGTCAGAAATGGTGATTTTTAAAAAAGGATTTGTAGAAAGTTTGTTTTTTCGAAACTCATATTAGGAGCTCATAAAATTCAATTATTGGTTACAATACAATATATTGTTGGAAGGAGAGGTTTTGATATGTGGAGAAAGTGTTTAAATATTTGGAAGAGGATATAGAACTTTTGTTGCAAAGAGAAGGCTACTTGTATTATTGAGTGTTTCTAATTTTTTTGCTTGATACAAACTCAAGTACAACACACCTATTTATACTAGTGGCATTCCTAAATCAACAACTAGGATTTTGCCACCACAAACTTGATCTAATGGCTATAAATCATTCTCTAGAGTTTTCTTTACCATTCTACAAAAGACTAACTTATTATTTTCTTCTAGAGAGCTCCATGGATCTCTCTAGATGTTGGACCTACATAAAATTGGACTTAAACTCTTAAAGCCCAAAAACTAACAAACCCAAAATCAATTTATATGTTCATCACCCCCCCTTAAACTTGATTTTGCCATTCCAAGTAAATATCTTAACTTGACAAAGTCTTCGCGCTTGAGTGGCTTGGTGAAGATATTTACTGCTTGGTCATGTGTCTTCACGTACTCCAACTTCACATCATTGTTAGAAACACACTCCCTAATATTGCTGACTTGTTGTCCACGAGTATCTTGATTGGCTCCTTTTGCGTCAGACTCAACTCCTTTAATAGATTTCGCAACCAGATTGCATGACAGACACACGAAGTGGCCTCCACGTACTCAGCCTCACATGTGGAAAGTGTAACATTCGGCTGTTTCTTTGACAATCATGTAAAGGCTGTGTTTCCCATGTAGAAAACAAAGCCACTTGTGCTCTTCCGGTCATCTATGTCTCCTCCCCAATCGCTATCGCTATATCCAACGAGCTTGTAATCATCAGCAATAGAGTAGTACAAGCCTAAGTTTGTTGTACCTTTGATGTAGCGAAGAATCCTCTTTGCCGCCTTCAGATGAGTTGTTGTTGGATGCTCCATATATCGACTAACAACCCCGACCGCATACAAGATGTCAGGCCTCGTGCATGTAAGATACCGTAAACTTCCAACCAAGCTCTTAAAGAGTGATGGATCCACCCTTTCTCCTTCCTCATGCTTTGACAATTTGACTCCACATTCCATTGGCGTGCTGACTGGGTTTGCGTCATCCATCTTGAACTTCTTGAGTACCTCTTTAGCGTAACCTTCCTGAGTGATTAGGATTCCATGATCTTCTTGTTTCACTTCAATGCCGAGGTAGTAAGACATGAATCCAATGTCGGTCATCTCGAACTCCTTTGTCATTTCTTTCTTGAACTCTTCAAACATGGTTGGATTATTCCCCGTGAAGATCAAGTCATCTACATACAAGCACACAATCAAAATATTTCCACCTTGCGCTTTGATATAGAGTGCATGCTCATATGGACACTTGATGAAGTTCTTCTCTTGAAAATACTTGTCAATTCGAGCATTCCAAGCCCGTGGAGCTTGTTTCAACCCGTAGAGTGCCTTCTTTAGCTTCAAGACTTTTTCTTCTTCTCCCTTAACTTCGTAGCCTTCTGGTTGCTCAATGTAGACTTCTTCATCAAGGACCCCATTTAAGAAAGCTGACTTGACATCCATTTGATGTATCTTCCACTTGTTTTGAGCCGCCAATGAAATGATTAGTCTAACAGTTTCTAACCGAGCAACTGGAGCAAACACCTCATCATAGTCGATACCAGCTCTTTGATTGTATCCTTTTGCCACTAATCTTGCCTTGTATCTCTCAACTTCTCCATTGGAGTTCATCTTTGCTTTATACACCCACTTCACACCGATCGCCTTATGTCCTTTTGGAAGTGAGGCTAACTCCCACGTGTCATTCTTCTTTATCGACTTGATTTCTTCATCCATGGCATATTTCCAAGTCTTCTTCTCTGATGCTTCTTGGAAGTTCATGGGCTCGCAATCCGCGAATAGACAAAAAAGAGTAAGATTGTCTTGATTTTCAGTTGCATCATAAATCTCTTGCAAACTTCTAAAGTGAGGAGTCCTTTCACTCGAGCTTTCTCCTTCTTCAGATCTCGGAGTAGGTGATGCCGGCGGGGTAGTATGATCTTCTCTTGGTTCCTCTGGTTCCACATTATCTTCTTCAAATTGTGGAAAGAAATTGTAGTTTTCACTACTCAATCTCCAATCCCATTCACCTTCTTCGTCGAAAATCACATTTCAACTGATTATAGTCTACCCTGTAGCAGGATTGTAGAGCTTATAGCCTTTGGAGTTGCTATCGTAACCAATGAAGATGTACTTTTCACTTTTGTCGTCCAATTTACTTCTTTTCTGATTAGGTACATGAACATGGACTATGCTTCCAAATACTCTTAGATGGGAAATACCGGGCTTTCTTCCACTCCAAGCTTCTTGTGGTGTTTTGCCCAACACGCTTCTTGTCGGGGACCGGTTTAATAGATAAACTGAGCAAGCAACAACTTATGCCCACAATTCCTTAGGCAGTCTTTTGCTTTTTAGCATGCTCCTCGCCATCTCAAGAATAGTCCTGTTCTTTCTCTCTGCTACTCCATTTTGCTGGGGGGATCTTGGCACCGTCAGTTGTCGCCGAATGCCGTTATCTTCACAATACTTCAAGAACTCCTTTGATGTGAACTCTCCTCCTCGGTCGGATCTCATGGATTTGATCACTAGGCCACTTTCCTTCTCAACTTGGGCTTTAAAACTTTTGAAATTCTCAAACACTTCTGATTTTTCTTTCAAAAAGTACACCCATGTTTTTCTTGAAAAATCATCAATAAAGAGAAGGAAGTAGTTACTCTTACCGAGTGAACTTGGCTTGATCGGACCGCACACATCCGTGTGTATGAGCTCCAATGCCTTTTGAGCTCTTGAGTTTGCCTCCTTCGGAAAACTCATTTTGAACTGCTTTCCAAGTAGGCATCCTTCACATATTTGATTGGGGTGGTTGATATGAGGCAATCCTCTGACCATTTCCTTCTTAGAGAGCAACTCTAACCCTGCAAAATTAAGATGCCCAAATCGAAGATGCCAAAGCCACGATTCCTCTTTGTAGCACATCTTAAGACATTGTGCGATATCGTTTTGAATGTTCAGCTTGATTATTCTATTTCTGTACATAGGCACCTTAGCAACGAGTTTACTTGAATTATCTTTTATAGAAAGGTTATTATCCTTTAATTGAATGTCATAACCTTTCTCTAGGAGTTATCCTAGACTCAAGATGTTGCTCTTCATGTTTGGCACATAGTAGACATTGGAGATAAATTGATGATCACCATTCTTCAATCGGATGAGAATGTTTCCTTTACCTTTCACCACCATTTTTGATTCATCTCCTAAAGCCACGTTCCCTTTCACCGATTCATCAAGCTCCACGAACATGCTTCTTTGCCCACACATATGGTTGCTTGCACCGCTATCAAGGTACCATTGACTATCTCCACTTCTTTCATTGACTTTGTGTGCCAACAATAACACGTCGTCATCTTGCCTTATCTCTTCAACATAGTTGGCCTTCTCTTCAACTCTACAATTGCTAGGAGCTCTACATTCGGAAGCATAATGTCCAAACTTTTCACAATTGTAGCATTTAATGCGTGACTTATCATACCTCGGTCTTGCAGCTCCTCTTCCACGACCTCTTGAAGAGATTTCACCTCTTTGGTTGTTGTCATCATTAGGCCTCCAACCTCGTCCGCCTCCATATCCACGACCGCGTCCACGTTCTTGATTGCCACCTCGTCTTTGGTCGCTTCGGCCATGTTGTTCTTTAGGTGAATCAACTCGCATCTTGAGTACTTGCTCCTCGATATCTTCTTTCTTCTTTTTCTTTTCTTCATAAGCTTGCAACGACCCAAGAAGTTGTTCAACTGTCATCTCCTCCAAATCCTTTGTCTCTTCAATGACGGTTACAATATGCTCAAATCTTGGATCTAACGATCTAAGAACTTATCTCCGTTTCTTTTTAGGTTATTAGTAACCGTTAAAATCTTAAGAAATAATCAGAGATGAGTTAACCTTCTTTCATATGCAAAGCTTCAAACTCTACTCTTAGTGTTTGAAGACGTACCTTCTTTACTTGATCAGCTCCATTGCAAGAAATTTGGAGTTTCTCCCATGCCTCCTTAGAGGATGTTGCATTTGAAATCTTCTCAAACTCATCATCATCCAATGCTTGGTAGATGAGGAAGAGAGCTTTCTTGTCTCTCTTTCTTGAATCCTTCAAAGTATCTCTTTGTGTTTGAGTTAAGGAATCCTCATCTTGTGATTTCTTATAACCTTTTTCAACAATCTCCCAAACATCATGTGCTCCTAGTAGAGCTTTCATTTTGATACACCAATTATCATAGGTGTTCTTCTTGAGAATTGGAACTTGGAAGGATGATGTTCCATGGCTCACCATGAGTATGAAACAATTTCCTATCGCCATGAGTATGCCACTTTGTTGGAAGGAGAGGTTTGGATATGTGGAGAAAGTGTTTAAATATTTGGAAGAGGATATAGAACTTTTGTTGCAAAGAGAAGGCTACTTGTATTATTGAGTGTTTCTAATTTTTTTGCTTGATACAAACTCAAGTACAACACACCTATTTATACTAGTGGAATTCCTAAATTAACAACTAGGATTTCGCCACCACAAACTTGATCTAGTGGCTATAAATCATTCTCTAGAGTTTTCTTTACCATTCTACAAAAGACTAACTTATTCTTTTCTTTTAGAGAGCTCCATGGATCTCTCTAAATGTTGGACCTACATAAAATTGGACTTAAACTCTTAAAGCCCAAAAACTAACAAACCCAAAATCAATTTATATGTTCAACATATATTTCATTTTCGTTGAAGTTGCTTTGAAGTTAGAAGTCTTTTCTATTTATTTTTTGCACTTTAGCTTCTGACTTTTGGTTGTGCCAATTGGATCTCACATTTTCGTGCTCATTATAATCTTACAGTTTGATGGGGTCCTTTGTTCCATTTGGTGGATTCTTCTCTACACCTTCTGAAAGCAAAAGTCCAGTAAGCTCTACAAATTCATCTTTTACTCGTTGCGCCAAATGCAATGAAAAGTATGAACAAGAAGTTGCTGATGTTTTGAAGGTAGATCCTGCTACTATGGCATCTAGTTACTCAACAAGCTTGGCTTGGTTTAAAAAAGTTGTTGATGTGGATTCACATGGAGGACGGGATGTGGCAAAGGTTTGTTATCATCACCAAATCTTGTTAAATACATAATGACTGTGACATTAACTTGCATACACATATGCATGAAACATGGTGGGGGCAATTGTTGTATTGATCCACTTAAATAATTTAATGGGACCAATAATCCTTTCTTGCCTATACTTGTTAAAACAGTATTGTTGTCCTAAAGTAAGGAGTCACTTTAGAGGGTAAAGTAAGTAATTATAGACTTATAGTCATTGATTTAGGAATTAATGACTAAGATTATGATCATTTGCATGTAAAAGTATTGTGTATGACAAACTATGAAGTTTATGTCAATAATTGATTTTAGAATCAATCAATAGCTATAGCTTACTTATTTTACCAATCTAAGTGACTCAATCACTTTAGAGAAGCGAAATAAAGTTACAAAAATTCTTCCAATCAATAAAAAAGATGGAAATGTGATTTTTTATGCAACAAACCAGATTAACATTGGACTTATTGAACTTAATGGATTAGACCTTTCTAAAATTTAAGGCTAGATTGCACATTCTACATCCACTCACAAGAATACCCTATACAGTTTTGGACATAGCATGTTAATCTGCGGATGCTAAAACAACTTTTTTGTTATTAGTATTGGCACACAAGAAAATCATATATTTTCTCTATAACTTACAAAAAAATATGCAAGTTATTCTAGAATATTACACCTATAAAATGATATTAGAATTCTATATTTTCTCATGAAGAACTGTAAGATTTTGTATCTTGAATTGATGTTTTCTCTACTGCTTCAATTTCTTCTAAAAACTTTATGTTAATAATCATGTTTTGCATCGCTTGCAATATTTCATCGGTTCATGTTATGAATTTATGTATTTAAGAATGAACTCCATCATCTAGTGCAGGCTAATGAAGAAAATACAAACTTGAATGATAAGATATTTGGATTTCAAAAGAAATGGAATGATATTTGTCAACGTCTTCATCAAACAACGTCTCAAGTTCCTTCACTTGAGGTTTTACGGTTTGGTTCAGGCTTTAAGGAAAGCAGCAGTAAAGGTCCATCACTTAATGAACTCCAATGTTCTACTTCACTTTCCTACATGCCTAAAGAGTTGCATGGGGCTTTTCCATCAAAACAGTTACCACCTGGTCCAGTACATACCGATACAGTTTGTGTCAATGTTAGAACTGATCATGTGCCGAACGTTTCTGAGACTCGGCTAATTAATGTGGAGACTCAGGTTCCCCCTTCACATATGGCTAATATGAGTGTGCTTGATAACAAATCATCTTCATCCGTTACTCCTGTTACCACAGATTTAGGATTGGGAACGTTTTATACACCGATTGCATACAAGCCAGATATCCCAAAATTTAGGATTGGTGTATCGAAACATGCTTGCATGCTTCGATACATATCAGTCAGGTTTTCAAGAAACTGATGTATGTATCGATACATACTCGTGTTTGTATCGATACATATGTCAAGTATTTTAAATTTGAACGCTGGTCAAGGTGTTTGTATCGATCAAATCACTTCCAATTTGAGATTGAGTATGGGATCAATCAAGGGTTCGTAGTTGATTCGGTGGACAACGTTCGGTGCAATTCGCGGTGAATCAGAATTGCGATCGGGTTGAGTTGTGTTGGAGGTTTCGATTTTCATCAAGGGATTCAAGATTGTGCGATATCTTGAAGGATCAACATCGAGGAAGCGAGGTAATCAGCTGGACGTTCGGTGCGAAGGTTTTCGGTTCGAAGAAGGCGCAAGATTGGGACGTTGGAATCAGAGGTTGAAGTTTCGCGAAGTGTTGAGATTACATAGCTCAGTTTGCAGTAGATTCAATATAGGGTTATTCGAGTCTTTGTAAATTATGCACTATAAAAGCGTTTTTAATAAATTGCTCAAATCGTCCGTTTGACGATTTGGGGGGAAACGTACCCGGCCGACCGCGAGGATGACACGAAAGCTGCGGGAACTCCCTAATCATCTGTTTGCGTCTTTCTATCCTTACACTCTTTACTTCTCGAATTATTGATTAATTGGATCAATTGAATTTGGTGATTGTAAGTGTTCATCATAATTCAATTGAATTGAACTTGAATTGTGATTGTGTGTAACTTGATAATTAAAACTTGTTGTGTTTGTTTGTGTTGGTAATTTGATTGCAAAACATAACCTAAATTCAATTTATCGTTAATTGCTCCAAGGCTTATACTACCTTTCCTTTGATCGAAGGGTGCAACGTAGACTACCGATCCGGTGGCCTTCCGCGTACTCGAAAATATTTTGAAAAACTCATTGTATAAAAAGAGTCACTTATTCACCCCCCTCTAAGTGATCGCCATATAGTCTAACGGTTACATCAAATTAATTTAATCTATGTATCAAAAGTTTAATTTTTGAACTTATGTATTCAGAAATTTGATATATAGATGAAATGTTAAGTTTTAAAATTCATGACATTAAAGATCTTTTCAATAATATATATTTGAAAAATCATGGCTTGAAAAAAATTATTTATACTTTCAGAGATATTTAACTAATAATTTGTAGTTGTATTTTATTTATTTATTTAATTAAAGAAAGGATCTCTTCAAAAAAATGATATGAGCTTACATTGAGTATATATATATATATATATATATATATATATATATATATATATATATATATATATATTAATTTTTTTTTGATCAGGTAGCCTAGTGGCTAGATACTCACACATATAATTGTGGAGAAATGTGGAATCCTGAGTTCGAACCCAAGCCACTCCAATCTAATGTCTCTGGTAGCTACCAATTGAGCTACACTTATGTGACTATATATATATATATATATTAATCTGATGTTGTACATATTTTTTAATTAATTTAATCTAATGTTGTAGTTACATTCATCGTATAATCTTTTTATAAATATCATTAAATTTTAAATATATGTCATGAAAGTTTAATTTTTTAACTTATGTATTAAAATTTTGACAAATTCATATATTTACTAATAATTTTTTTATTTCATTACAATAAAGTAGATCCCTTCAGTCTAGAAGTCCTAGCTCAACTGATAGAAAATGCCAAAATTGTTAGGTCGGACGTCCATGACCTAGGTTCGAACCCTAGTCACTCCACTTGTGTGTGAGTATATTGGTGGCTTTGCCATCTCTTCTATGTACCAAAAAAAAAATAGATCCTTTCAAATAAAATATAGTTGAAAAATCATGACTAGAAAAAAAAATTATTTCTACTTTTAGAGATATTTATTTAACTAATAATTTCTAAGTGTGTATGTGTGTATGTATTAATTTGATGTTGTACATATTTTTTAACTAATTTAATCTAATGTTGTAGTTACATTCATCGTATAATCATTTTATAAATATCATTAAATTTAAAATATATGTGATGAAAGTTTAATTTTTTAACTTATGCATTAAAATTTTGATAAATGCATATATTAACTAATAATTTTTTTAATTGATGACAATAAAGTAGATCCCTTCAACTAAAATATAGTTGAAAAATCATGACTAGAAAAAATTTATTTCTACTTTTATGGATATTTAACTAATAATTTCCAAGTGTGTGTATATATATATATATATATATATATATATATATATATATATATATATATATTAATTTGATGTTGTACATATTTTTTAATTAATTTAATGTAATATTAGTTACATTCATCGTTATAATCTTTTTGTAAATATCATTAAATGTTAAAGTTTAATTTTTTAACTTATGTATTGAAAATTTGATAAATGCATATATTAACATATAATATTTTTTTTGTCAAAAAAAAACATATAATATTTTTAACTCGTGACATTAAAGTAGATCTCTTCAAAAAAAAAAATTGTAAAATCATGAACAGAAAAAAAATTATTTAAGGTCCATATTTTAAATAACTCGGTCGATGAAGTCCGCCACTGGTCCAAGCGGACACGAAACGGACCGGGTATTCCGTTTTAAGAGCTCTATAGTTCCATTTGTTGCTTACGCCTTACATCATCAAAATTCAAACCGAAACTCCCGTTTTCACCGCAGCAACGTCACAATTACCCAATTTGACAGTACAAATCGAATATAAGTGAAACTTTTTATATTTCAATTAACAAAAATTGAATATTTTCCAACATTAAGCTGGGTTTGGTGATAAGTACCATATTTACTGAAAATTGCTCTTAATTAATTATACTTCTTAGTTCTTACAACAACTCTCTTACTTCCCACTCTTCCTCTTCAATCCATCGATATTCTTTTCCATTTCTTCTCCTACCTCACTCACCTATCCCCTGTCTAGTCTCTTCTTCACAACAGAAACTCCATTTCAATGGCTTTCATCACAACTTCCACATCTATAACAAGAAACTCCATTTCATGGAAAAATATGGTTTTTTGTAATATGCCTGATAACACTTGTAGGAACAAGTTTTCATTTCCAAACAAGGGCATCTATAAAGGCCAGCACAATCTACAAGATCATTTAACCGTCGCAAATGTTGCTCCACCTCCACCACCGGAGAAACATTCAGAGACCACCGAAGGACACAAACACTATGTTGCATGGACTAATGTCCCCCAAGAAAGATGGGAAGGAGAGCTGCTGTTTCAAGGACATATTCCACTCTGGCTGGTAACTATTTTTTTCTTTTGATGTTTTTCTTTATCAAATAGTTGTTTTTTTTAACTGAAACAAGACATATTCTGATATCTAATAGAGTAATAGACTTTTTTTTTGGTACATCGGAAAAGTACTAGAGTAATAGACTAATAGTAAAGAAAGTAAACCAATCTTACATTTATTAAATTAATTAAATTAAGTGCAGTGATTCTTCTTAATTTTACAAAAAAAAAAAGTTGCATTTTCAAAATTTTCATTCATAGTAGTAGTTGCAGTTATATAAAAATAAGAGTCATTCTACCAAAAAAAAAATAAAAAAATAAGAGTCATTGAAAAATAAAATTTAAATTATTCAAGGGCTATTTTTTTTGAACCAGATTCAAGGGCTATTTTAAAAATAACATCATCAAATAGAATTGAGCAGAAAGTACCATTAGATAGAGTAAAATTTCACATGACAATAGGTCAATGGTTATTGCTAGAGTTCATAAATAACTCAATTTTGTTTTTCTAGAGTTCATAAATAACTTATCGCTATTTTTCTTTTAACACCCCCAACACACTTGTTTCTTCAATATTTTTAATTTTGTTATTACAAACATTAAGAATGTAATATTTTTGTACACACACTATGTGTGTGTGCGTGCGTGCGTGCGTGTGTGTATATATATATATATATATGTGTGTGTGTGTGTGTGTGAACAGAAAAAACAAAAGAGAAAGATAATGAATGAAGGGTATATACCAAAGCAGAGGAATGTTGGCATCTATCTTGCGTCACATGGAAGGTATCAATGAACATGCTAATTTGTCCATAAAATGCCAAGCTCATGTTAGAAATTGAGACTACTTCAGAACATAATACTGAGTTAAATGCCAAGCAGAGGAATGTTTGTGCTTTCTTTGAACCTTGTACTTAATTGGGCTACCAATGTAGAAAATAATACTGAGTTAAATGTATTATATTTTGTCTTGAAAGTCGCTAAAAATATAATTTTAAGAAGGGAACAAGGAAGTGGACATTATTTTTGGTTGTTTGATAGTGTTGTATGATTAATTAATGTGGAAGGCAGTATAGAGTCATAATTCATAAATTTTTGTGGTTATTATAATTACATTACATTAGTATACACGGTAAACTGAGAAATCAATATGTTCAGGTAGAAAACTAGTTTCATGTGAGACAGCCTATGGGTATAAAATGATATTAGAATTCTATATTTTCTCATGAAGAACTGTAAGATTTTGTATCTTGAATTTATGTTTTCTCTACTGCTTCAATTTCTTCTAAAAACTTTCTGTTAATAATCATATTTTGCATCGCTTGCAATATTTCATCGGTTCATGTTATGAATTTATGTATTTAAGAATGAACTCCATCATCTAGTGCAGGCTAATGAAGTAAATACAAACTTGAATGATAAGATATTTGGATTTCAAAAGAAATGGAATGATATTTGTCAACGTCTTCATCAAACAACGTCTCAAGTTCCTTCACTTGAGGTTTTACGGTTTGGTTCAGGCTTTAAGGAAAGCAGCAGTAAAGGTCCATCACTTAATGCACTCCAATGTTCTACTTCACTTTCCTACATGCCTAAAGAGTTGCATGGGGCTTTTCCATCAAAACAGTTACCACCTGGTCCAGTACATACCGATACAGTTTGTGTCAATGTTAGAACTGATCATGTGCCGAACGTTTCTGAGACTCGGCTAATTAATGTGGAGACTCAGGTTCCCCCTTCACATATGGCTAATATGAGTGTGCTTGATAACAAATCATCTTCATCCGTTACTCCTGTTACCACAAATTTAGGATTGGGAACGTTTTATACACCGATTGCATACAAGCCAGATATCCCAAAATTTAGGATTGGTGTATCGAATCATGCTTGCATGCTTCGATACATATCAGTCAGGTTTTCAAGAAACTGATGTATGTATCGATACATACTCGTGTTTGTATCGATACATATGTCAAGTATTTTAAATTTGAACGCTGGTCAAGGTGTTTGTATCGATACATACCATCATATGTATCGATACATTTCTGTTCTGTTCTGCCTAAATTTGCTCAATTCTATTTTCTCTATAAATAGCAATATGAGTTTTTGTTGTAAGTATGAGAATCCATCTGAAAAATAGATTTGATCAAAGTTTGAGAGAAATTTTGGATCAAAGACTTATTCAACACAAGTTCTTCATCTTCTATCAAATCACTTCCAATTTGAGATTGAGTATGGGATCAATCAAGGGTTCGTAGTTGATTCGGTGGACAACGTTCGGTGCAATTCCCGGTGAATCAGAATTGCGATCGGGTTGAGTTGTGTTGGAGGTTTGGATTTTCATCAAGGGATTCAAGATTGTGCGATATCTTGAAGGATCAACATCGAGGAAGCGAGGTAATCAGCTGGACGTTCGGTGCGAAGGTTTTCGGTTCGAAGAAGGCGCAAGATTGGGACGTTGGAATCAGAGGTTGAAGTTTCGCGAAGTGTTGAGATTACATAGCTCAGTTTGCAGTAGATTCAATATAGGGTTATTCGAGTCTTTGTAAATTATGCACTATAAAAGCGTTTTTAATAAATTGCTCAAATCGTCCGTTTGACGATTTGGGGGGAGACGTACCCGGCCGACCGCGAGGATGACACGAAAGCTGCGGGAACTCCCTAATCATCTGTTTGCGTCTTTCTATCCTTACACTCTTTACTTCTCGAATTATTGATTAATTGGATCAATTGAATTTGGTGATTGTAAGTGTTCATCATAATTCAATTGAATTGAACTTGAATTGTGATTGTGTGTAACTTGATAATTGAAACTTGTTGTGTTTGTTTGTGTTGGTAATTTGATTGCAAAACATAACCTAAATTCAATTTATCGTTAATTGCTCCAAGGCTTATACTACCTTTCCTTTGATCGAAGGGTGCAACGTAGACTACCGATCCGGTGGCCTTCCGCGTACTCGAAAATATTTTGAAAAACTCATTGTATAAAAAGAGTCACTTATTCACCCCCTCTAAGTGATCGCCATATAGTCTAACAGTTACATCAAATTAATTTAATCTATGTATCAAAATTTTAATTTTTGAACTTATGTATTCAGAAATTTGATATATAGATGAAATGTTAAGTTTTAAAATTCATGACATTAAAGATCTTTTCAATAATATATATTTGAAAAATCATGGCTTGAAAAAAATTATTTATACTTTCAGAGATATTTAACTAATAATTTGTAGTTGTATTTTATTTATTTATTTAATTAAAGAAAGGATCTCTTCAAAAAAATGATATGAGCTTACATTGAGTATATATATTAATTTTTTTTTGATCAGGTAGCCTAGTGGCTAGATACTCACACATATAATTGTGGAGAAATGTGGAATCCTGAGTTCGAACCCAACCCACTCCAATCTAATGTCTCTGGTAGCTACCAATTGAGCTACACTTATGTGACTATATATATATATATTAATCTGATGTTGTACATATTTTTTAATTAATTTAATCTAATGTTGTAGTTACATTCATCGTATAATCTTTTTATAAATATCATTAAATTTTAAATATATGTCATGAAAGTTTAATTTTTTAACTTATGTATTAAAATTTTGACAAATTCATATATTTACTAATAATTTTTTTATTTCATTACAATAAAGTAGATCCCTTCAGTCTAAAAGTCCTAGCTCAACTGATAGAAAATGCCAAAATTGTTAGGTCGGACGTCCATGACCTAGGTGCGAACCCTAGTCACTCCACTTGTGTGTGAGTATATTGGTGGCTTTGCCATCTCTTCTATGTACCAAAAAAATAAATAGATCCTTTCAAATAAAATAAAGTTGAAAAATCATGACTAGAAAAAAAAAATTATTTCTACTTTTAGAGATATTTATTTAACTAATAATTTCTAAGTGTGTATGTGTGTATATATTAATTTGATGTTTTACATATTTTTTAACTAATTTAATCTAATGTTGTAGTTACATTCATCGTATAATCATTTTATAAATATCATTAAATTTAAAATATATGTGATGAAAGTTTAATTTTTTAACTTATGTATTAAAATTTTGATAAATGCATATATTAACTAATAATTTTTTTAATTGATGACAATAAAGTAGATCCCTTCAACTAAAATATAGTTGAAAAATCATGACTAGAAAAAATTTATTTCAACTTTTATGGATATTTAACTAATAATTTCTAAGTGTGTGTGTATATATATATATATATATATATATATATATATATATATATATATATATATATATATATATATATATATATATATTAATTTGATGTTGTACATATTTTTTAATTAATTTAATGTAATATTAGTTACATTCATCGTTATAATCTTTTTGTAAATATCATTAAATGTTAAAGTTTAATTTTTTAACTTATGTATTGAAAATTTAATAAATGCATATATTAACATATAATATTTTTTTTGTCAAAAAAAAACATATAATATTTTTAACTCGTGACATTAAAGTAGATCTCTTCAAAAAAAAAAAAATTGTAAAATCATGAACAGAAAAAAAATTATTTAAGGTCCATATTTTAAATAACTCGGTCGATGAAGTCCGCCACATGTCCAAGCGGACACGAAACGGACCGGGTATTCCGTTTTAACAGCTCTATAGTTCCATTTGTTGCTTACGCCTTACATCATCAAAATTCAAACCGAAACTCCCGTTTTCACCGCAGCAACGTCACAATTACCCAATTTGACAGTACAGATCGAATATAAGTGAAACTTTTTATATTTCAATTAACAAAAATTGAATATTTTCCAACATTAAGCTGGGTTTGGTGATAAGTACCATATTTACTGAAAATTGCTCTTAATTAATTATACTTCTTAGTTCTTACAACAACTCTCTTACTTCCCACTCTTCCTCTTCAATCCATCGATATTCTTTTCCATTTCTTCTCCTACCTCACTCACCTCTCCCCTGTCTAGTCTCTTCTTCACAACAGAAACTCCATTTCAATGGCTTTCATCACAACTTCCACATCTATAACAAGAAACTCCATTTCATGGAAAAATATGGTTTTTTGTAATATGCCTGATAACACTTGTAGGAACAAGTTTTCATTTCCAAACAAGGGCATCTATAAAGGCCAGCACAATCTACAAGATCCTTTAGCCGTCGCAAATGTTGCTCCACCTCCACCACCGGAGAAACATTCAGAGACCACCGAAGGACACAAACACTATGTTGCATGGACTAATGTCCCCCAAGAAAGATGGGAAGGAGAGCTGCTTGTTCAAGGACATATTCCACTCTGGCTGGTAACTATTTTTTCCTTTTGATGTTTTTCTTTATCAAATAGTTGTTTTTTTTAACTGAAACAAGACATATTCTGATATCTAATAGAGTAATAGACTTTTTTTTTGGTACATCGGAAAAGTAATAGAGTAATAGACTAATAGTAAAGAAAGTAAACCAATCTTACATTTATTAAAATAATTAAATTAAGTGCAGTGATTCTTCTTAATTTTACAAAAAAAAAAAGTTGCATTTTCAAAATTTTCATTCATAGTAGTAGTTGCAGTTATATAAAAATAAGAGTCATTCTACCAAAAAAAAAATAAAAAAATAAGAGTCATTGAAAAATAAAATTTAAATTATTCAAGGGCTATTTTTTTTGAACCAGATTCAAGGGCTATTTTAAAAATAACATCATCAAATAGAATTGAGCAGAAAGTACCATTAGATAGAGTAAAATTTCACATGACAATAGGTCAATGGTTATTGCTAGAGTTCATAAATAACTCAATTTTGTTTTTCTAGAGTTCATAAATAACTTATCGCTATTTTTCTTTTAACACCCCCAACACACTTGTTTCTTCAATATTTTTAATTTTGTTATTACAAACATTAAGAATGTAATATTTTTGTACACACACTATGTGTGTGTGCGTGCGTGCGTGCGTGTGTGTATATATATATATATATATGTGTGTGTGTGTGTGTGTGAACAGAAAAAACAAAAGAGAAAGATAATGAATGAAGGGTATATACCAAAGCAGAGGAATGTTGGCATCTATCTTGCGTCACATGGAAGGTATCAATGAACATGCTAATTTGTCCATAAAATGCCAAGCTCATGTTAGAAATTGAGACTACTTCAGAACATAATACTGAGTTAAATGCCAAGCAGAGGAATGTTTGTGCTTTCTTTGAACCTTGTACTTAATTGGGCTACCAATGTAGAAAATAATACTGAGTTAAATGTATTATATTTTGTCTTGAAAGTCGCTAAAAATATAATTTTAAGAAGGGAACAAGGAAGTGGACATTATTTTTGGTTGTTTGATAGTGTTGTATGATTAATTAATGTGGAGGGCAGTATAGAGTCATAATTAATAAATTTTTGTGGTTATTATAATTACATTACATTAGTATACACGGTAAACTGAGAAATCAATATGTTCAGGTAGAAAACTAGTTTCATGTGAGACAGCCTATGGATATAAACTTTCAAATTGTACTGTTAATGAAGCTCAACTTTTCTTAAGAGGACATGAATACTCTCTTTAATGATTCTTTTTCTAAGTTGTGTTCATGCATTAAACATCATGTGTCATACAATGTTCCCTGAGAAATCAGCTGATGTGGCATATTCCCAATTTTCAAATTCAATTAGTGGAAAACATACTGAGTTTGAGAATCAAAGTCAAAATAAGTTTTCAAATGATGTCGTTGAATACTGTCGTGAATGTACTTACCGCAGTCCTCACTTCATCATACACCTCGTGACATATCCTACTCATGTTGCCGAGGATCCTATCTTCTCTCTTCATCTCGGAGTAATTGCACAACTTTGTGAACCTCAGGTACGTAAGGTCTGCGATTAGTCCGTGAGACCATAAGTATTGTGCTCAGGAGTTAAAGTCTCTATCAAAATCTAGAAGAGAATTTCCCATCTGCAAAAATAAATGTAAGAACATATATTAGATAACTATTGTAAAACAAAAAACTTATTAGATAACACTCATATATTTCTAAATTTATAAGTTCTAGTTGTTAAAAAATGTTGTACTCACTACAATCCCCTTCAAATTGATGTTAGATTTGGATTCAAGGATAAGCAGGGCAAGCTGAGGAGCATAGTGCCCTAAAATCAATCACAAGTTGCATATTAATCAAAAAGTATTCATGATAAAATTAAAAATACTATTCATAAATAATTGTTGCACAAAAATAAATGCATACTACCTCCATAACTCTCCCCAGTGATGAAGAAACCGTTGGATTGGTACCAAGGAAATTTGTAGTACCAACCCTTCAGAAACAACATATGATCTCGTGCTGCATAGTTATTGAATATAGCAAGCAATTAGTATAAAATCTAAGTTGGTTGATTGCACAAAGAGAAAACCAGTGAAATGAAAAGAAAAGAAGAGATAGAAACCTGTTGTGACATCATTGACGAGAAAATAAAATGATGTGTTGGCTGAATAAGAGAAGCCAACACCAGCCGGAGAATCTAAATAGAGGATGTTGGCCTCTAATAGAAATAGAAACAAAAATCAATATAAGTAAAATAAGCATAGAAATAGTTATTAAAAATTGGACAAATTACACTCACCTCTCTTAAAGTCATTTTAAAAAACAGTTACATGTCCCCCCTCTAGTTTTGAACTAAACAATAACCTCCCTTATTTTGTAACTAAATTGACACATCCCTCCCATGTATATGTAAATTAATATTGATTTTAGAATACATGATAGGACTAAATATGTTCAAAAAAGATTTAGGTTAATTACCTCTGTTCCAGCTGAAAGGGTTTTGTACTAAACCCTTTGAAGTGGGTTGGAAAGGGCCGTGCTCCGTAAATGCACCTTGCCCAATAGAAGAGCAACCCAGTCCTTCGAAAATAAAACAAAAATGAATAGAAATTGTTTAGTACAGAGATATGATTAGTTGAGTTCCCAAAACAACAAAACAAAAACAGAATAATTTTGAATTAGAAAACATATTAATATACCTCCATTCAATCAAAGAACAAGTGGTTTTGATTTGGGATCCACCGCAGCTTCAACGAAATAATAAAAAAGTCTCCGGTTTTGTATCTGATCGACTTGATGTATCCAGCATATTGCTTGAACATCACATGAGGGTGATCAGGTAAATTAACCTGATCAGCTTCTAACCCTAACAGAGATTAACAGAAATTAAAATCAGTGACGATGATTATGATAATGATATAAAAAGAAATCGTCGTACTTATACTTACCAAGAGTCTTCTTGGGCTGTTGAGGATGGTGAACTAAAATATGAAAATTAGCAAAAAAAACACGAATACAATACTGCTAGTGGTCACAACTAGTAGTAATAGAAGTAAATGAGGAGTTGTGGAAGCCATGACTTGAGAAGGTAGGTTTATGATTGGTTGGGAGGATTTTGAGAAGGTAGGTTTCCAATTAGTAGTAATAGAGGATTTTGTATCCTTCAAAGCTCAAGTTAACGGGTTTGAGCTTTGAGGTGAGTGAGTGAGTGAGTGTGGATTTGAGTTTTGAGGTGAGTGAGTGAGTGTGGATTTGTGCTTTGAATGAAAGTGAAGTGAGTGAATGTGGGTTTTAAAGTAAACTGAGTGAGTGGGTTTGGCGAGATGAACAACTAACAAAACAAAACAAAACAAAAGCTAAAGATACTACTTGCTCACGTGTTGTCGAACACACACCACAAAAAACAGCTTAAGTATGTAGGTGTCAACTCAATTTTATTTTTCTAGACAAGGTAGGTTTCCAATTAGTAGTAATAGAGGATTTTGTATCCTTCAAAGCTCAAGTTAACGGGTTTGAGCTTTGAGGTGAGTGAATGAGTGTGGATTTGAGCTTTGACGTGAGTGAGTGAGTGTGGATTTGAGATTTGAATGAAAGTGAAGTGAGTGAATGTGGGTTTTAAAGTAAACTGAGTGAGTGGGTTTGGCGAGATGAACAACTAACAAAACAAAACAAAACAAAAGCTAAAGATACTACTTACTCACGTGTTGTCGAACACACACCACAAAAAACAGCTTAAGTATGTAGGTGTCAACTCAATTTTATTTTTCTAGAGAAGGTAGGTTTCCAATTAGTAGTAATAGAAGATTTTGTATCCTTCAAAGCTCAAGTTAACGGGTTTGAGCTTTGAGGTGAGTGAGTGAGTGAGTGTGGATTTGAGCTTTGACGTGAGTGAGTGAGTGTGGATTTGAGCTTTGAATGAAAGTGAAGTGAGTGAATGTGGGTTTTAAAGTAAATTGAGTGAGTGGGTTTGGCGAGATGAACAACTAACAAAACAAAACAAAACAAAAGCTAAATATACTACTTGCTCACGTGTTGTCAAACACACACCACAAAAAACAGCTTAAGTATGTAGATGTCAACTCAATTTTGTTTTTCTAGAGTTCATAAATAACTTATTGCTATTTTTCTTTTAAAAGATCAATGTGATTACGTGTACTGTGGTGAAAAATATTTAATTTTCATAAAATTGATTATGATAAAAATTGATTTTAATATAAATTGATTTATGTTTGGATATATTCATGCAAAATTGAATTGTTAAATTATAAATTCAAGTAAAATTAATTTTAGAGACACAATCAATTTTACTTTTGAAAAACCAAACAAATCAAAATCAATTCTAAGTGAACTAGAATTGCAACCAAACACATACTACACCTATTACGAGTATAATTTTTTTTATTACTTTTAATTTTTCTAAATTCTTTTTATTGCTAAAACTGTTATATATATCCCTACAATGTTCTTAGTATTACTTTAATCTCAAATCAATAAAAAAAAATAGAAGGCTAAAAGGCAATTTTAGTCCTTATATTTTTAATTTTTTGAAATTTTATTCCTTTTTATTTTAAAAACCTACTTTTTGATCTCTCCATTTTCAATTTTATGAAGTTTTAACCCCGTATTTTAAAACTAATTTTTTGATCTTTTTATTTCAATTTTTTTACTTTTGATCTCTCACTCTAAATATATTGAGGTTAATTTTGACAAATATGTCAAATGCCAAATAATATTTTTAATATATATGTTTTTAGTCCCTACAAAATCAAGATTTTTCAAATTCAATTCCACAAAAAAATTGATTCACTTTTAGTGCTTATATTTTATAATTTTTTACAATTTGTTTTACTTAAATACAAAATCTTCTACAGTTTTTTTAATACATATTTCAACAAATTTATTATTCAAATAATTTTTCTTAAAATCACCCCACATAGAGTGAGGGAATACCAGTACCCTATTAACAAGACAAGTCCATTTACTTTTTTTTTTTGACTTTTTTCAATCATGGGTTTAACAAGACAAGTCCATTTACTTTTTTTTTTTGACACAAGTCCATTTACTTTTAACACCCCCAACACACTTGTTTCTTCAATATTTTTAATTTTGTTATTACAAACATTAAGAATGTAATATTTTTTTACACACAGTATGCGTGCGTGCGCGCGTGCGTGTGTGTGTATATATATATATATATATATATATATATATATACACATGGGCGGATTTACCACCCGGGCTCGGTCGGAAATATTTGGTATTTTAGGGATTAATTTAGGATAAAACTGATATTTTTAGAGATTAATTTAGGACAAAATTGAAGTTTTTTAGTTCAAAACTCAAAACTTTCACCGCAAAATAATTTTTTTTAGTGTTTTAGAAGTTAATTTAAAGTAAAATTGAGATTCGTAGGAATTAATTTAGGACAAAACTGAGTTTTTTTCTTCAAATTTAAAAATTTTCATTGCAAAACTGAATTTTTTGTTTAAACTTTAAATTTTGCCCGGGCTTTATAAGTTTTCTGCCTCCGCCACTGATATGATTTTAGCATTATACAAATGATTTTATAGTGTGATTTGATTAAAAATGCATAGCAATTAAATTTTTGTTAATATTTTTTCTTTTAATGTTACTTTTTTTATCATAAAAAATTCATCTTATCTAAAGATTAAAAATAGTGATGCACGAGTACTCTATTTTAGGAAGAGTATTCGTACCGAGTATGTATTGGGTACCAGTATGCACCCGGTACTAGTTGGGTACGAAACGATGCATTTCAGGATAGTCGTCGGCTCACAAAATACATATTTTTTTGGAAAGATTTGATTTTATTAAAAAAGATTTATATTAATTTCAAAAAGATTTATATTTTTGTTAGGAAAACTTAAGTCTTAACTCTATAAATAATCAACATTTTTAATGATTTTTTGTTATTGTTTAGAACATAACTCTTTTTGAACAAATTATATTTGTTTTTTGTCGAGACCAGAGTATTTATGTTTTAGTTTGATGCGATTGTGTTGATATTTTTGGATAATTTAAATGAAAACCTTGAAAGTGTGGTATTTTTTATGTTTAATTATTTTTTTTAACAATATTATTTTATTATTTTATTTATATTAAAAATATTATATCAGTGTACCGGTACTTTAATTTTTTCAAAAATGTTGTATTCCGTACCAGTACCCGTACTGGGGACCGGTACGGTACCATACCCGTACTTGTGCAACGCTGATTAAAAATAAATACAGTTTTATTTGGCACACAATAAAATAAATAATTTGATGTAAAATATAAATGTCAAAAAAAGAACTAATAAATTTTCAACTATTAATCTTAGTCAACTATACTAACTTTGATTCAACTAATAACGGTTCAACCACTAAACTCATGTCTAACTAAGACGTCTAATCGTTTAACTATTAATTTTAGTTCAACTAAAATTTTTAAGAAGCCTATATCAAATCCGAATATCAGTTAATTTTATGTCAACTCATTTAGTTATTACAAATTAGTTGAAAATGATTTAAAATTTATTTTTATTTAGAAAAAAAATGAAATTAGTTGATGTATTTACAATTTTAACAGATATAAACTAAGTTTAGTCAAAAAAAAAAAACAGATATAAACTAAGTATATAAAATATACTTATAACCACGTTTTATTAATTTGAAGTACTAATTTTTATTTTATTTTTTACAAGAGAAGTACAAATATTTTTTAGTTTCATAATAATCAAATATATGGCTCGTGTGACTTTCAAAGAAGTCATAATGTATTTTCCAAACAAAGAAGTCAATTATGCAGAAGGCCCATTACCCACTACTACATCTTCCAAAAAAAAAAAGTAATAGTATATAATATGTAAAGTGTGGGGTCTCATTTTTTGCTTGCAAGAAGTAATTAATAGGTGACCAATATTTGATCTCAACCATTCATTATTTTATTTAATATATCAATGGTTCAAACATAAACTTTCCCATGGTGGGAAAGAAAGGAAGTTATCCATGTTAAATCCCACGTGATATTTGGATATCGTTTAGTGTTTGTTTGCGTGTCGTTTTCTTTATGTGAAATTTTGTTTATATAATTATATGGTGCATTGAATGACTTTGATTCCAACCAAATTGCACACCAATTAAATTGGGTTAATAGGGTAAGTAATTCAGTTCATCTAGCTAGCAGTAGCTTTTCTTTGGTCCACCACTAATAAATCCACTCAGTATAGTGCTACCAATTAGTGAATGTTTGGTACACTGACTTCTCCTCTCCATATGATTTTGCATAAGTGCATTATCCTCTCTAATTTTTACAAAATTAAGTTTACTCATTGTGATTATTATTGTTGTTGTTATTAATATTATTATTATTATTAATATTTATTATTATTATTATTATTATTATTATTATTATTATTATAAACTCATCCTATCCTATTATGCATACAATGTTTTAATTAATTAGAAAATTTCATATTAAAACCTTGTAATTTAAGGTATAATATGCTACAACCACTACTTTGACACTGTATGATAAAGTAATAGAATATAAATATTCTTTTAATTATCAGTGAATTTGATTATTTGTCCTTGACTCAATTGGAGTTTTTTTCAAGAACATATATTTCATCCGTCTCATACCTATTATCTTTTTAGTTTTTTAATTTTGTATCAAAATTATTGTTTTTTTTTTTTGGAAATTAATGTAAAATTAATATTAATTTATCATTTATACCTTTACAAAAGTTAAAAAATTAATTAAATATTTTTTCTTAATAAATTAAGAATAAAAGAGACTTAATTTATCAATTTTTGTTGTTTCTTAATCCACATACATAATTCTAAAACAATAATAATTTTGAGACAGAGCGAGTAAGATGCAACTAATGATGTGTGATGAATGAAGATGCAATTTTTTAATTATGGCCTAAAGGTATAGACAATTCTATTTTAATGTCACTAGATGAGATGATGGAAATAATATGTTGAGCCTACATGAAGTACAAATGAAAGTACAGTATATATGAGGAGGGACCAATAATCCAATATATATGTGTTAGAAATAATATAAAATCATTGATGTGGCCTTTCCTAACAGCTTAAGCTTTTGAGATAATCGGTCATCTGACATGGTATCAGAGCCTCTATGACTAAGTGGTCTAGGGTTCGATTCCCGCTCCCCTCACTTTCTAATTAAAAAGTGGAATTTTATGTATATGGTAGGTGGGCCTATGCATTATCCATGCTTCAAGTCCAATGGGCTCTTGCGTGAGGGGCGTGTTAGAAATAATATAAAATCATTGATGTGGCCTTTCCTAACAGCTTAAGCTTTTGAGATAATCGGTCATCTGACAATATGGTCGTCATTATCAACTACTCAATTAACTCAAGCAAGATATGTTGTCTTTTCTCTCATTATTATTTCAAATTTTGTACTATTCATGAGAAAGAATCTCACAATAGATATTCACACCTTACATCATAAAAAATAAAATCTTAGCTATAATTATAAGTTTCATTTTGGGAGTGTTTCATCATTTCATTTCAATCGTTCACCTCATCATATTATAGTATAAGTTCATAAATAATTCAATTTTCTTAGCAATTTTAAATTTTGTTATTTACGAAATCCATACTCTTAACAAATGAGATGGTTAGTGGAACTCTACAAATTACTGTATATGCCTTCGTGAGGCCACATTGAAGTCTATAAGTTCAAGAAATTAATGAGTGACTACAATGGGAGAGGCTTTTAGCATCATATGTCTCTTAACTTGATTGGTTATGTCTTGTTTTTTTTCATTTTCCAAATTTAATTTAAGCAAGTGACATGATAACATTGTTTCTTGGGTGTTATAAGATTTTCATTTTCTTTTGCATCCAATTTGTATATAGTATATATGGCTTAATTTGAGCACCTTGTTTGAAAAATGTTGCTGCAAGATTCATATTTGAGGGGACATTTTGTCTACAATTAAATATTCAATTATAAATTGTTGTTAGTAATCTCATGTTTTCATTGTCTATCAACAATAAAGAAATTGTTAGTCAATTGCAACACAATATATTATATATGACGGCAGAATGCATTATGTAATTATATGTTTTGGTAGAAAATAACAAATCAAAATAAATATCAATCTAAGTTTGATAGAAACTCACTTTACCCGTGAGGAAATACAACCAATATTGTTGAAAAAAGTGAGGCTCACCTATAAAAAAACAGAAAACAAAAATCACAACATTAGTCTCAAACAAAGTAACATAGATCCAAATATTGATTGTTGATGAGATCTAATCAAATGAAGGATGTTGTTTTAGACAATAGAAGTTACTCCTAGATTTACTGTTTCTCTTTCACTAATTCAATAATATATGTGATGCCAGATTTCAATCAAGAATGAAGATAGGATGAAGTTGATCCCCCCGAAGCTTGGTGTATTTAAATCAGGTGGTGATTTTTCACACCAAGGACTTCAATTTGTGCAAATAATAAGAATAACAACAAAATGTTGGCAAATGAACTATTGTCAAGCAAGATCTTCATATGTAATTTGGCAATTTATCAATTCAAATGCTGAAATGCCAAGCCAGACACCATTCAATTTGTATCCATGCCTCGGTTTGTATTTCTTAGTGAAAGAGAGAATTGGGGTGTAAAAGAATTGTGCAAGCTCTTGGTATTTATAGTCATATTTACACATTCTGATACGTGGGAGTAAAGGAAAACATAGTCTTCGTCTTGTCTTTTTCCTAGCAAATGCAATAAATAGTAAAAAATTGTAGGCTTAAATACATTTTTGGTCCTCTAAGTATTTTCAAGGTTTTACTTTGGTCCTTTAACTATTTGTCGTTTCATTTTGGTCCTCTAACTTTCATTCTGTTAACGTACTTGGTCCTAACCGTTAGAAAAATGTTAAAAACGAGAGATAAAAGCCTCTATTGAAAAAACAGACATTAGATTTGGATTCATCGTAAATAATGAGAGGTTTTGGAGTATCGTTTCGTAAGCTTTCGTGACTGAAAAAATACTTTAATATTATATTTTAGATCTAATTTAATTTCAATTATCATCAAATTGATATAAGATTGTCTTCGGACTATAATTTGAAAACAAAGTAACTGCATCTTACATTCTTTGTTGTTCGTTTAGTATTTCTATCTTTCGTTGTCTTGTATACGAGTTATTAAACTATTTGAAGAATATAATTTTTTTTATCAATGGAGTTTTGAGTATAGCAACCAAGTTTCAATTTAACCCGTCATAACCGAACCGTTCTACCCGCCACCCGTGTTAACCGAACCCGAATAAACCGAACTTGTACACGGTCGAAATTGGGTCTAAATTAAGTAATTACAGTTTTGAACGGTTTTACGATTTTTGGCCCGAACCCAACCGAAACCGACCGATGCTCACTCCTACCTAGTAGGTAAGATTTCCCACCTCTTTTTAATTTTTTATATATTTTCCTCACTTTAGAAAAACCCCCAGATCCCTTTTAACCTCAAACCCTTGAATTGATTATGCAATTCATCATCACTCTAGAGAGATCTAAATCCCTAAACCCTATTCTCAAATGCGATTCTCAAACCCCTAAGTCCCTCTTTCCCATATGAATATGAATCTGAAACCCTCATTTTCGAATCGTGATTGATTCTCATAGTCATAGAATTCGTCAAAACGCAATTATCAAACTCTCGCTCAAACCTTCGCTCATTCTCCTTCTCTCAACGTCTCAAATGGTGACTCTCTATTCTCAACCTTCTTTTGAATATATATTTGAATCAGAGGACATGGAAAATGAATCGAAAAATGAAATTTTTAATAGAAATTTTCCTTTGCAAGTGATTTCTTTCTTGGTGTAACATAGTTTCTCAAGCTGGTTTACATTCTGTCAAAAACACTCTTGTCACTGCAGAGCTCTTGAAGAAAATAAGTACGAATAATTTGGGTTTTGTTATGATTAGTATGTTCATACTTCATATTCTAGTTATTAATTATCCTATCGTGGCCGTAAAAATTGGGAAAGCTAGTGGTTTGTTGGTAACGATGGTGAATGTTTTTAATTCCCTAGTTATGGATTATGCAGAACTAAGGGTTATTCATTCTTGTTGTCATTCAATTATGTCGTCAATTTGTAATAACTCTCATGACTCATGTGAAGTTTCTAAAGAGATGCTAATATGGTTTGCTCATAACCGAATGCCATTTCTCGCCTTCCTTAAGAACCTCATGTGTATCATTTTAAAAATATTTTAGAAGAGGAGAATGTAATATTTGAGTAAAACTTACCTTAAGCTTTCTGATAGTTTACAATGTATGCCACAATTACTTTCTATGATTTGTGCTTCTGTAGCTAGATTATTAACAAGACTTTTAACATATCTTATTGCTCGATTTTGATAAACATCTTAATTAAGGGTTTAATATATTAGTGATTATGTATGAGCTATTTCCTTACAAAAAGATAAATGAAGTCAGACTTTATTCAGATAAGCCATAAGCTGTTTTCATAAGCTGTGCTAGAGAGCTTATGGAAATAAGCTTAAAACAGCTTATGGACATGTCATAAGCTGTTTCTATAAGTTCTTCCACACAACTTCACAAGTGCTTATGACAGTAGATAAGCTTAAAGAAGCCAATCAAAACATGCCCTTTTGTCATTTATCTATTTATTTCCTTTCATTTTCTCCTTATGTGATGATTTTGATGGCATTTTCAATTGAATTGTACAGGGTGGAATATGATAGTATGTGTAGTGTAGTGATGGTCGTCGCACAACTTACCATTCGGGCAGTTTGGGCAGGTGTTAGTCGTCATCCTTTGCGTTGGAAGTTATCGCTAGTTATTATTGCTGGGGGCCTTGCAATGCTCCTAGAAATATATAATTTCCCTCCGTATGAAGGACTTCTCGACGCACATGCTCTTTGGCATGCCACCACTATTCCATTATCTTATATTTGGTGGAGTTTTATTAGGGATGATGCCAAGTTTAGAACAGCGAAATATCTTAAGAAGGCCAAGTAGCTTAATTGTAAGTGCTTATTTCTGTGTCATCATTATAGATTTTTAGATGTTCAGTTTTTTATTTTTTGGGTGAATGCTGATTGACATATTTGACTGATTCAGAAGATCATTTAAAGATTTCTCTTTGTGTTTTCTGATTTCTCTTCAGCTTTAATAAATGTAACAAAATCTTAGTACTTTTGATAATGGTCTAATGATTCCATTTTGATTTTAAGCTTAATTGCAGTTTTGGTCCTCCTATTTTCACCATTTAGTGGAATTAATTCCCCTATTTTAAAACTTGACAAATTTTGGTCCCCCGTCAAATAGTTGGTCTAAAATATGGTGATATAACATGTTGTAATGATGTTTTTAAGAGAATTTTCTACCAATTTCATCCATGTTGATTTTTGTTGATCATTGGATTATATTAATACACCACATCATTCAGAACATATCATCAACTTTAAGTTCAAAAATATGATGGAGGGACCAAAATGCCAATTTTAAAATAAGGGGACTTAATATTGACTTTGCACCATTTCCTCTCCGTGAATTATTATCTGTCATTGACCTCCGTTCGGCTATCCTTTAGGTAAACAATTATATGCCAATTTATAACCCTAATCTCTTAAGAATTTAGGGCTTTTTGTTTTGGTTTATTATTGTTTGTAATTAGTGTTTGAATGTGAAGAAGAGTGAGATTTCTGTTGTGAGAATTTTGTTTTTTCAGCATAAAATCATCATGTGTTAGTTTCTTAATCTTGTAAGATGGCCCAAATGTAGAAGCATCGTCAGAGGTTTTTTCAACTTTGAATAGAAAAGTCTGCCCAACCAAATCAGCAATTGGCTTTGGGAGAGTACCGTCATTTTCTCCTAAATTATGAAAAAATTGACCCAAAACTTATTTCAGTTAAACCAAAAAACAATGTCATACTCGAATACACAAAATTATTGAAGCGCATTTTTAATCTTATAATTTCAGTTGGTTTACTGGATTGTGAGACTCAATTAGATCAGCACAAGACTTGTTAAGCAACACTATATCATCCTGGTCAAAAAGCACAAAGATGGTCGTGCCTGTCTCATCTGTAATTTCCAACTTGAGTAGATATCTATTTGAACAGGTTAGTCAGATTTTCTCTACATGTTACTATTAAGTATATATAGGTATAAAACAGAATATTAAAATAGCGATACATATTTTTTCCCCACCTAGGAGTGACATCAACAACATGTTTAGTGCACTTTTTAACAATACCACATATTATCAGCTTGAAACACCTTCTTATAGCAAGTATGTGCAGTGTACCACCAATCGCCTTGTTGTATGATGTCTGAAATTGTGCCTATCACAACATATGATGAGAAATGCATTTTTCAAAAGGAAGACATGCTTATCAGTTATGCATTCAGCTCAAACTCTTAAACATTTTTATAAAACATCGATAAACTGAGGAGATTTATATTACCTTTTTGGAACATAGCAGACCCTTAATAGTTGTCCTAGGAGTCACAGACAACATGTCCTCCTCAAACTTAACCATATGTGTGTCTTGGAGCTGAATTAAAGCACCATTCGGTGATTCAGCAGTATTGTTAACATTCGTTTTCAAAACCATAGCCTCAGGAATTTCTGGGTTAAAAATCAACTTGGAAGCATCTTAGGGACATCATTGATAGCAGAAACCTTATCAATGTTTTTGGCCATGATATTTTCGAAATTCAGAGATAGTTGTATATTGCTAAAGAAACGTGTGACTACTCAAAATGAATTGATATGTATTTATAGAATAGAATTAGGGTTTTTAATTTCTGTGCAGCCCAACCGTTTTTGAATTATTATTAGGTTAAAAATTAAGTTATAAATTATAAATATTAGGGTACAAAAGATTATTTTGATTTTTTTAAATAACGTATAATTTTTTTTTATAATTTCATGAAATTTCAAATTTTGTTCGGTATCCCTTCACATAATTTTTTTTCGGATCAGATGGGGGTACTATATATGCCACATACAATCAGTGTCAATAATATATATAACTTGATTCAGACAACTATAAGAATAAACAACATTAATATTCAACTCGCATCCTATATTAACCGTAACATCCACACACTGGTTAACTTTCTTGTATCTCTTGCATCTCAACACATAAAAGATGGGGCGTGTACCGTGTGTTATTTAGTTTGAGAGACTTCATGGGAGGTTAGTGTTTATTATAAAACTAAAGAGAATATCTGTGTCATTTTAAAAAGATTTAGAAGAGGTGAATGTAATATTTTTTTGGTGAAAGTAATTTTCTTTTTTAATAACATCAAACACATACAACTAACATGCAAATAAATTTGAATACTTTTAAGAAAATACTTATTAACGATTAAATAGTTTAATTATAGAGAGTGCGGTTCACGGTTTAACAGTCCGGTTCATTTCCGGTTTAAAAAAGAATTGGTGAACTTTGAAACACCTCCAGTCTACTCTCCCGTTGATGCTGATCCACGTTATAGGTAACCCACTCTTCCTTTTTCCAAATTAATTAGTTTTCCATTACACTAATTTTTGTTTACAATTACATTTGATTTGGATGAAAGAAAGTGTTTGGTGGATACAAACAAACATTTTCTCCTTATGTGTCTCATAAGCCATAAGCTGTTTTCATATGCTATGCTGGAGAGCTTTTATGGAAATTGTTGGAACAAAAGTGGTTCTGACGATTATCTGCTTAAGTTTTGATGATAACAAAGTATTAATGAGCAATAGAGTATTTTAAGTCAACAATGACATTATTTAATCTAAGTGTGCAGGAACATTAGTGAAAAGTCAACAATGCACTGAAGCTTAGAAGTTCTGATGATGATCAGAAGCATTAACACAAGTTCTGATCAGAAGCACCAACGCGAGTTCTGATGATCTATCAGAAGGATGATCATCAGAAGTATATATATAAGTCATCAGAAGTATACAACACCAGAAGTTGTACTGGAAGTACAGGCTTCTGAGATCAGTCTTGCGCTGGAAGATTCATGAAAGGAAATCACATGTTTGGCTTAGGAATTAACAACGGTCAAGTTCAAATTCGTGTGAAGGAAAATCAAAGCACGTTATAATATTATCTTGGGAAGATAATATAAGCATTAGTCATTTTCCCATTACCGCATTTGGACACACACAAAGCCTTAACCTGCAAAGAGAAGTCAACAAGTTTCCTTGTTGAGCTTAATCACATGTGACCACCTAGAAACTGCTCCAGCGAACAAAATAGCTTGACAACGGTCAAATCTGCAACGTCTCTGTCTTGTCATATATATAGAGACCTCGTACTTGAAGTCAAGTGTGGATTACAACTGGCAAAACTGATCATACTCACAAGAAAGCAAACAGCGCTTCTGATAATAAAACAGCCTTGCTTTATTCACTTATTGTTCTTTAGAATCCTAAGTGTAGTTCTTGTGTTTAGTGTTGTAATTTGCCTTGAGTAATTGATTTTATCAAGTACTCAAAGGTCTTGAAAAACCATATATTTTCTCATCTGGTTTAGGAAATCTCTTGTTAGTATACTTGAGCATTTGGAAGTCTCTTACTATTGTGTTTGAGCAATTGTATCTTAAGTGTTTTTTAGTGAACTCCCTTGGAAGTGCAAGGGGACTGGACTACTCTCAACTTGTGAGAGGAACCAATATAAAATCGCTTGTCTCTCTCTCTCTCTATCTCTCTCTACTCTCCTTTACTGTGTTATCCGTTGCCAAGTCTGATAAGTTCGAAAGAACTTTGAAGAAGTTTTTAAACTATCTAAAACACAATTCAACCCCCCCTTCTTGTGTTTTTCGTAGCTTCAATTGGCATCAAGAGCCCGGTTGTCTTTAAGTCACTTAACAGTGAGACATAAAGATCTTAAAAACACAAAACTCTAAGTCACTATGTCAGGTGGTGAAACTGAATCCACATCTACTAGTGGTACTGGTCAAAGAACTCAGATTCCATATGACTATGACAATGAGAAGTCTGGAAACAATGGCAAGGCACCTAAGTTCAATGGTGATCCTGACAACTTCAGCTGGTGGAAATGACAAATCTATCTTTACATAATAGCTGAAGATCCTAGTCTATGGGAAATGGTTGAGGAAGGTGTTAGCTTCCATCATTTGCTTGATGAAGATGGCAAAGTGTCAACAACTGTAATCAAAACATTTACAGCTCATCAGAAGAAAGAATGGAAGAAGCACAGCAGAGCAAAAACCATTATGGCCAGCTGTATCACTCATGATGAATTTCTAAAACTTAGAAACAGGCAGAGTGCTAAAGGCATTTATGACTCTCTTTATTCTCTATATGAAGGAAACCGACAAGTTAAAGAAGCAAGAGCTAACCTGTTGGTTCAGAAGTATGAATTGTTCAAAATGAAGGACAATGAGAGTATTGAAGAAATGTACTCAAGATTTCAAATCTTAGTTGCTGGTCTTTCTGTGCTGAAGAAGAGTTATACACCTGCTGATCATGTGAAGAAAATTTTAAGAAGTTTGCCTCCTAAGTGGAGACCTAAGGTCACTGCTATACAGGAAGCAAACAATTTGAACACATTGACTCTGGAGGAGCTAACCAGCAATCTCATTAGTCATGAGATGGAGTTAGCTTCTGATGACATAAAGAAGAAACCAAAAGCTTCAACAACTGTGTCTACTTCCAAGGCTCTAAAAGCCAAGGTAGTAGAGTCTGATGTTGAAGAATCTGTGGGAGAAGGTCCTGAAGACAACTCTGATGAAGAATTCTTTGCTCTAATGACAAGATTTAGAAAGTGGGACAAATCTGTTGGTAAGGCTGGTGGTAGGAAATTTATGCCAAAAGGTTCTGGAAGCAGAAACTCAAACTACAAGGATAAGAAGGATGATTCTAAGAACACGTGCTTTAACTGCAAGAAACCTGGACATTTCATTGCTGATTGTCCAGATCTGAGCTCCAAAAATAAGGGAATAAAGAGCAGTGTTAAAAACAATTTGAAGAAGAGTTTAATGGCTAATTTTGAGGATCTGGATAAATTATCAGATGATGAAGCAGATGATGAAGAGGCAAATCTGGCACTGATGGCTACAACTGCTTCTGATAATGATAATGATTCTGGAGATGAATCAGAAACAGATGACATTGATGAGGTAACTTCTAATATTCCTCATGAAAAGCTCTTAGAGACACAATGAGACAATACATAAGCAACCTAAGAGTGTCAAAATTTTTAAAAATGATGTTAGCATTCTTGTCAAAAGATTTGATCAACTTCAAGCTCAATATGATAAATCTGTTTTAAAAATACAAGAGCTTGAAAGTGGTTGCATCTCTTGTAGCAAATCTCATGATATGCATGAAGTTGCACTTCATGAGTTTGTCAATCAAAATGTCAATAAGAGTAAGGTGGCTTCCATGATCTATAGTACTACCAAGAACAGAGGTGAAGGGCTTGGTTATTCTGCATCTGATGATAAAGGACAATCAAGCTCATCAGTCTGTATTAGCAAAACTCCACCTCATTTGTATTCTACTTTTACACCTGCTACCGGTAGAGTTGAGAAGGTTGCACAAACCAAAGCCTTGAATAAAGGCAAGTCTAAAGTCTCAGAAGTGAGAACTTCAGAAGCTAAGACTAGCACTTATTCAAAGCAGAAGCATGCTGAGGTCAGAATTCTGAAGAGACTAGAACCTAGGGCAACCAAGGTTCTGAGATCATCAGAAGCTAGTACCTCTAAAGCTAGGTTTGCTCAGCACACTACAAACTCAGGCAAGAAGAAGTATGAACCCAAAAAGACTTTCAAAAAGTCATACTTCAAGAAGGCCTATACTAACCAAAATGGACCCAACAAGCTGTGGGTACCAAAATCTGAGTTTGTGTGTCTTTCAGGTTTGCACACTAAGAGACAAGAAGCCAAGTACTTGGTACTTGGACAATGGATGTTCGCATCACATGACGGGCGAGAGGGATATGTTCCTCACCCTAACTCTCAAAGAGGGAGGGAGTGTAGGATTTGGTAGGAACCAAAAGGGAAAGATAGTTGGTATTGGTACAGTCGGTAATGGACTATTTCATAATCTTCAGAGCATAAGCCAATTATGTGACAGTGGATATGAAGTAATGTTTAATAAGAATGCATGTACTGTAAGCAAAGCATCTGACAAATCCATTGTGTTTAGAGGAAAGAGACAAGGCAATATGTATAAAATAAATATATTTGAACTGATGGAGCAAAACGTCTTATGTCTTCTGACAGTGAGTGATGAAAAGTGGGTCTGGCACAAGAAACTTGGCCATGCTAACTGGAGATTAATCTCTAAACTTAGCAAGGACAATCTTGTGAGAGGCTTGCCTGAAATCAAATATCACTCAGAGTCTCTTTGTGGGGCATGTCAGAAGGGAAAGATTTTCAAAAGCTCTTTCAAAACCAAAAACTTTGTCTCTACCTCAAAACCACTAGAATTGCTTCATATAGATTTATTTAGGCCTGTCAGCACAGCCTCAATAAATCGCAAGAAGTATGGATTAGTTATTGTTGATGATTACAGTAGATGGACTTGGGTAAAGTTCCTAAGAACAAAGGATGAGACATATGAAGTGTTTAGTATCTTCTGCCTTCAAATACAAAATGAAAAAGATTTAAAAATTATCAAAGGTAGAAGTGATCATGGTGGTGAATTTGAAAATGAACCCTTTGAAATATTTTGTGAAAAGCATGAAATTCTACATGAGTTCTCATCTCCTAGAACTCCACAGCAAAATGGAGTTGTAGAGAGAAAGAACAGATCACTACAAGAAATGGCCAGAACCATGATGCATGAAACTAACTTAGCTAAATATTTTTGGGCAGAAGCTGTTAATACTGCATGTTATATTCAAAATAGGATCTATATCAGACCTAAGTTGAATAAAACAGCATATGAATTGTTTAAAGGAAGAAAACCAAATCTTTCTTATTTTCATCAATTTGGTTGTACTTGTTACATTCTGAATAATAAGCTCCATCTAAAGAAATTTGACTCTAAAGCATTTAAGGGTATCTTTATTGGATACTCTGAACTCTCCAAGTCATACAGAGTGTATAATTCAGAAACTAAAACAGTTGAAGAATCTATGCATGTTAGATTTGATGACAAAGAGCCTGACAACAAAAAGTCAGAGCCTGTTAAAGAACTTGCAGGTAATGAAGAATCAGATGATGAATTCCCAGAAGTGGTTAGAAGAACAGAAAGAACAGAACAAGAACCTGTTACTATGTTAGAATATACAATTGCTTCTGATGTAACAACTGCTTCTGAGAACAATGCTTCTGATGTTCATCCAGAAGTGCAGATAGATGGAACTGAGTCTGATTCTGAAGAAATTCCCAAAAGATCCTTGAAATATAAATCATCTCATCCAGAAGAACTAATCCTTGGCAACAAGGATAGTCCAAGGAAAACAAGATCAAGCTTTAGAGATGAAGAATCCTTGTTTGGTCTAATATCCCTTATTGAACCAAAAACTATTGATGAAGCCCTAAAGGATGATTCATGGATTCTAGCTATGCAAGAAGAACTGAATCAAGTTGAAAGAAACGATGTTTGGAATCTAGTTCCAAAACCTAAAGGGAAAAACATTATTGGAACAAAGTGGGTCTTCAGAAACAAATTAAATGAACAAGGAGAAGTAACTAGGAACAAAGCTAGACTAGTTGCACAAGGTTATTGTTGCGGGATTTTTGAGACATACCCCACTACAGTTTTATTTTTCATTTCCAAAGGAGGGGAAAAATTAAAAACCTTTAAAAGAAAGAGATTCTAGGTACGGGGGTTAGTTGCGCTCAAGGAAGGTGTTAGCACCTCAAGCGCCCATGGTACTCCATGGTAACCTCTTATATGTTTTTGTGCTTTTTTATATACATGCTTTAAGAATGGAGGGAGAAGTTGTATAGAAGAAAAGAAAAGAAAGTGGGTAAAAATAAAAGAAAATTTTCTTTCATAAAATAAATAAACAAAAGAAGTGTAAGTATTTTTCTTTGTAAAAGAAAGACTTTTGGAGAGTAAAGTAATTATTGTATTGTAAGGAAAATGTTAAAAAAAGAAATAGTAAGAAAGTGTAAGTTTTGTTATAATAAAAAGCTAAGTGTAAGTAAAAGGTAAAAAAGGTTAAAAGGATTTTTCTTAAGGTGAGTGAAAGGAAAAATGTAAATATATTTTTGTTTGTAAAGAAAAGGTTTTCTTGAAAGTGATATAATTATTATATTGTAAAGAAAATGTTATTGAGAGAAAGAAATTGTAAGAAAGTATAAATTTTGTTATATAAAAGGTTTAAGTGTAAAATGAATAATATAGTGAAATAGTATAGTGACGTTGCGACTAAAATGGACCTACGATTGTTTTTGTTATTATAAAATATCGCGCATTTAGGTTGGAAGAAGTTTTTTTGTCGCAAGAGACCTCATAACCAATTGAAATTTGATTATAAGCTCTCTCGCTTGGAAATGAATTTATGGCATTGTGTGTGTAGTGTAAGCTAGGAAAGCAATAAAAGCGATAAATAAGGTCCTACGCTATTACAACCCAATCGAATGATTAATATTTACAACCATATCGAATTTGAATAAATAATAATAACAATAAGCAATAAATAGATAAAAGGGCGATGCATATAAAATAAAATAAAATGCAAGTGCGGAAAATAAATATGATGATGAATATGCACATAGGAGGAGAAAAGGAAAACATCGCAAAATAACATCATAATTAAGTGGAGTGTGTGAAAGAAATGTGTCGGAAGCAAAGACATGATAATAGCATTTTCGAAAGTCACTCACATCAACAAACGATCCTAATTACCATATACAAGCAAAAACATTTTATTTAGCAAAAAGAAAAGTTTTTATTTTTATGAAGAGAATGAATTTAGGCCAAAAGGCCCTTAACTATTAATGCTAATGTTAGAGCTCAATGATTTTATTAATTAAAATATTGTCTCTAACATGCATTTTTAAAATGATGCATTGTCCTAATCTAAATGCAATGCATGTATGCATGAAAAGATGTGGAGTAAAAGTGTAATGTGAGATTGTAGTGTGATGCAAAAATTAGTGTCAATGTCATGTAAAATGTAGATTGTAATGTAAAAATGTAGAAAAACGTGTAGTGTAAATGTGATGTGAAAATGTAGTGATGATAAAATATTATGCAAATATGGATGATTGTAAAAAAAATGCACAATGCAAATGTCCATAAACATGAATATGTATGCAACTATGTGATAAGCTAAAACAAAGCATATGCAAATGCAAAAAGACATATAGTGGAAAATCATGGGAAATAATGAAATGAAGATGAAACATGTATTATGAAAAGAAAAAGAAAAAAAGCAATTAAGTGATAATCAAGTTTATGCAAGAAACCATCAATAAAACATCTAGGAATTAAAGATTTAGACCTCAAAGGAATCCTTAAATATTAGTGAAGACATTGGACTCAATAAGCTTAAATAAGCTATTGTTCCAAAAATCACTTATTGTATAAGCTAGCAAAAAATAAAAATAAGCAACTAATAAAAAAGATGAAGTTAAAATTTAAATCTCAAAAGAGATTCTTAAATATTAGTGTAAAATTTGGACTCAATAAGCTTAAATAAGCTATTGTCCCAAATAACCGCTTATTGAAATAAGCTTAGAAAATTAAAATCAAATAAAAACTGCAGTCAGGAAAATGGGGTGTAAATAAGAAAACAGTTAGCACAACCCACAAAAACAGAAAAGGCCCAAAGCAGAACCAGCCCATATCCTTTGTCTAAAATCGGACCGGGTCAGTTAACCCATGGGTTAACCCAGACCCGGTCACAAACAAATGACCAGAAAGAAGAAGAAAAAAGAAGAAAAAAAAGCGCGCCAATCCAAGACTGACACGTGGCAGAGGAATTGTCTTCTCCCACTCTCGTGAAAACAAAATCAGAACATGAACACCATTAACAACAACAACATACATAAACTCAAGTTAAACACAACTTTCTCATTTCTTCACTAAATCAAACAAGTAGATAGTGCTTTTTATAGGATTTTTCATGTAGATCTCAATTATGCAATTAGTTTTTACAATAGAGCAATATATTTTAAAACACGAAGCTTCAAAGTTCAAACACAAAAAATGGCAAATGAGATTCATACCAAATTAAGAGAAAGTGCTTAAAGAGAAAGATCATAAACATAACCACGGTCACAGAGAAACAAAAATCACATGAAATAATGCTCTAGGGAGTTTGAAATGGTTACCTCAAATTTGCTCAAAAGGGGGGTCGGATTCCATGCTCTGTGGCTTGATTTCTTTGCGATTCCACGTTGCTCCCTTCTACTGAGATGTGCTGGAAGCTATTTGAACCAATGAAACCGAGCTTTGATTGAGATTTGATGAGATTGAAATTTCAAAAATCCTCCAAAAAGTGATTTCGGGTTTGATGTTTTTGAGTGGTTTTGATGGTGTTTTGTGGTTGTTTTGAGTGTTTGAATGTGTTTTGAAGATGATAGATTGAATGAGTGTGAGTTTTGTTTGATTTTGTGAAGTTTGGAAGATTATTGTGGTGTTGTTTATGTTGTTGTTATTGGTTGTGTTTTTAAGTTGTTTGTGATGGTTTTGAGTAGCTGTGTTTGTATTTGTTAGGTATTGTTGGTTTTGAGATGAGTATTTGAATATTGGTGATTCTTGATTGCAACCGAAAAAATGGAAAAAAAAGAAAGGTGATTATAATGTTGGTTTTATGAAGATAGTGTTTGGCTTTGATTATATTTGAGTGTTTGTGAATATTATGATGAAAAGGAATGAGATTTGTATGGTGTTGTTATGGTGTGAGATGAGTTTAGAAATCTATTGGAATGGTTTGTTTTAACTAGTTTTGTATTTGATGTGTGTATGAATGAATTGATGAAGGATGAAATGGTTTGTTTTGTGTTTTTGATTGAAGGAATGATTTTGAGATAGAGATTATTTTTGAGATCTCTATCTCTTCTCTATTTTTGCTGCCGTCCTCCAATCCCCCCTTCTACAAATTTGTCCCTCCAATTTATATGTAGAGATTAGGGTTTTCTTCATTTTTGGCAAAGGAGACATAAACTTTGTTGCACTTGAACTTTGTTGGCAAGATTAGTAACATTTGGGGAAGAAGACAAGAAAATAGTTGTATCCCCATTGGATCCTCTTTTCAAATTTTTTCAAAATTTGTTTTTGTGTTGAAAATAGTATGATTTGTGATAGAAAAATAAAAGATTGATATAAAAATGAATGAATGAAAATAAGATAAAAATGCAAATATTTTTGATATTTTTTTTGAATATGCGATAATAAAAATATAAAATGCGCGTAAAATAAGAAAAAGACTATTTTTTAATATTTTTAACCTTTTACGCTAAAATGCAAACTATTTAACATAAATGAATTAAAAACGAAATATTTAGAAATAAAAAGAAATTTGAGAAAAATGATAAAATATAAAAAATGATCGAAAAATGCATGAAAAAGGAATACAATATTTTTTTGTATATTTTTGATGCGAAAAAGGCAAATTGGATTTTGGGTCCAAAATTGGGGTACAACAGCTGCCCCTATTTAAGTTTCTTCACCCGGAGAGATGAAGATTGAAATCTTTGTCTAGACGGGATTGAAGAGACTTAAATATAAGACGTGCACCATTTTTGGACCTAAAATCCTCTAACAGTGTTTATGATGCAAATATGAATGCATGAAATGCAGATGATCAGTTTTTTTTGAATTTTTTTGTATAAATGTTGTAAAAGACAGACAAAGGAAGAAGACATAATTAGGACTCTACAGGGGAAGAACATAACATTGTCAGACTGGGAAAATAACAAGATGTGCCCCAAGTCCATTGGAAGAACGAACTCCACTGGGGAACAAAGTAAAGTGCTGGGGAGAATATTACTTATTATTTTGTGATTGACAGTAATGTGAGAAGAACATTGTCCACCGCCTTACAAAGAGACAGCTTGCATAAAAAAGACAACGTTTACAGAGAACAAGAGCATTGTCCACCGCCTTGCAAAGAGACGGGTTGCATAAAGAAGACAACATCTATAAAGGATAAGAGAATTGTCCACCGCCTGACAAAGGGCGGATTGCAGATAAAAGACAAACTCTACAAAGAACAGGAACATTGTCCACCGCCTTACAAATAGACGGATTGCATAAAGAAGACAATGATCAGATATTACCGACTACCATACAAATGATAGCTTAAAGGGCAACATGAGAATAGATGACATTATCTACTATCGAACACCGACAGCATAAAGGATAATGTAAAAAGATGTGACATCATCTACTATCGAACAAAGATAGCTTAAAGGATAATGAAAAGATGATACATTATCTACTATCGAACACTGACAGCTTAAAAGACAATGATCAAATGTTACCGACTACCACACAAATGATAGCTTAAAGGGTAGGTAATATAAAAAGTACCACATTATCTACTATCGAACAAAGATAGCTTAAAGGATAATGAAAAGATGATACATTATCTACTACCACACAACAGGCAGCTTAAAGGACAATGATCAGATATTACCGACTACCATACAAATGATAGCTTAAAGGGCAACATGAGAATAAATGACATTATCTACTATCGAACAAAGATAGCTTAAAGGATAATGAAAAGATGATACATTATCTACTACCACACACAAAATGGTAACTTAAAGGATAATGATCAGAATATTACCGACTATCGTCTGACCGACAGCTCAAAGGGCAATATGAGAATATATGACATTATCTACTATCGAACAAAGATAGCTTAAAGGATATTGTGAAAAGACGTGACATCATCTACTATCGAACAAAGATAGCTTAAAGGATAATGAAAAGAGGATGTATTATCTACTATCATAAAAATGATAGCTTAAAGGACAATGATCAAATATTACCAACTACCATACAAATGATAGCTTAATGGAAGGTAATATTTTTCTATTAAAGGAAATAACTCTACTGGGCTTCAAAGGAGACACAAGTAGGTTAAACTGTAAAAGTGTATGCATTTGTAGAGAGAAAAAAATTGTATGACCTTTTGTGTAATGTATATTGATAGGATTCACTGAGGATAAAACCACCTGAGGAATTGCAAAGTGTATCTGGTAAAATACAAGCTTCTTGTAAGGATACTTGTCACTTGTTGCTTTGAATTGGTGTTCAATCCGGGAACAAACCGGAGGGAAAACATTGAAACAAGACTTTGTGTTCAGTTGATGAATAAGTTCAACTGTCATTTTCCTTTTGTTGCAGGAAAAACTGAAACAACCATCTTCCACAAGAGAGGAGTCTAGTGGGGAATTTTGAAACAAGAGAGATGTACACTTATCTGCCTAAGCTGACACTCTAATTGGAAAGAACAACATGCCCATCCCGACTCTATTTTGTAGACACAAACAAGACAGAAGAGATAGAAATCTGTATAATGATGTAATAAGGTATGAAAGATGCAAATGTTCATGGCACATGTAAATGCTATGTATGAATGTTATGTATGAATGTATGTATGTACGTATGCGGAACATCTTTTGATGGACAAACAAAGTGACCAAACCGGAAATACAAGCCAACGTCGCATCATTGTTCAGGATATCTCAACGAAGTGTAAATGTCACTGTAGATAAAGTAAGAGAACCTCTTCTTGGAGAAGGAACAACTTCTCTGGGGAAACGACCGTCTTATCCGAAACGATCTGTATATTGAAATTTCACTGCACTCAAAACAACTTGGTCAAGTTTCATTGGGGATGTACCATTTTCTAGGAAGAAGATTGTTTACATTCTCTTAAAGAAAACATGTTTGTTGTTGATGAACGTCTGAGAGAATGGAGACGATTTGCCCCTTGCTCTGGATCCTTGCTTAAGTCTAAGGGTCCTTGAAAGAATCGCTCGAAGAGCGTGACTGGCTGACCTTTTACATCTAGTGTACCTTTTCAGGAATATATGATCTTGACAAAGTATGCCCCAAGTGCTTGAATCCTTGAAGGGTATGCCCCTAACCAACTGATGTTTGTAATAACCAATTCCTGAACCATTTTCAACCTTGTTAAGAAGAATATTCAACTTAGTTGCCCCTGATTGGCAGAATTCATAGATAACTTGCCCCTGGCTAGGAGCGTCTCAAGTCAGATTTGCCTTTGATCAGACCATAGCTTAAATTTCTTTGATGTCAAGCATTAATTTGCAAATAAAATTATTTATTTTGAAAAGTATTTTTGATAAAATGCACATGTAATTTTTTTTTTGAAATTGAATATTTATGTATTTTTAGAATGAAAACACATATGATGTGTGAAAAAGCTAGATATCGATTACTTAACAAACAGGATGAGTCAGCGTAACGAAAGATTTGCCAAATATGCTTTCACAGTGAACCTAGTTTCAATTAGGTCTTTTGTATGTTATAACGTGGCTGGGCTCACGGTTTTCAAAAAAAGATTTGTTAGGCTCAAAATTAATTTGGTCCCACCCATTCTTCTTGATGTCCTTCATTCCTAAATTCAAATAATTCAACTGATGCACTCAGTCGACAAGAGAAATTTTTGCAATGATGTTTGAGGTTGACACTTTGGTCGAAGCTTTATTGACATCCTTTTTGTTGAACAGACTTTGATGAGATCTCGAAGTGACAGTCACTTTTTGTTTGGAAATTGTTCCTATTTTTGAAATCACTCTTTTTTTAAATGGACTAGTTCTATTCGAACTTTGAATTTGTGGTCCATCACGGTGCCCCCCTTTTTTTTTATGGGCTCTTTTTTTTATTTCTTTTTTTTTTTTGTAATCACTCTGTTTTTTTTGTATAACCTTTGTAAGATGGAGATTGTGACTGTCGTATGAATTGTTGTGAGTCTCATCTCTTGACAGCTTCCTTTGTCTGAGGAAAGCATTGTGATTAAACCTCTAATTTGGTATGACCAGATGAATTGATTCTCTTGTATCAAGATGCATCATCAAATTAATTGAAAGACTACCCTGCCCCAGGCTCAAGATTAAGGGTTCAGAAAAATAGAAAGAAACACCGACTTCAGGCTCAAAGGGGCTGATTACGGATTATCTCCTTATATCTCCACTGTTTGGGAAGACAAGCAATGCCTTACATCGTCAACTAGGTTTTTCCCCATTGAAAAGCATATATCAGCAAAAATCAGTTATTTTTTTTCATCATCCTCGCTCCAAGTTTGTAAATAATAAAACAAGAAATGAGTGAATACGAATGAATTTATTCCAAAAACATGCATGTTTATTATATTAAAAGTACTTGACAAAATACATGATTTTAAAAGCAAACAAAATGCTTGACAAGAAAGAAATAAAAGCCTAGCGACCGTATGGATGAACTTTCTAGTATCACTGACTTCAACTGGACGATTGCAGCAAAAGTAACATCATCAGCAATTCAGATTGCAACAAATCACCTATTGTATCACAAAAACTGGGTCTGTACCCCTGAAATAAAGTTCGTTATCTTCAATTAGCTTCCGGACTTCAGCTTTCAAAGGAAAACAATGTTCAGTATCGTGGCCGGGTGCTCCTTGATGGAAAGCACAAAAACGGTCAGACTTATACCACCTTGGTAATATTGCAGGTATCTTAGGAGGTGCTTTAGTTTGAACATAATTCTTCTCAAGCAAAATGGGAAGCAAATCTGCATACAACATAGGGATTGGTTCAAACAGAGGTGCCCTTTTTGAAGCAGTATCAGTAGCAGGAATTATTGCAGCAACATGTTGTTTGTTCTTCTTTGACTTCCCATGAGCCACCATACTCAACTTTTGTTCTTTCTTCATGTTAGAGCTAGACCCAAATTCTCTTGCATTTCTGGAAGAAGCAGTCTCTCTTGTCAAACGTCCTTCTCGGAGAGCTTCCTCAATGCGCATGCCTATGTCTACCATGTCGGCAAAATCACGAAGCGCACTGGAAACCATTTTGTCATAGTAGAATGCATCAAGAGTTTTCAAGAAAATTTTAGCCATCTCCTTTTCCTCAAGAGGCGGGCTAATCTGAGCGGCAACCCCTCTCCATCTATGGGCATATTCCTTGAAAGATTCCTTGTTTTTTTGAGTCATGGCTCGAAGTTGATCTCTATCCGGTGCCAAATCAGCATTGTACTTGTACTGCTGCACAAACGCTTGACATAAATCAAAAAAGGACTTGATCTTTGAACCACCTAAGCTCATGTACCACTTGAGAGCTACACCAGTCAAACTGTCTTGGAAGCAGTGGATAAGCAATTCATCATCTTTTGTCAGAGCATACATCTTCCTAGTATACATCACAAGATGCATCTGAGGACAAGAATTCCCTTTATACTTCTCAAACTCGGGCACTTTGAATTTCGGCGGAAACTTGACATTTGGCACTAGACAAAGCTCATGCGCACTCTTTCCAAACAAGTCTTTTCCACGAAGAGCGCGAAGTTCTCGCTGGATCTCATCAAACTGATTCTGAATTTTCTCATTGTGACCAAAAGATACCACGCTTTCAGCTGGATTAGCATGGTAAACAGGTTTTGTCTCGAACTGCCTTACATTCATAGTGAGAGGTGCAACAGTCATCTCAGGAGACGGAATAGACATTACCATTTGAGGAACAGAAGTCATCCCAAGAGGTGGAATAGATGCCATCACCTGCGGAGCAGTAGTAACATAGAACTGAGCGTGGAAATCATTATGTTGAGAACTCTCGCCAAAATTGGCGGGCATACCCCACGGGTACTGTGTAGTTGCAGTGAGTGTTGGCATGCTAGCATAGGACAACACAGCTGAGATTGGGATGATTTCTGGGACAGAGACATTCAAACCCTGTGTTGGAGGAGGCGGAGGAAGGGGAGCCCTCACCGCAGTCAAAGATTCAAACATAGCCGTCAACTGGGCAACATTAGCTTGAAGAGAAGTGACTTGTTCTTGTAGCTGCTGGTTCTCTTGCTCAAGACCTTCCATTCTTTTTTTGAGTTTGCACAAGTGTTGTAGATGTGAGTTGACTTTAGACGAGAGCGTCAGACCACTTTCAAACAGGACAACTTGATTTCTGACAGAACAAGGTGTGAGACTCAAACTCTTAGAAATAGAACCATGAATGTAGAATGATGCATGATAAGGAAAGATTTGTTTGGACTTTTATTTTCAAAGGACTTTAGGATATGAATCATAAAGAACCTCATTTTTTGTTGATGATCAAAAGATTTTTTTTTTTTAAAGCAACTTTCTCTTTTTTTTGAATGTCCATGATGATTGTGTAGTTTATGAAGAAATTCCTCTAAGTCCTTTGAAAACTAATGAAAAGAGATTTTTTTTTTTTTTGGATGAATGAATGCATGGATGCAACAACCACAAACATAAGCAAACATGGTTGGTTTGGATAGCATAAAGTTGGAGCCAAAAGGTAACCCACCCACAATGTATGAACTATTGGTTTTTCTTCTTTTTGTAACACGGGCTCTATAAAGTTCCCAACGTCATCAACTTTCCTATTGAATACCAGGTGCGCATAACTACTCATGGCTCACTGAAATATCCGAAGAAAAGTCTCGTTTGAGCGTAGCATCGCGGAACAACTGAAATCAAAACTACTTATGACTTTAGCCATCGCGCTACATACTAAGGGCCAAGATGGGTTTAAAGGTAACTAAAAGCTACTCAAGCTTCTCGGGGTCTATAAAAATAGTGTCGCCAACACCACTACTAGTGCCGACAAACCCCACTTTTACAAACCCTCCACTCGAGCGTGGCCATATCACATGTATGTGCAGAACTACTCCAAACACAAAACTATGATTCCACCACAATCCTATCTTATGTGTTCACTCAAGCAGGTGTATTGTGCTTGTCTCACCACTCAAAGAATCCCACAAGGTATATATTAAGCATGTAAACAAGTAAAGCACATAAAAGCATATAAGTTAGGTTCAACCCTCTTAAGGAGAGTATCCCCAGTGAAGTCGCCATTTTTCTGTTGCGGGATTTTTGAGACATACCCCACTACAGTTTTATTTTTCATTTCCAAAGGAGGGGAAAAATTAAAAACCTTTAAAAGAAAGAGATTCTAGGTACGGGGGTTAGTTGCGCTCAAGGAAGGTGTTAGCACCTCAAGCGCCCATGGTACTCCATGGTAACCTCTTATATGTTTTTGTGCTTTTTTATATACATGCTTTAAGAATGGAGGGAGAAGTTGTATAGAAGAAAAGAAAAGAAAGTGGGTAAAAATAAAAGAAATTTTTCTTTCATAAAATAAATAAACAAAAGAAGTGTAAGTATTTTTCTTTGTAAAAGAAAGACTTTTGGAGAGTAAAGTAATTATTGTATTGTAAGGAAAATGTTAAAAAAAGAAATAGTAAGAAAGTGTAAGTTTTGTTATAATAAAAAGCTAAGTGTAAGTAAAAGGTAAAAAAGGTTAAAAGGATTTTTCTTAAGGTGAGTGAAAGGAAAAATGTAAATATATTTTTGTTTGTAAAGAAAAGGTTTTCTTGAAAGTGATATAATTATTATATTGTAAAGAAAATGTTATTGAGAGAAAGAAATTGTAAGAAAGTATAAATTTTGTTATATAAAAGGTTTAAGTGTAAAATGAATAATATAGTGAAATAGTATAGTGACGTTGCGACTAAAATGGACCTACGATTGTTTTTGTTATTATAAAATATCGCGCATTTAGGTTGGAAGAAGTTTTTTTGTCGCAAGAGACCTCATAACCAATTGAAATTTGATTATAAGCTCTCTCGCTTGGAAATGAATTTATGGCATTGTGTGTGTAGTGTAAGCTAGGAAAGCAATAAAAGCGATAAATAAGGTCCTACGCTATTACAACCCAATCGAATGATTAATATTTACAACCATATCGAATTTGAATAAATAATAATAACAATAAGCAATAAATAGATAAAAGGGCGATGCATATAAAATAAAATAAAATGCAAGTGCGGAAAATAAATATGATGATGAATATGCACATAGGAGGAGAAAAGGAAAACATCGCAAAATAACATCATAATTAAGTGGAGTGTGTGAAAGAAATGTGTCGGAAGCAAAGACATGATAATAGCATTTTCGAAAGTCACTCACATCAACAAACGATCCTAATTACCATATACAAGCAAAAACATTTTATTTAGCAAAAAGAAAAGTTTTTATTTTTATGAAGAGAATGAATTTAGGCCAAAAGGCCCTTAACTATTAATGCTAATGTTAGAGCTCAATGATTTTATTAATTAAAATATTGTCTCTAACATGCATTTTTAAAATGATGCATTGTCCTAATCTAAATGCAATGCATGTATGCATGAAAAGATGTGGAGTAAAAGTGTAATGTGAGATTGTAGTGTGATGCAAAAATTAGTGTCAATGTCATGTAAAATGTAGATTGTAATGTAAAAATGTAGAAAAACGTGTAGTGTAAATGTGATGTGAAAATGTAGTGATGATAAAATATTATGCAAATATGGATGATTGTAAAAAAAATGCACAATGCAAATGTCCATAAACATGAATATGTATGCAACTATGTGATAAGCTAAAACAAAGCATATGCAAATGCAAAAAGACATATAGTGGAAAATCATGGGAAATAATGAAATGAAGATGAAACATGTATTATGAAAAGAAAAAGAAAAAAAGCAATTAAGTGATAATCAAGTTTATGCAAGAAACCATCAATAAAACATCTAGGAATTAAAGATTTAGACCTCAAAGGAATCCTTAAATATTAGTGAAGACATTGGACTCAATAAGCTTAAATAAGCTATTGTTCCAAAAATCACTTATTGTATAAGCTAGCAAAAAATAAAAATAAGCAACTAATAAAAAAGATGAAGTTAAAATTTAAATCTCAAAAGAGATTCTTAAATATTAGTGTAAAATTTGGACTCAATAAGCTTAAATAAGCTATTGTCCCAAATAACCGCTTATTGAAATAAGCTTAGAAAATTAAAATCAAATAAAAACTGCAGTCAGGAAAATGGGGTGTAAATAAGAAAACAGTTAGCACAACCCACAAAAACAGAAAAGGCCCAAAGCAGAACCAGCCCATATCCTTTGTCTAAAATCGGACCGGGTCAGTTAACCCATGGGTTAACCCAGACCCGGTCACAAACAAATGACCAGAAAGAAGAAGAAAAAAGAAGAAAAAAAAGCGCGCCAATCCAAGACTGACACGTGGCAGAGGAATTGTCTTCTCCCACTCTCGTGAAAACAAAATCAGAACATGAACACCATTAACAACAACAACATACATAAACTCAAGTTAAACACAACTTTCTCATTTCTTCACTAAATCAAACAAGTAGATAGTGCTTTTTATAGGATTTTTCATGTAGATCTCAATTATGCAATTAGTTTTTACAATAGAGCAATATATTTTAAAACACGAAGCTTCAAAGTTCAAACACAAAAAATGACAAATGAGATTCATACCAAATTAAGAGAAAGTGCTTAAAGAGAAAGATCATAAACATAACCACGGTCACAGAGAAACAAAAATCACATGAAATAATGCTCTAGGGAGTTTGAAATGGTTACCTCAAATTTGCTCAAAAGGGGGGTCGGATTCCATGCTTTGTGGCTTGATTTCTTTGCGATTCCACGTTGCTCCCTTCTACTGAGATGTGCTGGAAGCTATTTGAACCAATGAAACCGAGCTTTGATTGAGATTTGATGAGATTGAAATTTCAAAAATCCTCCAAAAAGTGATTTCGGGTTTGATGTTTTTGAGTGGTTTTGATGGTGTTTTGTGGTTGTTTTGAGTGTTTGAATGTGTTTTGAAGATGATAGATTGAATGAGTGTGAGTTTTGTTTGATTTTGTGAAGTTTGGAAGATGATTGTGGTGTTGTTTATGTTGTTGTTATTGGTTGTGTTTTTAAGTTGTTTGTGATGGTTTTGAGTAGCTGTGTTTGTATTTGTTAGGTATTGTTGGTTTTGAGATGAGTATTTGAATATTGGTGATTCTTGATTGCAACCGAAAAAATGGAAAAAAAAGAAAGGTGATTATAATGTTGGTTTTATGAAGATAGTGTTTGGCTTTGATTATATTTGAGTGTTTGTGAATATTATGATGAAAAGGAATGAGATTTGTATGGTGTTGTTATGGTGTGAGATGAGTTTAGAAATCTATTGGAATGGTTTGTTTTAACTAGTTTTGTATTTGATGTGTGTATGAATGAATTGATGAAGGATGAAATGGTTTGTTTTGTGTTTTTGATTGAAGGAATGATTTTGAGATAGAGATTATTTTTGAGATCTCTATCTCTTCTCTATTTTTGCTGCCGTCCTCCAATCCCCCCTTCTACAAATTTGTCCCTCCAATTTATATGTAGAGATTAGGGTTTTCTTCATTTTTGGCAAAGGAGACATAAACTTTGTTGCACTTGAACTTTGTTGGCAAGATTAGTAACATTTGGGGAAGAAGACAAGAAAATAGTTGTATCCCCATTGGATCCTCTTTTCAATTTTTTTCAAAATTTGTTTTTGTGTTGAAAATAGTATGATTTGTGATAGAAAAATAAAAGATTGATATAAAAATGAATGAATGAAAATAAGATAAAAATGCAAATATTTTTGATATTTTTTTTGAATATGCGATAATAAAAATATAAAATGCGCGTAAAATAAGAAAAAGACTATTTTTTAATATTTTTAACCTTTTACGCTAAAATGCAAACTATTTAACATAAATGAATTAAAAACGAAATATTTAGAAATAAAAAGAAATTTGAGAAAAATGATAAAATATAAAAAATGATCGAAAAATGCATGAAAAAGGAATACAATATTTTTTTGTATATTTTTGATGCGAAAAAGGCAAATTGGATTTTGGGTCCAAAATTGGGGTACAACAGTTATAGTTAGCAAGAAGGAATTGATTACACAGAAACTTTTGCTCCAGTTGCAAGACTAGAAGCAATCAGGTTACTTCTTTCCTATGTCGTGAATCACAACATCAAGCTTTATCAACTGGATGTCAAAAGTGCTTTTCTTAATGGTTTTATAACTGAGGAAGTTTTTGTCATACAACCTCCTGGTTTTGAAAATATACAACATCCTGATCATGTTTTTAGACTAAGGAAATCCTTATATGGTCTCAAACAAGCTCCTAGAGCTTGTTATGATAGACTAAGCACTTTCTTAGTTGAAAATGGATTTGAAAAAGGAAAGGTTGACAACACACTTTTCAGAAAAACCTTAAAGAAAGACATTTTAATCATCCAAATTTATGTTGATGATATAATCTTTGGTTCAACTAATGCCACTCTGTGCAAGAGTTTCTCTAAGCTTATGCAGGATGAATTTGAAATGAGCATGATGGGAGAACTAAAGTTCTTTCTTGGAATTCAAATAAATCAAAAGGAGAATGGTACCTACATTCATCAATCCAAGTACACTAAGGAGCTTCTGAAGAAGTTCAACCTGGAAGAATGCAAACCAATGAACACTCCAATGCATCCTACATCAAGTCTAAGCTTGGATGACTCTGATGGCAAAGTAGACCAAAAGCAATATAGAGGTATGATTGGTTCACTTCTCTATCTAACTACATCTAGACCTGATATTTTGTTCTCAGTATGTTTGTGTGCAAGATTTCAATCAGATCCTAGAGAATCCCATCTCACTGTTGTGAAGAGAATCTTTAGATACTTAAAAGGAACAACTAATCTTGGATTACTGTATCAAAAATCCAATTATTATCAACTTAATGGATTCTGTGATGCTGACTACGCAGGAGACAAATTAGAAAGAAAATCCACAAGTGGCATTTGTCAATTTGTTGGTGAAAACCTTGTCTCCTGGGGCAGTAAAAGATAATCAACTATTGCTTTGTCTACAGCAGAAGCATTATACATATCAGTTGCAAAATGTTGCACACAACTTCTATGGATGAAATATCAATTAGAATCCAATAATTTCATTGATTGTGGCAGGTATAGTTGAGCTCCCAAAGGCAGCAATTTGCTTTCCTTATGATAGATGTCAAGGTGGTTCAGATGCTTGTGCCCATTTTTGTATAGTATCATATGGAAGACCTCATGGTGGTTATTGTATACCAGAAAAGAGCACATGTTGTTGCAACAGTTAATGTTTGAGGATTGTACTTTTTTAATATGTTTTTTCAACTACATCTTCCAATATAAATGATTAGATGAATAAAAAATTAAGTTTTCAAATTGATGTTCAAGTTTAAATTTATAATATTTTTTAAGTTTCTTATTATTGGGTAAAATTTATATATTATTATTATTTTATTTACTAGTTTTATAACAATAGTGACATTATTTTGTTGATGGAAAACATGTATTTCTCCCATAAAGTAAGTATAGTAATATACATTCATTTATTTATGGAGTAACTTACAAGAAACTAATAAAAAGATATTCAAAGTGAAAAAATAAAAAAAGATAATGTCTGAATTATTAAAATAAAAATATATATAATGATTTATTATCGAACTATCTATAAATATTAATTTAATAATAAAATAAATTTATTTACGTCACAAGTTTTCGTTAGTTCAATATGTTTATTACAACGATAAAACTGTGCAATTATAATCTATAATTGATTTGTTTGGATAATTTTTAGAACTATAATATCAGTCTTAGATGTTATAAGAATAAGAGGATTTTGAGTATTTACAAAAAACAAAAAATCAATTATACCTTTTATGGATGTTTTGACTAATTTTTTATCAAGTTTTTTATACAAGATTTATTTAACAATATTTTTTAACCTCAGTACTACAGGTGAAAATCCTATTGAAAAGTTACAAATATGTAATGCCCAAAAGATTAGATTCACCACCTTTATGAAATAACATATTTTTAAAGAAAGCATTTTTAACAAATTTCTCAACAACAAGGTAGAAATCGAAGACTTGCGGTACGACGATGAATTTTTCTTCGAGGAATTTTGGTTACAATCAAGATATAATGTAAGACAATATCATAGGTGGATTTATCGTTACTTTATCTCTATTCTTAACAACAACATCTAATATGTTTTAATTCCTTTTGGAATTTTAATCAGTTTAGATTTTCATAGACAAGATTATAAACCAATCATGTCCTTAAATCTCAAGTCTTGTGAGGTTCAATTGACACAGTTCAACATAAGGAAATAGAGCAATGACAATTTTCACACACTTCGGTATGACCATTGTAAAATAAAATAAATAAAAATTTAAAATAAGCATATTTATTCAAAAACCCTCCACCTCTTTATTCAAAAAAAATATACCTCCACCATTTTATACAAATAAAAACATCCTCCACCTGTTTATTTTACTTTTGTATCTGAGGTAAACAAAATTTTTGAAGTGTCATAGTCTACATCTTTAAAAGATCCAGAGTCTAAAACCTCAGAGAATTAAACTCCATAGGATAAGACTAGTAACAATTCAAATTAAAGATGAGATACTCTAAATTTAAGATTCTGAAGAGGCCAGAACCAATGACATCAAAGTCAAAGGTTCTCAAACCATCATAAACTAGTACTGCAAGGACTAAGAAAGACTTTGAGACAACCAAGAATTTGTTAAAAATAATTATGAACCTAAAGCTTATTGTCGAACGCAATATTATTCTCAACCCACTGCTAAATCAAAGAATAACAGAGCAATAAATTATTTTGGATACAAAAAATCTACCCAAGGAAAATTATACTGTTTGTATTGTCACCACCTTTAAGATTATACGATATAAATTCACTCTTTACTATCAAGTATTGTCACCCCTTTTGTCACACCATGTATTGTCACCCCCTTTAAATTGTCAACTATGTGTCAAATCCGTGCAAATATACAAACATAATAAGATATATTTGTGCAGAAAAAAATCTTCTCATCTTTATTATCTTTTTGTTAAATATCCCCAAAACAAAATTTATAGAAAAAATCTCTCTCGTAATTATTTTTTTATATTGCTAGAGATAACTAAAGCTAACTTTAAAAATAAAAAAGAGAAATAAGCTAAACATAAGTAAATTAAGAAATTTTTAAAATTTATTCCATTTTAAAGATGCATATGTCAAATATTTTTTTGGTGAAATAAATATCATACATTTTTAATAATCGCACTTTTAAAAAAATAAAATATATCAATAAGTTAATTTTTTTAAACCATAGTCAATAAGTAATAAATAATTAAAATTATTACTTTTAACAAACAACATAATAAAACAATTCCGCACAACACACGAGTTTATTTTTAATTGTTATCTACATTTCTATTTAAAATAGAAACGTTTAGAAGATCAATGCTTAATTGTAAATTATCATTATAATAAATAGAAATATTCAACTTTAGAGTATTTAAAATTTGTTGATTAACTATTTAATAAATTAGATGTATAAGACTTTTTCTTGATATTTACTACTTATATTAGAATTTGGTAATTAAATATATCGGTTTTATGACAATAAAATTGTTATAAATGAAAGTTGATAAAAAAACTTTAAACTCACTTGAATGTCATTATTCCAATATAACCTCAATAATCATATTAAATATCCTATTACAACATGTTTCTTGTCAACCTTTCAAACAACAATGGCAGCAATCACCAATCCTTGCCTTTTATCTTGTTAATAAATAGAAATATTCAACTTTAGAGTATTAAAATTTTTTTGATCAAATATTTAATAAATTAGATGTATAAGACTTTTTATTAATATTTACTACTTATATTAGAATTTGTAATTAAATATATCGGTTTTATGACAATAAAATTGTTATAAATGAAAGTTGATAAAAAACTTTAAACTCACTTGAATGTCATTATTCCAACATAACCTCAATAATCATATTAAATATTCTATTACAACATGTTTCTTGTCAATCTTTCAAAATATAATGGCAAAAAGCATCAATCCTCTCCTTTTTACCTTGTTAATTATTTCCATTGCTTCGATCATGGTTTCAGGTAAAAAAGTTAGTTTTGTAACATGGTTTTGTTACATTGTCATTACATGTATTGGAAAATATAAAGATCTAGTATCATATGAAAATTCAAAATATATTTGAAATGTTAAAATTAAATCACTATAATATTAGATAATACTTCTAACATAATTTCATTGATTGTGGCAGGTATAGTTGAGCTCCCAAAGGCAGCAGTTTGCTTTCCATATGATAGATGTCAAGGTGGTTCAGATGCTTGTGCCCATTTTTGTATAGTATCATATGGAAGACCTCATGGTGGTTATTGTATACCAGAAAAGAGCACATGTTGTTGCAACAGTTAATGTTTGAGGATTGTACTTTTTTAATATGTTTTTTCAACTACATCTTCCAATATAAATGATTAGAAGAATAAAAAATTAAGTTTTCAAATTGATGTTCAAGATTGAATATATAATATTTTTTAAGTTTCTTATTATTGGGTAAAATTTAAATATTATTATTTTATTTACTAGTTTTATAACAATAGTGACATTATTTTGTTGATGGAAAACAAGTATTTCTCCCATAAAGTAAGTATAGTAATATACATTCATTTATTTATGGAGTAACTGACAAGAAACTAATTAAAAGATATTCATAGTTAAAAAATAAAAAAAAAGATAATGTTTTAATTATTAAAATAAAAAGATATATAATGTTTTATTATCGAACTATCTATAAATATTAATTTAATAATAAAATAAATTTATTTACGTCACAAGTTTTCGTTAGTTCAATATGTGTATTACAACGATAAAACTGTGCAATTATAATCTATAATTGATTTGTTAGGATAATTTTTAGAACTATAATATCAGTCTTAGATGTTATAAGAATAAGAGGATTTTGAGTATTTACAAAAAAGAAAAAATCAGTTATACCTTTTATGGATGTTTTGAGTAATTTGTTATCAAGTTTTTTATACAAGATTTATTTAACAACATTTTTTAGCCTTTGTACTACAGGTGAAAATCCTATTGAAAAGTTACAAGTATGTAATGCCCAAAAGATTAGATTAATGGGCAAATATGAAATAACATATTTTTAAAGAAAGCATTTTTAACAAATTTCTTTAACAACAAGGTAGAAATCGAAGACTTGTGGTACGACGATGAATTTTTCTTCGAGGAATTTTGGTTACAATCAAGATATAATGTAAGACAATATCATAGGTGGATTTATCGTTACTTTATCTCTATTCTTAACAACAACAACTAATATGTTTTAATTTCTTTTGGAATTTTTATCAATTGATGTTTTCATAGACTAGATCATAAACCAATCATGTCCTTAAATCTCGTGTCTGGTGAGGTTCAATTGACACAGTTTAAAATAAGACAATAGAGCAATGACAATTTTCACACACTTCGGTATGACCATTGTAAAATAAAATAAATAAGAATTTAAAATAAACATATTTATTCAAAAAACCCTCCACCTCTTTATTCAAAAAAAAATACCTCCACCATTTTATACAAATAAAAACATCCTCCACCTGTTTATTCTACTTTTGTATCTGAGGTAAACAAAAATTTTGAAGTGTCATAGCCTACATCTTTAAAAGATCCAGAGTGTAAAACCTGAGAGAATTAAACTCCAGAGGCTAAGACTAGTAACAATTCAAATTAAAGATGAGATACTCTAAATTTAAGATTCTGAAGTGACAAGAACCAATGACATCAAAGTCAAAGGTTCTCAAACCATCATAAGCTAGTACTGCAAGGACTAAGAAAGACTTTGAGACAACCAAGAATTTGTTAAAAATAATTATGAACCTAAAGCTTATTGTCGAAGGCAATATTATTCTCAACCCACTGCTAAATCAAAGAATAACAGAGCAATAAATTATTTTGGATACTGTAATACCCTAATTTTGCGCTTTTTAAAAATAAATATTTTATTTAAAAAAATTATTTCTTATTTTTCTTAAGAAATACCAAAAATAGATTTTTAATAATTTTTGCTTACAATTTATTCATTTTTCCTTTACTTCTTTTGATTGTCGCAATTTATCTTTTTATACTAAAAATAGCAAAAATACTCAAAAATAATTTTTATTTATGTATTTTTCTATATTTTATTTGTTTTTTTTTCTTACACTTTTTTCTATTTTATTTGCGTTTTCTTCTTTTATGACATTTTTTTAACCAATCAAACCTTGCCACCTCACCATTTTTCATTCATGAACCATTTTTCCCTTTTTAAATAATTAGAAATTTACCCCATTTTCCTTTTCACATTTTTTTACCCACAAAAACCCTTTATTACAAAATATACCATTTTTTAGTCATTGGTATAAATAGGCAAGGTTCTCACAAACCCTAAGGATTCATTCACTGTTCACATCATTTTTTTTCAGAAACTCCTCTTTCCTTCTTTCTCTCACTCGCGCCGCTCCACTCTCTTCTCCCTTTCCAAACCCTAAAAAATTCTTCCTCAAATTCATTCAAAATCAAACAAAAAACATTGAACTATCATGAAATAAAGTGAATCAATCGCGTTTCTCTGTTCATTTCCTTTCCGTTCGCAATCAAAATAACTAAAAACGGCTCCGAAAACATCAAAACCGAAACCGAATCCGAGAGAAAGGAAGGTAGTAGATTCGAACGTTTTTGAGTGTTATTGTGTTTGATTCGTGTTGCATCGCATGCATAATCGTTCGTTTCAGCTTTGATTTCGTCCGATTTTTGTTTAAATTAATTAAATCGCGATTTTCGTGTTAGATCTAAAATTTTGATCCGTTCGTTTTCATTCAATTGCGCATTGTTTGTTGATTCTGGTACTGGATTTGAATTGTACATGAAAAATCGTGTGAAATGATGTATTTGGTTGTTTGATTCGGTCGCGTTTTGTGTTTGTTGTTGTTGAGCGAGTCACTGAGTCACTCGCAAGCTTTCATGGGACTCGCCGAGTCACTGAGTCAGTGACTCGGTTGACTGAAGGAAGAAGATGACACACGTGTCAGCCAGCGATTGGCTGACACGTTTTTTTGTTTTTTTTTTGATCTGGATACTGGGTAACCGGCCGGGTCGTGTCCTACCCATGTGACCCGATCCGGTTCTGTTTGGGTGAGTTTTGATTATGGGCTGGATCTCATCTTGGCCCATTTGTTATGTTTTTTGTTGTTGTTGTTTTTTTTGGTGCTGAACCCCCTTTCTGCTTTTTGCACCTCCCCGATGTTGGCAGGTTTGGGCTTGGGCCTATTTTTGTGTGAACTCAGATTCACACCCCACAGTTTGCTAAGTGCGCCCCCCTGATGGGCCAAACAGATTTTGGGCTCTAGGCCCAATCTTGCTATTTTTGTTTTTTTTATCCTATTTGGGTTGCGCCCCTTGTCTGGCCCAAAAGCCCATTTAGTTTTTAGCGTTTTTCGCGTCTTTGTTTTATGCGGTATTTTTTTATCGTTTAATTTCGTTTATGCGTTGAATGAAAAAATAAATAATACTTTATTTTGATGTTTATTTCGCGTTTAATTTATTATTGTGTATTATATTCTATTTTATGCTCATCACCGCATCTCATGCACTTCATATTCATACATATTCTCTATGCCATCTGGTATTCTTCTATCCCTTTGCTCTAGCTTGGTTTTCTTTTAAACTTCTCTTCTAAAATAAAACAAAAAGGAATGATGAATCAATTAAAGTGAAAAGAGGGGAGTGTGACGTATGTCCGCTCTGCTCGGGTAGGACAGTCTGTGACGTATGTCCCGGATGGTGGACTACCCTCATTTTAATTGGTGATTCTCAGCTAGTTAATTAAAGTGAAAAGGGGAGAGTGTGACGTATGTCCGCTCTGCTCGGGTAGGACAGTCTGTGACGTATGTCCCGGATGGTGGACTATTCTCATTTTAATTAATGAAGCTCAGCTTAGTTAATTAAAGCGAAAAGGAGAGAGTGTGACGTATGTCCGCTTGATTCGAATAGGACAGTCTGTGACGTATGTCCCGGATCGTGGACTATTCTCACTTTAATTAATTAACTTTAAATATTTGAATGAAAAGGAGGGAATGCGACGTATGTCCCGTTCGGCTCGAATTGAACAGTCTGTGACGTATGTCCGGATAAATGTTCAATTCTCATTCAACTGAACAATCTCAAAAAATCCTAAAAGATACTCAACTCACTTCAAATTCTTTTTCCTGCCTCCGTGCAGTCAACTCTTTTCCACTGCTCTTGCACAGTCAAATCTCTTTTCAACTGTTTTCTTAAACGGATAGTGCTTTATCCATTCCCCTGCTACAGACAAACGCTTAAGCCTCCGAAGCGACCATACAAGCATACTATTGTATCAGTGGAATGCGACCTAAGCATCGTTCACTAAAAACAACCAACACACAAATCTTTCTTTTCAGGAAGAACTACGTGAGCTTTGACTTCCTCATTGTACTTGGGGGATACGTAGGAGCGAGAGCCTCTCTCGTCAAGCCAAATAATAAAAAACTCTTTTTTCCCTTTTCAATTTAATATGCGGTAATTTATTTCTTTTTATGCGGTTATCTCTGTTTATGCAAACCAAAATTCCTCAAATAGTTCCCGTTGAGTACAACGGATATGAGGGGGTGTTAACGTCTTCCCCTCATGTAACCAACTCCCGAACCCGATTTTCAAGGTTTTATCATTATTTTCCTTTCCCCTCATGGGATAAATAAAATATGGTGGCGGCTTCATTGTTTACATTTGTGGATTGCATTTCATCATTGCATATCTGTATATTTTTTGCGCCGGGTACTACAGATACAAAAAATCTACCCAAGGAAAATTATATTGTTTGTATTGTCACCACGTTGAAGATTATACGATATAAATTCACTCTTTACTATCAAGTATTGTCACCCCTTTTGTCACACCATGTATTGTCACCCCTTTAAATTGTTGTGTTGACTATGTGTCAAATCCGTGCAAATATACAAACATGATAAGATATATTTGAGCAGAAAAAAATCTCCACATCTTTATTATCTTTTTGTTAATTATCCCCAAAACAAAAGTTATAAAAAAAATATCTCCCATAATTATTTTATTATATTGCTAGAGATAACTAAAGCTAACTTTTAAAATAAAAAAGAGAAATAAACTAAACATAAGTAAATTAAGAAATTTTTAAAATTTATCTCATTTTTAAGATGCATATATCAAACATTTTTTTGGTGAAATAAATATCATACATTTTTCATTATCTCACTTTTAAAAAAATAAAATATATCAATAAGTTAATTTTATGTTTAACCATAATCAATAAGTAATAAATAAATTAAAATTATTACTTTTAACAAACAACATAATAAAACAATTCCGCGCAACACACGGGTTTATTTCTAATTGTTATCTACATTTCTATTTAAAATAGAAACGTTTAGAAGATCAATGCTTAATTGTAAATTATCATTATAATAAATAGAAATATTCAACTTTAGAGTATTAAAAATTTGTTGACCAATATTTAATAAATTAGATGTATAAGACTTTTTCTTGATATTTACTACTTATATTAGAATTTGGTATTTAAATATATCGTTTTTATGAAAATAAAATTGTTATAAATAAAAGTTGATAAAAAACTTTAAATTCACTTGAATGTCATTATTCCAATATAACCTCAATAATCATATTAAATATCCTATTACAACATGTTTCTTGTCAACCTTTCAAAAAACAATGCAGCAATCAACAATCCTTGCCTTTTATCTTGTTAATAAATAGAAATATTCAACTGTGGAGTATTAAAAAAATTTTGACCAAATATTTAATAAATTAGATGTATAAGACTTTTTATTAATATTTACTACTTATATTAGAATTTGGTAATTAAATATATCGGTTTTATGACAATAAAATTGTTATAAATGAAAGTTGATAAAAAAACTTTAAACTCCCATGAATGTCATTATTCCAACATAACCTCAATAATCATATTAAATATCTTATTACAACATTGTTCTTGTCAATCTTTCAAAATATAATGGCAATAAGCATCAATCCTCTCCTTTTTACCTTGTTAATTATTTCCATTGCTTCGATCATGGTTTCAGGTAAAAAAGTTAGTTTTGTAACATGGTTTTGTTACATTGTCATTACATGTATTGGAAAATATAAAGATCTAGTATCATATGAAAAATTCAAAATATATTTGAAATGTTAAAATTAAATCACTAGAATATTAGATAATACTTCTAACATAATTTCATTGATTGTGGCAGGTATAATTGAGCTCCCAAAGGCAGCAGTTTGCTTTCCTTATGATAGATGTCAAGGTGGTTCGGACGCTTGTGCCCATTTTTGTATAGTATCATATGGAAGACCTCATGGTGGTTATTGTATACCAGAAAAGAGCACATGTTGTTGCAACAGTTAATGTTTGAGGATTGTACTTTTTTAATATGTTTTTTCAACTACATCTTCCAATATAAATGATTAGATGAATAAAAAATTAAGTTTTCAAATTGATGTTCAAGTTTAAATTTATAATATTTTTTAAGTTTCTTATTATTGGGTAAAATTTAAATATTATTATTTTATTTACTAGTTTTATAACAATAGTGACATTATTTTGTTGATGGAAAACATGTATTTCTCCCATAAAGTAAGTATAGTAATATACATTCATTTATTTATGGAGTAACTTACAAGAAACTAATAAAAAGATATTCAAAGTGAAAAAATAAAAAAAGATAATGTCTGAATTATTAAAATAAAAATATATATAATGTTTTATTATCGAACTATCTATAAATATTAATTTAAAAATAAAATAAATTTATTTACGTCACAAGTTTTCGTTAGTTCAATATATTTATTACAACGATAAAACTGTGCAATTAAAATCTATAATTGATTTGTTAGGATAATTTTTAGAACTATAATATCAGTCTTAGATGTTATAAGAATAAGAGGATTTTGAGTATTTACAAAAAACAAAAAATCAATTATACCTTTTATGGATGTTTTGACTAATTTTTTATCAAGTTTTTTATACAAGATTTATTTAACAACATTTTTTAACCTCCGTACTACAGGTGAAAATCCTATTGAAAAGTTACAAATATGTAATGCCCAAAAGATTAGATTCACCACCTTTATGAAATAACATATTTTTAAAGAAAGCATTTTTAACAAATTTCTTAACAACAAGGTAGAAATCGAAGACTTGCGGTACGACGATGACTTTTTCTTCGAGGAATTTTGGTTACAATCAAGATATAATGTAAGACAATATCATAGGTGGATTTATCGTTACTTTATCTCTATTCTTAACAACAACATCTAATATGTTTTAATTCCTTTTGGAATTTTAATCAGTTTAGATTTTCATAGACAAGATCATAAACCAATCATGTCCTTAAATCTCAAGTCTTGTGAGGTTCAATTGACACAGTTCAACAGAAGGAAACAGAGCAATGACAATTTTCACACACTTCGGTATGACCATTGTAAAATAAAATAAATAAAAATTTAAAATAAGCATATTTTTTCAAAAACCCTCCACCTCTTTATTCAAAAAAAAATACCTCCACCATTTTATACAAATAAAAACATCCTCCACCTGTTTATTCTACTTTTGTATCTGAGGTAAACAAATATTTTGAAGTGTCATAGCCTACATCTTTAAAAGATCCAGAGTGTAAAACCTGAGAGAATTAAACTCCAGAGGCTAAGACTAGTAACAATTCAAATTAAAGATGAGATACTCTAAATTTAAGATTCTGAAGTGACAAGAACCAATGACATCAAAGTCAAAGGTTCTCAAACCATCATAAGCTAGTACTGCAAGGACTAAGAAAGACTTTGAGACAACCAAGAATTTGTTAAAAATAATTATGAACCTAAAGCTTATTGCCGAAGGCAATATTATTCTCAACCCACTGCTAAATCAAAGAATAACAGAGCAATAAATTATTTTGGATACAAAAAATCTACCCAAGGAAAATTATACTGTTTGTATTGTCACCACGTTTAAGATTATACGATATAAATTCACTCTTTACTATCAAGTATTGTCACCCCTTTTGTCACACCATGTATTGTCACCCCTTTAAATTGTTGTGTTGACTATGTGTCAATTCCGTGCAAATATACAAACATGATAAGATATATTTGAGCAGAAAAAAATCTCCACATCTTTATTATCTTTTTGTTAATTATCCCCAAAACAAAAGTTATAAAAATAATCTCTCCCATAATTATTTTATTATATTGCTAGAGATAACTAAAGCTAACTTTTAAAATAAAAAAGAGAAATAAACTAAACATAATTAAATTAAGAAATTTTTAAAATTTATCTCATTTTTAAGATGCATATATCAAACATTTTTTTGGTGAAATAAATATCATACATTTTTAATAATCTCACTTTTAAAAAAATAAAATATTTCAATAAGTTAATTTTATGTTTAACCATAATCAATAAGTAATAAATAAATTAAAATTATTACTTTTAACAAACAACATAATAAAACAATTCCGCGCAACACACGGGTTTATTTCTAATTGTTATCTACATTTCTATTTAAAATAGAAACGTTTAGAAGATCAATGCTTAATTGTAAATTATCATTATAATAAATAGAAATATTCAACTTTAGAGTATTAAAAATTTGTTGACCAATATTTAATAAATTAGATGTATAAGACTTTTTCTTGATATTTACTACTTATATTAGAATTTGGTAATTAAATATATCGTTTTTATGAAAATAAAATTGTTATAAATGAAAGTTGATAAAAAACTTTAAATTCACTTGAATGTCATTATTCCAATATAACCTCAATAATCATATTAAATATCCTATTACAACATGTTTCTTGTCAACCTTTCAAAAAACAATGCAGCAATCACCAATCCTTGCCTTTTATCTTGTTAATAAATAGAAATATTCAACTGTGAAGTATTAAAAAAATTTTGACCAAATATTTAATAAATTAGATGTATAAGACTTTTTATTAATATTTACTACTTATATTAGAATTTGGTAATTAAATATATCGGTTTTATGACAATAAAATTGTTATAAATGAAAGTTGATAAAAAAAACTTTAAACTCACATGAATGTCATTATTCCAACATAACCTCAATAATCATATTAAATATCTTATTACACCATGTTTCTTGTCAATCTTTCAAAATATAATGGCAATAAGCATCAATCCTCTCCTTTTTACCTTGTTAATTATTTCCATTGCTTCGATCATGGTTTCAGGTAAAAAAGTTAGTTTTGTAACATGGTTTTGTTACATTGTCATTACATGTATTGGAAAATATAAAGATCTAGTATCATATGAAAATTCTAAATATATTTGAAATGTTAAAATTAAATCACTAGAATATTAGATAATACTTCTAACATAATTTCATTGATTGTGGCAGGTATAATTGAGCTCCCAAAGGCAGCAGTTTGCTTTCCTTATGATAGATGTCAAGGTGGTTCGGACGCTTGTGCCCATTTTTGTATAGTATCATATGGAAGACCTCATGGTGGTTATTGTATACCAGAAAAGAGCACATGTTGTTGCAACAGTTAATGTTTGAGGATTGTACTTTTTTAATATGTTTTTTCAACTACATCTTCCAATATAAATGATTAGATGAATAAAAAATTAAGTTTTCAAATTGATGTTCAAGTTTAAATTTATAATATTTTTTAAGTTTCTTATTATTGGGTAAAATTTAAATATTATTATTTTATTTACTAGTTTTATAACAATAGTGACATTATTTTGTTGATGGAAAACATGTATTTCTCCCATAAAGTAAGTATAGTAATATACATTCATTTATTTATGGAGTAACTTACAAGAAACTAATAAAAAGATATTCAAAGTGAAAAAATAAAAAAGATAATGTCTTAATTATTAAAATAAAAAGATATATAATGTTTTATTATCGAACTATCTATAAATATTAATTTAATAATAAAATAAATTTATTTACGTCACATGTTTTCGTTAGTTCAATATGTTTATTACAACGATAAAACTGTGCAATTATAATTGTAAGACCCATTGGAATACTGTAGCAGAGATTAGATTTTTGATAATATTAAATGATATTCTGCTTTTTATTTTATTCATTTTAACAGAAGTTTTGCTGAGATTGTGTTTGTGCGTTAGTTTAAGATTTGAAAAATTGGCACAATAGTTTTATAAGCTGTAAATGAGTTTAGAAACATTTTTGTCACGTCGGAAATTTGAAAATAATTTACTATAGATTTTTTAGTAAATGAACAAGATATACCCGCTGTTAGAAAATATTTTACTGTATCCGTTTTCCGTCAAAATTTAAACTGAGACTTTATATTTTTCTGAGCTAAGGAGCGAAAATTTATTCGGAATAAATTTTATTCAAAAGTTTACGAATTGTTTTAATTAGTATGTAAGTAATGGATTGAATGGCTAGGATTTCGTTTTGCCACTTTTTACTATTTGATCCAAGAGCTTAGATTAACTCAAGCATACTATTTAAGTGAGTGAATAAGGTTAGATCACAAATTCATTCTTTCTTTCTCTTTTCACCGTACCTCTCTCTCCCTCTTTTCTTTTCTTTCATTTTTTTCAAGTGTTTGAAACACACACAAAATATCAATTTTGTGAGAAATCTAAAAGAATCTAGGAGAAAGGCTTACAATGAAAATTGGTCCTTGAAACTTGGTGATGCTTTTGGCTTAAATAAAGTGGTAAGAAAATTTTTCCTTCTTCTTTTATTATTCTTGGCCGTGTGGCCTTTTGTTAGGATGAGTGAGGATTTTAATTTCTTTCCTTTCATAATATTCATAGATCCTTGATAGTTATTGATAGATCCAAAAGAAATATTAACATTTAGAAAGATTGATTTATGATTTTTGAAAATGATTTTGAGATATCATTTTGTGAGTTATGATTTTGTTCAATTGACTTCATTTTATGTCAATTAAAGTCACCACTAGTTGTTTTAGTAGATCAAATTTTGGAAATAAAATTTGTATAGAAACAAAAGCCCTACATTTTTATGACTTATAGAGCTAGAGTTTTGAAAGCTTTTAAGTGTGGAATAAAATAAAATTGAGTTTGTTTTTGAGCAATTAGTAATTGTATAAGTATTTTAACTATGTTTGATTTTTGAAAACAATGAATTTGAGATGATTTTAATTCTGGCCGAAAATAGAAAGGGTTCTTTCGTCCTTTTAAAAATGTTAATTCGTCTTAAGAAGTGAACCATTAGATCCGTCTTTTTAAAATGATAAAAATGGACATATGATTTGCGATGATCGGACGAAGAATGACAGAGTTATGGTCGTTTCAAGTTGCAACTATTTTATTGCCGTTTTTGAGTTTGAAGTGTAGTAGTAGAAAAATAATAGAGATTATTTTTCTATGAAAAGAAAAAAGTGTCTGAAAATCGATTTGTGAAGTGAAATAAAAATTCTTTATCGAGGATTGTGTTTTAAAATAGTTTGAATTTAATTGACGGTGTTTTTAGATAAAACTATTTGTTCTAGCGCTTGTGCGAGAAAAACTATTTATTTAAGTTATAATATTTTTATGAGTTGTTATCATAATGTTTTGAGCCTAGTTAATTGTGAGAGAACAATCCTAGGTCTAGATCCATTAGTAGCCGAGCTAGGACTATTTAAGTGATCTATTAGAATGTGGTGTTAACTTAGATAAGTTATGTGTTTTAAAGGTCAAGAGGATTAACCGGAATGGGGACTTCGTTGAGAGAGAGGCGGACATTGCTCGCATAGCGTAAATGAACGTGTTGGAAGCTTGCTAAGGTAGGGGCACTTTCTAACGATTTCATATATCGAGTGCTTTTTAGGCATGTGTAATTGTTGCTTGAATATGTGTAATTGCTTGATATGATGCAATGTGAATTATGAGTACGTTTATTTGGTGATGTATTCTCGTGATGAGAACTTGTTGAGAACATGCTATTTTCTACACATGTTTGATTGGTTGCTGTGAATTTCATATAATTGTATATATATGAAATGTTGATGCATGTACGTGATTGAATATCTTGTTGTACATGATAATTAGTTGTTTTACATATGATTTACGAATATATGTATTAACATGAGATTTTGATTACATAGCCAGTGATTGGTATGTGAATTGAGAGAATTATATATGTTGAGTTACTATGATATTTGATGCATCAGTATATGTAGAGAAAGCGTATGCTCGTGCATTTTCATAGTTGCGTGTATGTCAAGAGGACTGCACCGGGTGAGGACTCTAGAGAACGAAGCCCACCTAATCCTGCGGGATTTTATTGAGTCAGGTCGGTGCAGAGGACTGTGTGACACTTTTAGTAGGGGTGAACCTACGACTCTTTGCGGAGAGGTTAAATTCCGGGATTCATGCATGTGAAAAAGACCCAGCAAGGGTGATCACAATCATATAGAGTCTGCATCAATAGGCTAATTGTGCATTTGAATACTGTTGTGTGTGATTGATAGATTATTCGTGCAGTTGATTTCTATGATGTGTAATTCATATGATTAAATGTTTAAATGATGCCATGTATTGTGTATCTTGCACTGCGTATTTTTGGTTATATGTTATTTTTAGTTGGTGACCCTCTACGAGACTTTTTTAGGTTTCACTTGTACCGCGTTGAGAAGCAGCGAGGCTTGAAGCTGTCTAAGGGTTTGTCATCCAGACGTCTTCAATTAGAGTTTAAAGATCAGCTTAGGGTAGTAGTTTAAGAGTCTCGATATTCTTATTTATTGTCCACTGTTTTTATATTGTAAAATTGTATTAAGATATATTTTTAAATAGATGGTGCCGCTATGTTTGTTTATACATAGTGTTTGGTTTTGATTTCTTAAAAATTCTTCGTGAAAATAATTTATAAAAGAGGCATTTCATTCCGATCACTATTTTAAAAAGCGTTACTCTGATTTAATTTTAAAGAAGACCGTGAATGTTTCTTTTCAAAGGCTTTGTTTATTTAAAAACAAAAAGAAAAAGGACCCTTCTTTGGGCTATGAAAAACGGGGTGTTACAATAATCTATAATTGATTTGTTAGGATAATTTTTAGAACTATAATATCAGTCTTAGATGTTATAAGAATAAGAGGATTTGAGTATTTACAAAAAACAAAAAATCAGTTATACATTTTATGGATGTTTTGAGTAATTTGTTATCAAGTTTTTTATTCAAGATTTATTTAACAACATTTTTTAGCATTTGTACTACAGGTGAAAATCCTATTCAAAGTTACAAATATGTAATGCCCAAAAGATTATATTCACCACCTTTATGAAATAACATATTTTTAAAGAAAGCATTTTTAACAAATTTCTTTAACAACAAGGTAAAAATCGAAGACTTGCGGTACGACGATGAATTTTTCTTCGAGGAATTTTGGTTACAATCAAGATATAATGTAAGACAATATCATAGGTGGATTTATCGTTACTTTATCTCTATTCTTAACAACAACATCTAATATGTTTTAATTCCTTTTGGAATTTTAATCAGTTTAGGTTTTCATAGACAAGATCATAAACCAATCATGTCCTTAAATCTCAAGTCTTGTGAGGTTCAATTGACACAGTTCAAAATAAGGAAATAGAGCAATGACAATTTTCACACACTTCGGTATGACCATTGTAAAATAAAATAAATAAGAATTTAAAATAAACATATTTATTCAAAAAACCCTCCACCTCTTTATTCAAAAAAAATATACCTCCACCTTTTTATACAAATAAAAACATGCTCCACCTGTTTATTCTACTTTTGTATTTGAGGTAAACAAAATTTTTGAAGTGTCATAGCCTACATCTTTAAAAGATCAGAGTCTAAAACCTCAGAAAATTAAACTCCAGAGGCTAAAATTAGTAACAATTCAAATTAAAGATGAGATACTCTAAATTTAAGATTATGAAGAGGCCAGAACCAATGACATCAAAGTCAAAGGTTCTCAAACCATCATAAGCTAGTACTGCAATGACTAAGAAAGACTTTGAGACAACCAAGAATTTGTTAAAAATAATTATGAACCTAAAGCTTATTGTCGAAGGCAATATTATTCTCAACCCACTGCTAAATCAAAGAATAACAGAGCAATAAATTATTTTGGATACAAAAAATCTACCCAAGGAGAATTATACTGTTTGTATTGTCACCACCTTTAAGATTATCCGATATAAATTCACTCTTTACTATCAAGTATTGTCGCCCGTTTTGTCACACCATGTATTGTCACCCCCTTTAAATTGTTGTGTTGACTATGTGTCAAATCCGTGCAAATATACAAACATAATAAGATATATTTGTGCAGAAAAAAATCTCCACATCTTTATTATCTTTTTGTTAATTATCCCCAAAACAAAATGTATAAAAAAAATCTCTCCCGTAATTATTTTTTTATATTACTAGAGATAACTAAAGCTAACTTTTAAAATAAAAAAGGGAAATAAACTAAACATAAGTAAATTAAGGAATTTTAAAATTTATCTCATTTTAAAGATGCATATCAAACATTTTTTTGGTGAAATAAATATCATACATTTTTAATAATCGCACTTTTAAAAAAATAAAATATATCAATAAGTAAATTTTATTTTTAACCATAATCAATAAGTAATAAATAAATTAAAATTATTACTTTTAACAAACAACATAATAAAACAATTCCGCACAACACACGGGTTTATTTCTAATTGTTATCTACATTTCAATTTAAAATAGAAACGTTTAGAAGATCAATGCTTAATTGTAAATTACCATTATAATAAATAGAAATATTCAACTTTAGAGTATTTAAAATTTGTTGACCAAATATTTAATAAATTAGATGTATAAGACTTTTTCTTGATAATTAGTACTTATATTAGAATTTGGTAATTAAATATATCGATTTTATGAAAATAAAATTGTTATAAATGAAAGTTTATAAAAAATTTTAAATTCACTTGAATGTCATTATTCAAACATAACCTCAATAATCATATTAAATATCCTATTACAACATGTTTCTTGTCAACCTTTAAAAATATAATGGCAAAAAGCATCAAACCTCTCCTTTTTACCTTCTCTTTTTCTTTAGTCTCGACGCCACTTCTTTCTTTTTCTTTGGGTTCACTCTCTTTCTCAGCAGGTTCATCGGGCTTTTGTTGCATGGCTGGTCTCTGAGTCCTAGGATCAATTGGTTCATCATACCGTGTTCCACTTCGCAGTGTCACAGCGTTCACATGAGCTTTAGGATTAGGCTGAGGTTGGCCAGAAAACGTGCCCGTAGGAGCAGACATAGATGCTTGTTGTTGGGCCACTTGTGCAATTTGAGTTTCTAACATCTTAGAATGGGTGGTCAAAACATCTACTTTGTTTTCAACTGCTCAAACATTTTAGTAAGGTGCACATTTTGATTTTCATGTCCCTTGTTGGTTTGCATTTGGGACGCAATGAAAGTTTCGAACATGACATCAAAACTAGACTTCCTAGGGTTATTAGGATTTGGCGCAGAAGCCTTTTGAAAACCTGGCAGACCAGAGGATGGTCCTTGGCCGGGTGCATACAATGCATTGTTGCTTTTGTATGAGAGATAGGGATTTTTCTTCCAAGCTAAGTTATAGTTGTCAGAATATGGACCTCCTTGGGCGTAGTTCACTTGATCGGAGGGAGTTATGGTCAAAAGTTGCCATTCAGCTATAGCATGCCCAGGAGTTCCATATATTTCACAGTTAGAGGCTGTTGCTGCTACGGTAGCAGTAGGAGCATAGAGTAAGCTGTCTAATTTCTGAGTGAGAGCATCAACCTTGGCGTTGACATGGTCAAGGCCGCTTATCTCATGCAATCCACCTCTAGATTGAGGTTTTTCTGCGGGTGTCCTTTCGCTCCCCCATTGGTAGTGGTTTTGAGCAATACTCTCAATTAGTTGATAGGCATCATAAAAGGGATTAAGGGTGATCAGTTCCTCAATTTGTCAATAGATAGCGGACAATCATGATGGTGGCATAGACCATATTTACCTTACTTTGATAATGCTCCCTTCCACTTGTGCTTAAGGTCACCCGCGACACAATGGTCCAAAAATCCAAACGAGGTTTACTACATCTTTCCTTGATCTCTTACTACTTCGATCTAGTCGACAAGACAAAATGCTCTAAACAATTCACCTAAACTCTCATAATTGCGTTGAACTGTCAACTTTCACTTTTAAACTTCATTCTAATCACATTCTTAATAACATCATCCCAACATCTAGTTGGTAAACAAAGCTCCAAAAAAATTCCCAAAAATTTATCCAAATCTCAAATTCCCAAAAATCAATCTCTTATGCGTCCATATTATTTCCATATCGATATTGAGCTTACTCACGCATTCTTTAGCATAAAATGTTTCTCTTAGTTGACGGCCACTGTTGGCTAAGGGTGTGCATCAGTCGGATTCGGGCGGTTTCGGGCCAAGAAACTCAGATCTGTCCATAACCGAAGAGCATAAAGCATCACCCATTTCCGACCATTTCTTTGAACAGTTAAGGCGGTTGGATCGGGTAGCGGGTTATTGAACGGTTTTATACGGATAAGAAACAAAACAGAAATTTTTGACGACCTTTGGAAATTAGATCTTGAATCGGTGCTTGAGAGAAAAAGATTAACATAACAAGAAGGGGAGTCGAAAGGTGAAAATGGATCTAAAGAAAACTAAAAACTTTATGATGGTCTACCTTTATGGTGAAGATGAATAAATTATTTTGTTTGAATCATGACTTTGGAGAAGAAATAATATGCTTGTAACCACATCATCACAGTAATTACCCACCATTATTCAGAGAAAGGAGGGGTTGAGGAAGCAAAAGACAATGAAATATTTCAACCTTGAGTGAGTAGGAGATGAAAAATGCATGGATAGGAGAAAGCAAGACAAGGAAGTAGGTAGCTGGAAATAAGATAGGAGATGATAATACCACATGTATTGATTGAAAGTGTGTGTAATACGTGTAGGTGTAGGCAAGGTGTCTGAGAATGGTAATAAAAGTCTTGAAAATTGTCAAACTTTTGACATATTGTGTGTCTCGAGAAAAAAAAAAGCAGTAAGTAAGTAGACATGAAAATAGGATTTGACAGACATGTTGTGTGAAAGTACTTTTTCGGGCTGGTCCGGACACCGATAAACCTATTTTTCATCAACCGAACCCGACCAGACTAACTCATACATAAATGAATTTTCATTCATTTTAACACCCGAAACCCAATTTGACCCGACCCGCACACTAACGGGTTTCACGATTTTCTCGGTTTGCGGGCGGTTTAGAAAATTCTGCACACCCCTACTGTTGGCATACACCATCTTTCGTCAAATCCCAAAATTATCGTTCGTCGTTTCTTCTCTCATAAAAGCACATCATCTTGTCCAGTATTATTTATTCCAACATGTCATCCCAAGTGGAAATTTCTACATCCAAAATATATTTTAAGATATTTCTCACAATCACTATTGCTCAACTGTCCATGTTGTCAACCTCCAAAGTCTTATATTTTCTCAACACACATTTTCCTTTATGCTATGCCTTTCTTAACAAGTACAATAACTTAAACTCTTCTGGTTTCCACTGAACTTCTGCATTCTATACTCAATTTTTCTCGATAGACAAAAACTTAACTCTTTTCATTTCCACTTAGTAATTTAATGGTCCGGATACTAACCGTAATATTTCTTTCCAATTTTAAAACTTGTTTCCTCATATATACTCTTTTGTGTGTATTGTTGTACTCCAATTTTGGACCTAAAATCCATTTTCTTTATTGTTCATATTAAAATACCAAAAATATGTGTGATTATGAAAACAAACTTTTAAAACCGTAATAGTATTTTATTCCTCTTTTCATGCATTTATTTTGTTAATTATTTTCATGTTTTTCCATATTTCTTCATTTACAAGTAGTATACTAAAAAACAAACTTTTATCTTTTTATATTTATTACTGTAATACCCCAATTTTGTCCCGACCAATTTTTTATCATATTTAATCTTATATTTATTTTAATTTTAGAAGTAGTAGAACTTTATTTTTAATTTCAAGCATTTTAACCATTTTTTATGCATTTCATCAGCTTAGTGAGAAAATTTAAAAAATATGCATTTGATTTCAAAATATGTAAAATTGTTTAATATTTTTTGTTGGTAACTTTATTTGAAAAAGTATAAATAAATAAAAAGTCCCTTTGCCCTTTGCTTAAAACCCTTTTTGCCTAGCATGTTTTAACCATGAATCTATGTTTTAATTTTAGTCTTATAATTGTTTGTTTGTTTTATTAATCAAAAGAAAGCCACACAACAAGTTTCAACAATCAAGTATTACACAATCACGATTCAAGGTATACTGAATTGAATTTTAATGAACACTTACGATCACAAAATTCAATTGATCAAATTAACAATGATGCGAAAAGTAAAGAGTGTAAGGAGAGAAGAACGCAAACAGTTGATTAGGGAGTTCCCTTGGCTTTCGTGTCATCCTCGCGGTCGGCCGGTACCTCTCCCCCAAATCGTCAAACGGACGATTTGAGCAATTTATTAAAAAACGATTGAAACTAGTGCACAATTTACAAAGACTTGAATAACCCTATATTGAATCTAATGCAAATTGAGCGATACAACCTCAACACTTCGCGAAGCTTCTACCTCTGATTCTAACGATCAATCCTTGCGCCGTCTTTAACACGAAAACCCTCGCAATGAACGTTCAGCTGATTACCTCACTCCCTAGATGTTGATCCTTCAAGAAATCGCACAATCTTGAATGCTTGATGAGAAACCAAACCTTCAACCCAATTCAACCCGATACCATAGTAGAAAAAACTCATTAGTAGTTGGTTCAGAGGTGTCTAATTTTGAACTTGGTAGGGCGGGTTATGATCCGATCTGTTAGACTACTTGGCGATCACTTAAAGGGGGGTGAATAAGTGACTCTTTTTATACAATGAGTTTTTCAAACTATTTTCGAGTACGCGAAAGCCCGCCGGATTGGTAGTCTACTTTGCACCCTTCGATCAAAGAAAATGTAGTATAAGCTTTTGAGCGTTTGACGATAAATAGAATTAAGGCAATGTATCGCAATCAAATTATTAAGACAAATCCACAACAAGTTCCAATTATCAAGTTACACACAATCACAATTCAAGATTCAATTGAATTTTGATGAACACTTACGATCACAAAATTCAATTGATCAAATTAACAATAATACGAAAGGTAAAGAGTGAAAGGAGAGAAGAACGCAAACAGTTGATTAGGGAGTTCCCTCATCTTTCGTGTCGCCCTCGCAGTCGGCCGGGTACGTCGCCCCCCAAATTGTCAAACAGACGATTTGAGAAATTTATTAAAAACGCTTGAAACTAGTGCACAATTTACAAAGACTCTAATACCCTATATTGAATCTAATGCAAATTGATTGATGCAACCTCAACACCTTGCGAAGCTTCTACCTCTGATTGCTACGTTCCAAACCTTGCGCCGTCTTCGACCCGAAAACCCTCGCAAAGAACGTCCAGCTGATTTCCTCGCTTCCTCGATGTTGAACCTTCAAGATATTGCACAATCTTGAATCCTTTGTTGCGAAACCCAAACCTTCTTCACAAACCAACTCGATCGTGATTCTGATTCACCGCGAATCACACCGAACATTATCGATCAATTGTACAATCACTATCCGAATGATCCCATACTCAATATTCAATTGATTTGAAAATTGATGGAAGATGATGATCTTGTGAAGAATTAACACTTTGATCCAAATACTCTCTTGATTTGAACTCACAAGTGTTTTCCAAAGCTATTTCACTTTTACAATTGGTTTCTCACACTTACAACAAAACCTCATATTGCTATTTATAGAGAAAATAGAATTGAGCAAATTTAGGCAAAATAGAACAGACTTGTATCGATACAAATGATGGTATGTATCGATATTAACACTTGACAGCGTACAAAATTTGAAATATTTCAGCTATGTATCGATACAAATAAGTATATGTATCGATACATATATCAGTATCTTGAAAAACTTGAATGATATGTATCGAAGCATGCAAGCATGTATCGATACTTATTGAACTTCCGGTCTCATGTGAGAGTTTGATGTGTATCGATACATGCAAGCATGATTCCATACCCAGGAGACTCTCTAGTCCTATGAAACCAGTTTTGTATCGATACAAACAAGTTATGTATTAATACTAAATGCACAAAACAAGTCTGAAGTAGTTTCAGGACACTTGTATCGATACAAGTGATTATGTACCGATACAAAATACCTTAAAATCAATATTTCAATGTTTAAAATTAGTTTTTCACTGTCAAGTTATTTCTAATGTTGCCAAAATATGTTCCACACTATTTTCATGGGTTTTGACAATTATTAAAACATGGGAGTGAACTGGTGCACTTACACTTTCAAAGATCCGAGATATAAAATGGGAGCCACCATCGCTGATGATAAGCCTCGGCACACCGAACCTAGGGAAGATCTGGTTCTTAAAAAGTCTAATCACTACTTAAGTGTCATTAGTTGGAGACGCAACAGCCTCGATCCATTTGGACACGTAATCGACAACCACAAGTATGTATTTGTTCCCAAAAGAAGATGGAAATGGTCCCATGAAGTCTATCCCCCATACATCGAATACTTCCATTTCAAGGATGCCATGTTGAGGCATTTCATCGCGCCTAGAGATGCCACCAGCGCGTTGGCACTGACCCCAACTCCTTATGGCAGCGTGGACATCTTTCGAAAGAGTGGGCCAATAAAGGTTGGCTTGCAAGATCTTAGCTCAAGTTTTGGAAGTACTTGCATGTCCTCCATATGGTGCAGAGTGACAATGAGAGATAATGTTTTGCGCCTCCTCTTCGGGGACACATCGACGGAAGACTCCATCGGCGCCTCTCTTGAAAAGGAGAGGGTCATCCTAATAGTAATGTTTCAGATCACTAAAGAACTTATTCTTTTGTGGGTAGGTTAGATCAGGCGGAAGGACTCTCGCTGCTAGGTAGTTGACAAAGTCAGCATACCATGGCAGTGAGTCCCTCCTGCAGACAGAGTTGACAACTTCAGTGTTATTATCAATTAAGGGGCACTCATAGGCGACACTCTCCATAAAGGCTACTAGCCTCTCATATGGGAAATCGTCATTTATGGGCACCTTTTCAGGTACCATTCCCTCCATTCTTGACAAGTGGTCCGCGACTGTGTTGTCGATTCCTTTCTTGTCTTGGATCTCTAAGTCAAATTATTGAAGGAGCAAGATCCATCTAAGGAGCCTTGGTTTGGCCTCCTTTTTGTTCACAAGGTACCTAATTGCAGCATGGTAAGTGTAGACAATGATTTTGGCCCCTATTATGTAGGAACAGAATTTGTCGACCGCAAACACAACAGCCAAGAGTTCTTTTTCGGTGGTGGTGTAGTTCATCTGCGCGGGGTCTAAGGTCCTACTAGCATAGTAGATAGCATGAAGCTTGTTATCTTTCCTTTGTCTTAAGACCGCGCCTATAGCATAGTCACTAGTGTCACACATAATCTCAAATGGTAAACTCCAATCAGGTGGCTGCATGATGGGTGCAGAAATGAGAGCTGCCTTTAATTGTTTGAATGCCCTTAGGCACTCCTCATCAAAATAGGTCGTTTTTAATGTGCATTGCACAATCCGAATGGCATTCGCCTATATGCAAAAGTACCAAATGAACAAATGAAGGTCGTTTTCTCTTGGTCATCGGGATGAATAGGAATTTGAAAGAATCCCGAATAACGATCTAGATAGCAAAAGTAAGAATGATTAGCCAGACGCTCAAGCATTTGATCAATGAAGGGTAAAGGGAAATGATCCTTGCGTGTTGCTTTGTTAAGTTTCCTATAGTCAATGCACATTGTACTACCAGTTACGACTCTTTTTGCTATAGATTCTCCTATCTCATTGGTAACTACAGTCACCCCACCTTTCTTAGGCACGACATGAACGAGACTGACCCATTTACTGTCGGAGATCGGGTATATGATTCCTGCTTCCAGAAGTTTTTCTACTTTTTCTTAACTACTTTAGTTAGAATGGGGTTTGTCCTTCTTTGTGGCTCATGAGAGGTTTTGCAATCCTCTTCGAGGAAGATCCGATGCATGCAAAGAGAAGGACTTATCCCCTTTAGATTAGAGATGCTATATCCTAAAGCAGCTGGGTATTTCCTTAGGACATTCAGCAACTTGTCAGTTTCTGGCTGTCCTAAGTCAGCGCACACAATCACGGGGCGCTAAGATATTGATCAAGGAATTCATACCTTATGCTCTCAAGTAGAGGCTTGAGTTCTAAGGAAGATTGGTCAGGAAAAGGTGTCGGACTCGGTGTAAGCTCAAAGCATTCACCAAGCTCGTCATCCTGAACTTCGAGAGTGGGAGTTGGAGAAGATTTTAGAATATCAGAGTAAACAGCTAGATCATTCTCCATTTCTTTTCTGCATTCATCAATGATGTCTAGCAGATAGAAAGTATCATCTATAGCTGGTGCGCTTAGAAATTGAGTCAAAATAAATTCAACTTTCTCATCACCACTTCAAAAGTGAGCTTTCCTTTCTATACATCAATTATCGCGCCAGCTGTAGCTAGGAATGACCTTCCTAAGATGATAGGCGTGTTAGAGTCTTCTTTGATATCCATGACTATAAAATCAGTCGGAATGAAGAATTGACCTACACGCACAGGAACATTTTCTAGAATCCGTAAAGGCATTTGAACATTTTCTAGAATCCGTAAAGGAATTGGATAGACATTCTAGTGGGTCTCAACTATCCTCACTTGAGTCTCTCGCATATGGTCATGGGCATTAGACTAATTCTGGCACCTAAATCGCATAAGGCCTTATATATGACAAACTTTCCAATGACGCAGGGTATAGAAAACCTTCCTGGATCTTTGAGCTCAGGAGGCATTTTGTTTTGAAGGATGGCGCTACACTCAGCGGTGAGTGTAACAGTTTCATCATCCTCAATCCTCTTTTTGTTAGTCAGAATTTCTTTGAGAAACTTAGCATATGCGGGCATTTGAGTGATAGCTTTAGTGAATGGGATAGTGATATTCAACTGCTTGAGAAGCTCCATGAATTTCTTGAATTGCCCCATGCTTTTGGTCTTTTCAAACCTTTGAGGATAAGGAATGGGTGGCTTGTAGGGTGGCGGAGGCACATAGGGTTTCTCTTTTTCTTTAGCCTCAACGCCACTTCCTTCTTTTTCTTTGGGTTCACTCTCTTTCTCAGCTGGTTCATCGGGCTTTTGTTGCATGGCTGGTCTCTCAGTCCTAGGATCAATTGGTTCATCATACTGTGTTCCACTTCGCAGTGTCACAGCGTTCACATGAACTTTAGGATTAGGCTGAGGTTAGCCAGGAAACGTGCCCGTAGGAGCAGACATAGATGCTTGTTGTTGGGCCACTTGTACAATTTGAGTTTCTAACATCTTAGAATGGGTGGTCAAAACATATACTTTGTTGTTCAACTGCTCAAACATTTTAGTGAGGTGCACATTTTGATTTTCATGTCCCTTGTTGGTTTGCATTTGGGACGCAATGAAAGTTTCGAACATGACATCAAGACTAGACTTCCTAGGGTTATTAGGATTTGGTGCAAAAGCCTTTTGAAAATCTGGCGGACCAGAGGGTGGTCCTTGGCCAGGTGCATACAATGCATTGTTGCTTTTGTATGAGAGATAGGGATTTTTCTTCCAAGCTGAGTTATAATTGTTAGAATATGGGCCTCCTTGGGCGTAGGTCACTTGATCGGAGGGAGTTCTGGTCAAAAGTTGGCATTCAACTATAGCATGCCCAGCAGTTCCACATATTTCACAGTTATAGGCTGTTGCTGCTACGGTAGCAGCAGGAGCATAGAGTAAGCTGTCTAATTTCTAAGTGAGAGCATCAACCTTGGCGCTGACATGGTCAAGGCCGCTTATCTCATGCATTCCACCTCTTGATTGAGGTTTTTCTGCGGGGGTCCTTTCGCTCCCCCACTAGTAGTGGTTTTGAGCCATACTCCCAATGAGTTGATAGGCATCATAGAAGGACTTGTCCATGAGCGCGCCGCCCGCGGCAGCGTCTATTGTCATCCTTGTATTGTACAAGAGACCATTGTAGAAGGTGTGGACGATCAACCACTCTTCTAAACCATGATGTGGACAGAGCCTCAACATGTCCTTAAATCTCTCCCACACTTCGTAAAGAGATTCATTGTCTTTCTACTTGAATCCATTGATTTGGGCTCTTAGCAAAGCAGTCTTACTAGGCGGGAAGTACCTAGCTAGAAAGACTTTCTTCAACTCTTCCCACAAGGTGACAGAGTTGGAAGGTAGGGACTGGAGCCAAGCACAGGCTCGATCTCTTAGAGAGAAGGGGAAAATTCGAAGCCTAATTGCTTCGGTACTAACGCCATTAGCTTTCACTGTATCAGCGTATTGCAAGAAGACAGAGAGGTGGAGATTAGGGTCATCCGTAGGACTACTCAAGAATTGATTCTACTGAACAGCTGAGAGCAGGGAAGGTTTAAGCTCAAAATTGTTTGCCTCTATCGCAAGGGCAACAATGTTGTTATGTGGTTCAGCATCAGAAAGGGTAGCATAGTACTTTAGGGGACAGTTTTGTGGAGTTATTTCCATCTCTAGTTCTTCCTCTGATTCCTCTGAGTCTGTGTCGGGAAAGATGATTTGATTTTGGGGAACTATATATCTTTCCCTAAACTCTTCAATTCGGCGTCTTACACTTAGTAGACGCTCAGGGTTGTTCTAGTTCGTCGCTTTGAGAGCGGATTTTTGGCATGCAATCGACAAACCAAAAAGGGTAATTTTTTAAATATAAAACTTTTTAATTTTTTTTTCGATTTTTTTTTAAAATTTTAACTAGAAATTAAAATTGCCTTAGTCTCTACGATGTAACAATGGAGTTACAATATCGACTAAATTGATCCCCGACAACGGCGTCAAAAACTTGATCGACGATTTGTGTATCAAAAATACTTTATTGACCGCAAGTGCACAATCTCGTCGTTGAGTTTTAAATGATATCGAATCCACAGGAACCAATAATCGAACTACCGTAATCTGTTGTCACGGTGTAAATCTAAGGCTAATGTTTTTATGGTTTTTAGAAATTAAAAGAAATTAAATTAAAGATTTAAATTAATTAAAGATGGGATATCGGTATGTAACTAATTAACCATCGGAGATTTGGTAAATTAATGGCGCACGAAAAAATATTTATTTTTCAGAAGGACTTTCTCAATTTAAAAGTCTAAACCTCAGACTCTCGTTTTATTGATAACGACCATACTTTCTAGACTAGGAGTTTTACTGTCACTTTTCCACCACCGTAATTTCGAAAGTATATTTTGAAAATCAATAAGTCCTAATTAATTCTAATGTGGCTCTCGCTCGTTCAAAAATTAATATCAAATTCCTACTATCTAGTTAAAACCTCAAACTCTCGCTCTATTGATTTTAACCTTAGTTGCTTTATTTTACTTTCGTTCAAAAGCTTAAGAATTAAATTAGGAATTCGAATTAGAAAAATAGTTTATAAAGTAGCGTGCCAAACCATTACTAATTCCCCTACGGTGAATTAAAGTCACATACCGATATCAAGGACTTTAGCTAGACATAGAATAGTAAACAAATAAATTCAAACAGTAAACTAAACTAAGCATAATGAATAAATAATTAAATAAACGCATAAAACCTGGAAAATTATAAATTTGAAAAACTGGAATTAAAGTGATTGAATTAACCTGTATGAGAATCTTGATACAAATACTGAATATAAATTGGCAACGGATTCCCGGTGTGGAAATACCGTTGTAGTTTATTAAACAGAAAACTAAAACTGATTGAAAAGTATGAGAAAAGGCAGAGAGAAAATTCTGAATTTGAGTCTTCTATTTATAGAAGAATTTTTGTCTTCTACGATCCTAAAAAACAGGAGAGGATAAGCTTCCTTTGATATCATCCATTAGTCGTACGATAAAGATGACAAAACTGATCGTGCGCTGCAGAACCAAATAAATAGCAATTTTGGTGAACCATAATTCTGTGGCGGGCGCCACAAGGCATGCTGGGGCAAATGCCCCCTTTTTGCTGGGCCTGCGTGAATTTGAGCTTTGCACCCCCTTTTTGCTCCGTTTTTGACACTTTTTGCTCAATTCTCTTCTCCGACCTATTTTATTCAACAAAACTGAAAAGCAAACAAATACCGGCATAAAAAGAGACAAATGAAATAAAAACATATGAAATGCAACTAAAAGTTCATGTAAATTAAGCTAAAAATACGATATGATTTCGTGTCATCAGAAATCATATGAATATGCATTTAGATGATGTTGCAGAGATCTTAGAAAGAGAAAACCATGATAATTTCTGTGATTTGCGAACTAAGTATAATGAGACTATGGTTATGATATTCTATTATGGGTTGCAAGAAAGGAATGGATCTGAATTTGAATTTCGTTTCGGACGAAAAGTCTATTCATCATAAGTGCATTTCGACAAATGTAAGTGCACAATATGACTATTTGGAAACTTTATTGAACTTGATACTTTTCATGTGTATTCTCTTCTTCTTTTTGATATTGTCAAAGGGGGAGAGATTTGGATTGCACAAGTTACAGAAAAAGCTAAGAGGTCTTGGATACATTCAACCGTTCAAACGCATAGTAGCATCAACTTAGGGGGAGTGTGCTTATGGTTAGCCTTGATGTATTTGCGTCTGTATACATATTGCTATTTTATTGCATATTAGGTATAGGCTTAGTTAGCTTATGCAAACTTTTGACAATTATCAAAAAGGGGGAGAATGTAAGTGCACCAGTTCATCCCTATGTTTTAATAATTGTCAAAACACATGAAAATAGGGTAGAACATATTTTGGCAACATTATAAATGACTTGACAGCGAAAAACTATTTTAAAACTTTGAAAAACTATTTTATAGGTATTTTGTATTGATACATACTTACTTGTATCGATACAAATGTCTTGAAAATGCTTCAGGCTGATTTTGTGCATTTGTATCGATACAAGACTTCTTTGTATCGATACAAAACTGGGCTCTCAAGGACAGAGAGTCTCCTGTGTATCTAATCATGCTTGCATGTATCGATACACATCAAACTCTCCTTGGACCAGAGAACTCATTATGTATCGATCCATGCTTGCATGCTTCGATACATATCAGTCAGGATTTTCAAGATATTGGTGTATGTATCGATTCAAAATACGTTTTTGTATCGATATATAGCTGAGAAATTTCAAATTTTGCACCCTGTCAGGAGTGTGTATCGATACACACTAACTTTTGTATCGATACATGATGACACGAAATCATATTGTATTTTTAGCTTAATTTACATGAATTTTAGTTGCATTTTCTTATGTTTATGTTTCATTTGTCTCTTTTTATGCCGGCATTTGTCTCATTTGTTTCATATGTCTCTTTCTAAGGCGCAGCAAAAGGGGGGCATTTGCCCCAGCAAGCTTCATGGCGCCCGCCACCAACTCTGTGGCGCCCGCCACAGAGTCCCAAATAAAATAAAATAAAAACAGATTTTTCTTATACGTGGGGAGCTGGCAATTGTCCGATGCGTTTTATCCTCCTTATCGTACGGCAACTGGATCATCTCAAACAAACTTATCTTCTCCTATTTTTTACGAGTCACAAATTCTTCTATGAATAGAAGACCAAAATTCAGAATTTGTCTCTTCTCTTTTATGTCCTCTTCCAGTCAGTTTATATTTTCAGTTTAATAAACGGTAACGGTATTACCACACCGGGAATCCGTTACTAATTTTAATTCAGTTTTTGCATCAAGAATTTTGTACCGGTTTATTTAAAGTCTTCAATTCAATTTTCAGATTCAGTAATTTAATTCTCCGAAGGGGATTTAGTTATAACGGCGCGTAAACTCCATAAACTATTTTTCTGATTCGAATTCCTAATTTAATTCTTAAGCTTTTGAACGAAAGTAAAATAAAGCAACTAAGGTTAAAATCAATAGAGCGAGGATTTGAGGTTTTAACTAGATAGTAGGAACTTGATTTTAATTTTTGAACGAGCGAGAGCCACGTTAGAATTAATTAGGACTTATTGATTTTCAAAATATACTTTCGAAATTACGGTGGTAGAAAAGTGACAGTAAAACTCCTAGTCTAGAAAGTATGGTCTTTACCAATAAAACGAGATTGTGTGGTTTAGACTTGCGGTCATTAAAATATTTTTGATACACAAATCGTCGATCAAGTTTTTGGCGCCCTTGCCGGGGACCAATTTAGTCGATATCGTAACTCTGTTGTTACACCATAGAGACTAAGGCGTTTTAGATTTAAAATAAAAAATATTATAAAACAACAAAAATTTAAAAGAAAAAATTTTGAAGAAATTTTAGGATAAGTCCTTCGCGCTAAATCTGATGTATGACCCAAATTTCTTTTACAATGACTATCCTCAAGACTTTAACTACCCTGACCAAATTTCCTCTATAACTACCAACCTCAAACCACTCCATATTTTGAGGGACAACACCTTAACTCTCCCTATGATTACCATTCTCAATATTTCGAGGAACCGAAAGAATCCGTGAGTCCCAACCTCGTAGCGTTGTTTGACGAATTCATTGAAACCTTCGCCAACGCTAGGCTGGAACAAAAATTAAAAGAATTCATAGAAATTCAAACCCTCGAGAATGAAAAGATTAGGCTACGCAATCTCGAAGCTATTAAAGCCCTAGGGAAGCTTAACGATATGGTCGACTCAATAGCAACTCACCACGAGTTATTGGAGACGCGAATCTCCCAGCTCGCTCAGGCGGCCATAGAACTCTTTCGCGAGAGGCGAGTAGACGTTGTAGCAAAGATTGGTGAAAATGAGATTGAAATGTCTAATGAGAATGATGATGATGATGTCGAGAGTCTCGGTGAGGAAAGAGTGGAGATCGAAGAAACATCGCCGACACCCCTCCAAAGAGAGGTCGTCAAAGAGGTAGAGAAGGGAACACTATGTATTCTCCCTTCTCCCTATAACCCACCGATCCTTATCCCCAAAAGTTAGTAGAGGCTAAACATGTGGTTTTGTTTTCTCTTTTAATTTGTTTGTTGTTGTATATTGTTGTTTTCTCTTTTTTTCACTCACAAAACCACAATCCACACAATGCTTCCCTTTTAAACGTGTAAACATGACTCTAAGTTTTTGACAATTAAACATGACTCTAGTTTTTGTGTTTGTTATTGGTGTAATATAATTCCCTTCAGTGGAATTGTTTAATAATGTACTAATAGAGTGATATTAGTTAAGTAGCTTTTGATGTAGTTTTGAACTAGTGTTTCAGCCTCAAAATACTTCTGCATAGTAGCTGATACAAACCGATTATTACAAGCATTTTGAAATACAAATAAGTGGAATGAGTTACTTATTTAATTTTTCAACTATTACATTATGGAGTGTCTGCTGTGTCAGTTTTGTGTTTAGGCACTTGACTCATTTTTACTACTCTTTGTTACTATCTTGTACCACAATATATCTCATTTTGGAAAAAAAAATTGTACTACAATATATGTCGTTTTACAATACCATACCAATGTAACAATAATTTTGATCTTCCTAAATTACCCATGCATTTATTTATACTCTTTTTACCAACAAAAGTCACTACTCTCTCTCCGACTTTTTTATTTTTCCATATACCAACAAAGAGAGAGAAAGGGTAAAAGAAGAAAAACATGTATAATTTTGACAAGATTCATAGAAGTTACAAATTTCTTAATATGAATAAAAATGTCGGAACGACATATATTTTGGTACGGAGGGAGTACTTCTCTAAGTCTTAACTTAGCAAATCACTATGTGATTTTGTAACATTTACAGCGACTATGTAATTTTGAAAATAAAATATCTATGTCACTACAAAAACAAGTTGGAATTGCGACACTTGAATGGTGGCAGTTTGCACTCCATATGGACCACTAGTGCAGAAATGACATTTCACATCGGTTGAAATCGACTTTTTACATCGGTTGGCCAACCGATGTGTGGAAAGGTGTAATGGTAAGTCAGGCACTTTTCACATCGGGTGGTCACCCGATGTGAAAAGGTATATTTCACATCGGGTATGAAGATGGGCCGAAGGGAAAAGGGTTGGTCTGAATACACCGCGCTAGTTTTCACATCAGTTACATTTATACCACCGATGTGAAAAGTATAGTTTTCACATCAGTTGTATTATTCACCGATGTGAAATGTTCTATTTTTTTAAAAAAAAATTATGCAGCCTTTTTTTTTACTGCTATTTCATATCCAAATTTAACACGATATATATTTATGATTGTACCAATATTAATGAAGTTACAAATCATTGTCATAATACTAATCCAATATACAACCAAATAGGCCAAATCTACATAAGTAGCACATAATAAAACCAAGATGTTTATTAGTCATAATAGCACATATACAAAATATTTACTAAAGAACCAATCAACGAAAAACAGAACACTATCATAACCAACTTAGTGTGTTCAATTACATTTTTCACACTGACATCATACATCTCACATTAAGTTATATCAAACACATTAAAAAAAAATCGACTAAATGAAGAATTTAACTTAGTACATGAGATTCAGCCAATGCAAGGCACCAAAATTTCCTCCGGGCTTTAAAACTCTGTTAACCTAAAACATAAATTAGACCAATTTAACAAACTTCAAACATTCAAATTGAGGAGTTTTTTTTTTTACCCAACTAAGTAATTATCCGGTAAAGAATACATGATAAATTGAGTATAGGAAATCAAGGGTACTGATCTTACTCTAATTACATCTATGTTCATATCAATCTATGTCATTGAGTTTCTCATTTCTAATCTATATTCTAATTAATAACTACTTTGCATTGTACTAGCTCTAACCAATTTCTAGTCATAAAAAGCTACCGAAAGGTGGGTTCTATCTAAGGAACTCACCTGAACAAAATATGAAAGCTTGAAACATCGTCGATTTCCGTTAGATCTATTCGCCTTTCCGTTGATTGTGACTTTAAGCAAACAAATTTGTAATCAGAAATTCTGCAACTTTCTACCTTCGTGTCATAACTTCGAACACAATTATAAACTTCATTACTAATCCAAATATTACGAAACTTATGCTCAAAATGAAGAGAATTTTATCTAGTTTCCAAAAATCCAACAATCATTCAATTATCAGGTGCAGGGTAGCAGCTATGGCAAAAACAATGATGACAGGTCCAACATTCAGGGCAGACTATTTTATCAACTTGCACACAGAATTTCTATAGCTATACTCAACGAAAATTAATGATTCCAGTGCCTAATGCGTGTCAAATTGTGTCTACTTTCTAATGGTTTAAGTTTCACAACAAATAGAGCTACACACAGAAAGTTATATCCAATATACTGACAGTATGTCTACACGAAAATCCACATTACTAATTCTTCTTTCATGTAAGCTTATGAATCAACATGCTAAATTCATTATTACTCCAAAACTAGTCCATTTAAATTGTAAGATTACCTTTCCTAAACATTTGGGGTCATAGGGTTTTAAATAAATGAGAAACAATAAAGAGAAGTTTTGATTTCTTCTTACCTTTGTTTCCTAACAACATAAGAAGATGGTTAGAGGCACTAATTGGCACATGTAACTTTCAACTTGAAAACTCAATTTTTCCATGGATGAGGGAAGGCAGTGATGCTTCAAGGCAAGAAAAGAAAGTAATGAGGAACATGACAAATAAGTATCGAGAAAATATGTGTGTTGTAATAAGGTCACTTAAGATAAACAACTTTTAACCAATGATGCATTATGATTCAGATTTATTTATATCATAAAGCTTACACAGTATCTCCTTTCATGAACATTTCGGGCCTATCCTTAATCAAGTTGGTTCACACCCAAGAAAGCAATCCTTTCATGGTTAACTAACTGAAAAATATAAAGAGAATCTTATAAGAATTCCAATCATATAATTGTGTTGGACTATCATCATAGAACTAGCCATCAACCACTTACATTTATTCACCTATCATCATAGAACTAGCCATCAACCACTTACATTTCTTCACTGTCCAAGTATAGTCACTAAAAATCTTCAAAAAAATAAAAATCAAATATCACAGCTAAAGCAGACAAAAGTTGAGATGTTATAACAACACACATAAATGCAATGAGATGATTTAGAACTAAAGAGAGATGCAGGCAGAGGACGAGACGCAGCAGGTACAGCAGGGGCTACAGAATCATCAATTGCAATCAAACAATTAACTCAAGACCTATAAGTTCTAGTATTCTAGATAGATTAAGTTGTCAATAATGGAAGAATAGGGCCTTAGTGCAGTGTATGACAGTCCCAAAAAGAACATTAGAAACAACATGCTACCACATAAGTAGTGAAAAAGTAAAGAACTGTGTAAGAAAGATACTTACACACTTCCAATTGCCACCAACAAATAACTGAAACCACAAACAAAGGAAAGAAAATATCAATATACTACCATATACCAAGGACAAAAATCAATAACACCTAAAAGACAAAAAGCCAATAATTATAAACCAATAAACACAATCTAACTAGTTATTCAAATAAGAATATAACAGCCACAATTTGGACAATGAAGAAAGAAAGAGATGAACAATAGTTCTAAATCACCCTTATTCATAAACTTAATCAAATGGAACTCATTGCTTAATGTGTACTGAAATGGAGCTCACTTGCTTAATGCGTACTGAAATTCTGGCAACCAGACAGACAAACGCTGTGCACAATGTAAGGACAACTGTCCGAGCACTTGTCAACTCAGAACTTATGAGAGTAAAATAACACAGCGTAGCAAAGCACAAAATAAACGAATCACAGCAGAAAGATAAATAACACAGTGAGTTTGTTAACCCAGTTCGGCGCAACTTGCCCTAGTCTGGGGGATACCAATCCAGGAAGGAAATCCACTAAGTAAAACAAATTCAAAGTCAAACTCCTCGTTTGCACTTCTCACTTTGTAACTACCCGTCTAGACCTCTACCTAGGAACTCCTAGATATGAGAACCTCTGCTCACTTCCTTACCAAACAGTACAGACAGCACTGTTATCAATTGTTTTTTTCGTTTATTGTTTCAAGAGTCACACTCTAAAGACACAACTAACTCCGTACCTAAAGGCTTAGGAGCAGTACACAGTACAAACACCTACGTCCTTCATGTATCAACAATTCAACATGATACAAGCAAGGCTCACAAGTTCACTACTTAACATATAGGCAACGCACGCTTTAGTGAACACAAAGACAACCGACTCCGTACTTCACAGCTTAGGAGTGGTACACAGGCAACTCCATACTTAAAAGCTTAGGAGTGCACACATTAAAGCACAAGGCTTTAACCACGAAACCCTAAAACCCTAAAGACTCCTTTTTGTAAATAATGGCTTCGCTTGACTTTAGGTTTTACATCTTCCAATATATATATTCTGTAAGAACGTGTTGAGGAAGATACATGGGCTTTACAATCCAGCTGGTCCAAAAGAAATCTTGCAATTATATTTTAGAACCATATAATATGTTTCCATAAATGGAGAAACATATTTTATGAAGCAATCAGGGCAAACCGCCACCTCCTGAAGGTTCTACACAACAAGGCGAGACTTAGTGCATAAGTAATTGAGATAAAACTGAAGCAAATCTTTAAAAAGATCTCGCACAAAAATACGCGTACGTCCTGAAGCTGTACGCACATGTTGGAGCATCTGGTCCAGCATCTGTCTAGTTAGCATCTGGTCCAGCGTCTGGCTAGTTAGTGTTTTAGCAAAAATGATGCCAATACACAAAAACCCAACAATCTCCCCCTTTGGCAAATTTTTTGGCTAAAACAATCTTGGGCCATATATGAAAGCCAGAGAGATATACACAGCACACTCCTTCTAATCAATCAAAACATAGCAACTTTGAAGGAGAACAAGAACCATCTTCACATAGTAGATTTCCATTAAAAGTGCTTACAAATAAGCTTCAACACATAAACACCAGAGGCATATAGCAGCAGATGATAGAAAATAGCCTCACAATTAAAAACATCAGAGACAATACGCTTCATCACAAATAGTGCTTCACACAAAACTGAATGCTTCAACATTTGATATAGCATTCTCATGCAAGTATAAGCATAACATTCTCCTTCAACATCAGCAAACATCAGCACTCCCCCTGAGAACAATGTCTCATGCATATTATCAACTCATAGACATTTGCCATGGCAAAGCAACATAAACTACTTCATATCACCACCATATAGACAAATGTGTTAACATCTAGTAGAGCATCATGCATATCAGCCAATATCAGCTAACTTCTCCCCCTTTTTAGACATAAATATTGCCAAACATCATATGAGGATTTGAAACAGGCATATACCAGAGTAGCATAAACATCCAAAGAACACAAGAAGAGGAAACATAAAGGAATCATGCTCATAAACCTTCTTTGCAATTTCACATTGCACCATAGAACACTTGCGACAATATCATAGTAACTCCATTGATCAACATACTTAGATAACCACAACTGCACAATACATTCCTACTCCATGTAACATGCTGCAGCATCAGCAATCACATCATACAACTAGCATCATAACAAGTAACAACTGTTGTACCCCAATTTTGGACCTATAAATCCAATTCACATTTCATCCATAAAAATATATTAAAATATTTACCTTTTTATTATACATATTTTAATTTCCGTTTTTCTCATATTTTCATCTTTTTTTTCATAATTACATCTTTTTCTCATAATTAGCGTAAAAGTACAAAAATATCAAAAAATGGTCTTTTTCTTATTTTACGCGCATTTTATATCTTATTTCTACATATTTCAAAAATATCAAAAATATTTACGTTTATATTTTATTTCCATCTGTTTTAGTTCAATTTATTTTCATTTACATTTATTTTAAAAAATATGCCAAGAGAGGAAAAAGTAGAGCACAAGTTGTTCTATCTCATGACTCATCAATCTTATCTCATCCTTATCTTTTTTTTCTTTTTCCAAAATAAATCAAAAATACCATATTCCACCTCAAAGCATCTTTTTCACCTAGACCAATTATATCTCTCCACCTCATCTCATTCTCATCATAAACCATTTTCTATAATAAAGATAAATCAAAATATCTCCCATTTTATCATTTTTACCTAATTATCCTATCATTTCCATAATTATTACACCAATACCATTTACCCTAATTTTCTTCTATAAATACAAACCTCCCATCACTCATTCAGACACCCACAATTCCCAAAAATTTCCTTCAATTTCTCTCCACCAACCAATCAAAATAATCAAAAAAAAAGAAGAAAAAGGAAGTGACGAAGAACAAACACAAGTTATTCACCGTCATCTTCAATCCCAAAAATCAAAACAAATTCCATAACACCTTATCAAATCCATCTTCCAAATTGATCACCATCTTTAAGCCTTTCTCACAAATCATAACCGAAATCAAATGTAAACAATATACTCCCTCGTCTCCTTCGTCCTTCACTCAATTTTTTCCAAATCCAAATCAAACATTTACAAACCTCTTGTTCCTTTAATTCTAACCTGCAAAATCCATTCTCAGATCACTCAAACACGTTTGGACAAAACGCATCAACAAACACAAACCGAAACACAACTCAAACCAAAACTTGAGGTAACGATTTTGAGCGATTTATACCTCCGTTTCACTTGATTCTTGGCTCATTGAACTCGCAAACAACATACGAAACTAATGCATATATTAGTTTTCGTCAATTTTTTGCGATACATTGATTTTATATTTTTGACCCTTTTCTTTTTCGCGTTTTTTCGGAACGATTTAGACTTCCCCTGGTAAATCTATCGATAGATTCATGACCAGTGTGGAAAACTCTTTGAAATCGTATATTTACTTCCCAATTTTGGTGAAAAAATGAATAAACATGTTTTTTTTGGATTAAAGCTTCGTTTGAAGCTTCCATGGTGTTTTTTATTCTTTTATTTTTTTATTTCTGACTTAAGGAAGAGAGAGATCTATGCATAAGCTCTGTTTTCCTGATTTTTAATTCGTAACCGTTAGTTTTTCTGTTCAGATCTGGTGCGTTTGATTGTTTTAAAACCAGAACCGTCTGATATGATCATGATGGGATCAGACGGTGATGATGGTCGCAGATCTAATGAACCCGCGCGTGTAAACTGTATGGAATCGAAGATCTGGTTCGGTTCAACCCTGGGGTTAAACCGGATGAACCGGTCCGGTTCAGGCAAATGTCCGGTTTGATGCGTTTGGGCCTGGACTCTGTTTATGTCTTCTTTCTTTCTGCTTTGCTGTACATACTCCCTTAATACTAACACACCCCCTCTTTTTATTTGTTAGTTTTTTTTTCCACGATATATTTTTTTTTTTTTTGTCATTCAATTCTCTTTTTGTTTCTTTATTTTATTTAATTTGTTAGTTTAGTTTATATTTTTTTTTGTGTCATTTAATTTCATGCAATTTATTTTAGTTATTTTATTTCCATTATATTATTGCATTTTATGTGTTGTGATTGATTGAATACTTTGGACTAAAATATAAACATATGCTATAATGGAGACGGACCTAGTATTTTAGTACCTTAACTTAGAGTTTTTTTTTTTTTTTTTTAGTTTAATTCTAGTTAGTTGTTTTAATTAGTTTAACTTATATTTTTTTTACTCCGTCTATAATTCCCTTTAACTTGTAAATATTGCATTGCATTAAAATGTTGCATTCATTCATGTTTATTTTATCGCAAGACTCTTAGAATGTATTTAGGAAAAATGTAACCCCAAAGAGGATGTAGAATTGCATTGCATGCATTTTATTTTTACCGCTTTCCGCAAACGCTAAAAAACCAAGAAAAAATGAACTTTTATTTCCGAAGAGGCGCGTTAGTAACTTCTTTAGAAAAAATAGAAAACAAACAAAAAAACTTCTTCTCTCTCTAAATAAAAATTCTTTAGTCCAAACCCAAATTAGTCACACGATTAGTTTAGGTTTAAACTAAATTTTCTTTTTATGTCATAACCTTCTTTTCTCAATCCAATCTCCACATGCACACACTTTTCTTTCTATACATCTTTTCCCTCCAATTCTTACAATTTCTCTCTCATTTTCTCAAGCACATAAAAGCAAACAAAAAGCAATAAAGTAGAGGTTATCATAGGATACTATGAACGTTTAGGATGCTAATACCTTCCCTAGGCGTAACTAACCCCCGTACCTTAGAATCTCCTTTATAGGTTTTCGACACTTTCCCCTCTTTGGAAATGAAAGGTCAATGTTAGTGGTGGAAATTCCAAAATCCCCGCAACAACAACTAACAAGATCATGAAGTAATCTTGCCAAACATAGCATGTCATACAAGAACATCTCAGAAGTAGAATGCTAGTAAATTCACATAGCTAAGAACCAGAAGATATCATACCATAGAGAAGAGCATGGATAATGCATAAAGTGCAGGGTTATGATTGTACATATGTTAGTGATAATCACCCCTACTATAAAGTGTGAACCTCCATTCCTTCTCAGGCCCTTCATTTTCAACTAATCTTCTCATATAGCAACAACGTACAACGGGTAGATGAAATATCTTACAAACCACACCATGTCATTTTAAATACTCCATAGTGTAACTATCTCATGATTAGCCACAACATAAGCTTCTTCAAGTTCCAAAGCTTTGCAGGTTTCTTTCAACCCAGCTATTATATCCTTTCTTGACATAGGTCCAGCTGCAACAATGTTACTTCGCATGTATACTTGCACTTCATAGACCAAAACTTAAGGCAAAACATTATCAGGAGTAGTATCTTGAACTTCATTCAAATACAGGTGCCTTGATCAGTAAGCTAGATAAAAATACAAACGAATCTGTAGAAGATTGCGTACAGAAATATAACGCTAGCTGGCACGAAATCACTGATCACATAATGCTGTTCCATATGACACAGCATTTGGTCAAGCATCTTTCATATACTATTGTAGAGTTAACAACAGTTTAAATGACAAGACTAATGAGGATTCTGGAAGGATCATACATATCAATATTCTTCAGAAGGAGTTTCAACACCAGAATCTTTGACAAAAATAAATTTTGACCAATATGCATAATAAAATAATCTTCAAATCAACATCAATACACATCTAAGAAGATAGGACATAACATGAATGCTTTGGCCAACAATATATCAGAGGCATGCACAACGGATATAAGAACAACTAGCCTCATAGAGTGTGAACAGAGAGACTTAACCTCTCACAATAGATCCCCATATGAAAATAGAAACTTCAAGACAAATCAAACTTAAGGACTTAGGAAAAATAAATTTCTCCCCCATAATTCATGAAATCAGAAGAATGTAGTAGAAAATAATTCTACTTAGTCATCATCACACAAGATTCATATACTTCTTCTCAGAACAAGCACTAGCACTCCATTCATAGATAGATAGGCAAGAGATACATACTACTCCTCCTCAGATAATCAACAGGTAGATAATAGGAGATAATCAAATATAATTTCTCCCCCTCAAAACTTGCATACATACACCATAAACTCCCTTACTACTATAAGTCAGATGTCAGAGCATCTGTCTGAGCTTCTTGCATTACACCAACAACATAGACAGTGTTGTCATCAATAATATAATATTAGCCTTATGCATCAAACTTATAACACTTCCCCTCACTTCATGCACATACAAGCAGGAAACATGTTTAGAGGGACATAATCACAGGGTACATATTGCAACTAAGTGCACATGCAGGTGCATAGAAAATCTAGGGCTTAACCCATAAAAGCAACATAACATCTGATGCAAGAGGTCAGAAGTAACACATAAGACCAAAAATCAGCACTACCCTCAAAGTCTTCCACCACCAAATCATCACCTCTATCGTCATGAGCAATCAATTCTTCAACTTCCAGAGTTGGAATAACACGAACCATCAAGAATTTCTTGTCATCCAGAGCTTTACTCATAATCTTGAGGTCATAAATCATCTGTTGTATACTTATCATGGAAGATGTGCCTTAGACAAATGTTAGAGCAATGTCTGCAGCATGTGACTTCTCAAGAAACCTTGGATCTAAAGTAATATATGACTCTCGTTGACTAACCTCATCAGATTGATTACATATCTCAGAATATTGATGGAGTATGCTACAACATAGATGAATTTACTCAACCCTCTTTAGACATCATTGGTGTGTGTAGTTCGCATCCAATTAGCAGTTGCAATTTAGTTCAATAGAGCATACTTTGTAGTTAGCTTAGATGTTGACAATTTTTTCTTCATTGGCCGTTCTTTTACCAAATCACCTCAAACAAAATCCTGCCTGTACTCAGCAATCATAGGATCATCACAGTATTTCCTATGTTCACATTAAAATCCCTAACCAGTTTGACATATCACTTCCCTAAATTTTGCACAGTCGTCATTAAACATGCTTTTTTTTCATAAATAAAATTTTCATCAGGAAGCTCTTTCCTCATGATGGAAAGACACATTATCCAAGGGAACAAATGGAACATTTCTAGCTCTTTTTCTCCATGCTTCTAATGGCTTGACAGATGTGCCAGCATCTGCAACATCATCTTCAACAGCATCTTCTATCAAAATTTCAACATCAGCTTCAATATGTTGTGTACCTATTTCTGAGTATGAGAGACCATGATCCTCTATTTCTACTTCAGTAGTCTTCATCCTCTCATCAGTTTGAGAGACCACAAGTGTATTACCAGACATATTTCCCTCTATATTAGTTTGAGAATCTGAATCATCAGATGCTCTAGCAACTTTCGCAGCACACGACCTAGGGAGGTTAACAACTTCATTAGCATTACCACTTTCAGGTATGGTGGTAGTTTGAGTATTATTTGGAGTTGTTTTCAATACAGGGCTATTTGTGGCCTTTGTGTCAACACCACCATCAACAACAGCTTTTTCAGTATCTTCTAAACGTAGGGTTGAAGCCTCTTGGACAATCTTAATAGGAGAATCAATACCCCTTTTTTTTATCCAAATCTTCTACATATAAGGCTTCTATCACAGCATTGATTATGGAATTAAAGACTTTGTAAGCTATGATATAGGAAGAGTAACCGAGAGTAATTTTTTCAGAGGAGCTGAAATTAAGGAACTTGACATCTTCAAATTTCTTCCCACGGTCACTTATGATCCTTACAAACACATTTTCATCCTTTCTCTTTCCAAGACTTCCAACTTTCAAAGGACCCATCACATAAGCATTTATCTCTTTTATGGTTATGATATTAGAAGTTGTTTGGTCAGATGTTACAGCATTATCTGACACATGTGTCCCTTCATACAATCTATAGTGCTACTTGAGAGGAGATTCCCTCTTACTGGAAACATCAGAGATGATCAAAATATCAAGATGCTTATCAAGAATAATACTTCCGAGCATTGTGGGAATTGGTATTAGCATATTCACCTCCAAACACTTAGCATACTTTATGGATTGATCAAGTATATAAGTGTTAAAGTCATAGGAGGTCTTAGTACCAACAATATGAATAGACTTACCCAGGCCTGTAGATATGTCATAAAGGTGAGAAGTGAACATCCAGTTGATAGCTCGATTTCTGTTAAAAATTGCATATTTCACCGTGAGCTTATTAGATGACAACTTGCCTTTCTTTGGCCAAACTTTGACTTGATTACTAGTGATTGTCTTGCAGATGGGATTGTCATTAACTTCAATCTCAGCCTGAGCTGCAATAATCCTGTCAATTTTCATCTTTCTTGCACCAAGTGCCATACTAATCTTAGTAAGTTGAGTAATCAATTGTTTTCTACTAAGAACAATAATTGTCTTGACAGAAGTACCAGCTAAGTCAACAACATGTGATCTAGACAGCAACCTGTAAACTAAGGACAAAGGACCAGGCCTCTTATAGGGCTCATTAGTGCTAAGCAAAATATCTGGATATTGCTGGAGAATAATACCACACAAGGGAGTGGGAAAGGCTATAGTAAACTTGACAGCATAAGACTTAGCATGCTCTAGAGCCTGATAGTTGATGTAGGAGCCATAATCAAAAGACGTTTTCATACCAACAACATATATGAACTTGGCCAAACCAGTAGCAACATAATTTGAATGAGTAGTTATAGTCCAGTTTTGAGCAGAAATCTTGTTTAGAACGACATACAATAGAGAGAGTTGTGGAGAGGACAAATGTCTAGGCAAATGCTTAACCTTGTTACTTGTGATTGCCTTGCAAATGGTGTCATCAGTCACCTTCGACTTCTTAATACTCAGATCCAAACTAATCTCTGTAAGCTTAGCAATCATTGCCTGCCTACTCATAACACCAGATGACCGGACATAAGTGCCAGCCAATTCATCAGCATGTGGCTGAGACAATAACTTGCAATCCAAAACCAAAGGACAAAGCCTCCTAACAGGCACATCTGAACTAACTAGAATATCAGGATGTTGTTGGAGTATAATACCATACAGCAGAGTTGGAAAGGCAATGTAGAACTTAATAGCAAAAGACTTAGCTTGCTCCAAAATTTGATAATAAATGTAAGAACCAAAATCAAATGCAGATTTAGTACCAACTGCATAGATAAGCTTAGCTAAACCAGTTGCAACAGAATTAGAATGAGTGGTTTGAGACCAGTTATCAGCATCAATTTTGTTCAAAACAATATATAATGGGGACAATTTTGCAGCAGACAAATGTCCAGACCAGTGTCTAAGCTTATTACCTGTTATAGCTTTGTAGATGGTGTCATCAGTCACTTCCAACTCAGGAATGTCCTCAACAGATCTTCCAAGATAGGCATTAATAATTTGAGGAGAGAAGTTGACACATCTACCACGAACAAACACTTGTCTGTACTCATGATTCCTTGAATCATCATAGTCCTCAGAGATGTTTACCACAAATTCCCTTACCAACATGTCATAGCAATGACCCAGATTCTTCACAGTCTTCATCAACCCAGCATATTCCAACACATCAACAAGTTCCTTGCACTTGAACACATCTGTCTTCAGATTCCTCTCCAGTCCAAGCCTTCTATGATAAACAAATTTCCAGCGAGTAGCTCCACTTTCCAGATGAAATGAAACATTATCTAGAGGGGCTGGAGGAATAACTAGAGGAACTTTCATTCCCTTGACAGTTTTTCTAAATGCTCCACCAGATGGGGCAGCATCTGTCTCAGCAATCTCAAAATCAGAATAACTTGAAGGATGATCCTTTCTTTTGAGATTCTTCTTCTTCTGATCAGGCTTGGGAGTAACTTTGCTCCAAGACTTTGGGGGACCAATGGGCTTCTTCCCAGTATCAGCTGTTTTCTTCTTACTCCCTTTGGCACATTCACTAACATTAGATATACTTTTGAGGGAATTGCTCCTTGTTCTAAGAGCAACACCTGTGACAGACATCTTCTCCAAAAGCCTTTCTTCCGGTACATCTTCATCAATATTAACAACATCATCTTGTACCAAATTTGCAGTCTCAACATAACTCACAGTTTGGTGAGTCTCAATTTCTTGTCCTTGAGACTTGGGTGTATTATCATCATGGATACTCACAGAGTTAGGGGTATTTGGAACCACAACAACCTCTTCATTGGCTTGTGTCAGAGATGTCTGAGCATCTGGCACAGCATCCTTCAGCTTATCAGGTGAATTAACAGGATTCTCACCAACAATACTATCAAAATCAGTTTTCTTATTAGCAACAGAAGCAACTTGTTCAACAGAGAAATTTGGCCCATCACCAACTAATTTGTTAGATACCTTAGGATTATCAGTACCTAGGGTCTTAGTAACATCAACAGTGCCCTCAACATTCGTCATGACAGAGTTCTTGACATTGGACCTTTGCTTCCTTTCAATTCTCATAAAAGCTTTCTTGAATTTTCTTCCAAAAATTAAATCTGCACATTCCTCAGTGTCCACAAAAGATGTCATGTTAACCAATCCTCCTTCATTGTCCATATTGCCAGAAGGTTTCTTCCCTTGATCCACCCTTTTAAAACCAGAACTGGTAGAGTAACCATGCTCTGATACCAATTGAAATTCTGGCAACCAGACAGACAAACGCTGTGCACAATGTAAGGACAACTGTCCGAGCACTTGTCAACTCAGAACTTATGAGAGTAAAATAACACAGCGTAGCAAAGCACAAAATAAACGAATCACAGCAGAAAGATAAATAACACAGTGAGTTTGTTAACCCAGTTCGGCGCAACTTGCCCTAGTCTGGGGGATACCAATCCAGGAAGGAAATCCACTAAGTAAAACAAATTCAAAGTCAAACTCCTCGTTTGCACTTCTCACTTTGTAACTACCCGTCTAGACCTCTACCTAGGAACTCCTAGATATGAGAATCTCTGCTCACTTCCTTACCAAACAGTACAGACAGCACTGTTATCAATTGTTCTTTTCGTTTATTGTTTCAAGAGTCACACTCTAAAGACACAACTAACTCCGTACCTAAAGGCTTAGGAGCAGTACACAGTACAAACACCTACGTCCTTCATGTATCAACAATTCAACATGATACAAGCAAGGCTCACAAGTTCACTACTTAACATATAGGCAACGCACGCTTTAGTGAACACAAAGACAACCGACTCCGTACTTCACAGCTTAGGAGTGGTACACAGGCAACTCCATACTTAAAAGCTTAGGAGTGCACACATTAAAGCACAAGGCTTTAACCACGAAACCCTAAAACCCTAAAGACTCCTTTTTGTAAATAATGGCTTCGCTTGACTTTAGGTTTTACATCTTCCAATATATATATTCTGTAAGAACGTGTTGAGGAAGATACATGGGCTTTACAATCCAGCTGGTCCAAAAGAAATCTTGCAATTATATTTTAGAACCATATAATATGTTTCCATAAATGGAGAAACATATTTTATGAAGCAATCAGGGCAAACCGCCACCTCCTGAAGGTTCTACACAACAAGGCGAGACTTAGTGCATAAGTAATTGAGATAAAACTGAAGCAAATCTTTAAAAAGATCTCGCACAAAAATACGCGTACGTCCTGAAGCTGTACGCACATGTTGGAGCATCTGGTCCAGCATCTGTCTAGTTAGCATCTGGTCCAGCGTCTGGCTAGTTAGTGTTTTAGCAAAAATGATGCTAATACACAAAAACCCAACACGTACCTTCTCAGCCGCATTGAATACTTGCTTTGCAACAGTTAACTGACTCTTGACTCTTGAGCTTTTTATCATTTCCTCCCTGAAATTCATATATCAATAGTTCCTATAGATATTTGAGTAATCACTAATGGCCAAGGCACATGGCTATAGATATTTGAGTACAATGCTGTCAGAATATTCTTCTTAACTAAAGAATAAAATATAGTGATTATTGATCTAGTTAGAATATGGCTTTTTTCATTATATAAAATCCTTAGAATTTGAATTTTGCTTCAGTATACAGGGAACCGACTGTGTTCACCGTTAAAGGCAAAAGAAAGAAGAAATATAACAAAACACGTGTAATGCAAAAATAAAAAATAAAATAAGTGTGGCAAAGATGAGAGTGTTATGATGAACAAGAGATACACAACACAAAATAGGATTGGAAACACATTTAAAAGAGAGAAAATTTGGTGGCTGGGACATGAACCATTGCAACATTTGTAAAGAGGATTAATCAATATGGAGAACATTTGTAAAGAAACAAAAAAAAAAACACATTTTTGCAAACTAAATTGGTAAAATTGAGATTGATTATTTAGAGAATTACCAGAAGGAATCCTCTTCTGACTAATCCGGCGAGCGATGAGCATCTGATGACGATCGAAGAGTTGAAAAATTTCAGTCATACTTCAAATCTACTTCTGCAGAACTTGATTATCATCTGCTAAAGAATGCAGAAGCTTTGCAACCATATCAAGTCAACTCTTTCACCACAAATTAATCTCAACCTCTCAAATCTCAACAACCACAATCAACTACTACTATTACCAATACTACACCCTCTTCGTAAAAAACTCTATTTTGATCTATATTACTCTCAAAAGTCAAATCTACTTACATTCTAGTCCTTTCCACATTCTTCAACACACCCAAAACCCATTCTCAATTTAAAATCAGATATTTGCAACCAACAAAATACTAAGAACAAATAAAACTCATTCATCTATCTAATACCATGAATTCACAACACAACCATTACTTTCAATACCACAAAATCAAAACTCCTCAAGACCAAAATATAAAGGTTTGCAAACTGAAAATTAATAACAAATAAATAAAACCAACAATAGAGTTGAGAAAGAAATAAAAAGTTACCGGCAAAAGAGAATAAGATGAAGACTCGTTGAACGAAGGCGATAAAGCGGAACCGACACGAACGAACCAACACCAGAAACGAACAAACACCAGTAAACACGTCGAATCAGAAACGTCGAGAACACCAAAATGAATCGAACGAAACTGATTGTTGAGAACACGAACACAAACGAACCAGCAATGAATCGAACGAACCAGCAGTGAAACGTTGAGAAACCAGAACGAATCGAACGAACCAACAAACACGGACCAGAATCAAACGATATGAATCGAACGAACCGAACCAGCAAGCAAACGTTGAGAAACCAGAACGAATCGAACGAACCAGCAAACTACGAACAACAGAATCAATCGAATCCAACACCAGTAAAATCGTCGAACCAGAATCAATCGAACACACGAACAGCAGAACACGGTAAACTCGAACACCAGAATCAATCGAACAGCAGAACACGAACAGCAGAACGGTAACAGCAGAACACGAACACGAACATGGTAAACTCGTCGAACCAGCAAACACGAGGATTTTGAGGGGTTTTGGGAGAAAGGTAACAAATTGAATCGATCGATTTTTTGGGGTTTTGGGAGAACGATAACAAACTGCAATTTTGTGGGAGAACCAGCAAACACGATAGATTGGGACTTTTGTTCTATTCTATTTGCTTTTGGTGACGCATAGAAATTAGGGTATATGAGAGGGTTTGTTTTGTGACTGAATTACTTTTCCTAACGGTGACAATTTTCACTGTAGGGAAAGAGTTATAACAATATTTTAACATTATTACAGAAATGCCACCGCGTCATTTTTCCTTTCAGGTAAATATTCACCTGATGTGAAATGTGTTGTATATTGCCATTTCCTTTCAGGTGAAATATGCACTGATGTGAAACCTATTATAAATTACCTTTCACATCAGATATTTGAGCACTGATGTAAAATGTGGTAAGGAAATGTGATATTTGTACCTTTGATTTTGCCTAGCTTGTTTTGGTTGTTGGATTTGATTATGACTCTATAATGAATTTGTTGTGGAAGAGCTTCTATTCATCGCATCAATATTCATATTTATATTCAAGTTCAAATTCATATTGTTGATAAGTTAGTGTTAGTGAATGTGGTGAATTGATATTGTTATATAGTATAGGAAGTAGCAAATTGGAAGTGAAGTGTTAATTGGTTTATATAAAAAGACAAAGAGAGTGATTTTTGTAATTATTTAGTTAAAGGTTCATACAACATTATATCAGTAAATCATAAATCATTAATTAATATTAATCAAAATGGAGAGGGATGTTGTTAGTGGTGTGACCATGAAAGTATACAAATAGTGTTCCAATTTCAGTTTCAAGTATTTGTCTTCAACTTCACTCTCGTGTGACCAACCTTTTTATGTCTTATGTATCTTTTGGAGAATGAAGTACCAAAGATTCTGATGTGTAGCCTAATGACTTACCAAATTCAAGCTTTCCACAACCTACCCAAATGGCAAGAGGTGGAGTGAGTTTTGTGTTTCAACTAAGAGAAGGTATGTTAACCCATCATATATTGTATAGGGTGGCACTCTGAAGGTTTGTCCAGTGGCATTATTGGATCAGTGAAAGGTGAGATTGCTATCGAATTAAGCTATTTAGAAAAGCATATGGTCGTTCTATTATATATCTCAATTGCTATTTTATATGTGAAATATAATTTACAAGTATTTAAAATCTTTTGGATGAACTTGAAACACATTCAAAACTAGGCAACATCTATATTTGTTCATTATGGTGGGGTCAGAACCACTAATCATGATTTGTTTGTAGAGTATGATGTTTTTTTGACTAATTATGGTGTCCTACCGCATATAAAAGTGTAAAGAAATATTTCTTTGTATTTTACTAGTGTCTCTCGGCCCGTGCGATGCACGGTTTCGCTTATTATTGAGAAAAACAATAAAAATTAAATTAAAATTAAATAAATAATTAATATTAATATTTCATCCAAAAAATTGATGATACAAAAAATATAGTAAATATTAAATATCACATTTCGATTATGACTCCGTATCTTAAATTAAAGAAAGACAATATTCTAATGTCATTGAACCTAGTCACTTAGTATACATATAAAGACATAATTGTATTATGAATATTTGTTTTTCAAATATTTGATTTTTTTTTTGTTACAATACTAATAAGAGAGAGAGGAAAAAGGAAATTATTTTTTAAGGAAGAAAGTTTCAGCCATGTCGCTCTAAAAAATATCAAAGAGTCCTTCGTGAGAAAATGCATGAATTATGCGATTAGAATCTGAAAAGGCTTCAAATTGGCTAAGAAACCTATATAATTGTTTTCCTCTCGGAGGGTGTGGCAAAGTATAGTATTACTTTTATAAAGCAACTTTTTAATGTCTTGAATCAATACATCATAAACATGATAATTCATATTGGGACCTATTATGATAAATATTTGATTGCTTAAGATTCAAATATCAATTCAACAACAACAACAATAAAAATAATAATAATAATAATTAATTTTTAAATATTTTTATTATTTTAAATACATTTTTGAGATATATTTTTTGTTGAAGGTATTTTGACAATTAAGTAACATAAAGAAAGGATGAATTTGAATTTGAAAATGATAAACAAAAAAAATCATTATTATTATACTTCAGCACACTAAATGTTTCGATTATATAAAATTCTTGCCATACACACTAATTTTTCTAATGAATATCTTCCACTTAGGACCAGCTATCACTTATGAAACCTCCTTCATCTTCCTTAGCTTACAACCCCACCAAGAATCTTCCTTTTGCTCCGGTAGACCTTTACTTTCATCATTGCCTTGCCACCATCTCAACCCTAAGGACATTTTATCTAAAGTTACATATGGCAATTAGCATCAAATTATTATTATTATTATTATTATTATTATTATTATTATTATTATTATTGTTATGTGCTAGAAGCCAAAGATGCGAATGCACACTAAATTTGATTTTACAATCTTAGTCTATATAGAGAATAAAATAAGCAATCATCAAAAATTCAAAACAGAACAAAATATAAACAGCTAAAACTATGTTAGCTGTGAGGGACACAAGTAGTTTGCATAAATCTATAGGTTCAAACCTCATAGTTGCCACTATCAACATTTACTACTATAAGAGAATTCAACTATGAATTGGGGCTGCAATGTTTATTTATTTTATTTTTTTTTATACTTTTGTGACAATTGAGGCTGCATCAGTCTCATTTTACAACAATGTTGTCATTATGAATGATTACTTCACAACCGCAAATTTAAAATCAGCATGAAAGTCATGAGTAGTTTACACAAGCATATACACTACTCACAAGTTTAAGCAATCATAGTTTTTGATATATACTACGCTCAACTGCGGTTTTAAAAATAATCTGCTGCCGCAACAGCAAAGTTTTTTATGTCTATACAACTGCAATTGAGGCCGCATCAGATGCATTTGACAACTATTTCTGCTATATCAAGGATTGCAACCCTACCACACTTTAAAACCTTGATTTTAAGCAATATGAATGTCCTATTTATTTAACACAAAGCATATATATACCACTCACAAAGTCATAAGTCATCATTAAGGCAAAGAAATGGTCATTGATTAAGTGGTGATTTACCTCAAACCTATTCTTGTTCTCTTCAAGCCTTAGGTTTCAATCTATAAGCTATCCAAACAGTCTCACAATTCACAAGTGTTTAGGCTGGTATATTAACTCAAAAACTATTAGCGATATAGCTTCTTTTTTTTTTTGAATCGGCAAAATTTTATTATCATTAAAAAGCAAAAAATTCATGGCATAAGACATACCAAAGAATTCTGCTAGGTTACAAACAGAAAGAGGGAGAAACCCCCACCCTGAAGCTACTGCCAAAACAAAAGAAAAATGGAAACCAAAACATCCTCATCTTTCTAAGCACTGCAGCGGCTCCACTATCCATTCATATAGAAGACATAAAGAAGAGGGCTTAGCATGGTTCAGCCACCACCTCCATGACCACAACTTGATCTCCTCCACAACTTTTGCAACCGAACCCTCCCCTTGCTCAAAGATAACCGCATTCTGCATCTTCCACAAAGCCCAAACAACTGCCTTCCAGATCTTTACCAAACCTTGTTTCTTTTTTTTCTTCCCTTTAGTCCCTTAAAAAAGATTCAGAACAGAACAGATTATGAGGCAAAGAAAACAGATTATGAGGCAAAGAAAAGTCCAAACGAAGGCAACTGAACACCTCGACCCAGATTTTCCTATCAAAGTCGCAATAAAGGAAAAGGTGCAGAACTGATTCTGACTTAGTACCACACCAGACACTAAAGTGGTCACTTGCTGGGAGCAGAATGTTTCGCCGGAGCAGATGTTGTCAATTAGTGATATAGCTGATTACAGCTTATCAGAACAGTTTATAAGAGCTTACAGTAGAATAGCTTATTGCAGATTATCAAAATAGCTTATCAGCTTATCAGAATAGCTTATTAGTTCACAATAGCTTATCATGTAAAAGAGCTTTCACATTGAGTGTTAGTTTAGTGTGTGTGCTTAGTTGGCACTAAGGATAAGCTTTGTTAGAATCCTATAAATAGCATCTAACATCACTTTATCAGATTAGCTTGTAATGAAAATTCAGTGATCAATAAGCAATGATACTCTGTTCTATAGTTTTCTATTAAAAACTCCAATCCAAATAGGGTCATTATTTTCTACTAATTATGGGTTAGGTGAATATATATGAGATGAAAGTACCTTCTCAGGAGTGATATCATTGAAGATGTTCACTATACCGGCATAGAACATGGTAAGTTGAGGAGCAGATGCACACGCAGATGGTTTCACGCTGTTTAAGAATCATATATCAATTAGAGACAAACAGTTTCGTTGCATTCAAACCATTTCTTGGAAGAAAAAAAAATACTTGAAGCATAAAACTAAAATTACCATGGTTCAGCCAAACCAGCAACAGTACCAACAGACGGAAAAACTAAATGAGGTTTTGTAAAAGGTAATCCCCCAAGTAATGGTTGCTTCACATTAGCACCGTTCATATTCTGACCAAAAGCTGCAAAATGATTCGTTAGGAACGGATGTCCCGCGGAAACCGAAATTGCTTGATTGGAAACTGAAAACATCTTCACATCAGGTGGACGATTCATATAATTCACATCATGTCGTACATGATAAGGAAGTGGGAAAAAAACGTCAGATTATACTTATTGCAAGGAAGATCAAATGTATGAGAACAACAAACATTATATGTTGCAAAACATCCTAAAAATATGTTCGGATCTGATAATTGACTTCATACAAATCATATTCCAAAAAGGCTAGTATAAGTAATAAATATCATCGCTTCAAAAAAAAAAAGTAATAAATATCATTAAAACACCGATCTGAACACACTCTAATCAACCAATCCAGAAATTGTGAACTTGTTTTAATCACTTAAATTTAATGAATTCCATATCCTGATAAAAACAATGTAGTCCTAACTTCACAATTATGAAGAAGTAAACTAAAATTGTGAGAAAGGGTATAGTATACTCAAACCTCTATGAAACCAGAAGATGTCATTTTAGTCTTTTCTTCTTCAGAAACATTAAAAGGCATCGAATATGGATGAGCCGCGACTTTGTTCAAGAAGGGCCATTTTAGTACTGAAACTTTTGTAAAACCTACACATATGCACAAACGAACAATCTTTGGTCATGCTTTACTTAACTTCCGACTTTTTGCACTTCTTGAAATAACATCAGATTTTAATATAATACTTAATTGTTTAATTAACATTAACAATTTTGTAATTGACATTTTTTTTTACAATCAAAAGCTTAATTCGTTTCAATAATCAAATAAATAGAAATACATCGAAGAATGTTCTCAAAAATATGGCGATTAGACATGGAATAGGCCGCTCTAGCTAAAGAGTGAGCAACCGAATTCGCTTGACGCCGAATAAACTTGACCTCAATATTTGGATTTAACAATAACAAAGACTTTATGCGATAAATCATCGAACTAAACTCTGATGTTCCTGCGTGTCTATTGGATAAAGCATCAACCACACATTTGGAATCACTTTCAAAGATGACATGAGAGAAGCCTCTTTGTTGCATTTCACCCATTGCTTCAATAAATGTCATTGCTTCTCCTTCCACTGTCTTGAGTTTACCTTGCATAAAGTTGGTTCCTGTAAGTATGAAGGCCCCCTTTTGATCTCTAGCACACCATCCTCAACTTGTTGCAGATGCTGAGTCGAAAAAGCTTGCGTCAACATTACACTTAACAAAACATGACGGTGTGGTTTCTGCCATTGCTGGACTGATACGAATGACAGCTGTTGTTCGGTTCTGTAAGGATCACCTAGGAGACCTTGCAACATCGCCCATTCCTACCACACATGAGTAGCTTGCATTCCAATTTGCTGAGCACTTATTTTGCTATTATTCCAAACCACATTGTTACGGTTTTGCCATATGCACCAAAGCAATACCGCCATCTTTCCTGCCAACTGCATATTTCAGACCTGCATATATTAAGAATCAACGTACATATATTAATACATGGCTGCAGCACATTAATAAAGCCCATGGTAGTCCAAGCTTCCTTGTTTCCTACACATTCAAAGAATAAGTGGCCTTCTTCCTCCGGTTATAATAACAAAATGAAGTGAAGTTGTATTTTAATGAAGTGAGGTTAGTCAAAGTAATAGAATATATCAAGCTCAAACAAAATGAATAATGCCAAATGAAACCATTTTCATCATGAGATTCTACTTTTTATACTAATTCAATACAGTGGCAAAACAGATAATGCAATCCCCATGTTCATGAAAACAAATATTGTGGATCCAACAATATCACAAGGGACCAAGTCTATAAGAAATTGAATAGAACTAAATTGAGCCTCAAACACAAAACACAGTTACATTACCATTCAAAATATAAAAAGGAGACTTAGTTCATAAAAACACTTGAGCTACAAATTTAACTTGGTTACTGAAACCACACTAACCCCAAACTGTGGGAACTAAAATCTCACTATATAACCATACATACTGTTTTGGTGGCAAGAAATTCGTCCATTGATCCTAACAACGGCGAAGAGCAAAGAGTTACATAAACCAACACGAACAACCACCCACATCACTAATTATTCATGACTAATATTATAAATAAAACACCACATACAAAGTAGAAACTACCATACTAAACTTCTCCTATTATTCAGCTAACTGGAAGGGCATTAATCACTCAAAAGTTCGTTAATTAACATTAACGAAAAAAAACAGTACCGATTCAATAATAATTCATTCTCATCAAAAGTTTTAGAAGAATTACAATATGTGGGTATACCCCAGCATCACATTCTTGGTATATGTTTTTGTTCAACCCCACCCCTCTATTGAAGCTCCGTCACCGCCGCAATAGAAGCTTCGTCGTTCCATCACCACCGTATCACAAATATGTTGTCCATCTCTGTTCGACACCATTGAAATCTATTGCAGCTTCGTCATGGCCAAAATAGAAGCTTCTTCGTTCTTCACTGTATTGCACTGTTGTCGATCTCAATCTCCACCCATTTGCTTCATCTGCAACAGAACTCAATAGTTTCCGACCGGAAAGAATTGAGGAACTTAGGGATATCAAACTGATGCTATATGCGTATGCTTATCATTCTATATCTATTTATCTATTTATACATACATGATTGGAGAAGAAAAAACCAAAATTGGATTTCAAAAAGAATCAAACTAAATACATCAAAATAATCTAACTCAAGTTCACAAAATAATCAACGCACTTAAAATTACAATCAAACAATTACATCAAAACAATGCCCCAAATCGAAAAACAGAATCACATCACTAATAATACCTTCTTATCTAAATTGAATTTGGTTCAGAGGGGTTAATACACGAAGGAACCTTCTACAGATGAAGCACGCGCACTTTGATGTTCCAATTCTCCATACTCGGCAAAACTTCAAACAAATCGTCATAACAGAAATCGGAAGATGATTTGGACATTTTTGAGTTCATCAAACCTGAGATATCTGCTCAACATTCTATTACTATTTATAGCCACCAACCCCATTTGAAATTCAAATCAATTACATTCAATGGGGGGAAAGTTCCCACCGAAAACAAACCCTAAAACAATATTGCAGGCGAGACACGCGTGAAGAAGAGAGTAGCTGAGAAAAACAAATTTTCATTTCCATTTAATTAAACAACTTAATGACGTGGCATGTACCCATTCCTTGGTTTTTAAACAGCACAGTGCATAAAGTGGAGACTTTGTTGTCAAGATTATGGATTTTCATTAATTTGCATAGTGAAGTTTCCTTACTTTGAGTTCCCTAAGTTTTAAATTCAGGAAGGAAACACTACAACAAATAAGGCATGCGGCGGCGGTTGCGAGGGCATACAGCGGCGGTTCTAACCGCCGCTAAATGCATACAGCGACGGTCGACCAAGGGTCCCAGAAAGAGGCGTCGCTAGGTCATGTAGCGGCGGTTCTGAGCAACCGTTGGTATAACCGCCGCTAAGGCATTCAGCGACGGTTGACTGGGCTTTTGCGGCGGTTCCTAACTGCCGCTAATTGTCTTAGCGTTGAAAGTTTTTCTGAGCATACAGCGGCGGTTCCAACCGCCGTCGCTATCATCTTTACCTGCTATTTAGGAATATTTGTGTTTGCGACGGTTTAAAATCGCCGCTAATGGACATTGCGTTGTAATTTTTATTGCACATTTAGCGGCAGTTAGAACCGCCGCTTTTTTTATTTCTCACTTTTTTTTTTCCACTTTTTTTGTTTCCCTCTTTCTTTGTGCTGGTTTCCCACTATTTTTTACTTCACATTTTTTTTGTCTATATTTTCTTTTTTTTTCTGCACAATTTTTTTTATACGATTTTATTTGTTTCCCACATTTTTATAATGTAATGATATATAAAATATATCATTGCATTTTATTTTTACATTCAAACAAAACAAGTCAAAAAAATAATAAAGTAAACATTATAAGAAATTTTATATAATCCAAGTATTTCCAAATATTAATGTTTCCCAAATCACTTCAAATACAAAGTAATTCAACCTTAAGCAAAATATTATATTATCAAATCGTTCACATCTAAAACATCCTTCAAAAGATATCAATGTATTTCAAAATATACTAAAGTGCTCAACCAAACTACTAAAGTACTCAAGAACCATCTTAATCAAGTGTTTCATGATTAGCTGAAGAAGAAGGTCTGAAACCTGAAATTTAAACCCATAAAAAAATGTATTAAAATGTATTTCATGATTAAAAAAAAAAACCTTACATCAGCATATGTCTAACACATATATCTCACGTACGTTCTTATAACTAGAGTCATCCTTAGCCTTAATTTTTCTTCTTATAGTACTAAAATCCATAGGCTATTCAACGACCTAGGAGACGAAAAAAACAAAAAAATTGTGTTTAGAAGAAGAGTTAACATAGTAATATGATATAATAAAGAGATTACAAGCTGAATTACTATTAGTATCATAAAAATATTCATTTTTAAAGTGTCATTTATCTAATTAAGATAATTATAGTCTAAGTCAATAGAAAAGCTGAAAAAAAATAAACAAAATACCTGAAAATGATGCAGCCCAAAACCTTCAACATTTACGGGATCCAAAAATAGCCTTGCCGATTTGTGCTGAGTTATCTGAGAAAAAGCAAATGCATCACTATCAGACTTCATAATTAAATTCTCAATTGTGTCTACCATCAAAGCTAGTTGATTGATGGTAAAAGGTAGGATGATAAGTTTCTAAGTAAATTTCAATTCTGAGATATTGAAATGTTAACAGTATTCATCAATTCAAGTCCAATTAAAGAATCCAAAATAACATTCAAATAGCATAAAACAATTTGCATAAGTACTTGCACTTGCCTTGGTCAATATTTTGCAAAAGTGGTGCATGACTTCGCTTTGCAATTCTGTTGAACCACGTTGCATAGCATTCTCCACGGATCAGAAATGCTAGATTGGTTAAGAAGATTACAATATGATAGAAATAAATCTTCTTTTTCTTGCCATAACAAGGAACATTAATCAACAAAATATTTGACAACCTTTAAAAGAAACCCATACAAATGTAAAGAACAAAACATGATAGAAAACTAATTCTTGCACTAAGAACAAAACATGACAGAAGACTCAACACTTGTACCCCGGCAACATCTAAAAGACAAACATAGTTTTAACCACTAGGATTGGGTTTCTAGGTTAGGGTGCATAACTCATCCCCTGTCAATTTATTACATAGTTTTTTTTTCTCTTCAATGGAATATCAATGATATTTGACTGTAACCAAACAAAATTGATATTTGACTCTGCTGATTCCTAAATATGGTTATCGAGAAAAGTAAATCAAATTTACCAATTCGTTGAGAGCTTTGCTAAATTGCTAAGGGATAATTTAGCATGTCATTTTGTTGAACCATTAATATCTATACATGTGTTAGAATGTATTATAATAAGAGACAAATGGAGTATTTTCAACTCCAAGTCTTCCTTCTTCTGTTGCAATTTAGAGTTGTCATGTATTTTCCTTTCTAGAGACAATTAAAAACTTGATTTCATTACTTTTTATGATTTATAATAAAAATTGCTATTACTGTTTTCTTCGTTTTCTTTTCTATAATGTTGGTTTACTTAGATGTCTCTTGTCTTGAGTATGCTTTTTATAGGCTACTACATTTGAAAAAAGGTTCCTCAACCTGACATAATTTAAATTCAACTAATCTAGAGACCTTTATACCTTATCAGTAGTGATATGAGGTTGTATCATTCTTTTCCCAAATAAAAAACGAAGAGTACTAGTTCTAACAAAATAATAACAAAACTGATTCAAAATTCATATAGTAGAGTTTGGTGTTGATGCATCAATCAAAAACCAGAAAAAATGCTTCCTCTAATCCTTTAGTTACGTGAAGGGCAAAAAGCCAAAAACAAAGAGCTTTAAGATATCTAATTAAGTTCTTAAATCATAAATGTCTTGATGAACTGATCAATACAAATACAAGTCAAGTCCATATATTATAGGAGAACAAATCACATAAAAGATGGTAGGCAATAAAAGTTCAAGTAACATCATCTTGCATATTCCTACATGAGATGAACATATGATAGGCAATAAGGTAGATAGTTCCCCTGCAGATTGCTTCATGAGATGCAATCAAGATAAAAATACTACAATCATAAAAAGAGCTTAGCAATTGTGACATCAACTACAGTTACTAAACAAATTCATTATAAAACAAACATGATAAGATAATCATAACAATAGATATATTTCTTTAAAAATACAGAGGAGGTACCTGTGCATTACAAACCATTATAGGGAAATCATTTTTTGTTGATGAACATTACAAAGCTCTCAGGACAAGGCAAGTAAGTACTTGTACCTCCTTGTACGTGACAGAAAAAACAAAGGTTCTAACTGCTCGTGCTTGGACTCCACGTGCAAAGGTATCAACAAACTTTGGTCCTAGTTCTTTTGCAAGAGGACCCTTGATCAACTTCAACGACTCTATGGACGTTGCAGCATCGTGCAATCACTGCAGATAAATACCAATCTCACAAAATATCATGCGTTAGAACAGAATAAATGACACAAATTATATAAAATAATTGAAACACTAAATTAGACTTGAATTGGTTTTAGAAAAAAAGGTATGTGACTGAGACTGTGTTAGTTGTATTCGATAGCAATTCAATGTAATATCAATGAAGGAGAAAGTAGGAATCAGCATGGACTGAGTACAACGAAGATAATATGAACACCAACCTGCTATACACTCAAAACAGAAATTGTAGAACACGAACAGATGCAGAACACGAATGCGGAAAAACCAGATTAAAGAACACAAATGAGCGCAAAACACAAACGAAACAACAATCAAACATGAACGAACTAACAATCAAACATAATCGAAGCAAGAATCAAACACAAACCCGCGCAAAAATTACAGTTTGAAATCGAACACAAACACAAACGAACAGGATACATATAGTCGAAATCCTTTAACGAACGAACAGGGTTTGGAATCGCAGAACATATTAACGTGGGAGAGGGATTCAGTGAAACAAGGTTTGTAATCTAGAAACTATAGAAAGTTTTTAGGTTACACACATATGAATAATTTAGGGTTTGTAGATTACAACACTGTTAACATAAACAAAAATTGATATTTAAAAACAAATAAATAAAAAGTTAGGGTTTGTAGATTACACACATCTGAATGAGTAGCCTCTCCTATTTGGAATCAAATAGAAATTGATGCCTTCAGCGGTCTTTATGTTCCAACTAAGGGAATATGGATTGAAATTTGTAGTGCTTTTAATCCATATTCCCTTTATAATTGCCTTCAGCGGTCTTTATAATAGGCTAAAAAAAGCGCTATAAAAGCCCTTTTTTAATCCATAAGCCCTTTTATGTTCCAATCAAATAGATTACACCCATAGAACACCAGAGCTTGTCATGCGATATAACATGCAATTTCACCAAAATGATTAAAGATACTACTAAACAAATTATCTTATTCTAAATAATGAAACATTCACGCATATTACATAGTAAGAACTAAGAAATGTGAAATAACATTCAGTTTTCCATCTTATGGTTTTGAATCAGGGCCTATCATAAATTTGTTAATAGGACACCCACATTTGTCTGCTATTCAGATGTCTATCTAGTCTTGAGTGTAAGGACTGTGTTGGAAAATATAGCTGCGTTTATTGCAGCCTCTATCATTCTCATTGTCCCGGGTGTGATGAAATCCCGCATCTACTAGAGATATGGCCAAACTAATGCTTATAAACTTGGACAATCCTTACTCCTTCAGCTAGCTTTTGGGAGCCACTAAAGTTTGAAAACATTCCAAAGGCTAATTTTTCTACCTAGAAGAAAATTGATGCATCAACCAAGCTGTGAAACGCAATATGATAAGTTGTGAAACTGAAAAATATTGAACAACAGGGAGCCACTAAAATACTACAACCATCAACCAATGACTATACTGATTATGGAAATATAAACTTAAAGAAAAGAGAAAAAAAAAAGAAGAGAAAAAACAGTGAAAAAGTGGAATCATATGCTTTATAAAGTAAACATTGTATTGCACCCTGCTAAATATCTTTGAAAATCAGACATATACTTAATATCATACTGTACCATTTTGGAATCGAATTCAATATTAAGCTAGACGGTAATTAATAATAATAATTCTAGTTGTAGTTGTGGGTATAATTCATATTTAGGGAATCTAGGCAAGTTAAAACTAATGGTTAATCTATATTTAGATACTTTAATGTATACTCAAACACTAACTAAATCCACAATAATTCTATGTTTGCCTAACTACCTCTTGTCTAATTGAAAATCTGTTAACAAGAACTTCATCAATAAATCAGAATTGCAACTCTAAATATTATAGGTGTCTTTGCCCCTTAATTTTTTTAGTTAATTGGATTTAAGGATGTTGATAGTACCAAAAGATTATATAAAACCAACCTTTATTAGGTGCTGCACAATAGTATTATAACACAAACAACCATTGTTCTATAGCCATGAGAATAAACATTTTCTCATGATCCATACATGATATAGTACATGATGTCAAACCCTTCATATTCAGGATCATTTTCCTTTATATTTTTTTTCACTAACTGGTGCAAACTATCTTCCTCTCTTTTTGTTTTTTTGATAGGAAACTACCTTCCTCTCTTTTTACACTAACTGGTGCAAACTATCTTCCGCTATTTAACAAATCATTGGCGATCAATTTTATGTCTTATGGCCTTAAAAAGCGCCAATGAAAGCCTACAATGACTTAGGAAAGGTATCCAACAACCAATTTCATCTATCAAATAGCTTTGGCACATAGCATAGATTATCTAATTAAGACCATAATTATGCCCCAAATATCCAAATGTTAAATTATAGGGGGTTTTAGATATGTCAGTACTTTAGTAATGAAACCTCTGTCAAAGGAAAATTTCCCACAAAAACATGCTTTGGCACTAAATATTGGGCACAAGTGTGAACATGAACTTAAGCTGAATGTTATTGAAAAATAAGAATTTTCACATTGTGGCAGTAATTTTTTTTAAAAAAGAAAAGCACCAGGTTAAGTGTGATTCAACAAAAAAAAGGGGATATCAACCAAAACAAAGAAAATAAATCATAGCTTCTTCCAATGTCCAAAAGCCTAAGATTAATCAATCAATTAACAATCAATGTAAAAAATAGGGGTTAATTGAATGACTTACCTTGGTGAGAAAGGTGTCCAAGCGGAAACGATAATCAATGAGCAGAATAAGGGTTTTGGGAAATTGAATTCGACTGTAACAAATTGAATAGGGGTTTTTGGCTCAGTCGTTGTATTCGACGGCTACAACGACACAATCCATCTCTACACCTCTCAGCCGCGCCCTCCCTTGGTTTCCTCCGCCGTCATCACCTTCCTCGCTATTTTCGATGTCGACGACTCCGTTCACCAGGCTAGAGCGTGGTTCAAGTGAACTCGTTGGGGAAGAGGATGGATATGTTCGATTGGGGAAAGAAGAATAAAAGATGGGTTCGATATAGATTGGGAGAAAGAAGGAGAGACGAGACAGAGATGTGAAGAGGAACAATGGAGAAACATGATGACACGAGATCATATCGTATTTTTGGCTTAATTTAAGTGAATTTTAATTGCATTTGCATATGTATTTATTTTATTTATGTCTTTTTATATTATAATTTGATTTATTTTTACTTTTGTTAAATAAAATAGGCCGGAGAAGAGAATTGAGCAAAAAGTGTCAAAAACGTAGCAAAAAGGGTGCAAAAACCCAAATTCGCGCAGCCCACAAAGGAGCCGGGCAAAAATGAGCATTGGCCCATTTAAGCCCAGTGGCGAGCGCCACTATGGTGGTGGCGAGCGCCACCCAGTGCAGCCCAAAGTGGCGAGCGCCACACAATGGGTGGCGAGCGCCATACAATGGGTGGCGAGCGCCACCAAATGAGGAAAGCCCACTGAAACTGAATTTGCGTGACGTGGGAAAGAGGCATTCGTCTGATTCGTTTTCTGTTCCTAATCGGATGGCTATCAGATAAAATCAAAAGAGAATTTATCTTTCCTTAATTTGTGGATCGTAGAAGCCAAAACTCTCCTATAAATAGAAACCAAAATCTCAGATCCGAATACGCCTTACTTTCTTTATTTTCAGTCAGTTTATATTTCCAGTTATAGTAACTGTAACGGTATTTCCACACCGGGAATCCGTTTTCAGTTCTGTTTTCAGTTTCCTGTCAAGAATTCTGTACCGATTATTTATATCAAATTTATTCAGCACTTTGTTCCAGGTTTTTATTTAATGTTTTTATTTAATTATTTATTTATGTTTAATTTAATTTTCTGTTTTTCTTTGTTTAATCTCTTAATTATGTCCAGCTAAATTTCCTAGATATCGGTATGTAAACTAATTCTCCGAAGGGGATTTAGTAATGATTTAGCGCGCGCATTTATTAAACTATTTTTCTGATTCAAATTCCTAATTTAATACAAAGCTTTTGAACGAGAGTAAAAGAAAGCAACTAAGGTTAAAATCAATAGAGCGAGAGTTTGAGGTTTTAACTAGATAGTAGGAATTTGATATTAATCTTTGAACGAGCGAGAGCCACGTTAGGATTAATTAGAACTCATTGATTTTCAAAATATACCTTCGAAGCTAAGGTGGTAGAAAAGTGACAGTAAAACTCCTGGCTTAGAAAGTATGGTTTTTATCAACCTAATGAGAGTGTGAGGTTTAGACCTTTAAATTGAGAAAGTTCTTCTGATAAATAAAACCTTTTTCGCGCGCTATTGATTCAATAAATCCCCGATGGTTAATTAAGTTACATACCGATATCCGCTTTTATTAATTAATTAATTTCTTTAATTAAATTTCTTTAATTTTAAATTCTAAAATTCTAAACAAACCCCTATCTGATAGCCTTAGATTTACACCGTGACAACGGATTACGGTAGTTCAACTATTGGTCCCTGTGGATTCGATATCTTTTAAAACTACACGACGAGACTGTGCACTTGCGGTCAATCAAATCTATTGAAACACAAATTGTCGATCAAAAGATCGATGAAATAAGTTTTTATTTTAATCTTGAACTCTGTTTTTATTTATCATTTATATATTATTTATATTTATTACTATTATTTATCAACCAAGATGTCACAGGTTCGACACCCACTAGACATAAATTTTTTATTTATCTATTATTTTACTAATTTAACAATAGTGCTTAAGTTATTAAAGAGAATGATCTTTAATAGCACTTTTTCAAAAATACGCAAACAGCGGCGGTTTACAACCGCCGGTAATCAGAAAACAAAAAAAAAATGCAATCAGCGGCTGTTCGGAACCGCCGGTAAAATTTTCCAAGTGTGACGGTGCATTTAGTAGCGGTTTAAACCGCCGCTAATGCACTCGTTCCTGCGACAGTTGTTAAACCGCCGGTAAATTTGTCAAGCGGCCCGCCGCTATCCAACCGCCGCTGTATTTTTTTTTCTTGTAGTGAAAGAAGATCATCTACCACAGAGTCCAGTGGTGCTAGATGAAACTCATCATATTAAAACCCATAAAAGACAAGTTGCCCAAGCTGTTATTGCTCTATCTTCATTGTGTCGTTGGTGTCTAATTAGAACACTGCTTCTCAAGAGCCTGTGTAATTTTTCTTTTCATAATCTGTTGGTATGATAAATCTTAACATAATCTAAAAAATTATGATTTTTTTAATCTTGCAAAGCTTATTATTAACCTTATTAAATTTCCATATATGATATACAAAAGTGAATCAACATTTTAGTTCATGGCTTAGTAGTGCTTTTATAATTGTTACTCATCATTGTCTTTGTTTTTGACAATTTCATGCAAGAGAAAAAGAGAACACAGATTCAGCTACATTCTCTCTTCATCTTCAATTCAAATTCATGGCTTCAAAATTGTTGCTCGTCATTGTTTTTGTTTTTGGACTTGTTGCTGCTGCTGAACAAAGAAGATAAGAAGCACTGTGAGTAATCACTTTTGATTGTTAAAATGTAATAGGTTTATGATTGTGTTATTGCAAGTAGCGATCTAGATATGTGTTGCTACCATCATCTTTTTTGTAATTTCCTAGATATGTGTATATATGGGTATGACCGGCTTCTATTGTGATGCAATGACTAGTAGATAGATATGGATATATATTGATATATACTACCTCAGTTCATTTTTATTTGTCATTTTAGAAAAAAAAGATCAAAATAGGAGAGTGTATTTTTGCACCTTATTTACCTATTATGTCCTTTTTAAAAAATATATCATATTTTTAATCCAACAATAAATTCCTACTTTTTCACAAACATTACCTATTTCCAAAAAAATTGTAACAAACTTTATTTAAATTCAAACAATATTTGTATACTATTAAAAAGTTATAGTGTTTCAACAAAAAAAATATACAAAATTTAGTCAATAAAATTAAATAGGAAAGAAGGTATAATCGGCAAGATATAACCTAAATTGCCAAAACGACAAGTAAAAAGGAACACATATTTTTTTCTAAAACAACAAATAAAAAGGAACGGAGGTAGTATAATTTAGATGGTGCAAAACTAAACGTGAAAATAGGCTTAATAAACTGATTAGAAACTGTAGACTATACATTAATTGCAGTCATATGTCAATGATGAGGCCTTAAAAGAATGTAAGAATTGCTCAAGTTTTAGTTACCCTACTTTTATTAACTCTCTATCAGATATGTGCCACATGTTCTAACTGCCTTGTTTTATGTCTAGTGACAAATTACATGTCATTATATTAACCTCTATATTAGCATATTTTATCCTTAATATTATTTGTGGTGTAATTGTAGGAAGAAATGTTACGAAAAGAAATCTTTGCATCTAATTTAGTGAATGAAGTCTTTGTGAAAGAGCTTATGCTTAGATATGTGTCCATTTTTTGTCAAGTGTATGGGAAAGCGCATCATGGGTATATAAGTGACAATTTTGGTTGGGCTTAAATAATGTCCAGGTTCTTGTAAGTTTGCGTTTTTTTGATATAAGTCTGATAATTTCTCTCCGCCCCCCCCCCCCCCACTTCTCTTTCCCCCCTCAACTACCAATTGTGCCATTGACAAACTAGTGTTTTGCAGAATTTGCTTCTCTTCCCCTTTTCTGTTTCTTACTTTGCGTTCTCACTCCCTGGTCATATCCCTTCCACCTTTTACCTTAATTAATGTTGAATCCACATATGCTAAAGATGTAAGCTTTTTCATATTTTCATTAATGGGTTTGTTTGTTTTTACCTTAATTAGTGGTTTTTTATGGTGTTTGGGAAATTCAATTGTATGTGTTTATTGCTTCATTCATGGTCACAAATTCATTCATTCAATTCGATGATGAAGGGTGAAAAGTTTCTATCTTTTCCTGTATTAGAAGTATTATCATAGATGCTTTTTGTGTTTTACTCAACAATCTTCATCTTCCTCAATGATTGGGTTGGTTTAAACACTTCTCGTGGAACATTGAATTCCTTCTTCTTCACTCTCTTTGCTTCTCTTTCCCTTAATTGTTTGTTTGTTTTTACCTTAAGGGATTTGATGATTGGGTGATTTACCTTGAATTTGCGATTTGAAGGTGTTGTTGGAGAAGTTGTTCAAAACAACCTGTAAAACCATTGTTGATACGAATTAGCTACGCGTTAGCTACGATATTGCTACAAATTTCGGATTTTCCGAACACCACAAAATTCGGTTTTTATTATCCGACCCTGCTAAAACCCCCCACAAAATTCGGAATTTATAATCCGAACCTTCTATAATACACACAAAATTCGGATTGTAAAATCCGAACTTTATTTTCACATGAAATTGAAAATAAACACATAAGTTTGAGTTAGCTACGAACTAGCTAGGAAAGTTCGGATTATATAATCCGAACCTGATAAAACCTCCACAAAATTCGGATTATATAATCCGAACTTACTAAACCCCCACAAAGTTTGGATTATTTAATCCGAACTGTATTTTTACATAAAAATGAAGGGTTATTTTGAATTTTAGGGGGGTTAAAGAGAACTATAGGGGGGCGGAAGAGAAATTTTCTATAAGTCTCTATGAGTTTTTTTGTTTTAAATAAGTCCCTGCAATTATATGTTTTTTGAAATTAGTCCTTAAAATCAAAATCTGCAGTTTTCGAGCAGATTTTCCTTCAAATTTTCCTGCGGATTTAGACTTTAGGGACTAATTTCAAAAAAACATATAATTGCAGGGACTAATTTCAAAAAAACATATAATTGCAGGGACTAATTTAAAACAAAAAACTTACAAGGACTTATATCAAAAAAGTGCGAACTTACGAGGACTTGAACATTATTTAAGCGTTTTAGTTGTATGATCTTACTAATTATACGAGATCTTGTATATGAATGTTTAAATCAATAGAAATTATTAATGTGTTGAATTTATTCTTGAATTAATGTTTCTTTTTTTATAAAATTTTCTGAATTAATGTTATAGTTTGCCATTTGAACAACATTAAGTAAAGAAATATAAAAAAATAAAAAAAAACTAATTGCACAAAACTGGGCTACTTTTATACAAAAAAAAATGTAAAATGTATAGCGGCGGTTATAAACCGCCGGTAAACCCAATTCAAATTTAATTCTTAAGACGCGTATAATGGCAGTTTCTAACCGCCTCTATATTTAAATTGTTTTTTTTGCTATTACGGAGGTTTAAACCGCCGCTAAAAAAGCAGCAGCAGCAGCTTGTCTGGCTGTTGTAAAAACCGCCGCTATACTTACATCCGCCACACGATATAGCGGCACTATACAAACCGCCAGAAAAGTGTTATGCAGCAGTTGAAAACCGCCGGTATCATATTAAAAAAACCTCCGCTATTTAACAGTTTTCTTGTAGTGAATCACATTTTTTATAATAATAATTATTTTTTCATAATAATAATAATAATAATAATAATTATTATTATTTTTATTTTGATTTGAAAAAATGTGCATGTAATTGTATATAAATATTTACCATAAACAAAATATATATTTGCTACTATAAATCGTAAGTTAGAGGTCCGTTACATATTAAATTCTAACAATTTTAACCATCTCTTGATTCCATATCATCAATTCGTTTATGTTATATAATTTCTTTTTCAGTTATATATTTATGTTCTTAATAACCCACTATAATTATACATACTATTTTTTTTTATTATTTTAATATAAATTTTTTTGTCCCGTTTAACTTATTTGATAGAAACAAACTACGTAATGTACAAAAATTGAAGTTTGAGCTCTAATACCCACACTTATTCACGTGGAATTCTAACTACTAGACTATCTAAAAAAAAAATGTATATATCAATTCTATAAGGTTCAATTACTCATTATTTTCTATCTATATGTAATATGCATGTACATTTTATCAAATCTAAATACACATTTTACAAAATTAACTCATAATAATCTATTTATAAGGAAAATTTATTTCCATTTTAAAATAAATAAATTTAACTAAATTTGAGTTATGCTTTTAACTTGCATAAATAATATTATTAAATTATATCCAACTGGCATTTGTGTAATTTTTGTTAGATATATATATCTGAATAAAGAAAAATAATAAAAAAAGTAATAAATCTTATTATTTTTAAAATAAAAAATAAGATGAATACTAAATTAATTTTATAACATATAAAAAAAAATTATATTTTTAATTATCCGCGCAACGCGCGAGTTTATATCTAATTAAATATACGAAGTGAAGAGACTGAACCGACTAAAATATGATTTTCTACTATGACAAACGTAGCCTAGCTAGCAGTAGCACTATGAGGCTGTACTACAGTCTTCTGGCACGGGCGCAAGGGAGGTTTATGAGTTATGACTTGCTTGCAACAACAGTAAAGTAAGTCTTGGATTTTAAGGCACCACAATATGCATCAAAAAGTATTAATAATAAATAAAAAAGCTGAAAGTAAATTATGATTTTGGATGGAATAGGAAATAATGTACTCCCTCCATCCCAAACTATTGTCCTTTTAGCATTTTAGTTTTGTCTCAAAACTATTGTCCTTTTCGCAAACCAATGTAAAGTTAATGTTAGTTTATCAATTGTACCCTTACAAAAGTTAAAACATTAATTAAATATATTTTCTCTTTCTTAATAAAGTAAGAATAAAATAGACTTAACTTATCAATATTTGTTGTTTCTTAATCCACGTGCATAACTCTAAAAGGACAATAGTTTTGGGACGGAGGGAGTATTATATTACTTATCCCTCGAGAGTTTTCCATTTTGATCAATTCCCCTTTGATTTTTGATGGAATAGGAAATAAAGTACTATATATTGCTTATCTCACGAGAGTTTCCATTTTGATCAATTCCCTTTGATTTTGTAGCGAATAGAGGTTCTATAAATCATTGCTCGCAAGATCTCTGTTTCTACGTCCCTTTGAATCTTCAAGTTTATATCAACAAACTCAGTCAAAAACACTTCCTCCACTGGAGAGGAGTAGAAACTTGAAAGAAGGTTTATTGGAGTTTAAATTTGTGTCAATCATAAACTAGCTATGCCAAAACCAGAGGAAGTGTTCCATATGACTGGAGGAGTTGGCGAAACTAGCTATGCCGAAAATTCCTCATTACAGGTTCTCTAATTTCTCTCTATCAAACTTCAATATCTTCCGCACTCTTTCATTATATTATCTTCAAATTTTGACAAATTTTTCCATTTATAATTATCTACTTAAATTTTTGACAGAAAAAAGCATCTGATCAAGTGAAACACATAATCACACAAACAGTAGAAGAGCTTTACATTGAAACAACACCAAAGAGTATAGGCATTGCTGATTTCGGATGTTCCTTTGGACCGAACACTTTATCAAACATCAAAGATATTTTCCAAACAATTCAATTGACAAGTCGCAAAATCATGCATCATTCTACTGAGTTCAGGGCTTACTTTAACGATCTTCCTACTAATGACTTCAATTCACTCTTTAAAGCATTGCCTGAATTCAAAAAGTTGCTGCTTAATCAAGATAGTAAAAATGGGTTTCCTTCCATTTTTATGGGTGGTTACCCTGGTTCATTTTATGGAAGACTTTTCCCTCATAATTACTTGCATTTTGTTCATTCCTCTCATAGTTTACACTGGCTTTCAAGGGTTCCTCCAGCAATCTATGATGAGCAGAAAAGGTCATTGAACAAGGGTTGTGTTTACATTTGTGACAAAAGTCCTGAAGTAGTGTGTCAAGCATACTCAAAGCAGTTTCAGGAAGATTTTTCCTTGTTCCTTCGATCAAGGACTGAAGAATTAGTTGTTGGTGGAAAAATGGTGCTGACATTTCTAGGAAGGGGACTTGAACATGTTGACAGAGGAAACTCTTTCATCTGGGAGATTCTGACCCGTTCATTTATTGTTCTAGTCTCAGACGTACATTGTTTTAGACACCTTTTTATCATTACTATTTTGAAATTAAGTAATAGAGGGGAAATAATAAAAAAAGAATGAGATATTAATATTATTTTTAAATTTAGTAAACAAATGCATTAAAAAAGAAGTGGCTAGACTAACATATTTGTTAGACTACTTGGCTATCATTTAGAAGGGGAGTTGAATAAGTGACCATTTTAAACAATGTGATTTTAAAAATATTTCGAATGCGAGGAAGTCCACCGGATCGATAGTCTACTTTGTACCCCTTCGATTAAAGTAAATGTACTATAAGCCTTAAAACGTATGATGATAAATTGATCAAAGATAATGTTTTGCAATCAAATACTTAAGATAACTACACACAACAAGTTATCCAATTAAGTTTCAACTAATAACAATTCAAGCACAAGTCAATTGAATTTTGACGAACACGTACGAACGCAAAATTCAATTAATCGAATCAAATAATACGGAAAGTAAATGAGTTTCAGGAGAGAAGAGACACAAACAAGTGATTAGGGAGTTCCCTCAGCTTTTGTGTCATCCTCGCGGTCGGCCGGGTACGTCTCCCCCCAAATCGTCAAACGGACGATTTGAGCGTTTATTAAAAACTTTAAAATCTCGATACACACTATCTTGAATGCTTGATGAGAAACTAAACCTTCAACCCAAATCAACCCCATTGCAATTCTGATTCATAGCGAATTGCACCAAACGTTATCGACCAATTGCACTAAGAACTCTTGATTGATCTCATACTCAATCTCAAAATTGATAGTGAATTGATGGAAGATGATGATTTTGTGTTGAATGAAACTTTGATCCAAAATTCTGATCAAAAGTGTTTTCCCAATGGTTTCTCACAATTACAAAAAAACCTCATATTCCTATTTATAGGGAAAATAGAATTGAGCAAATTTAGGCAAAATCTAACTGAAGTGTATCGATACAAAAGTTAGTTTGTACCGATACACACTCCTGACAGCGTACAAAATTTGAAATATCTCAGCTATGCATCGATACAAAAACGTGTTTGTATCGATATATACACCAGTATCTTGAAAATCCTGACTGATATGTATCGAAGCATGCAAGAATGTATCGATACAAAATGAATCTCTGGTCCAAGGTGAGAGTTTGATGTGTATGGATACATGCAAGCATGATTCGATACACAAGAGAATCTCTGTCTCTGAGAGCCCAATTTTGTATCGATACAAGTGAGTTATGTATCGATACAAGTAAGGATGTATCGATACAAAATACCTATAAAACAGTTTTTCAAAGTTTTAAAATAGTTTGTCGCTGTCAAGCCATTTATAATGTTGCCAAAATATGTTCTACCCTATTTTCATGTGTTTTGACAATTATTAAAACATAGGGATGAATTTGTGCACTTACAATATTAAGTTTAAATCAAATGAAATTCGAACCACAATTTAGAGACTAATTTGATTTTTTTTTTAAGGAAAATAGTTGATAAAGGGAAATGTATCATCACGAAGCATGGTAAAATAATGAAATTAGCCTCCAAATTTGACTAACTGATTTTTTTACTACCTCCGTATCAAAATATACGTCGTTTTGACCATATTACACATATGAAAAAATGTAATCATTGTTGTATGGAAAAGAGAAATTATGAGTTAGTTTACAAAATTGTCCTTTATTATAGGTATAGAAAAGATAAATTGAAGAAGTAAAAGAAGAGAGATTAATAAATAGTTAAGGGTATAAAGGAGAATGTGAACATGTGCCCTTAAAAATAGCATTAAATACTTCATTGGTAATGTAAAGCGACTTATATTTTGGTACAAATTTTTTTCTCAAAGTGATTTATATTTTAGTATGGAGGGAGTAATTGTTATGAAATTTTGACACGTTCTCATGATTTTCGCAAGTCATTTTTTCCGAAAAGAAATAATACTAATTTTTTTAATATTACTACGTACTATGTTTTATATTGTTATTGCATCAATTTGAGAGAATTTGTGTTCATTAATCATTTTTCTTTGATTTGTGTTGAAGGGAGAAATAGAACAAGAGAAACTTGACTCATATGATGTTCATTTCTATGCATCATCAAGAGAAGAAATAGAAAATGAAGTAATTAAAGAAGAGTCATTGAAATTGGAGAGGTTGGAAATATTTGAAATAGACAAGAGTGAACAAGGGAAGGAAAGCTACGGTACAAAGGTTGCAAAGACAGTTAGAGCCATCCAAGAATCAATGATTTCAAACCATTTTGGAGAAAAGATTTTGGAGAAATTGTTTGATAATTATGCAAGATTGTTGGATGAAGAAATTGTGAAGGAGGATATTAAACCCATCATTTTTGTTCTTGTTCTTGAAAAAATATGAATTAATGTACAAAAATTCTGAAATGATATTTAGACATTATTTTGCCAACACAAATACAACACATATACCACTATTCAATTATACATACATACATACATACATACATACTCAGTTATTTCTTTTTAATTTATTTTTAGTTTCAAAATAATTTTCTTTTTTCAAAACACATTTGTTCAGCCCAAAACAAATGGATGAGCTTGTAAGGCCACTTTGTTTTAATGCTTTAATTATCAATGAATAGAAATTACTTTTGTGCAAAATTTATGTCTTGTTTATTCTTCTTTTTCCAGTTTTCAAAAGATAATAAAATGGAAATAACTTATTGCATATCATAAAACACTTTTGCATTCAATCTAAATTCATAAAAATCAAATCATTCATAAGTGAATCCATTGAATCATAACAATACCGTAATTCCTCATGATTTCAGGTTGCGAACTTTGTTGAAAGAGTTAGTCTGATTGTTATATCACGAATAAAGAATGACTGAACTTCATCGGTAACCAGTGGATGTGATCGGTCTATAGATTGAAGAAGTAAAAAAAGAGGTCAAAATGGGAGCTTCCTACAACATGATATGAAAGAAAGAGTTGGTCAAGCTGCTTCGAGAGCAAAGCATGACTCCAACTCATCTAGTACAAGTGGATGTGATCGATCTAGGAGGGATGAGAAAAGGAAATAGGTTAAATGACACCCTAAGGGTATGAAGAAAAACCTTAGTCATGATTCAAGGGGCACCTTCTAATACAAGGTCATGTTGAGGCAAAATCCCAATTTATTGTTTTAAAGATAATAAACCACTTAATTATATTTTAATGTATAATTTTGGTCATTGTGTTATCTAACAAGTGCTTTTGAGTGATATTAAAAAGATAGGAATTATTATGCAAAGCAAAACTTTTGATATCAGCTCTGAGAATGATACAAGAAAGACAGACATCATTATCTCATCATTCTCTGGACTCCAACGTGTTTGTTCTTCAAAGTCAAAGCACTTATTTATTTTAAGTGATAAATGAACAAGACAAAGGAGGACTTTTCATGAGAATTTAAGCACAAGATCTCTACAGCAACTTATTCCATTATGGCAAGAATCTTGATCAAACATCTTATGGGACTTACTATCTTAAGCCATCACATAGAGCATGTGCCAAAGAATGTTCTTTGACCTCATTGGCATAATAAATTAAATATCTGAATTTATTATGATAGAGAAGAACATGGACCAATGAGGAGAAGACAACAACTTTCTAACTATGAGTTGTTATGTACTTGCAAAGACATATTCAATGTTCATTCTCCAAGATGTGTTAGTCCTTTCTCCAACAAAGGCTACACTCTACTATTCATCAAGGTTGTACTTGCAAAAGTACTTTTCTACATAGCCTTGATCAGTTACAGTTGGTTACTTGGAAGCAAAGTTGTCCCCACACCATTCTCCCACTATTCTATGAAGATATTGTTGGAACAAAGGATGTTCAGAATCTGACTCTTAGTGTTTTGATGATAACAAAGTATTAATGAACAATAGGGTATTTTTAATATTTGATTTTAAGTGTGCAGATTAAATATATTATGTTGATTAAATTAAGCTCTGAAACAAAGCATTAGCATGGATATCAGAAGCATAGATATCAGAAGCATGGACATCAGAAGCATGGACATCAGAAGCTAAGATATCAGAAGAAAAGCTAATCAGAAGCAAGTCATCTCAGAAGATTAATGTTGAATCAGAAGCAACGTATGGACAAGACCAACAGTTTCAGAAGCTGAAGACATCAGAAGCATATGTCTGATACATAGGCTCTGAATAACAAGCCAGAAAAGTCAGTGTTAACTGATAGTGATTCAATGATTGGAAATCATTTGAATTAAAGGTTGTGATTGATTGATACATCATAGTACTACAACCTTATCATCAAGGATTGTGACGTTAGTACTATTTTACTCCATAAGGGCGAATATTCTCAAGCAAAAGGAATAACAGGACAAGCATTACCAGAATTGGCAAATATCCCATGTTACCTTGTCCTTTTCACAGCTGGCTTGAAAATGACCTCTGCAACGGTCATTATCTTCAAACGTCTCTATTTTCCTCTTCACATATAAATAGAGAAACTCTCTTTGAAGACTAAGGTTACAACAACGCACGCACTTATACAACTTTACTCCTTTACATAAGACTGAAAGCACTGCTTCTGAAATTATTTCTGTTGTGCTTCTGACACTCTGTTTTTCTAATTCATTAGGAATTCTGTGTTAGAGTCTTAAGAGTCTTGAGTTGTAATCTTGAGAAAACTCTTGATTTTATAATCAAGTGTTTATCACTTTCTATTTTTATTTCTTTTATATTAGGAAGCCTCTTGCTAGTGTGCTTGAGCAAGTAGGAAGTCTCTTACTAGTGTGTTTGAGCATTGTAATAGTCTAGGTGATTATAGTGAAATCCCTTGGAAGTGCAAGGGGACTGGATTACTCTCGGTTTGTGAGAGGAACCAGTATAAAATTGCTTGTCTCGCTTCTCTCTCTATCCTTACTTTTTTGTGTGAGTGTGTTAATTGTGTTTCTTTATCCGCTGGTGCTTCTGAAAGGTTTCAGAACTTGCAAGAAGTTTTTAAAAACGCCAAAACACAATTCAACCCCCCCCCCCTTCTTGTGTTTTTCACACCTTCAATTGGTATCTAGAGCTCTGGTTTGTTACGCATCACTTAACAGTGAGACAAAAAGATCCTGAAAAACATCATGTCTGCAGAGTCAAGTCCAAAGAAAGTTGCTATTCCATATGATTACAATTCTGAAAAGTCTGAGAAAACTGGTGGAACTTATAGCAAAGCACCCAAGTTCAATGGTGATCAATCAACCTTCAACTGGTGGAAATACAAAATCTATCCTCATATCATAGCTGAAGATGAAGGTTTGTGGGATATCATTGAAGAAGGTGTTAGCTTTCAAGATAAGCTTGATGAAGATGGTAAGACAACAGCAGCTGTAAAGAAGACCTTCATAGCTGAACAAAAGAAAGAATGGAAGAGACACAAGAGAGCTATTTCTATCCTTGCTAGCTGTATCACTCATGATGAGTTTTTGAAACTTGGAAACAGATCTAGTGCTAAGGGTATTTATGACTCTTTGTGTGCTACTTATGAAGGAAACCAACAAGTGAAAGAAGCAAAGGCTAATCTTCTGGTTCATCAGTATGAAATGTTTAAGATGAAAGACACAGAAAGCATTGAAGAAATGTATGCAAGGTTTAAAATCTTGGTTTCTGGTCTTGGAGTCTTAAAGAAAAGTTATACCACTGCTGATCATGTTAAGAAGATTCTGAGGTGTTTACCACCCAAGTGGAGACCTAAGGTCACTGCTATACAAGAAGCAAAAGATCTCAATACCTTAAGCCTAGAAGAGTTAACTAGTTCTCTCATAAGTCACGAGATGGAATTAGCTTCTGATGAGCCCAAGAAGAAATCAAAGTCATTGGCCCTGCCAGCAACTTTGAAATCTCCTAAAGCTTTAAAGGCTAAAGTTATTGAATCTGATGCTGATGAATCTTTTGTAGATGAACAGGAGGATGGATCAGATGAGGAACTCTTTGCTCTGCTTTCAAAGTTCAGGAAATGGAATAAGTACAAAAACAACAAAGCTTCTGGAAGAAGTTCTGGTTCTAAGAGTTATGGGAACAAAAGCTCCAATTCTAAAGACAAGAAAGATGGTTCTAAAAATAGTTGTTTCAACTGCAAAAAGACTGGTCATTTTATTGCTGATTGTCCTGATTTGAACTCAAATGATAAAGGGAAAAAGGGCAACTTCAAGAACAGAATGAAGAAAAGTCTTATGGCTACTTTTGAAGATCTTGAGAAGTTATCAGATACTAAAGAAGATGATGAGGAAGCAAATATAGCACTTATGGCTACAACATCTTCTGATAATGAATCTGATATGGAGAATGAATCTGATACTGATGATATTGATGAGGTTTGCACTCAAAAAGAGAAAAACTCAAGTACATGGTACCTGGACAGTGGCTGCTCTCGACACATGACGGGAGAAAAGCATTTATTCCTCACCCTGAATCTGAAAAAGGGAGGATATGTAGGATTTGGTGGGAACCAAAAAGGCACAATAATTGGTACTGGTACAGTAGGTAATTCCTTCTCTACTATTTCTGATGTTCTTCTTGTTGATGGACTTTATCATAACCTTCTTAGCATAAGCCAATTATGTGACAATGGTTATGAAGTGGTGTTTAATAAGAACACATGTACTGTAAACAGATACTCTGATAAGTCTGTAGTTTTCAAAGGAAAAAGGAAAGGCAATGTTTACAAAATCAATCTTTTTGAATTAGTTGAACAACAAGTTGTTTGTCTTCTGACTCTGAGTGAAGAAAAGTGGGTCTGGCACAAAAGATTAGGACATGCTAACTGGAGATTAATCTCTAAGCTAAGTAGTCAAGATCTTGTGAGAGGCCTACCTGTTCTAAAATATCAGTCAGACACAATTTGTGATCCTTGTCAAAAAGGAAAGCTTTTCAAAAGCTCTTTTAAAGATAAAAACATTGTCTCTACCACAAGGCCTTTGGATATGCTTCATATTGATCTATTTGGACCAGTTAGTACTGCTTCAATAAATGGTAAGAAGTATGGACTTGTCATTGTAGATGATTTCAGTAGATGGACATGGGTTAGATTCCTGAGATCCAAGGAGGATACATATTATGTGTTTAAAACCTTCTGCACTCAAATACAAGTTGAAAAAGACTTGAAAATTGTCAAGGTTAGAAGTGATCATGGTGGTGAGTTTGAAAATGAACCTTTTGAGATCTATTGTGAAAACAATGGAATTCTTCATGAGTTCTCATCTCCTAGAACTCCACAGCAAAATGGGGTTGTAGAGAGAAAGAACAGATCTTTACAAGAAATGGCCAGAACCATGATGCATGAAACTAACCTAGCAAAACATTTTTGGGCAGAAGCAATAAACACTGCTTGTTATATTCAAAATAGGATCTATATCAGACCTTTATTGAATAAAACAGCATATGAATTGTTCAAAGGAAGAAAACCTGATATTTCTTATTTTCATCAATTTGGTTTTACATGTTACATACTGAATTCTAAAGTTCATTTAAAGAAATTTGACTCTAAAGCTTCTAAGGGTATCTTTATTGGATATTCTGGACGCTCTAAGTCATACAGAGTGTATAATTCTGAAACTAACACTGTTGAAGAATCTATGCATGTAAGATTTGATGACAAAGAGCCTGATGATGATAAGTCAGAGCTAGTTGAAGTTATTGCAGATAATCCAGATTCAGAAGTTGAAACTGTAGAGGTTAACAAGAGTTCAGAACCTGAGACAACTTCTGATGATCAAGAAACTGCTCCTTCTGAAGATGTTCCAACTCCTCAAATTGATAGTGATTCTGATGCTGAGATTGAAGAAGTTATTAAGAAGAATTCATTCAAATACAAGTCATCTCATCCAGAAGATTTGATCATTGGAAATAAAGAAAGTCCTAGAAAAACAAGATCAAGCTCACAAAATGAAGATGCAATGGTCAGTTTGGTTTCTCTCAATGAACCAAAGACTATTGATGAAGCTCTCAAAGAAAAAGCTTGGATCTTAGCTATGAAAGATGAACTACATCAGTTTGACAAAAATGAAGTTTGGAATCTAGTTCCTAGACCAAAAGACAAGAACATTATTGGAACAAAATGGGTGTTCAGAAACAAGCTCAATGAGAAAGGAGAAGTAACTAGAAACAAAGCAAGATTAGTTGCACAAGGTTACAATCAACAGGAAGGAATTGATTACACAGAAACTTTTGCTCCAGTTGCAAGATTGGATGCAATCAGGTTATTTCTTTCCTATGCAGTTAACCTTGGTATTACTTTATATCAAATGGATGTGAAGAGTGCATTTCTTAAAGGTTTTATTACTGAAGAAGTATATGTCAAACAACCTCCTGGTTTTGAAAATATCCAAAATCCTGATCATGTTTATAAACTGCAAAAGTCACTTTATGGTCTTAAACAAGCTCCTAGAGCTTGGTATGATAGACTGAGTAACTTTTTGGTTGATAATGGTTTTGAAAAAGGACAAGTTGACTGTACACTATTTAGAAAAACCTTGAAGAAAGACATTCTGATCGTTCAGATCTATGTTGATGATATTGTTTTTGGTTCAACTAATGCTACTCTATGCAAGAATTTCTCTAAGTTAATGGAAAAAGAATTTGAAATGAGCATGATGGGAGAGATGAAGTTCTTTCTTGGAATTCAAATCAATCAAACAAAGGAAGGAACTTACATTCATCAAACCAAATATACAAAGGATCTCTTAAAGAAGTTCAATCTTGAAGATTGTAAGCCAATGAATACTCCAATGCATCCAACAACAAGCATGAGTCTAGATGAATCTGAAGGCAAAGTTGATCAAAAGTTATATAGAGGTATGATCGGTTCTCTACTCTATCTAACTGCATCTAGACCTGATATTATGTTCTCTGTATGCTTGTGTGCAAGATTTCAATCAGATCCTAGAGAATCTCATCTCACTGCTGTGAAGAGAATCTTTAGATATCTGAAAGCTACTTGTAATTTTGGATTACTTTATAAGAAATCCAAGAAATATGAGTTAAATGGATTATGTGACGCTGATTATGCTGGAGATAAACTTGAAAGAAAATCAACAAGTGGTAGTTGCCAATTTATGGGTGAAAATCTTATCTCCTGGTGTAGCAAGAGGCAGACCACCATTGCTATGTCCACAGCAGAAGCAGAATACATTTCAGCTGCAAAATGTTGCACACAACTTCTTTGGATGAAATATCAATTAGAAGATTATCATATAAGCAATCACTATATACCTTTATATTGTGATAACACTGCAGCCATTCAGCTTTCCAAAAATCCTATTTTACACTCTAGAGCAAAACATATTGAGATCAAACATCATTTTATAAGAGATTATGTTGAGAAAGGTGTTATAGATATCAAGTTTGTTGATACTGAAAGACAATGGGCTGATATTTGTACAAAACCTTTGGCTGTTGAAAGATTTGATTTCATAAAGAAAAATCTCAACATGGTGTTTGTTCCTGATTGTTAAGTTCTTTTGAGTAAAACTGTTTTTAAAATCTGATAAGGATCAGAAGATGTTGAACCTCAGAACCTCAAGGTCAGAAGTTCTGATGAGTAACTACTTCTGATAAGTATCAGAATCTAAAGAATGGTTCTGATGTGGTAGTGGAACAGTTTACAACCTTTTTTTTAACTGTTGTCCACTAACGCACCAGTTATTTAAATAATTTTCTAATACACGTGTCTTTTTGTAATTAGATGAGTATTGGTTTATGATGAGTTTAGCGCTTAAAATGAATATGACTACTCTGTCCTTTTGTGTGTTGTACAGTTTGTTTGTTTTCTAAAAATATACACTTTTATCACTTGCACACAAACACGATCACAACCCACACTTTTTCACATTCTCTCTAAACCTCCAACTCTTCAGTTCTCTTTCGTCCCTCTCTAGTAAAACCAAAACCCTAACCCTCAACAATGGCATCGTCATCTTCTACTGCTTCTATATCCGTAAAACCCATCGTTGATTTGGAAAATCAAAAGAAGTTCTCAATCAGAAAAGACTCTATGACTTTCAAGTTTAAAGAGTTAAAGTGCATGGTAGAGAAACGGGTGGATTTCGAAAGTCTGAAAGCAAATGGTTTTGATTTACAGAAGATGTTCTTCTATCAAGGATTAGAACGCTATTTCATGATTCTGAATGGTCCAATCTTTGAAGAAATGGTAAAAGAGTTTTGGATGAAGGCGTACGTGTATGATAAGCAGTTAGCTTATATTGAAGTTCAAAATCTGGTGAAAAAAAACCCTATGTTGAAAGGGAAATCAAGATAAGAATTGGGTCTTCCTGAGTTTACCCAAACAGAAATTAGATCCAACATTGCTGGTATGGATATCAAAATCACTGCAGATCATATTGCAAAGGTTTTGAACGTACCAAATCAAGGAATTCATCTTGCTGGTTACAGGACTAAGCCACAAGATCCAACTGTTCAAGCAACTCTGTTTGAGAATGTCACTTCAAATGGTCAGAAAGATTTGAAAACATTCTTCAAAAGTGTTTACAAGGTACTGTTTGAGTCTATTGCTACAAAAGTGGGTGGAACTGACTGCATTTCTTCTGAACAAAAATACTTCATGTATTATCTTCACAGCTTTGTCAAAATGAATGTGGCTAAATACATTTTTGATCATCTCTGTGAAATGATTAAAAGCAGTATGGAGAAGAATCACACCAACTGTCATCATGTTAGGTTGCTATCTCATATATTCTATCTGAGCAACTTTCATGAGATTCTTAAAGAAAACTACCCAAGTTTTGTTAAACCTACCTTTTTGGAATCAAGAGTTGTTGATGGAAAGTCTCTAAAGAAGATGTTCTTAGTAAAAGGTAAGGTTGTGGTTCCTAACAACCCTTTGCTAATGAACAAAGAAGAAGAAGTGTTTGATTCTTCCTTTCCTGCTGTTAATGTTGAAGAAGGAAAGAAGATTGCTGATGGATGTTTCAATCACTGGAAGGATAAGTATGGATTGGAAACTCCTGGAGATGAAGTGGATATCACCAAACTTGGCTTTGATCAGAAGTAAGACTTTGTGATGAAGACCACTATGACAAGAGATAGAGTAAAGCTGAAAACTCCTTCAATTGGTGGTGTCAAGATCTTAACAGAAGAACAGATTGAGAATCTGAGAAGAGAAGAAAGGTCCAAGAAGGATGAGGACAACAATAAAAACAAGAGGAAAGTTTTTGTTGAGTCTGATGAAGAAGAAGAGGATGATGATGAACCTCTGATATTGAAGAAGAAGAAGATAGCCAGAGAAAGAGCTGCTCACAAACGTCAGAAACATCAAGGTACATCTTCTAATGCTTTTATTAATGAGTCTGTTGAATCTCAAACTAGAAATGATGAACCTGTTCTTGAGCCTGTTTTTGTGAAACCTTCTCCAAACAAACCTTCTTCTGAACCTGTATCAGAACCAAATGTTTTAGATATGCTATATGAACATTTGTCACCTCAAACCATTCATGCAGAAACTAAGAGCTTACCTGAAACCCCCTCCAAACCTTCTATTCTTATACCTTCTCCTTCTGAGAAATCAGGTCTTGATAAGCTTAAAGAAAAATTTGGTGATCCTCTTAGTGATGTTAGTTCTGATTCTGATACTGAATCTGATAACACTAATCCCATCCCCACTCCAATTCATGTTGACACTCCTCCACATGCCACTCAACCCTCCATCCCAACCATAAAGATCGTTAATCCTTTAACTCAATCATCTTCACAACCAAAATTCACTGTTAGCATACCCTCATCACCTCAATCCCCAGTCTCACCTCCATCTAACCTTGAACAACATTTCAATCAAACTGTTTTTGAGCCTGAAATCACTTATCAATCTATTCTAGAAAGCATTCAAACTCAACACTCTAACCAAACTGTTTCTAGCATTGAGATTTTAGCAAGGCTTGTTAATAATGATGTTAGAAGAATGCACAACTTAAAATCTGAACGTGGTATTATGCCAAGTCAGATTGTTGAAAAGTTTGATGAGATTGATAATGCTCAGAGGTTGATCATGGCTGCTTTGAAGAAAAAGTATGTTGATGAGTTAGTTTATGAACATCTGCAATTCACTGATTCTTTTGAAAATGCATTTGGAAGTGCTCTTCAAAAGAAAAGATTGATGTTAACTAACTTATCACATGATGAGATGGAAGTTCTAAAAGCTAAGGAAAGAGAACAGAGAAGTCTGGAACAGAAGATGATGCTGGAAGAAGATGTTAATGTGCTAAGTTTTGATACACAAATGATTGAAAGTTCTGATGCTACTGCTACTAGGATTCTAAAGGTTGAACAGATTCAAAGAGAACAAAGAGATAAACTCTTAGTGCTGGAAGCTAGATTGGAAGAGGTCAAGACTAATCAGATGGATCTGAAAGAAACTATCAACAAGAATGCTGAGAAGTCTGACAAAGCTCTTGAGAAGATGATGATGTTGCTTATCTCAAGACTTCCTTCTAACCCCTCCTCATCTCAACCCTAGGATTCTATGTTTGCGCACAAAATTGTTTTTAAGTGGTTGTAATATTTGAACAAGTTTTATTTCTGATAATTGCATGAACATCTTTTGCTTACTTAATTTGTTTTTGTTTGCTGTTAACTATTTGCATTGTTTTGTTCAAATATGTTTTTGAAAATTATGTCAAACACAAAGAAATTATAGAAAAAGATTTCAAAACAGAACCATAAATCTTTATTGATTAAATAGAATATCATTACATAAGGTCCTAAATCTATTTAGAATCTAAATCTGACTTTTGTGAGTCACCAGAGCCTGAGGTTTCTGTTGGAGAATGATAATTCTCCAAGTACCTCAGATAATCAAAATCTGGCTTATCAGAACCAGAAGAGGATCCTTCTAAAGAACCTTCACACTGTTCTGGATCATATGTTCTGAGAAATTCTCTATAATCAGAATCAGTATCATCAGAATCTGATGAGAGATTGATGTATACTGGTGGTTGTGGCTTTGTTTTTGATCTGGTTCTATAACTTCTTCTTAATGGAACTGAAGAAGATGCTTCACCCTTAACCTTCTTTGCTTTTGGTTTTGTTTTCTTTGGTGATTCTTCTTTCTTCACTTCTTGGGGAGCCTTACCCTTATTTGCTCTTCTATCCTTATCCATTATTTCTGATAATAATGTGTGGAAGTGTTGAGTAAATTGTAATGGTGTTGCGCTCTTCTTTTATAGACTTTTTAAAGAGTCATAGTCTCTCTGTTCTTGGAATCAGACAATCTCTTTAATGGAGTGGTTGTAACTGTTTTCCTGACTTGACTCCTTGAAAGTTGTGTTTTTGACTGATCTTTTTACGCGCTTTTTAAATGCTTTTACTTCTTTTTATACAAACTGTTTTTGTTTGATGACAAAAGGGGGAGTAATAGTCATTAATTAATGAGATTAGAAGCGCTAATAACTGAAACCAATTAAAAGAATCTGTTTAATTTTTACGTTTTTGTTGATTATGTTATCTGTTTATTTATTCTGGAGAATAATATTTTATGTTGAACTAAGTTCTTCATATGATGATAAATGGAAAGAGTGCAATTTTTCCATTAATTATCAGACTCATGGGGAGAGCTTACAAAACTAGTCTCTAAGAGTCAAAATATGAAGAATTTGAGTCATAATAAAATTATATTCTTAAACTATTTTAATTACTAAATGATACAACTTAGGGGGAGCGTGCAAAGCTTATGTACCTCTGTTGAACATAGTAAATTAAAATAACAACCATTGTTAATTAATACTAGATTTATCATCAATCAAAAAGGGGGAGATTGTTGGAACAAAGGATGTTCAGAATCTGACTCTTAGTGTTTTGATGATAACAAAGTATTAATGAACAATAGGGTATTTTTAATATTTAATTTTAAGTGTGCAGATTAAATATATTATGTTGATTAAATTAAGCTCAGAAACAAAGCATTAGCATGGATATCAGAAGCATAGATATCAGAAGCATGGACATCAGAAGCATGGACATCAGAAGCTAAGATATCAGAAGAGAAGCTAATCAGAAGCAAGTCATCTCAGAAGATTAATGTTGAATCAGAAGCAACGTATGGAGAAGACCAACAGTTTCAGAAGCTGAAGACATCAGAAGCATATGTCTTATACATAGGCTCTGAATAACAAGCCAGAAAAGTCAGTGTTAACTGATAGTGATTCAATGATTGGAAATCATTTGAATTAAAGGCTGTGATTGATTGATACATCATAGTACTACAACCTTATCATAAAGGATTGTGACGTTAGTACTATTTTACTCCATAAGGGCGAATATTCTCAAGCAAAAGGAATAACAGGATAAGCATTACCAGAATTGGCAAATATCCCATGTTACCTTGTCCTTTTCACAGCTGGCTTGAAAATGACCTCTGCAACGGTCATTATCTTCAAACGTCTCTATTTTCCTCTTCACATATAAATAGAGAAACTCTCTTTGAAGACTAAGGTTACAACAACGCACGCACTTATACAACTTTACTCCTTTACATAAGACTGAAAGCACTGCTTCTGAAATTATTTCTGTTGTGCTTCTGACACTCTGTTTTTCTAATTCATTAGGAATTCTGTGTTAGAGTCTTAAGAGTCTTGAGTTGTAATCTTGAGAAAACTCTTGATTTTATAATCAAGTGTTTATCACTTTCTATTTTTATTTCTTTTATATTAGGAAGCCTCTTGTTAGTGTGTTTGAGCAAGTAGGAAGTCTCTTACTAGTGTGTTTGAGCATTGTAATAGTCTAGGTGATTATAGTGAAATCCCTTGGAAGTGCAAGGGGACTGGACTACTCTCGGTTTGTGAGAGGAACCAGTATAAAATTGCTTGTCTCGCTTCTCTCTCTATCCTTACTTTTTTGTGTGAGTGTGTTAATTGTGTTTCTTTATTCGCTGGTGCTTCTGAAAGGTTTCAGAACTTGCAAGAAGTTTTTAAAAACGCCAAAACACAATTCAACCCCCCCCCCTTCTTGTGTTTTTCACACCTTCAGATATAACAAGAGAATGTACACTGTTCTGTGAGAATGTTCTTTCATCATTCTCCATGAAGCATTGTTCTCACTTGCTCATCAAGACATGGAAGTACAATGTCAGCTCATCAAGACGCTCCTCTTGGAGAACATTCTCAGAACATTCTCCAGCTCACTTTTCATATGTGAGTAACAGCTAGTTTAATGTTCTCTGATTTTCTCATACATTCTCCAAGATTCCAAAGGCTCTTCAACATCTATAAATAGCATGGAATACAGCAGGAGCAAGGCAAGAGTTTTGAAGCAATATCAATCATCAATTACTTGTCTTTCACGCACAAGAATCATAAACTCTTCTTTTGATCTCTTTCACTCCAAAGCTTCATAATTGCACACTTGGATCAGCAATTCATTTGAGTGATTTTCAGAGAGATTTTTATAGTTACTTAGAAAGCTTTATAAACCTGGTTTGGTTTGTTGTTAAACTTTAGATCCAAACAACTCTTTGTAATAAGAAAAGAACTTGCTCATCAATACGTTACTATTGGTTGAGCAACTACCTTAGAAGGAAAGGTAGAGATCACCTTGGGTATAAGGTGGAAGATAAGCTTGTATAGCTTGACAAAAGTTTTTTGGTCTTGGGCTTAAGATCAAAAGAGAATAGTGGAAACCCTCACTTGGTGTGGGAAACTAGACTAGCCCAATTAAGGGTGAACCAGTATAAACTCTTTGTGTTATACTCCTTCTCTTTATCCTTACTCTCTTGCAAAACAGACACACTTACACACACCATAATATTCTGAAAGAATATTACAAGAACGTTCTCTGCAATCTAACATAGACTGATTTATCATATAACTTATACTACTAACGAATTGAGTTTATTTTTAAAGGCTCACAATTCAAACCCCCCCTTTCTTGTGAAAAACTTTGCTACTTCAATTGGCATCAGAGCCCGGTCTCTAAGACTGAGCATCTAACAAGTGCTAGAGGAAAAGATTCAGGAAGGAAGTAATGACTAAAGGCGCAAAGTTTATAGCTGAAGGAGGATCATCAAATAGACCACCTCTATTTGAAGAAGAAGACTATTACTATTGGAAAGACAAAATGGAGTAATTTCTTAGATCACAAGACAACTACATGTGGTCAGTTATTGAGCATGGAGAATTTGAACCAACTATCACAGATAAAGATGTTACAAAGCCAAAGACTCAAGATCAATGGACTACTCAAGAATCAGACAGAGTGCTTCTAAATATCAAAGCTAAGTTATTCTTGAAAAGCGCTTTATCTAGAGAAGAGTGTGATAGAATCATGGAATGCAAGACAGCAAAGGAAATGTGGGAAACATTACAAACACATCATGAAGGAACCAGTCATGTCGAAGAAACAAGAATTGACATTGGAGTAAGAAAGTTTGAGCTCTTTGAAATGAAAGAAGATGAAACAGTGGATCAAATGTATGGAAGGTTCACAATCATCATAAATGAACTCAACTCTCTTGGAAAAACCTATACTACAAATGAGAGAGTAAGAAAGATCCTAAGATGCATACCAAAGAGTTGGAGACATATTGTCACAGCTATTACAGAAGCAAGGAATCTAACTGAAATGAAGTTAGAGAACTTGATTGGATCATTAAGAGCTCATGAATCAATTCTTATGGAAGACAAACCAATCAAGAAGAAAATGATTGCCTTGGATACTCAAGAGACAGAATGTTCTCAGAATGATGAAGATGAAGGTGATTTCCTACAAGAAGATAATGTGGAAGAATTAGCACTTATCACGAGAAGAATCCAAAGGCTGCTGCTGAGAAAGAATCAAGTCAAAGGAAAATTTCCAGCTAGAAGAAATGGAATCAAACCTGAAACAGACTTAAGCAAAGTAAAATCCTATGGTTGTGAGCAATTTGGACATTACAAAAATGAATGTCCAAAAGCAAAGAAGTCATCCTTCAGCAAGAAATCATTAATGACTACATGGGATGAGATAGATGAAGATGAAGAAGAACAAGAGGCCAACATATGTCTTATAACAAAATCAAACTCTGAGGTAACTCTTGATCCTTGTGCATCATGTCAAAAAACTGAACATTTATTTGATAACTTATTATATGACTCTCAACTTACTGCTCAAAAAAATGGACAACTTAGAAATGAGATTACTATGATAACCTTAGAAAAGGATAAATATAAAACTGAGGTAGGCAAACTAAATAAAATTATCTTTAGCATGCAAGAAAGTCATAGAATAGAAATTGATAAACTAAATGATAAAATAAAGTCTCAAGAATGTTCTAATTTTCAAGAAGAAAATAGTTTTTTGAAACAGACCATCTCTGAATTAGAAAATGATATTACATGCTTTGTAAACTCCACAAAAACCTTTGAAAATATCATGGGATCACAAGTTGGAGCTTTAGACAAAACTGGAGTAGGTTTTAGAAACCATCAAAATCAAAAACTATATGAAAAGTTCTTTGTTCCACAAAAGAGTCAAAGAGTGGTAAAATACAAATGTACTTTTTGTAACAAAGAAGGGCATCTTGAAAGATTCTGTTTTAGAAAGAATAGAAAGCTGAAATATGAAAGAAATCTCCAGAGAGAACATTCTCATAACGTTCTCGGAAAGTATCAACAGAACAGGAGAACATTCTCCAGACATTCTCAACAGAATTATTCTCAGAATAATCAGAGAAATTTTTTAGATAATGAAACCTCTGTTAAAGAATATTCATATCAAAATAAAAGAAGACCTTTAAAGAGACAAACTAACTCTCAAGGACCCAAAAGATTATGGGTACCTAAGTCACTATTAACATCAAGTGCAGGAATGTCATCTAGCAGTCAAGAAAAAGCCATGGTACTTGGACAGTGGTTGGTCAAGACATATGACTCGAGATAAACAAAACTTCTTGTCACTTGTTGAAGAGGATGGTGGCACAGTTACTTTTGAAAACAATGAAAAGGCTAGAATAAAAGGTAAAGGCACCATTGGTCAGATTAGTTCTGGCAAGATTGAAAATGTGCAATATGTTGTTGGTCTTAAACATAACTTATTGAGCATAAGTCAATTATGTGACAATGGTTATGAAGTTGTTTTTCAACCCCTCACATGTGAAATTAAAAAATCTTTTTCAAATGAAATCTTATTTACTTGTTCAAGAAAAGGAAACATGTATGTCTTCTACTTAGATGAACTTCCTGTTGAATCTTGTTTTATCTCTCTTGAGAATGACAAATGGATTTGGCACAAAAGGACTGGTCATGTAAGCATGAAAACAATTTCAAAACTTTCCAAACTTGGCCTAGTAAGAGGTTTACCAAAAATCAGTTTTGATGTAGATAAAGTATGTGAATCATGTACAAGAGGAAAACAAGTTAAAAGTAGTTTCAAACCAACAGATTTTGTATCATCAAAGAAACCTCTTGAACTACTTCACATGGATTTATTTGGACCTATCAAAACTACTAGTCTTGGTGGTAAAAATTATGGTTTTGTCATTGTTGATGATTTTTCAAGATTTACATGGGTTTTGTTTTTAAAACATAAAGATGAATCCTTTGAGGCATTTAAAGCTTTTTGCTTAAAGGTTCAAAATGAAATAGACTCCAAAATTATTTCAGTAAGAAGTGATCATGGAGGAGAATTTGAAAACTCTTTATTTGAATCATACTTTGATGAAAATGGCATATTTCACAATTTCTCTTGTCCAAGAACTCCTCAACAAAATGGTGTTGTTGAAAGAAAAAATAGAACATTGCAAGAAATGGCTAGGACAATGTTGAATGAATCAAATGTGGAGAAATACTTTTGGGTTGAAGCTGTCAACACTGCCTGCTACATTTTGAATAGAGTAACCATCAGAAAAATTCTCAACAAAACACCTTATGAACTTTGGAAAGAGAGGACACCAAATGTTTCATACTTTCATATCTTTGGTTGCTACCGTTACATCTTAAACATCAAAGATAACTTGGGAAAATTTGACTCATAGTCAGACAAGGGAATATTCTTGGGTTATTCTCTCACATCTAAAGCCTACAGAATCTACAACCTTAGAACCCAAACTGTAGAAGAAAGTATGCATGTCAAGTTTGATGAGTTTGAAGAACAAATAAATTCAAACACCATCACTGAAGAAAAGGAAGAAGAAGAAAGTGAGAAAAATTCACAAGCTCATAACAATCAAGAACCTTCAATAAACAATGATGAAGAACCACCACTCAATGTTGATCAAGAGTCATTACCTAGTGTTCCTAAAACATGGAGATTAGTAAACAATCATCCTTAAGATCAAATTATTGGAAACACTGAAGATGGTGTAAGAACTAGAAGAGCTCTTCAAAATTTGGAGAATGATCTCGCAATGATCTCTCAAATTGAACCTAGATCTATAGATGATGATATCTCTGATGAATCATGGGTTGAAGCTATGAAAGAAGAATTGCTACAATTTGAGAAGAATAAAGTATGGGATTTAGTACCACATCCTCAAGACCATTCAATCATTAGAACAAGATGGGTGTTCAGAAACAAGCTTGATGAAGAAGGTAAGGTAATCAGAAATAAGGCTAGACTTGTAGCACAAGGTTACAATCAACAAGAAGGTATTGACTATGATGAAACCTTTGCTCCAGTTGCCAGGTTAGAAGCTATAAGAATTTTACTTGCATATGCATCTCATAAATGCTTCAAACTTTTTCAAAGGATGTGAAAAGTGCTTTTTTAAATGGCTTTCTTAATGAGGAAGTTTATGTGCATCAACCTCCTGGTTTTATTGATGAACATAAACCTAATCATGTTTATAAACTTACCAAAGCTCTTTATGGACTTAAACAAGCTCCAAGAGCATGGTATGATAGATTGAGCACTTTTTTACTTGAAAATGGTTTTTCTAGAGGAAAAATAGATACTACTCTTTTTATAAAAACTAACAAGGAAGAATTGCTTATTGTTCAAGTATATGTTGATGATATTATTTTTGGAGCTACTAATGAAAAAATGTGTGAAGCTTTTTCTAACCTTATGCAAAGTGAATTTGAAATGAGCATGATGGGAGAACTTAGATTTTTCCTTGGCTTGCAAATCAAGCAACAAAGTGATGGCATTTTTATTAGTCAAGTAAAATACATCAAAGATTTACTCAAGAAATATAAGATGAATGAAGCCAAAATCATGTCAACTCCTATGCATCCATCAACAAGTCTAGACAAGGATGAAAATGGTAAAAATGTATCTGAAAAGGAGTATAGAGGAATGATTGGATCTCTTTTATACTTAACTACAAGTAGACCTGACATAGTATTCTCAGTGGGAATTTGTGCAAGATTTCAAAGTGCTCCCAAAGAATCTCATTTAACTGCAGTCAAAAGAATCTTCAGATATTTGGTGGGAACACCTGATGTAGGCATATGGTACAAAAAGGGTACTCATTTTGATCTAAAAGCCTATTGTGATGCTGATTATGCTGGTGACAAATTAGAAAGAAAAAACACAAGTGGTGCTTGTCAACTTCTTGGTGAAGCTCTAGTCAATTGGTCATGCAGAAAACAAAATACCATAGCACTCTCAACAACTGAAGCAGAATATGTGTCTGCAGCAAATTGTTGTTCTCAAGTGATATGGATCAGAAACCAACTTGAAGACTTCTCATAAAGGTACACAAACATTCAAATTTTTTGTGATAATACTAGTGCTATTAATTTGTCAAAAAATCCCATTCAGCATTCTAGGTCAAAACACATTGAAATCAAGCATCATTTTATACGTGATCATGTTAGTAAAAAGGAAGTTGAATTAGTTTTTGTGGATACTGAAAATCAACTTGCTGATATTTTTACTAAACCATTGGTTGAGGATCGTTTCAATTTTATCAAAGAAAATTTGAAAATTGTCAAAAATCCCAATTCCTTTTTGAAACACGTTTTTAGGAGAATGATATGAGAACATTCTCTAAAATATTTATAACTTTGGTTTTCAGTCATTTTAAATTCATCCCTTGCATTTTATATGTGTTCAAGGTTTCAAAATTGATAGTACATTTTCTTGGAGAATGATTTTTCTTTTAATCCCCTTGTTGTACTAGGCTATCTCCCTATAACTTTTTTTTAATAAAAAAGGTACCATCATTACTATCTTAAATAGTGTCTACCTTACCTCATCTTTTCACACACCTAAAGTTATCAACTCTACCTTTTCTAAAAACTTCCCACTACTTTGTCTCTCTCCAACCGTTTCTTCTTCTTCTCTCCATTACCAAAATCAGTTTTCTTTTTTCAACAAAACTCAAAATCCAACAATGGCTAGAACCAAAGTTCCCGTCATGAGAAGAAACTGAACACCATCTGTTTCACCTTCTCCTCCCCGTTCTCCCTCACCTCCGTCACCACCATCACCTCCACCAACTGTAACCCACTCAGACGCTGTTCATTATGATGAAATGGGTCAAGAAGATCTGTCAAAAGCTCTCATTGTTTTTGTTCCTCTAAATGATGAAGCTTTCTCTAATCATTCTTTGAATGATCTCCAAACTAAACCTTCTTCACCTAAACCCTCTACTCCGCTGCATAAACCCTCTTCTCCAAATGCCACTGTAGCAAGTGAACACAATCCTTCTCCTTCACAAAATCCTTCACCTAAACCCTCTGATGTGTCTCAATCTGGTGAACCCCTTAAATCGTCTTCTCCTAAACCAGCTTCACCCTCACCAAACTCTTCATCTTCCCTAAACTTCTCTGATCCACCTTCTCCAACTCCAAACATTGTTGACAAGATCAACAAACACCCTCTGCTGAGCCTAACACAAAATCACCTCCTTATGTAAGGAAAATGAGAAGAATAAAGTCTTTTGATGCATGCACCGTTAGGAGGTATGCACGCATTCTGTCGTGGGTTTGGTACTAAGAAAAATGTGGTTATTGACAACACTGTCCTTACCATATCTGATTCTAATGAAGAAGAGGAAAAGGAAGAAACACGTGAGAAATCCCCTCCTATCATCACTCTCAAACGAACCACTCCAATCACCAAGCCTAAACCATTTGCTTCTTCTGCAAAATCTGAACCGGTTAAGGAAAAGAAGAAAGTGAAAGTTTATGTTGCTGAGAAGAAACCAAGACAGAAGAATGTGAAATTGATTCACCCTGAGCAGTTAGAGAAGTTCAATGACTACTGGAAAATTAAGCCAATCAGTGCTGGCAAGTTTTTTGACTTTGATGAGTTAAAGAAAAATGGCATTGATCTGACCAAGTTTACTGATAAGCTGGATTGGACCTCTTTTTTTAAGATCAAAGAGTCCATATTCCCTTTGTTGATTCAAGCCTTCTACTTCAATGCCAAAGTGAGTCCTGACAAGGATGTTTTAGTCTCAAATCTCAAAGGAATTGAGATTGAGTTAACTCCAGAAAAGATTAGAAAGCTTTTGGGAATTCCTTGTGATGGTTCCACTCTCTATGGGGGAGATTGGTTTTCTGCTCTCAATCTTGACAAGGATGAGCTCATTGTTAAAATGTTCACCAAGGAAGGTGCGATGATGGCTACACCAACCTCTTCCAAGCTGCAACATGATTTTAAAATGCTTCACAACCTATGCCTGCACAATATCTTTCCAAAGAGTGGAAGCAAAGATAAAGTCACAGACAATGACATGTTGGTTATGTATCATCTGTTTAAAGGTAAAAAGCTTTCTCTTCCTCATGTGATTCTGCAACATATGATGCATATAGCTTTATCTGGCACTAGGAAAGTTGCTTTACCCTATGGTATGTTTTTGACCAAAGTCTTTGAAGAGTTTAAGGTTGATCTGTCTGGCTATACTTGTGAGAATGCATGTTCTACTTTTGGTGTTAAAAACCTTAGTCATATGAAGAATGAATTAGATGAAAAGGTTTTGAAGATCACTGGCTTGAAAAGAAAAAGAGAGGCAACACCTGAGGAGAATGTTGCAGGAGAACATCAAGAGAATGTTCTCCCAGAAGAAAATGTTGCAGGGGAACGTTAGGAGAACGTTCTCCCAGAGACTGAGGTTGCAGGAGAACAACAAGAGAACGTTCTCCCTGCCATGGAAAACACCTCAACTCTTTTTGGAGCCTCTACTGATACCCTTCCATCATACTGGGATACCTCTTTACATTTTGGCACACCTTTTACCAACCATCCACCAAGAACCGGTAAACAACTCCAATGATTCTTTCCAACTTCTTCAATGAATTCCACCTTCTTCTCTCCAGTTATGAACTCTTCTCAAGGGAGTTTAGAAAACATGTTTCATGCTGAGTTTGTGCAAAATTTGTTGAGTCCTGACAATCACTTTCAAGGAGGTACAAATTCATCTCAATCTTTACCTTCAATCCCTTCCTCTTTTGGAACTCTGAGTACTTTCCTTTCACCTGGAAGTACTGCTTCAGCTGAAGCATGGGATAGGTTTTTAGGATATTCTCCTAAGTTAGTTGGTGGACCTTCATACACTAGGCCAACTAAGCAGCAAAAGCTTGAGAAGGAAAATGCTAAGCTGAGAAAAGGCCAGGCCAAGATAATGCTTGCTTTAGAGATTCAGAACAACATGATGTAACATATGATGAATCAGCAAATGATCATGAAAAAATGGGCTAAAACTGAAGTTTGTCCAAAATTTGGAATCTCACCACCCTTTGCTGATCCAATGCCAGTGTTTGATAACTTCCCATCACCTAGTACCTCATCCTCATCATCAGCCTCCTCTGAGTTCTGACCTTTTTTTCACCAAAGCCCCCTCTTTTTGATTTCTGACAAAGGGGGAGAATAGCTTGGGAAAACAAGGGGGAGTAGAAAAGAAGTCTTTTTATCAATCATGTTTCAGTTTTAAATCAATCAAGTTTCAAGTTTTCAAGCTTTTCAAGTCTGCAAGAACGTTCCCTGATCATTCTCTGGAATTGATCTTTTTGAAATAGATATTATAGGAAGTTCTTTTGAACAAAACTTGTTGTGAACTTCAAATAGTATGTATTATTGCTTTTTATGCCATGAATCTTTTTGTATTAATCCATGTACTCTGATCATTGTTATTTTCTCACTTGGTGAGCTTTTGGATTAATTAATATGTATGATTCATTTTATGTCTCAATTTGCATCATATCAATTTTTTAAATTTATTTGATTTATGAATGCTTGAATTGAGGGGGAGCATGAAAAATTAAGGCATTAATATTTTCATACTACTTGAGATTTGATTAAACCAAAATTAATCATTTAAAACATAATTCAAGAAGTTTGGCATCATCAAAAAGGGGGAGATTGTTGAGGCAAAATCCCAATTTATTGTTTTAAAGATAATAAACCACTTAATTATATTTTAATGTATAATTTTGGTCATTGTGTTATCTAACAAGTGCTTTTGAGTGATATTAAAAAGATAGGAATTATTATGCAAAGCAAAACTTTTGATATCAGCTCTGAGAATGATACAAGAAAGACAGACATTATTATCTCATCATTCTCTGGACTCCAACGTGTTTGTTCTTCAAAGTCAAAGCACTTATTTATTTTAAGTGATAAATGAACAAGACAAAGGAGGACTTTTCATGAGAATTTAAGCACAAGATCTCTACAGCAACTTATTCCATGATGGCAAGAATCTTGATCAAACATCTTATGGGACTTACTATCTTAAGCCATCACATAGAGCATGTGCCAAAGAATGTTCTTTGACCTCAAAGGCATAATAAATTAAATATCTGAATTTATTATAATAGAGAAGAACATGGACCAATGAGGAGAAGACAACAACTTTCTAACTATGAGTTGTTATGTTCTTGCAAAGACATATTCAATATTCATTCTCCAAGATGTGTTAGTCCTTTCTCCAACAAAGGCTACACTCTACTATTCATCAAGGTTGTACATGCAAAAGTACTTTTCTACATAGCCTTGATCAGTTACAGCTGGTTACTTGGAAGCAAAGTTGTCCCCACACCATTCTCCCACTATTCTATGAAGATATCATAAGAGAATGTACACTGTTCTGTGAGAATGTTCTTTCATCATTCTCCCTGAAGCATTGTTCTCATATGACAGCAAAATTCAAAGGCAACGGTCACACTTGCTCATCAAGTAATTGAAGTACAATGCCAGCTCATCAAGACGCTCCTCTTGGAGAACATTCTCCAGCTCACTTTTCATATGTGAGTAACAGCTAGTTTACTGTTCTCTGATTTTCTCATACATTCTCCAAGATTCCAAAGGCTCTTCAACAACTATAAATAGCATGGAATACAGCAGGAGCAAGGCAAGAGTTTTGAAGCAATATCAATCATCAATTACTTGTCTTTCACGCACAAGAATCATAAACTCTTCTTTTGATCTCTTTCACTCCAAAGCTTCATAATTGCACACTTGGATCAGCAATTCATTTGAGTGATTTTCAGAGAGATTTTATAGTTACTTAGAAAGCTTTATAAACCTGGTTTGTTTTGTTGTTAAGCTTTAGATCCAAACAACTCTTTGTAATAAGAAAAGAACTTGCTCATCAATATGTTACTATTGGTTGAGCAACTACCTTAGAAGGAAAGGTAGAGATCACCTTGGGTATAAGGTGGAAGATAAGCTTGTATAGCTTGACAGAAGTTTTTTGGTCTTGGGCTTAAGATCAAAAGAGAATAGTGGAAACCCTCACTTGGTGTGGGAAACTGGACTAGCCCAATTAATGGTGAACCAGTATAAACTCTTTGTGTTATACTCCTTCTCTTTATCCTTATTCTCTTGCAAAACAGAGACACTTACACACACCATAATATTCTGAAAGAATATTACAAGAACGTTCTCTGCAATCTAACATAGACTGATCAGAGAACATTCTCTTAACATTCTCTGCTATCTGTTTTGGTTTAATTCATTCATTTAAGTTTTGATTTATCATATAACTTATACTACTAACGAATTGAGTTTATTTTTAAAGGGTCACAGTTCAAACCCCCCTTTCTTGTGAAAAACTTTGCTACTTCAGGTCATACTTTTCATCAGTTAAAAAATGCTGGGGCAATATGTCAGCGTGTCATGGTCACCACATATATCTTCAAGCGTGTCCTGGTCACTGTTAGACTATATGGTGATCACTTAGAGGGGGGTGAATAAGTGACTCTTTCTATACAACGAAGTTTTAAAAAATATTTCGAGTACGCGGAAGGCTACCAGATCGATAGTCTACTTTGCACCCTTCGATCAAAGGAAATGTAGTATAAGCCTTAGAACAATTAGCGACAAATTGAATTTAGGTTTATGTTTTGTAATCAAAATTCTAACACAAACAAAATCAACAAGTTGCAACTATCACGTTTACACAATCACAAATTCAAGTTTCAAATCAATTGAATTACGGTGAACACTTACGATCACGAATTCATTTGATGCAATTAATCAACAATATGAAAAGTAAAAGTGTAGGGATAGAAAGACACAACCAGATGATTAGGGAGTTCCCTTGGCTTTCACGTCGTCCTCGCTTCGGGCCAGGTACGTCTCCCCCCAAATTGTCAAAAGAACGATTTGAGCAATTTATTAAAAAAACGCTTTGATAGTGCACAATTTACAAAGACTCGAATAACCCTATTCAATCTAATGCAAATTGAGCCAAGTAATCTCAACAATTCTAGAAGCTTCAACCTCCGATTCCAACGTCCCAATCTTGCGCCGTCTTCGTACCGAAAACCTTCGCACCGAACGTCCAGCTGATTCCCTCGCTTCCTAGATGTTGAACCTTCAAGATATCGCACAATCTTGAAACCCTTGATGAAAATCCAAACCTCCAACACAACTCAACTCGATCGCAATTCTGATTTACCGCGAATTGCACCGAACGTTATCCACCGAATCAACTACGAACCTTCGATTGATCCCATACTCAATCTCAAATTTGAAGTGACTTGATAGAAGATGAAGAACTTGTGTTGAATAAGTTTTTGATCCAAAATTTCTCTTAAATCTTGATCAAATGTGTTTTTCAGATGGATTCTCACAATTACAACAAACACTCACATTGCTATTTATAGTGAAAATAGAATTGAGCAAATTTAGGCAAAACAGAACAGACTTGTATCGATACATATGATGGTATGTATCGATACAAACACCTTGACCAGCGTTCAAATTTGAAATATTTGACCTATGTATCGATACAAACACGAGTATGTATCGATATATATATCAGTTTCTTGAAAACCTGACTGATATGTATCGAAGAATGCAAGCATGATTCGATACACAATGCTTTCTCTGGTGTTTTGAGAGAGTTAGGTGTGTATCGATACATGCAAGCATGATTCGATACACAAGTGATTCTCTGCCCCTGAACCCCAGTTTTTGTATCGATATAAATGAAGTGTGTATCGATACAAAATGCTCAAAATCAGTCTGAAGAAGTTTCAGGACATTTGTATCGATACAAGTATTTATGTATCGATACAAAGATCCTTAAAATCAATTTTTCAAAGATTAAAAATAGTTTTTCGCTGTCAAGTTGTTTCTATTGTTGCCAAAATATGTTCTACACTATTTTCATGAGTTTTGACAATTATTAAAACATGGGGGTGAACTGGTGCACTTACAGTCACCACATATATCTTCAAGCTATTGAAAAAAAACAAAAGATTGGATAGTCATTGTCAAGGGGCATTTGGCATTTGTCTAGAACTTGCACTAATTCTCTACTGCTCACCACATAAATCGTGTCACTATTTCTCAAATCGTGACATGATTCTGCTTCTGTGTCAAAATTGTGACACTATTTCTAAAATTGTTTCACTGATGAGCATTAATTTCATACTTTATTTCACTCTCATATTTGGTTTGATAATCATCATTTTTGTTTAATTGATAGGTTTTTTTTTTTAACCACCAGTTTAATCTAGTTCGGGTGTCAGTTCTGGCATCAAGTGGTTCCAGCCCCCTCCCGATCGCAGTTGCGGGGATCGAACCGTGGTCCTCCCTACCAAGTTCAGCGCCAATCACCACTGAACCAACTAACGATTTGGTTAATTGATAGGTTTTAGATGCATTTTATAATTATAGGTTTAATTTGGACATAAATGCTAAACATTATTAATTTCTGGATTTTTACTTATCTTAACCTATCTGTCTTCGGCAGCGCATATCTGGAGCTGCGGATATCGGATTTTGATGATTCTTGCGGCCCTGGAAAGCAAAGACAAATTACTATAATTTTGTGTTTCATAAGCTTCGTCAAATTTCTACATGAAACTGGGCTCTAAAGTTTCAGGTTGCGGCTTTCAAGTTACCAATACCTTTCTTCACTAATTAGGCCATAACTTTCTCATAAGAAAACATGTTGTCTTCACAACAACAATAACCAGGCAGTGATGGCATACAAGAGGGAATACAACAAGAGTAAAGAAATGAAAGAGCTACAATCAGCAAGAGGCGGTCAAGTCCTTCTATAAATAGGGAAGCAAAACTTAGCAATGGGATAGAGAATTTTAGATAGAATTTGTGTGGGAGCTTTCTCACTTTGGTTTACTTTAAGTTTAGGTTTTCTTCTATTATTTTCTTTTGTTATTATGAATTCCATGAGTTTCATCATCTCAATGGAAGGCTAATTTTCTCTTAATCAATTCATGGGTGTAGACATTATTGAGGTTCGATTTATGAAACTTTACTCTAAATGGTTTATTCATTTGAACTTCATTCTTCTTTGTTTTCTCTTCTTGAACATGATTTTGTTTGCTTAAGTGAAATTAGGCTCTTGAATGGTTGTGTTAGTGGCTTCATTAACTTCATTGAAGGAGAGAAAACAAGAACTAGATATTGCATTAAAGGTGTTTGATGTTATGTCTAGCTTGGTATAATTTTGGGTCTTCAAGTTTATTCTTGGTTAAATGTTTGCTTAATTCATTTTCCTTGATTAATCTTCATCCTAGAAGCTTTTCTAGTATTAAATTTGTGGATTATGATGAGCTTATTCTTGTAATTCACAACCAAGAACGTAATTAATTTATGAATATTTATTTGTGGTTAAGGATTAAATTAAACTCAATAATGTTGAACCCCTTGGATTGATTGTTTCTAAATCATTGTCTACAAATCTCTTTGCTTATTTGTTTTTGTTTATGTTTATTTCATCTTCAAAAATAAAAACCCCTAAACCTTTTAATTTTGCTTCTATATTTGGTTGAATTTCAAAGTTGGTTGATTGGGAAATTATTCTGGTTGTCACTAATACTACAAGTAGTGTTTTAACTCAGTTTAATTAATTTTGGTGAGTTCGGCGCTCGTCAGTCACTATTTTTATTTTGACAGCATTGAAAAATTTTAGAATTTTTGCGTCATTCTCACTGTGCTCAAATTGTGTCACGATTTTGAAACCTGAAAAACCAGAAACCTCTGTTGAGAAATCGTGTCACGATTTTGGCGAGTTATGAAGCAATTTTTCAGCACAACACAACCCTTGTGTTGTATTGTGAAGGAAACTTAAGATAGTTTAAGTAGCGGAATTAAAAAAATTTCCTTTAATAACACACTTTTCCTCTGTCAAAAGATTTATATGTTACATATATCATTTGTTTTTTATGTATTAAAAAAAAATCAATATATCCGAATGAGAGGACTCATATATATATATATATATATATATATATATATATGTCACATATTCTTCGAAAAAGATTAGTTACTAATAAATAGAGGTGGAGAATTTATACCTGTAACATTTTAAAAAGAAATTTTTATATCACATAAATAAAATTATTTAATTATAAAATGCCGTTTTTATAGTCTTTCTTTTAGCATATTTTTTGACGTATTTTTATTAATACTAAAAATTAGAAAAATAAAAAATCAAATGTGATACATAGTCTAACATCATGTACTTAATTTCTAAATGATTCTTATTTAATGTCATTGGTTCTAAAGTGACAAATATGATAAGAATTAATTTCCACAAAACATCTTATCAATTTACATGCATTTATGAAATTAAACTAATGTCCAAAATAACTGCAAACTAAAAAGTAAGATTTTCTTTAAGTGATTATCAAAAAAAAAAAAAGATTTTCTTTAAGTAATGTCTACATAAACATTTTTCATCTTTACGGCTAAGGATATACAATATGTAATTTAAAAAGGTTTCGATGAGATAACACATGCTTTTCTAATTTAATCAAAATCTTACGCTGTTCGATATCTGATTTGGAGATGTAGTAACGTTAAAACTCTTAAAAAAATATTATTCATTTGAGTTTCAAAAACTTAAAAGATATAATAGTGTTTAGAGTTGCACGCATCAATTATCCAACGTGTTGTTAAATTGCACTCATTTGGGATTTTCCCTTTTAATGAAATTAATTAGAGTTTGTGAATTTCAAGTCACATGCTTAAATCCTATTTTAATTTTTGGTTACCTTTTAAATTGCTTTTGCCAAAATTTACAAGTTTACTCGTAAAAGAAAATTCCCAAAAGAAGAACTATGAAAACACCGTTAATTTAACCTACGTCATGACTCATGATAAAAGAATCGTAATGGTTTATTATGGTTGGTGAAAGCAACATCTTAAAACCCAATTTCTTATAGTAGAGAGTTTGTAGTTTCAATTCAAATCCATGAGAAAATAAAATAAAATCAGAAATAAATGCAAGTACTACTTTACTTTTCTTTGCTCAAAATTGACACGTGGAAGTTGCACAACTCCAGCTGGAATGTCCATTAGTAATTAAAATAGATAATTGACATTACAATCATAACCACAATAATCATTTGTAAATGATCTTCATATTGTCCAAGTTCATAGAGTTTTAATTCTTTCTTTGGAACAACATAGAGTTTTAATTCTAATGTGCAAAGACTGATTATTTATAATAATATATATCTGCCGTTAATAAAAAAAAATAGTGGCCTCAAAATTAAGTTCAATTTTCACTTGTAGTAGTTTGCTTAGTGGGTAAAACAGCCTCTTCAGTAATTGGATTTGATGTGTTCTTGTAATCTTTGCTCTTACCCCACACAACAAGGTACAAGCCCAAACAAATGATAAATGCACCTATTGCCCTGCAATATTAAAAATATAATTAATTTATTTTTATCAATTAAATATATATATATATATATATTTTTTTTTTTTGGTAATTTTAATTATTCCATATGTATTACTTGATTTTTATGATTACCTTCCTAGAAACATTTGCTCTGCGAGAAAGAAGTATCCCATGATAGCAACAATCACCATACATAAAGGATTAAATGTTGTCACAAAAACGGGACCTCTAGTTTTCATCACAAATCCTTGCAAATAATAACCTAGGCCTGAGCAGAATATACCCTGTATATGAATATTTTTTAAACTTAAATTAGTTTTATTATAAATAATTAAATGAGTTTTGAAATAGTTTGTATAGCTCTAAAAAATGGATAGATCCAAATATAATAAATTTATTAGTCTCTACCTCCGTTATTTTATAATAAACAATTTACTTTTTAAATTTATTTTCAGTAATTTGATTGAATAATAACCTTATTACCTTATAAATTTAGTAAAAATCATTACCGTATAAACAATAGACAACAATTCCATATCCCATTTTATGGACCAAACTGAGGGACGACTCCATTCCATAATTGAAGCCACTGCTGCACCTTCAATTGTGCCCAATAGACATATCCACGAGGAAAGTGAGAGTGGCGCAGGGTAGGTTTGAAGAGTAACAGCCTAAGAAAGATACAAAGATGTGTTAGTGTATGTTTCGTTGGACGGTGAAAAATATCATTGATTTTAGTAAAATTAATTCCATAAACTTAAAAATTGATTTAAACATATTAATAATTGTTTTTGTAGGATAGTTCAAATGGTAAGAGTTGAGAGACATAAGTTAAATAAGGAAAGTCTAAAGTTTAACTCCTAATGAAAGTTTTATCTTTTTGATGTACTAAAAAAATATGTACATAATTTTTTAAAGTGTTGAACAATCAATCAAATTAATAAGATGAATAATTAATAACTTACTTGGAGGATAAAAAAACCCGCATAACTAAAGCATGCTATAGTAATCAACACGAATCCAAGTAATGTATGTTGATTACTTGTACCCCCACTATGTTGGATGTGACTATTGCCTCCAAATGTTCCAAAAAGTATTGGGCCTTTAACTAATGTCATCACCATAGCGCCAGCAACGGTTGCTATCGTTCCCAATATCTTTGCTTGACTTCGTATACTTTTTATTTTTACTTTCTCAAACCTAAGTGCAAAAAAAATATATGAGTTGTGTTATTTGAACGTTAAAATGTATATATCAAATTGGATATCAAAATTTTGATGTCATAATGTCATATTTGATAACAAATTTAATAATTAAAAAATATAGTAACACATATATATCTTTTCCACTTAAATTAAAAATGTAAATTGTTTAACATGATCGAAATTCTAGTATAAGTGATAAAGCTAACAAATAGTTTTCATTTTTGCTTAATCAACTTTGACAAACAAAGTAATTATGCTAATCATTTTTGTGTCTTATTCTTATAAGTGTTAGATGGCAAAAGATACCCGAAACATTAAATATATTAGAGTGCGTGCGGATATGATCTACAATATCTCTTTTGTCCATTTAGTATATACATTTCACGGTGAAACTCTTTGATTACTAAAAACAATTAATCATTTTATTAACAATTAATTAAACTAATTAATCATTTATATCTAAAAAGTACTGGATTCATATACCCTTACAAAAATAACTATGAAAGGGTGATAACTAAAAAGCTAATGACAAGATTTAATTTCAGATAATAATATAGTTTATATTCAGTGTAAAATAATTTACACATATTCTTTAAATTCAAGCAATTAATTCTGTAGTTACCTAAGTATTGAAGCTAATATAAAGGTAATAGCAGGAACCATATTGCTCATGGCAGCTGCAAAAGTTGCTGTTGTATATTTCATTCCCAAAAAGAATAAATTTTGATCAATAACTGGCCTGTTGATGACAAATTTAATAATCATCAAAATTAAGTGAAAATGTTATCGATTAATCAACGAGATATATAATGTTTTTAATTAAAAATATGTAATTAGATAAGTACTCTAGCAAACTCAGCACCGCTATCTTGATGAAGATTGAAATTGTCATTTTCGGCCTTACTTTCCTGTTAAATGAAAAAGAAAATATATATAGTGCAAATGAGTATATATACTTCAATGTTTTATTCAATCATGAATACAAAAATTAAACTAAATATTTTAAATAAAATCTAGTTGAAAAAAACATAGCCTCTCATTTGAAAATAAAAAAATTGTAGCAAATGTATAAAAACTTAATTAATAAGTGATTATTTTACTTTAAAGAGTGAGTTTTTTTCAAAAATAAAAATTGAATCAAAACAAACTTTTTTAATAGAGGGGAAGAGAGGACTATACTTGTCAAAATAGAGTGCAAAAGGAGTTATGATAATGAATGCAACTGCATGACGATATACAACAAAAACATAGTTGCTCATTCCTTTATTTAATGCAGCCTTTGATAAAACATCCATAACTGCATATCCTAACTGCAAAGACAACACTGCTATGAATGGTGTTGCCTTTTCTAACCAAGTTTGTGCTTGATGGTTGTCCATCAACTTGTTCTATAGTAGTTATAGAATTTCAACTACCTTAAATATTTGTCAACACAAGAATGAATGAAATAACATAATGTACAAGGGTTATATTTATATTGGAGGGTGACGTCAAATTCTAGTATTTGTTGTTATCAAAAACAAAAAAAATCTAGTATATATGTGTTAGTGCATGTGCTATCAAAATTACTTATTTTGTGTTTGATGTTTATTTAATTTGATAAAATTCAATTAATTCTTTTCTTAAATTATTATCAGTGTCATCGATATGTTACTATTTTATTCGATATGTTGGTGTTATTTCTTTTGAGAGGGAGTCTAATGACTCTTTCGTTAGACCTGATATTATTTGTAGGGACGGACTTAAGTTGGAAACACTGTGGACAAAGGACAAGCTAAGGGTTCTCTCACTTCAGTATATTCTATTTTGTTTGATATATCTTGTGTATGTGTCATGTAGTATTGACCTAAGAAGATTAAAAGGCTTATGTGCCCCCTCTTTTTTAGCACCACATATGATTTTGTATTTAAGTCCCAATTATTAATTGTATATGCTTGTATTAAAAATTGACATGGTATGTTTTCAATTACTACAAATATTTTACAATTGCCTCAATTTTATTTTTGAATACTTTACAATTATAAGTAAATTTTGCTTTCACTATATCAAAATTCTAGATCCGTCTCTAATTATTTGCATTAATTATTGTATTTGACAAATAGTTTGATTGCTTTTTGTGTTTGGACAGAAATTACTAGCAATTCTCTTATACTACCTCCGTCCCAAATTATAAGACTCATTTTAACCATTGCATGTTCGTCAATGCACAATTTTAATCACTAATATCTTTAATTGTGCATTAGTAATAAAAATTATAAAAATTTGATATCTTGAAAAAATACTCATCAAGACGAGTCAAACAATATCTTATATGCTAACATTTACATCTATAAATTATGGGGAAAAATACGGTCAAAGCAAGATACATGAATAGTGTCATTTAATAAAAAAAAGTCTTATATATTGAGACGGGGATAGTATTTAATATCCACAACTTGAACAAAAATGATTAATTGTGTTAATTTAAATAATAAAAAAGAATTTTGTTTACTAAAATGCTCTTATTAATTAATATACTTAATGAATGGATTAGTTAGGAGAGATTAGATACAATAAAATAAAGGAATTAGTATTAGTGGAAGATAAAAAAAAATGTTGCAAAGAAACGATGTTAAACAATGTTAAAAAAACGTTCGTCATTTGATATGGCTAGCGACCGGTTAGTTTATTTGGACACTTAGAAATAATGTTATATTCAATGGTGATGAACCTAATGCTGCTTCTTTGGTCGGCAACATCAAAATGGTTTCTTAGGTATGGTTTAGTGGTAGAGTGTAGGTCGGCATGCCTCTTTATTCTTTTATGATTGGCCTTATGATCCCCTTGTTTGTTTGTCATAGTTTTTAATTTTCACATTGTATTGTAAGGGTTCGAGTAATCCTTATACTCCTTTATAATATTAATATATCTTATTTATCAAAAAAAAAAACATTGCAAAAACAGAACATAACGACTGAGACATGAAAACATTACATATAGGACGTTTATATTGAGACCGAGGTAGTACCGAGTAACTTAAATTTGAAGACTTCTAATTAATTTGTCTATGGTTTTTGCATTTTGTACGTAAAAATAAGCTTTACAATGATTGGCTGTCTTTTGGTGCTTCCCATAAGATGAGAGAAAATGCAATACTAAAAAAGTGATTTAAGATGAAAGTGGAAGCTAGTTGACGTTTTTGAAATTCAAGGATTGAAATGAATGATTAAAGGGTACTGTAGTCTAGTATATCTCTATAGTAGAAGGCGACATATGAAGGATATGCATGATTACCAAAAAGTGTTCTTCATATATATCTTTGTTATTTTTAGTTTTGCTTTTCCATTATTACTTATTTAAAGTTTGTGTGTGAGACAATTGTTTCTCAATTATCGCAAGCATTCAAAACCACTATAGTATATACAATTGGTGGTTGATTAAAGTTTTGCTATTGAAAGAAAAAGTTTTTGTTCGTGTATGCTTTTGTATGTGCAAGCACTTGAATGACCAAATGGATACTCCACCTCCACACAGCATGCAAATTGGAACGTCATTCATTAATTGAGCATTTAATTTTAGATGGATAGATACTCATATGAACTGTCACTTATAAAAATAAGCTTTTTAGGTCCTATTAGTCTTTTAAGTGTGTCTATCATCTTTCCCATAAATAGATAAATAATAGAGCAAAGTTAAACTCATTATATATTCATCTTTTATAAACTAGTTTATGAATTATTTAGTACAACCGATGTTCCTAGTTATAAGAGATAAATATACTTTTTAGATTGATTAAAAATTTAATATACCTTGCTTATATATGACTTTAAAAAGTACATTTGTCTCTTATAATAAGAAACATATGTATTATTATATTTTGTCAAACACAACATATGTCTAATTAACGCATTGTTAAACATGTACAAATGGTGATGTGCCGTGTTTCAAATAACATGATATATTGTTTGTTGATGGAAAAAAATCAACATCGATGTATTGTAAGAAAAATCTTTTAATCATTATGTTTAAAACATGTCATATCGTCTTATATATCAAATATTTTGATGGAGGAATTAAAACGGTCAACTTTTAAAATATGATCAATTTTTTGTTAAAAAAAAGTATGATCAATTTTGCAAAATGATAAAACAGAGGAGATAAAATTGAAATTAAACCTGAAAATTATCATTTAGGTGGAACTAATTGTTTCTGGGCCATATCTTGTCTAAAATATAGATCCCAAGTGAGGCTCAAAGGGGCAAACTAAATTTGGTGGCTAGGAATATGTGTGGGATAGCAATAGCAATATATAAGTTAAACAATATGATGTGCCTCTTTTAGCTAGCTCGGGGAAAAAATTTGTATCAACTCATAATGGAAAATTGAATTTTTATAGACTTATAGCTATGGGAGAATTTCGGGTCTATAATTTTTTGACCAGTTAAGTAATATGTAACCTTATACAGTTAGAGTAGTAGTAGATAGAAATGTGAAATTGTAGAAGAAAGTAGAGAATTTTTGTAGTAGAACATTTCAAATCCATGAAGAAAGAAAGCAAGAAAGAAAGAAAGAAAGAAATCAAAAATAAATCAACTACTTTCCCTTGATCAAGATAGACATGTGGAAGTTGCAAGATGGAGCTCTCCAATGTCTCATAATAATTAAAATTGACATTACAATAATATTTATTCAGAAGTTTTGACATTAGAATTAAAACGCTATGAACGTCGTTTTAATTGTAATGTCAAAACTCCTGAATAGTGATGCCTCTAATTCAATTTTCACTTGTAGTTTGCTTAGTGGGTAAAACAGGCTCTTCAATAATTGGATTTGATGTGTTATTGTAATCTTTGCTTTTCCCCCACACAACAAGGTACAAGCCCAAACAAATGATAAATGCACCTACCACCCTGCAATATTACCATATTTAATAATTAGATTAGATGATTTTGATCAATTAATTAAATTTTCTTTTTGGCAATTAAATTAATTGTATTTTATATATAATATTTGATTTTTATGATTACCTTCCAAGAAACATTTGCTCTGCAAGAAGGAAATAACCCATGATAGCAACAATCACCATACTTAAAGGACTAAATGCTGTGACAAAAACGGGACCTCTAGTTTTCATCACTATTCCTTGTAAATAATAACCTAGGCCTGAGCAGAATATGCCCTGTAAATAAATATTTTTCAAAATTAAATTAGGTTATTACGGAAATGAGATTTGAGTTAGTTTAATTTGCATGGTTATGAAAATGGAATTGCACATGAATAACTAGATCCAAATTAAATATAATAACTAATTTATTTAACATTTATGTGTCATTGTTAGCGTAGTGACTCTAACTTCAACAATTTATATGGAGCCAAACGTGTAATCCTTATCTATTATGAGTATAGTGGGTATATTTTGATAATAAAAAATAATTCACACAAGTATATTTGGTTATAATTTATCATTTATCTTATAAAAATTTAAAGAATATATATATTGTATGTGTAAATATCTTTACACGCGCATACGATGAAAACCCACTATTTTTTTTTAACAAAAGAAAACCCACTATTTTAACATGCTATATAATTAGTTCACTCTTATACTCTCAAACCGAATTTCTCAAAGTTGAAGAAATTGCTCTCAACTAAGTAAATAATTTCTTTTGAATGTCAATATATATATATATATATATATATATATAGGGGAGGAATCTCACATGGAATATATTAAAGTATTCAATGTAATATTTAAGTCATGAGTCTCTCCTACCTATTAAATTAGTTTTTTTAGACATATGCTTAAATATCAATAATTAGTGCTCTCACTTAGAATTGTGTCCTAGGAAAAGAGAAGGGTTACTTATATATGGATTAAGGCGCTCTGCCGAATACTGATGGGTGAGTGAAGCCGCCAAATAAAACAAGAGTTAACATCGAATAAATGTCGATTGAGTGAAAACTTATGTGGACGTCGACACTTAATTAAAGAGCGAGTAATGTTAAAAGTCCATATTAAATATATCAAAATTCAATATGATACTAATCAAGTCATGATTCAAAAAAAAAGTCATGAATCTCTACCACTTATACTGTTTGTCTTCTAAATTGGGCTCTTTTCATGTATTTAAGTCTTAATAGCTGACCATGAAGAGGTGCAAGACGGCCTAAAGTGTTAGGCCTCCATTGGGGGGCCACCAGAAAAAATTAAATAGTAATAGGTCTCTCAAAAGACAAGAATGATTCAAAAAATTAATATTAAAAATTTCAATTTTTTCTAATCTATCTTTGTTGGCCAAACGTAAAGTGGCTAAGTATATGTTTCATAAAATAAAATAAACAAGATAGGGTGTGGTTGAACGAGTGAAGTTTATCCTCATTTAATTAAGAGTCAAGAGTTTGATAACTTTAAATATTTGGGTCAGCTATCCTAATCTTTGATATATAGTAGAATCTCTTTAAAATAATACTCGGTAAATTAATAAACTCTCTAAAATAATAAAGTTGTTCGGTCCCGACTTGGGCCAGTGTAAAAAATTGAAAAAATTGATAAAATAATAAGATAATAATTTCTCGGGAAATCCCTTTGTAATTTTCGGTCCCAAGAAAATCATAAATTAATAATTCATAGAAACTGAAAAAAAAATATATTACACTCTATTAAAATATGATTTAATAGTTGTCTGTTTTCCTTTAAAGTTCAAGTCCATTTGGAGTTCATCTCTAACGTTTCTTATTGCATCCAATAATTCAGGTGTTGTATTTTTGTATTGTATCATAAAGTTGTGAAAAGTGTTTGACGCCATAAGTGCTTCCTTTCGTGTAACGCCATAAGTCATTAAAAACTCTTTAAATTAATAATTATTAATTTATCGATAAATTAATAAATTTCTCAAGTCCTGACTCTATTAACTTATAGAGTTTTTACTGTATCTCTAATCTAACAAGAGAAATAGCCACTGCCTTCAGCGGTAGATATCGTGACCTCAGCAAAAAAAAAACAGAAACGCTTGTATCTTCTCTTTCTCCTCGCACTAAAAGGGAATATTTTTTAAGTAGTTCAAAGAAGAGATTTTGTTACAAAGATAATTAATTTATATGTTATTATATTGATGTTATTTACAATTTAAAAGAGTGTTATTATTTTTAAAAAAATTTGCGTCTTTTTATTAAAGAGTCCGATTTCAACATTCGGTGTCAGACCTCTAAATTATTGGGGCCAACTTTGCTAAAAAAAATATTGACCATATAGTTTAGTGAATAGAATTCCACATTTAAAGGTGAATATATAAGAGGGTGATAGAGATCAAGTTGAAGCTAAATTATGATTAATTAAATTATTTTTGATATTTAAGTTAGAGGTTGAATTTATATTAATAGTTAGACTTTTATTTGAATTGTTGGAAAATTTAAACTTTTGGGTTTTTTCTTAGATTATCATCCTATTAGTGTCCCTATTATGTTGGTAGGAAGGAAAGAAAATGCATGTCAAAAAAAAAAAAGTAAAAAGAAAAAAAAAGAAATTTTATGAATGAATTTATAGATAAAGATTTAGTCTAAGTTCATTCATTGGGTTCCGTATTTTCATTCTTTCTTATTTTCTTCAACCAAATAGACCCAAATGAAATAAATTGAATGTTTTATTTATCTTATTTTAAATGTCTTGCTCTATGAAGTCCAGATACGTGACATGATACAACGATACAAGAAAATTTTAAAATTTCTAATATGATACCGCCGCGATACGTTATTTAAAATTTAAAAATTAAATTGAAAATCAAATATATAGATGCACAATATATAAACATAACTAAAATCGATAATAATAATCAATTAATATTTAAATTACTCAAAAAGAATAAACAAATGACAACTACATATCTTAAGTACTATCCAAAAATGACATCATTAGTTCTATCCCAAAAAAGCAATACAAGTACTACCCAAAAAAGACAGAGTTGGTCATTCATAAAGAATGTCATAATCTAACATTTATTAAGTAAGAGTAAACACGGATTGTATAAGTCTCCTCTCCTCTTTTCTATCATCAAAGAACATTATATTGTCTGATACTTCTTCGATGTGCGTATAAGAGAATTATTTGATATGTATCGGTTGTATTTTAAAAATGAAATAAAAATTAAGTCTCCAATACTTCTATGATATGCGTATCGGGGGTATCGAACGCGTATCGGGATCGGATAAATATCGGACACGATACTTTACTATTTTTGGAATATCTGAGCTTAATAGGTCTTGTTTTTATTCTTTATTTTTTCTAGTCAAGTAGATTGTAGTTTGTATCAATGGACGTATCAATGTTCAAATCCCTGACTCCTATATATTTCACATATGATTTCCTAGCAATTAGGCTAAGCTCCCCGTCGACAATATATACATTTAATTTCTTATATTAACTCTTTCATGCCTATTTATTGTGATATGATTTTATCCATTAAAATCTAGCTAGTAACAGAAAGTCTCTTCAATATAAATTAGTTGAAAAGATCATAGAAAATTAGTTGAAAGTAGTTATAAATTTACAATATCCCCCAATTTATTACAGTACCTTTTATTAGTTGAAAAAACATAATTTAACAAAAAAAATTAGGAAAAGTTTTTTATATATATAACATATTTTTATTATAATTAATTTCGGTAGTTTGATTGCATAACTTTCCCATATAAATTTAGTAAAAGATGAGGTGAACTTACCGTATAAACAGTAGACAACAATCTCATATCCCATTTTATAGACCAAATTGAGGGACGACCCCATTCCATAATCGCAGCCACTACTGCACCTTCAAGTGTGCCCAATAGGCATATCCATGAGGAAAGTGAGAGTGCTGCAGGGTAAGATTGAAGGGTAATAGCCTAGAAAATATACAAAATTGTGTTAGTAATAAGTTTAAAAATTATAAAATAAAAACTAATTTTTTAATGAGTTGAAAATTCTTGAAGATAGAAAAATAAGTTGATTTTTATTTGATAAGAAAATTAAAAAATTCAAACTCTTCAAAAAAAAAAAATTGTTTTTTATTTATTTATTTATGCTCAAAAAGACAAAAACAAATAAATTATGTTAAATATAGTCCCTTCTATATATATAAATCCTTTCTTGTTGAAAAATTTGAATATATATTGTTAATGCAAAATGAATTATATTTAAAAATAATAAAAAATATCAAAAGTGATTTTTCATTTTCAACATAATTTTTTATATCCCAAAAATGATTTAAACATGTCTATACTTTTTTATAGTGTTGAACAATGAAACATAATAACTCACTTGGAGGTTAAAAAAACACGCCCAACTAAAACATCCCATGGTGATCAACACAGATCCAAGTATTATATGTTGATTACTTGTTGTACCCCCACTATGACTATGATGGATATGGCTATTGCCTCCAAATGTCTCAACAAGTATTGGGCCTTTAACTAATGTCATCACCATGGCACCTGCAACAGTTGATATTGTTCCCAACACTTTGGCTTGGCTTCGTATACTTTTTATCTTTATTTTCTCAAGTCTATGCAAAAACAAACAAATATTACTATCTGTTTGATCTGAAAATCTGAAAATATAAATACTTAACAACAAGACAAGAATATCAATAAATTTTGTTTTATACAAATGTTGTTTCATGGAGAAAATGTTATTGTGATGTTTTAAACAACTTGTGTAGAGGATAAAAAGTTGTCTCGTGGTTCAGTGAAAGATAAGAATATATGTATTTGTTTAGTCAATTAACTCAAATTTGTCCAATCACAAGAACAGTTTAAAATCAAACATAATAGATTTGAAGTTGTCTTGTCCGCAGGGTCAAGCCACCCAAGCAAGAGTTTTAGGCCTCTGAAATTTTTATTTTTTTGCTAAGAGAAAAAAACCTCAAATAAAAAGTAAATTCAATAACCTAGAGTATAATAGTCAAAGAAAGGCCTCGTAAAAAAATATTAAGGCCTCATATAAAGAAAAAAAATAACCTCAATTATCTTTCACATAAAAGTTCAAGTTCATACTTAATTTTTATTTTGTGAAAACTCAATTAAGAGTAGCATCTCACTATTCTATATTCATCTTCATACCTCTCTATATTGTTTTCAGTTTTTTAGACTTTTGCTTTCATCAAATTTTTCAATTTCATCAATAATTTTCTGCTACAATTGTACATTGCAATTCAATAAACAATTCATTCAAGTAATTGAAATTGAATTTTTGTGTAATATAACTCTTCAATTTGCAATCATAAAGCAATTGTAATCTTTTTTTGCTACATTGTATGTAATTTTCTATTTAAATTTGTGAACCCTTTGTAAAATCATACAAGTAGAAGATGATACTAGGCCTCAAGTAATAATGTTGAGATAACACTAGTTGTCCGGTCTTTTATTTTTTAGTAGATCAAACGCATATATTATTAATTTTTTTAATAAATAATTTATAAATTTGTATAATGCGTAGTATTTCACTAGTTTTCTTTAATTTCTCCAATTTTAAAAAAATTATAATATAACAAATAATTAATAAAAATAGAAAAGCATTATCTTTTCTAATAATATAACATTTATTGAGAATTTTTCACTAGACTTGATTCTATAGTATAAAGTTTTGTGCATATATATCATAAGTTCATTTCCTTAAAGTTTTATCCATGAGAAACAAGACTAACGAATTAGTTTTACATTACATATATAGCTTTTTGTCTAACATGAAACACATCGTCAAGTCCACAATATACGAGTAAAGTAATGAATAATATTATAACAAATAGAAATTCTACAAAACTCATCAATTGCATTGAAAATTTATATCATATATATTATCTATAAAATGCTTTAAAAAAATTGAAAGCTGTTTAATATATTATTGAGACCATCAAGATTAACAATTTAAGGGTCTTTATTGAGTACCATTAATTTGGAAAAATATCAATAACACATCAAATACTTTTTAATTTTTAAAAAAATAATTATCGATAAATAATTTATATGATATATAAACTATACATCAATTTAACGGTGAATTTAATAAAATTAATATTGATTATAATGTTATTTATGACTAATCCACCATGCACCACTTGACGTTGACGCTAGTCATGTTAATTTATTAAGAAGTGGTATATATATATATATATATATATATATATATATATATATATATATATATATATATATATAGTACGACATCTAGTCGTATATAGTACGACATTTCTATTTTTCGATGTATGATAATTTAGGTGAAATCTTAAGTATCCAACTTACATTATGGTACGGTACTCTCTAAGTAAAATTCAATTGAAATTCTAATTTATTTAAATATAAATAATACTAAATTGTAGCTTTGGCCTCCAAAGTTTTTAATTGTGCAATTTTGGACTCCTGTGTTTCAAATGAACGATTTTGGCACTAAAGTTTCTTAATTGTGCGATTTTGACCCTTCATGTTTCAAATGTGCAGTTTTGGCCTCTAAGTTTTCAAATTGTGTGATTTTGACCCCACATTTACCCCATTTTACATTTCATGACCCCTTGACTATTTTGACAAAAAAAATTACTGACACCTGACATTAAATTTTTTAACACGTATCTTATTTCTATTTGACAGCTTAAAAAAAAAAATTAAAATAAAAAATATAAATATGGTCAAGTGGAAGTTTTTTATTTTTTAAAAATAAATAATATAAATAAGGTCAAGTGAGTCTTCTTGACCTTTTATCTCCCTTTTTCTAATTTAATAAAAGTTGATATCTAATTGTTATATTAAGACGTTTTATCTCCTTTATTTTTACCAGAAAAAAAATATTAAGAGCTTTTATTATTGTTTATTAAGACAAAATATTATTTTAATCAAAAAAGAAATAAGACTCACAAGACTTTTTTTCAATTTTTTTCTTCTTCTATTTTTTAAGAAAAAACAAGTTTTAAGTTTTCCAATACAATTAAGACATATGTTTAAGATTTTCACGTCAGCAAATTAATAGTCAAGAGGTCATGAAATGCAAAAGAGAACAAATTTGAGGGGCCAAAATCTCTCATTTGAAACTTAGAGGTCAAAATAGCACAATTAAAAAACTTCGGGGACCAAATCGATCATTTAAAATATGAAGAGCTAAAATTGCACATTTAAAAAATTTGAAGGCCAAAATTGCAAACAATTTAACCTATAACTTAATATAAAATATGACATAATATTTAATTTTACCTAAAAGAAAATAAACTCTGAGGTAACATAATATTCACCAATAATTTACAAATCGTGCATATTCTTTTAATTCAAACAATTAATGCTTAGTTACCTAAGAATTGAAGCTAATATAAAGGTAATAGCAGGAAGAATATTGCTCATGGCAGCTGCAAAGGTTGCTGTTGTATATTTCATTCCCAAAAAATACAAATTCTGATCAATTACTGGCCTGTTGATGACAAATTAAGTGTAAATGTGATTGCTTAATCAACGAAATAATGTGTTTAACTAACAAAATATTATCATAAAAATGTAATTAAATCATTACTCTAGCAAACTGAGCGCTGCTATCTTGATGAAGATTGAAGTTGTCATTTTTGGTCTTATTTTCCTGTTAATCACAAAGAAAAAAAATAGTGCAAATATATACGTTTCAATTTTTTATTCACAGAGAATATATAAAAATAAAAATAAAACATATAATAAATAAACTCTAGTTCGGAAAAATTCTTAAAGGAGTTTACAAGAGAATAGTTTCTCTTTTGAATTGGATTTTTTTTAAAAGAAATTGTAACACATATATATAAAATTTAAATCAATCGGATTCTAAATACACAAAGAAGAGGAAAGAGATATATACTTGTCAAAATAGAGTGCAAAAGGAGTTATGATAATGAATGCAACTGCATGACGATATACAACAAAAACATAGTTACTCATTCCTTTGTTTAATGCAGCCTTTGATAAAACATCCATAACTGCATATCCTAACTGCAAAGACAACACTGCTATGAATGGTGTTGCCTTTTCCAACCAACTTTCTGTTTGCTGTTTCTCCATCATCTTGTTATAGAGCTTCCACCACTTTAAATATTTGTCTCTTCACACAAGAATGAATGAAATGGCATGTACAAGGCTCATATTTATATTGGAGGGGTGACGTCAAATTCTTGTATTATACTCCCTCCTCGGTCTCAAAATAACTAACACAGTTGATCTATTTAGGTTTATCGATGTATAATTTTGTTTGTTAATATCTTTAATTATTTATTATTAAAAATTACAAATTGCATATTTTGAAAGTACTTGTTGAGACAAATTAAACAACATCATATATGCTAATAGATGGAATTTAAGTGATTTGTATTAGTATATAGGCTCTTGATTTCCCTTTTTGATTCTATAAAACTAATTGAGTAGAATTCATCGATTTTGGTTACAATTTTAAAATTTACAATTTTACTATCCTCTTTCAATTTAAAAATAAACTCGCGATTCTTATAACCTTGGTCCCAACCACTTGAGATACTCTCATCACGGGGACTAAACTTTTAAACTTAATATAACTTATAATTAAAAAACCTCTGTAATTATTGTTTTTCATGAACTTATAGTATATTTATATTAGATATATAATAATTTATTTTGATAAGTTAATTTCATTAGCTTATAACTTTTTATTTTTTATTCTAATTTTACCTCTATTATCTCGAAAATGTTAAATATTAATTGAAGTTTTTTTTTTATATTATTTTATATTTATATGTTAGTTCAATTGTTAATTTTATACAACAATAAAAATTCAATCAACTATATATTATTTTTTGACAAATAATATCAAAGTTGATTATTATAAAATTAAATTGCACATTTTAAATTAATATTCTACGCACACGAAGTGAATTAAAATAGTTAATAATAAACTAAAAATTAATATTTATAATAATATTTGTACTAATACGTATAAAAAAAATTATTTGTATGGGGTGGGAGTGGGTCGTGCCCCCCTCAACCCACCCCTCATTTTGCCACTTTTTTTTTTTTTGACTAAGAAAGCCACTTTTTCTTAAGCTATCAAAATTACTCATTATATGTTTGATATTCATATGTGATAAAATATAATATATAATTTAATTCATTTTTAAATTATTATTAGTATGATGTGTCAGTATTTTGTTTGATACTAGTATATTAATTAGATTTAAATATATTTTTGGACCCTATAAAATGAAGGTTTTTTAAGTTTAATCCTTACTTAATTTTTATTAAATTTTTAGTCCCTATAATTTTTTTTTTGGTACATATATAATTTTTTTTTTGACAATTTGTACATATATAGTTTTAGTCCCTCCTAAAACTAAATTTCTTTAATTATCATTAAACTGTTAAATTTTTGAATAATTTTTTTATAGTCATGTTTAAAATATCTAATAAACTTTATCTAAAAAAATTTAGACATTTTTAAAATGATATAAATTAAATATGAATTTTTTAAATGACAACAACTCAAGATAAAAGTAATGAAAGTTATGATGTAGAAATCAAATTTTGATCTCAGTTTTTTGGAGGAGTTTTTTATGATGTTTTAAACAAATAACTGCGAAAATCATTCAAAAATACACGTTGATTTAGCAGTAGCTAGAAACCTAAAGTTTATGCATGATTATTTTCTAAGAAATAACAGTTTAATGAAAATTAAATAAAAACTAAACTTAAAAAGCTACAATTTTATAGGAACTAAAAATATATTTAACCTTATTAATTATTCATCGTGTTGTGGACTTGTGGGAGTCTAACAACTCTTTCCGGTGGACCTTATCTTTGTTATTATTATAAGTGTTATATTATTGTATTTGACAAATAGTTTGATCACTTTTTTGTGGGTTAGAAATTTAGTATTTTATATATAATTAAGGTGTTTCATTTGAGTTTTGCACAAATTTTAATTAAAAAATGGAAGTGGAGGTGTAAGTGAGTTAAAATATAATAAAGAGTTAATAGGATTTTACTCTGTAATGTGGCGAAATTTTTTATTTATCCCATGAAAAAATAAAATACTATTGGTTACCTCTGTATTGTGAACATTCTATAATTTATCTCTATTATTTTAACTTTTTACTGACATGACAAACAAAAATTAACTGCTACGTCAGTAAAAGTTCACTGTTAGGTCAGTACAAAATCAACATAATAAGATAAATAATAGAATATTCATATTACATCATCATCTATTCTTCACATGTGAGATTTTTGGCTCTTTATGGACGCTGGTCAGGTCTTGGATTAGTTTTGCCACTGTGGATCCTCCGACACCATCTACTCATTTTTATCAGTTTGTTAGTGCAACAGGTGGCCGTCGAGATCGGAGATCCTTCATGCAGCTCATTTGGTTGGTCTGTGTCTGAGTTGTTTGGACAGAGAGAAATCAGCGCCTTTTCAATAATTCGGCGAAATCGATTTCTCATTTGATGGATCTATTGAAGCGATATTCTTTATGGTGGATGACGGCTCATACTCCAGGGTTAGGGGCTAATATTCATAGTTGGTGGCAAGACCCTTTGTTGTGTTTGAGTGTTTGACTCATGTTGGTCTGTTGGTTCCTACTCTTTTTTGTATTTTGGCTAGTGTTGATGTAAACTATTTTGGCCTGTTCTAACACACCTTGTGCTGGATTGGTTGTATACTTTTAGTATATATATATATATATATATATATATTATTTTGGCTTTTCAAAAAAAAAAAAATATTCGTATTACAAAAGATAATAAAAAAATTGCAAGAGAGCAAACCAAAATTCGTCTACATTATAGAGGATAAAAACCAATTAACCTATAATAAATAAGAGTATATTATTTGTACCAAAAAAAGAAAGTTTATATATTAGTGGAAATATTTAATAAATATTACATTAATGTTATAAAGCTAAGGAACAAATACTTCGAATTTTGAGATATGAAAATATTGCAAAATTAAGGAACATTTATAATGAGATAGAAAAAGTACTTGGTTAGTTAATTTTAAAAAAGCCTAACTTTTAAAGGCTTTAATTAAATTTGTTATGGTTTTTGCATTTTGCACGTAAATATAATTTTTGCAACGATTGGCTGTCTTTTGGTGCTTCCTAAAAGATGAGAAAATGCAATACAAAGTGATTTCAGACGAAAGTGCAAGTTGAGATTTTTGAAATTCAAAGATTGAAATGAATGATTAAAAGGCAGTCTAATATCTCCATATAGTCGAAGGCGACATATGAAGGATGATTAGCAAAAAGTGTTCATCATATCTTGTTATTATTAGTTTTGCTTTTCCATTATCTTAACTACATTTAAAGTTTGTGCGAGACCATGGTTTCTTTCTTCTTTTTTTGATAATTGAGACAATGGTTTCTCAAAGTATATCGTAAGCATCATAACTACTATATGTGCAATTGGTGGTTGATTAAAGTTTTTGTACTCTATGCTTTTTGTATATGCAAGCAAGCACTTGAATGACCAAATGGGTACTCCACCTCCAAAGCATGGAACCTTTGCGCATTTAATTTTAGATGGAATAGTGGAATATTATAGATCTCTAAATATCTTAATTCAACTATTGTCATGCATATATATTGTTTCAAACCGGATTAAAACGTACTCAATCCAACTAATGAAGGTCTAATTCACTACATATGACCAAATTGGTATAATAATACTAATCATAACCATTGAGATTTGAGGCTCATATGATGCTCCCTCCTCAGCGGATAAATGACCATTATTATATTATTCTGCGACATGCACAAGTAGGGAAATCACCACCTCCATGTAAATATGTCATGCGCGTTTGGACCCTATATCTTTCAAGATACACACTATTATATTCATTCAATTTACATACAGGGACTAAGATAACGTTTAAGCCTAACTTGAGTGTCCAAGTGCTAATCTTTTTTACATATACCTCTCCTTACGACGGGACCGAAATCCATCCACCAATCACAAACTCCCACACAATTCTACCGGAGTTGTCTCGTTCTGCCAATTAATATCATATATATAAATAAAGTGAATTGTACATCTTTTATAAAATGAAATAAATATAATATAAACTAGGTTTAAACATGATTTTAGTATTTGTATGTACGTGAAATTTTGATTTTAATCACTGTATCAATTTTTATTCTAAATAAGTCCTTGAATCAACCACATTTTTTTACTTTTGGTCCATAAAACTAAAATCTGCAGGAAAAATCGATATAGGGACTAAAACCAAAATTTGGCATACATACAAGGACTAAGATAATGTTTAAGCTTATAAACTATTATAAATTCATCCTTTATAAATTAACTTATCATTAGTTATCTATTATATTTTGTCAATTAGAGCATATGTCTAATAACAAACGGTTAGCATATGTGTATGGTATAGGAAAAAGCTAAGACAACATCTTTTAATAATACTTTCTCAAGCACTTAAAAACAATTATTTCTTCCTTCATCAGTCATAGAAGTTATAAGTGAAGACCTTTTGGACTCTTTATTGTTTTAGTGGTTGATCATTTTTTCTCTTTGAGGGGAGTCATATCTTCTATGGTTGAGGTGATTGGGTGTTCTTGTTTTGATTTGGTGTGTGTTTGTTTATTTCCTGTCTAATTTGTCTTTTGTCTTTATATTAGGTGTTCAATTTCTAGTTGAATGTACTTAGAGCCGGCCGTAAATATTTAGAGGTATTGTTAAAAAATTAAAAATAGAACTATAGTAAAAAGTGCAAAAAAAAAATTAAACTTTAATATAAATTACAAGTAACATGAAAAAATTATAACTAATATAAAAAGATGCATATTTAAATCAATAACAACATCATACTTTCTGATTTACGAATCATTTTGTAGAAACAACTGTCATGATAATAGTCGATTAAATTCTATATGTGATAACTGTATAAAAAAAATTTATGCCTTTCAAAATTTTTAATATATATATCAATAGATCTCATCTTTCCTTCGGATAATTAACATATGTTTTAGTAATCTTTGTTAATACTCCCTCCGGTCCTATATATAAGAAAAGATTCCCTTTTTAGATACATTGAGAACTTGATGTATCTAGTCAACAATATAGACTAGATACATCAAATTCTCAATGTATCTAAAAAGTAAATTGTTTCTTATATATAGGACCAGAGGGAGTACTATTTAGTGATGCTTTTTTAGGCTCTCACTTTAATTAAGGCCTTGAGCCAAAGTTCATGTTGCACATGCATGGCCTATGGCGGCCTAGGTCAGATCAAACCATTTTTTTAAATAGAGCAGATTAAAAAAATTTATAGTTAAAAAGGTCAGGTTATAGTCCATAACAAAAAAAAATTTAAGCCTATTAGATCGACCTGTTTAAATAAATATTGATAATATTTTTATTAGTTTTATCATTTAATATTAAAATATTCAACTAAATTTTAATTCTACAAACTTATAATATATTAATTTTTTGTATATGTAATATTACTACAAACTATAATTGAAATATGAATATGATATGTATATAGTCATATTCTCTAAAGTATGATGTGAAATATTAAAAGAGAGTTTAATTTCATTGGTGAATTAGTTGATTAATTAGTCCATTTAAATATAAATATATAATTATTTATTTAAATATGTTCAAAAGAAATAGACTTTTAAACAGCCTAATAGGTCGCAACATGATTTCCAAAGGTCAGACTTCAGAGTTCAGACCCAAATATCAAATCTATAACAGACTACAAGCTACAAGTCAAACTTAGATTTTTAGTTTTTTGACATATCAGATTCAGGCTTGGTAAAACCTAATTCGACCTAGCCTATTTCTCACCCTTGATGGAGGTCGACCCTAGATGTACTTCTGATACCTATTTGTAATTTGGACTCTTTTCATATTATTTTTTTTGTTACAAGACTCTTTTCATGTCTTTTATCGATATAATATTATATTTGCCCAAAAAAAAATTAGGTATTTTCTTGTCTACCCCTACAAGATTTGGGGGTATTTACCCCCAATCACTTAAAAAAAATTTAACCGATATAAATTTTTATAAAATACACCGTTGGATTAAAAGTTTATATCATATAGATCATTTGTGTAAAATTTCAGAGAAATCTAAAATCATTTGATATGTTATTGAGACGCGTCAAAATTAACAGTTTCTGTGATTTCTTAAACACCGTTAATCTTTATGTGTCTCAATAACATATCAAATGATTTTAGATTTGTCTGAAATTTTACATAAATGATCTATATGATATAAACTTTCAATCCAACGGTGTATTTTATAAAAAATTATATCGCTTAAAACTTTTTATAGTGGTTGGGGGTATATACCCCCAAATTTTGTGGGGGTACACAAGTTGTCACCAAAAAATTATCAAATTAACATTGTTAATTATTGGTTGATGTTTATCAGTATCATAAATATTAATCTTATATATATAATAATGCACATGGTAGTAATTTGACGGCACAATTGAAGAAAAAGTAAATTTTCTTTTACAATTAAAAAAGTACTACTATTATGAGACAAATAATTTTCACAAATGTGAAAATTATTATGAGATGAGGTTATTCTCTCATAAATTACGAAATAAATTTATTTAAAAAAATATTATTGCTTTTCGTGATTTGTATAAACAATACAACTCGTAAACTTAAATTTGTTTGTTATAGATTGAAGGCTAACTACCAATTGGTTGAATAGAAGTTTGTTCCTTCCTCATAAAAAATGCATTGGAAAGATAAATATGTAAAGAAAAATTTGTTGTTTTTGTGTGGGTTAGTTGCAATCCAAACCAAGTGGCTTTTAGCATGTGTGTGTGTCTTCATCCATCTTCCAACTTATAAAAGTGTTTTCGTCTTATTTTATTGAAGTTTATTATTATAATTGGGTCAAGATCGATCGAATATATTTTTCAAAAATTATTTAAGGATTGGGTTTGCAATGAATTGATTTTGCCATTTAAAAATGTTAATGGAGCAACTTGTGCTTGTATTCATTAGACTACAGACAACAAAAAAAGAGTATAATTTTTTGTGATGTTAAATTTGTATTTGTATGTTTTTTATTACAAAAAAAATCTAATGTATAGTTTTTTACTACGTTATTTAATACTTCATCGGGTTCTTTTTATAACAAATATTTAACTTTTAAAGTTTATTAAAAAACTAATGTAATAATTAATCTCTACTATATTATATTACAAATTAAATACATTAATTATTCAATAATATAAAAATTCAAATGTTTATAGATAGGAAGTAGTATATACTTTATCACTTTTTTTTTATACTTTATCACTTTTGAATGAATCAATATTGACGTTTTAGTAAAAAATAATAGTCTTGTTTTTTTTTTTGAATCGGCAAATTTTATTAAAGGAATGGAGAATTAAAGTACAAGAAGTACTCCACCTACAAGAAGGATGAATACGGAAAAAACTCAAACCAAAACCGTGAAAAGCCCCAAAAAACAAATAGGAATTCCGGCATAATCAGCCTATAAAAACATATTTAACTTGGATAATAGTCTTGTTTTAATTTCTATAAAAAAAACTTGGATATGTAATTATATATTAATAATAAGAAGTACCGTAAAAGAAAATATGAAAGTAAAAATTGCAATAGAGATAATATCTAAATGGTTAATAGAGTATTGTTTATCTATACTATTAATAATTAGCATCGGTTCTCTAGAAGAATTTTTACACATGTTATTCTTATAAGCTTAATCTTCCCACAATGATTTAACAATTATTACATTAACCTAAAGATGTACATGTGGCATTCTATCACCTCAATTATTTGACATTTTTTATTTTAATTTTTTTATTGTAATAAATTTTACAAAGCATAATTTTTTTTTTTGACTGGACAAATCATAATTTTTATTGATTAAAACATTGTCCCGCGTTTTTAAAAAAGGACATGTTTTTATTAGCTGCACCCAATATTAATTAGCTGCCCAATATTAACTCCTTGATATTAATTCCCACAATTAATTAAGCAATTTTTAGGCCCAAGTTATGGTGCATAAGCCATATGTTTATGCACCGTGTATAAATACATTAGATTACTTAGTGTAACTCTCAAATTTCTAGCGCACTTCCCAAATTTCTAGCGTACCCCAAATTGTTTAGCGCACCCCTCAAATTTTTAGGAGATGTGCTAAAAATTTGACGGGTGCGCTAAGTAATCTGAGAGGTGTACTAAGCAATTTAAGGATACAATAAACAATTTTCATTACTTATGCACGGTGCATAAAGAAAAAGCTTATGCACCATAACCAAGACAAACCAGTGATATTAGTTGTGGTTTGTGAAACTTAAATTAATTAAAGTCTCATTAATCATTCTAGCAGAGAAGAGAAAAATAGAAAATATACTCCTAATTTTGAGGTTATATTACTAACACAGATTTCAACTTCGAGAAATCTTAGACTAAAATAAATGACATGAACATGGTATTGATTTAATTGAATGCTTTAGTACTCATGTTATTAATTCCTCAATGACAGGGTAATGTGGTCCAGGTCCTTATGCTAAATCTACAAACAATAAAAGTAGTAGTATACCAGAAAACTGTATGAATAAAAATATGTTGTATACATCTAAAATATAAGAGAAAATCTTTGTGCCACATAAATATGATAAAATCACAACTAATAGAACCAATACAAAATACAGCTTAGACGCAAAATTAACTACATTTTAATATCTTCTCTGCAAAGACATCAAACACATTTCCCATGTAGTTCACAACCTCACACTATATTCACATCAGAACCAAAAGGATTGCCATCGGAAACAAAGGCCATGACTTCCCCAAATACAAATCAAGCCAATTGTGGAAATTATGGCAAGCATTTTCTTTACCTTTTGTGATAACAGAACAATTGAATACTTGATCAAACAACATTATGAATTGCTGAAAAAAATAAGTTGATTAAGTAGTTAAACAAATTCACTTAGAGTATTAGACATAGCATCTTTAAAGCCCTTTTGTTGGTTTATTTAACTCTATTTTAAAGGGATTAGAAATTTAGAAACTTCACCAAATTGATCAGTTAGGGAAAACAATGCTCTACACTACGAATTAGGAGAAAATAAACATCTCAAATAGTGATTTTATTAGTTTTATTAAACGCTACACTTAATTACCAAAAATTATTGTCCTTATGTATACCAATGCATAATTTGAATTATTCATTGATATCTTTAATTTTTTTTCATAAAAATATTTTAATATTGTAAAAATATTCATTGAAATAAATCAAACAAAATTTATTAGTTAATATTAGTCTTTATACATTAAAATAAAAATATGGTCAAAATAAATATCAACATGGAGATAATAGTTTTGAGACGGAAAAAATATTAAAAAAAAATGATATAAAGATACAGTATAGTACGATGAAAAAAATATTTTGAAAGGACATTCAATTAATAAAAGTATCATAAATTAAATACAAATTCTACTTTATCCATTTTGTCTCACTTTCTCTAAGCACTCATACTTTTTGTATCGTTACTGGCTTTCGTACACTCTTTCTATTTCTCATTTTGTACACTCTTTCTCTTTCTCTTACTAGCCACACACAACACATACAACACAGCATTCACGGCAACAACAACCGGCGGAAACAAGCAATAGGCACCGAGCAGGCGAGCACCAAGCACCAAGCAACCAGCACCAAGTTCTCCAAGTTCACGATCTTCGATCTCTTTCTATCTATAATGGCTTCCTCTCCAAGTTCTCCATCCCACACCATCATTTCAACATCACCACCACCACCACTCCACCATCTCCACCACCACTACCTTCCACCACTGATGGAAGTCATCATGATCATGGATCTGGCACTGGTACGTATTTTCCCTTCTTCTCATTGTAATGATTAGAAATTTAGAAACTTCACCAAATTGACCAGTTAGGGAAAACAATGCTCTACACTACGAATATCATTTCAAAGTGTAAAAGTTGTAGAGGAATAACAGAAAACTTTTTTTTACAGTAACAAAATTGAACGCTAACTAAGCTAAATTTCAAAAAAAATCAGTATTCTCCCGTTTTTTTATAGGAAAAAATTATTATAGTAGTTTCTCTCATGCTTTGGAATAGCAACAAAAATTAGTAGCAGAAGTTTGAATATTATGAATGCATTGGAAAATGAAAGGTTATCTTTTATATTAATTTAATGAAATAATTAAGGGTGTTTTGGAGGGAAAAAGGTAGGGTTTAGTTGTTGCTAAACTAACAACATTTAAAAATAAGAGATTATATTACAACTATTACAAATTTGAAAGTGTGTGATAATAAATAAATAAATAAATAAAACGTGAAAATTTAAATAGAAAAATATAGCCAAAAACAAAGTTTATGACCGGGATGAAAGTTTATTCAAGATGTTATTTTATATCTATACATTTTTTCTTATCATATCACTTATTTATCACGCCTATCATACTAAAATCGCTCTTTTATCACTTTCTCTCTCAAGTCGTATACACTCATATTGATATACATCTAACTTTTTTCTAAAATTAATAATTATAATCTCTCACGCATGCCCGCACGCACGCTAACGCGCACACTTTGTGGACTGTGACTTTTCTTTTTGTGTTGTTTTGTTGTGTTGGGGATTTAGTTTGTAATCACTGATTTTTCTGCTTTTCTATTGGCTGATGTTGTACTCTTGTAAGAGTGAAGAGAAAGAGAAAGACTTGTACAAATTAAGCTAGTATATATCAACAATAGAGAAAGAGTGAGTGAATAGAGAAAGAGTGAGAGCAAATGGATCTTTTCTCTGTGTGAATGTGTTTTATTCTTATTCTTAAGTTATAATATCTGTGATTAAACTTGTTATGTAGCTACGAAGCACAAAACAAGATACGGGACACATCACACATACTAACACGTTGACACGTATAAAATTTTAAAAAATGATATAATTCAATGTAATTGTAAGTATATCAGTGTCATGTCGGTGTTGGGCTTGACGCGTGTTCGACTTTGAGACACATCTATAACAATCAATTGCGTATAAATTGTTCGTGCGAGATTGCACATGTGACACATTAGTATAAACACAAACAAGTTCTTTATGATATTAAAAAATGAGATAGAATAACTTACTTCAAGAAGTGTACTACACGCAACAAGTACCACTAGCAAATATGAACATCGGTCCACGAAACTTAGAACCACCTCGAGGACTCTTGCTAGTGGCTCCACCATTAACCAAGGTCATAACCGTCACACCCGAAATCAAAATCAGTGTGCCCAACATCTTTGCTTGGTGTTGTGTCGACTTAAAGTTTATAATTTCGGTCCTAAGCACAAACAGAAGAATTAGTAAATTAAAGAGGTGATAGATAAAATATTTTTTTGAAAAAAATATTGTTTTTATTTAAGTTTACAATAAAGACAACTAATCACAATGCAATCAAAGCCTCTAAAGTAGACCTTACGCTCTACTAAATGTTAAGAAAATATCTACAATATTTTGTTTTATAATAATCTAATCAATCCCCTAGAAAGAGTAATTAATGAAACTCAAACTACATTATTTATTTATGACACGAATCAAGTTGATGTTGAAATAAAATAGGGTTAACTTTAAAAAAAATTATATTACAACTATTACGAATTTGAAAGTGGGTGATAATAAATAAATAAAACGTGAAAATTTAAATTGAAAAATATAGGCAAAAACAAAGTTTATGCCCGGGATGAAATTGTTAATGGTCGTTTTATATGTTGCTGAGGTATACTCCATGCCCAAGAAGTAGAAATCTTGGTCAGCAACGCTATTCATTAACAGAATAAATATAATGTTAGTAAAATTGTGTACCAAATAATTAGTAATACAATATGTTTAATAATAAGTTAATCTTACTCTAGTAGACTCTTTAGAAGTACTCTCAAAAATATTGTCCAACTCATCGGGGGTAAATTTTTGTTAAAATTTTCTTAAAATTACCATATATCATAAACCTTAAATCTAAGTTACAACTATAAACCTTTCCTAGAACTTCACTACTTTTCCTTAGCTAACATCATAAACATGTACAATACCAATATCATACAGATTTGGTTCGTAATTTTCTCTACTCAACATTTATTCTTTTATATTTATTCAAGATGTTATTTTATATCTATACATCTTTTCTTATCATATCACTTATTTATCACGCCTATCATACTAATATCAATCTTTTATCACTTTCTCTCTCAAGCCGTATACACTCATACTGATATACATTTAGCATTTTTCTAAAATTAATAATTATAATCTCTCACGCACGCACGCACGCTCACGCGCACACTAACAATAACAATAAGATTACATGATCACTCATCAGGTGTTTGAGAAAATGTTTCAGTGTGAAGAACCAATGGCTTTGTGGTATTATATATGAAATCGTATTTGCACATTTCGTGATATGTGTTAAGTAGGATTCTTCTTGCTTTAGGAAATTATTAATTAGACTTTCTACTTTGCACACAACAAACAAGCTAATTAAGCTGCTAACAAAAAACTAGCTTCTCTAAACCTACAATCCAGACCAAAACTCCAACACTCCAAAATAAATTCATAGCTCTTTAGGTACTATAAACTCATGTAAACCTCACTCTCATACAAAAGGGGCAATAATCAGAATCTAACTAAGAAATTGGAAAGAGGAAAAATTCTAGGATTGAGAAAGGAATAAAGTAGTACCAGGCGCACCAGCAGCAGGATCAACAACAGGACCCGCAGCACCCGCAGTAAGTTCAATAGCAGGAGGAGAAACATCAGCAGCAGAACCCGGATCATTATCATCTACCTCCTCTATTTCAGCTGCTAAAAAAAACAAGATTATTAATTAGATTTTCTACTTTGCACACAACAATGACAAGCTAAGCTGCCAACAAAAAACTAGCTCCTCTAAACCTACAATCCAGACCAAAACTCCAACACTCCAAAATAAATTCATAGCTTCTTAGGTACTATAAACTTATATGTAAACCTCACTCTCATACAAAAGGGGCAATAATCAGAATTTAACTAAGAAATTGGAAAGAGGAAAAATTCTAGGATTGAAAAAGGAATAAGGTAGTACTAGGTGCACCAACAGCAGGATCAACAACAGGACCCACAACACCCGCAATAAGATCAATAGCAGCAGCAGAATCTGGATCATTATCATCTACCTCCTCTATTTTAGCTGCTAAAAAATACAAGATTATTAATTAGATTTTCTACATTGCACACAACAATGAATCAATTACAAAGCCAATTCTATATTCCATGTGGAAAAAAAATGGTTTCCAAATCGTTGTAATTCTTATTTGTTCTTTATTCATTTTTAATGTATTCAAAATTTATTAACACGATCTCTTTATTTTTTTCTTAAAGATTTATTATTTTAATTGGAAAATTATTTTTGAAGATGTACTCCTGTATAACAATAGCTACTATTATTAGCTAAGCTATCTTCCAATATATTTAATTAGACTGTAATTGTTATTACTTTTAAAAAGTAATTAATGTGTTTAAACATTACTATTTGATTAAACTAACACTGAAACACATAAACATTAGCTACTATGTATTTCTTAACAATAGTGTTTGATTAAACTAATACTAAAATAATTGATATCTTTAATTTTTTTCATAAAAATATTTTAATATTGTAAAAATATTCATTGAAATAAATCAAACAAAATTTATTAGTTTATATTAGTCTTTATACATTAAAATAAAAATATGGTCAAAATAAATATCAACATGGAGATAATAGTTTTGAGACGGAAAAAATATTAAAAAAAATGATATAAAGATACAATATAGTACGATGAAAAAATATTTTGAAAGGACATTCAATTAATAAAAGTATCATAAATTAAATACAAATTCTACTTTATCCATTTTGTCTCACTTTCTCTAAGCACTCATACTTTCTGTATCGTTACTGGCTTTCGTACACTCTTTCTCTTTTTCATTCTGTACACTCTTTCTCTTTCTCTTACTAGCCACACACAACACATACAACACAGCATTCAAGGCAACAACCACCGGCGGAAACAAGCAACAGGCACCGAGCAGACGAGCACCAAGCAACCAGCACCAAATTCTCCCAGTTCACGATCTTCGATCTCTTTCTATCTATAATGGCTTCCTCTCCAAGTTCTCCATCCCACACCATCATTTCAACATCACCACCACCACCACCACCATCTCCACCACCACTATCTTCCACCACTGATGGAAGTCATCATGATCATGGATCTGGCACTGGTATGATTTTTCCTTCTTCTCATTGTATGATTAGAAATTCAGAAACTTCACCAAATTGACCAGTTAGGGAAAACAATGCTCTACACTACGAATATCATTTCAAAGTGTAAAGGTTATAGAGAAATAACAGAAAACTTTTTTTTACAGTAAGAAAATTGAGAAAGGAATAAGGTAGTACTAGGCGCACCAACAGCAGGATCAACAACAAGACCCACAACACCTCGGTAAGATCAATAGCAGCAGCAGAATCCGGATCATTATCATCTACCTCCTCTATTTCAGCTGCTAAAAAATACAAGATTATTAATTAGATTTTCTACATTGCACACAACAATGAATCAATGACAAAGCCAATTCTATATTCCATGTGGAAAAAAAATGGTTTCCAAGTCGTTGTAATTCTTATTTGTTCTTTATTCATTTTTAATGTATTCAAAATTTATTAACACGATCTCTTTATTTTAATTGGAAAATTATTTTTGAAGATGTACTCCTGTATAACATTAGCTACTATTATTAGCTAAGCTATCTTCCAATATATTTAATTAGACCGTAATTGTTATTACTTTAAAAAAATAATTAATGTGTTTAAACATTACTATTTGATTAAACTAACACTGAAACACATAAACATTAGTTACTATGTATTTCTTAACATTAGTGTTTGATTAAACTAATATTAAAATAATTGAATCATCACCATCTCCATCACTACTACCGCTTCACCACATAACCATCACCACTACCATAACTTCACCACCACGCCCTCCACCTTCGACCATCACCCACACTTCGACTTAAATAGAAAAGAAAACACTGATGGGAGTACTCATGATGATGGATTTGGTAGTGGCAGTACAAATTTTTCCCTTTTTCTCTTCATGCTTGCATGTATCGAATCATGCATGCATGTATCGATACATATCAGACTCTCCTTGGACCAGAGAATGCTTGATGTATCGATACATATTTTCATGCTTCGATACATATCAGTCAGGTTTTTCAAGATACTGGTGTATGTATCGATACAATTTCATTTTTTATCGATACATAGCTGAAAATTTTCAAATTTTGTACGCTGTCAGTGACTTGTATCGATACACACCATCATTTGTATCGATACAAATCTGTTAAAATGTGCCTAAATTTGCTCTATTCTATTTTCTCTATAAATAGCATCATGGGGTTTTGTTGTAAGTATGAGAAACCTTTGGAAAAGCACTTTTGATCAGAATTTTGGAGAAGTTTTGGATCAAAGAGCATTCGACACAAGTTCATCATCTTCTATCAATTCTCAATGAATTTGAGATTGAGTATGGGATCAATCAAGGATTCTTAGTGCAATTGATTGATAACGCTCGGTGTAATTTGCGGTGAATCAGAATTGCGATCAGGTTGAATTGGGTCGAAGGATGTGTTTTCTCATCAAGTATTCAGGAAAGAGAAAAATTCTTGAAGGATCAACACAATCAAGCGAGGTAATCAGCTGGACGATTGTCACAAGGGTTCTTGGGGTTGAGAACGGTGTGAGGATCAATCGTTGGAATCAGAGGCAGAAGCTTGGAAGTGTGTTGAGGTTTTTCCACAAATTTCATCGAAGCGGCATAGGTGAAGGAAGGGTATATTTTGTATAGTCTTATGCGGTGTAGTCTTTGAATATTTGTGCACATTGTATCAAGTGAATAATAATTTTCAATAAAAGTCTCAAATCGTCAGTTCATGTGTTTGCGTTCTCTCAATCCTTTGACTCGTTAATTTTGCGTTATTTGTTAATTCGATAACAATTGAATTTTACGTACTTAAGTGTTCGTTAAAATTCAATTGATTGTGCTTGAATTGTGATTTGTGAAACTTGATCAAATAACTTGTTGTGTGTTGTTGAAATTGGTTTATCTTAAGTATTTGATTTCAAAGCATTATCTTAATTCGATTTAATCATCATTCGGTTCACGGCTTAATACTACTTTTACTTTAATCAAGTGGGTGCAAAGTAGACTACCGATTAGGTGGACTTCCGTACATTCTCAATTTTTTAAAACTGCATTGTGTAAAAGAGTCACTTATTCAAAATTTGTTGAACCAGTGATATTTTGATGATATGACACACTAAATAAGAAAACATGAGTTCAAGTAATGATATATGATTATATTCAAATAGAAGGAATTCAATGATAGACTTACACCACAATGGTTGCAGATTAAATGAAAAGACAACAAATGAACAAAATATGTATTTACCATTAAGAAAATAAATCTTTAAGAAAAAAATATAGATATCATGTTAACAATTATCGCTTTGGAGGTAATTTTAAAAACTAAGTAATATTTGAAATTAATAAAAATTGCAAAATATATTTTTTAGTTAACTAATTGATGTATAATATTGTAGGATGATAGGGGCAATAATCAATTGTAGCCTTTAGTCAATTTTATGGGGGTAAAAAAAGAAGAAATGTCATTAACCCACATGACGCGCAACTCTAACTCTCCTTTACTTTTAATTCTACCTTCTGTTTTAAAATTATATTATTCAATTTTATTTTGAACCTCTTAAATTCATTACATGAGCTACACAATATATTATGTTAGTGTTTTTGTGTTGGCTTCATTTTTGGTAAAACACAATGTGAAGAAAAATGTGCGCACATCATTGAAGATGTGAAGAACAATGTGCGGACATTATTATGCTCCGGAACTATTGAGCATATTTACGCGCCATATCTTCTTGTGAAGATTTGTTTTGTTTTTACATCGCTTGCTTGCTAACCTAATTTTAATTGTAAAAAGTATTTTTCCATCATGAAAATATTTTATATAGTTCAAATTTATGTTTCTTGGGTCTGAATTTTTACAAGGAATTACTTGAAGCCCAAGACAAGTCAGAAGACCTAGAATATTCTGAAGACTATATATATGTGTGAAGATTAAACCAAATACTTACTTAAGTCGTCATTGAAGATTAGAGTTTTTAGGGTTTGAGTCTTTTTGTTCTTTATTAATTGTGAGTCTTTGCTTGTGTCACCTAGATGCTTGCATAAAGACAGTTGTTTTGAGTTGTAATCCGAAACTTTTAAGCAAGAAATATTGTTCACTATTGTAAGCTTTAAAGTACAAGTAGTGTAGTATTGTTTGGGGAGTGTTCTATAAATCTTTTGATTGTAGTTTGATAGATAAACACTGGTTTGTGTTTAGATAGGGAGTGAGATGAGTTTCTCTTACCTATGGGATACATAGGTAGAAATAAATCACGGGTATTGACAAGTTCTTAAGTTATATATTGAGGATAGCTTAAGAATATTGCTCAACTCATCCTGGCTTGGTATTACAAATAAGAATCACAATGACTTGGGAAACCGTTTTATTTATTTTTTGCCAAGATAGTCATAAACTTTTGAATCATATGAACTTCAAATGTATGAAGTTTGAATCATAGTACCACTAAGATTCTGAAATATGAAGAGTAGCAAATAGCAATATATTGGAGCACCAAGTAGGAGAAGGATGTTCTTTGTTTTAGCAAATATTATGCATAGTCAAGCTTCTGGACAAAGAGAGTAAATAAGAAAATGATACAGAGATGCAGCAATAAATAGAGATATGATTAATTTCTCAACATAAGAAAGATCTACCATTCACACCCAATAAGTAGAAACTTTGAAATAACAAAAGAACAATACAAGATTGATGAAAGTCGTTTGACCAAATTAACTTCCACACTCAATTTGTAGTTACTACAGTTTCTTCTAAGAACCACAGCATGTTGATCTTTGTGTGGATTGAGCAGACCCAGCTCCCTGGTCTGGTTGGTTAATCTTGAGTGTCTGGGGCTGCAAAGAATCAAATAAAAACTTAGTGCGAAGATGATGTGGTAATTAAATCTTATGGAGATTTTCTTATTCAACGTGAATACCATTAATAATCTAAAAAAGAAAACCAGACATATCAAGAGTCCTTGCATTAACTTCAAATACTGGGCAATCAAAATATGAAGCAAACATAAACTGTTGCAACTTGCAAGATAATCCATCATAACTAGAGAAGGTGAAAATTAAAACCTCGGACTTTGAGTCAGTTTCTGCAAGTCTTTGTTTGATGTCCCGAGCTATTGAAAAGAAAACCTCATCCACATTCATATTAGTTTTTGCACTCTGTATAAGCAAAATCTTGGCATTAAAAGCAGCACAGCGATTTTGGAATGCTTTGCCAACAAGAGAAAAAAGTGCAGCTTACAGTTTCGAAAAACTTGATACCATATTCATCTGCCAGAGCTTGACCCTTTGAAGTTGGAACAGCCTAAGGAGAATAATTTGCAGCATCAAGTGTAGCATACTAATCATAGGAGATATGTGTACATGCATAACCAAAAGATTGGACAAAGAGTGAGTGTGTGTGGCCAAACCCTTTTGCTTTCATCCATGTCTGCCTTGTTCCCTACTAATATCTTGTTCACATTGTCAGAAGCATGCTGCTCGATGTTGCGAATCCAATTTTTGATGTCTGGACATGAGGTGAAAAAAGTATAGCAGTCAGTTGCATCTTAATACACATCTAAGCAGGGGAATCTCCCCAAAATACAAAGTTAAAAAGTGGAGTTTAGCGACAAAATACTTGCTCCACTGATGCATGTGGGTTTAAGGAAACACGTATTGTACTAACAGATTAAAAATGTTGAGGAAATAATGAAAGAGGCGTAGTGCAAAACTAAAACCAGGAGGAGGAAGGAGAACCTACTGTTAAAAGATGACTCATCAGTGACATCATACACGAGCAAAATACCCATTGCTCCACGGTAATAAGCTGCTCAAAAAGAAAAGGTTAAACACATCATCAGACTAGAATATTTTTTATTTAAATAGTGATGGTTGTCGATCCATATCATAATATCTACTGATATTGACAAACAGAGCTACATCTTACAATGCATAATCACATTAGTACATTACTATATAGAGCATAACCTATGAAGCCAAAATACTCTAAAATTGCTAATTATGATGCCCATGACTCCATACCAAAAAAAATGATGCCCATGACTCATTTGATGATGAAGGTGACCAACTTCTTGAATTGGCAAATTAGATTTACCAGTTTTGCTGTTTTGGATGAATGAGATGCCTTGGACACATGTTAGACACACCTTTGAACATTGTCCGATTAAATAATTAAAATTGGTTTGGACAAACGTTAGACAAGTCTTGGAGACGCGACGAAAGACTGAGCCGACACATGCTCTTGGCCAGGCACTTGTATGCCACTTCAATTCTCATTTTTAAGACAAATAGAAAAATGATGTCTTGTCATTTTTTCTGAGGATCATTATCATGGGATTAACTAGTTGTTATAAAAGAAAAAGACATGAGTTATATTCTTATCATATGATTATATAGATAAGGACTACATTACAAATTTCTACGGAGTATTAAAATAAAGGATTACATTATAAATGATTCCTCTTAGTATTCTTTTTTGTGAGAGTCATATCATTCCATATATTTATTTTTACAAGGTTCATATGTGAATCTAAATTCTCAATTTAGTAATTGAGAATTTTCAAGTTTGCCATGTCAATTATACATACACATAAAAAATATATATTAACAAGTATGTGGTGTTGCGGGGTCCTATACTTTGAACACTAGTTATGTCGCAACTTGCAACGTCGATGTTGTGTCTGGTGTCTATTTTGGAGCATGTGCTTCGTAGGTGTATTTTAAATAGGAGTAGCAGTACTTTGTGACATTTTGACAATGGTTAGAGAGAAAACATACATTTATGACATGTTACAAGGAAAATTATAATTTTTTTATAAGGGTAAAAAGAAAGAACAGAAGGATCAATAAATAAGTAGCAATTGATCAATATCATGATAAGTACACATTGCATATGAAGCGTTCATACGTTGTAAATTTATAAAGAACCAGAATTGAGCTCTCAATAATTATTCTAGTTATATTGGGAGGGAAGACAACAAAAATCAAAACAAATAAATTTCAATAACTAAAACTAACCAGTTGTAATGGTTCGAAACCGCTCTTGACCAGCTGTGTCCCATATTTGCAATTTGATTCGCTTACCATCAAGCTCTATGGTCCTTATTTTGAAATCAATGCTGAAGAAAAATAAAACATTCTAGTAATTACCCGGACATCTCACTAAAGAGACAAGAAAAACAAGGAAAACATAAAATAGGTGGAGTCATACAAAAAGAACCTACCCGATGGTAGTGATAAAACTAGTTGTGAATGAACCATCTGAGAAACGCAATAGAAGACAACTTTTACCCACACCTGCCAATGTGAATAAAGAATGTAATGTAATACAAATAAACCCAATACATTCCATACATTGATAGTAATAATAAGGTGCCTAATAATAATATAAGACATGTTTGGATTGGCTTATTTAAGCTTATATACTATGATTTGAACCTAAAATCAAACAATGAGACAATGATGCAAATAAGAGATAACAATGGAAAGATAAATGCAGATGGGAACAAGACTCCCAGCTACCCAAAGAGCTAGCCTCCTCTCAGAGAAACGCATCCCTCTGGCCTAAACAGAAATCGATGCATCCGCATACCCCGTCACCTCACACACCTTTCCTCACATAACCATATTCTCCTCGCTCACTAGCCCTCCCCTCCTCCACTTTCTGCCAAATCAGCATTCTTGCATTCTATTCTTTCTTCCTCGCATACAATCTCCACACCTTAAGCCTGTCCAATGTTGTGCTAACTGTCCTTGTGAGCCAATTTTCTCATCCAAACTCCTAAGTCCTATCATACTAGCATAATCACTTATGGGAATTTTTGGGAAGGGTTATTAAAACAGCTTGTAAGTTGTAACATGCACATAAGTTGTTTTCACCTTATTTTCATAAGCTCTCCAAGATATAGCTATATGAAAACAACATATGACTTAAAGGAAACCCATTTAACTTCATTTTAAATTTTGTTATAGAAATAACTTTATTTTTTTTTAGATTAAATTATTTAACGAAACAGGACAAAAGTCTACATGACCATCACTTTTGATTTTCAAACACAGGGTGAGTTTGAACTTGGAAGTTCAAATCATAATTTCATAAAGGTAGGTTACTTAAACAGTTGACATAAACTAAACAAAATAAGTCTGCTATTTCAGTACTAGACTAAAAAAAATCCCAATTTTGCATAGTTTGATACAGCATCATAACAAAACAAAACAACAAAAAAAACTTCAATTAATAAAGTAAACTTGCATGAATTTCTATTTTATTTTATTTTTGTACCTAGACGAAATGATAAAGCTATTAAAAATCACACACACACACAGAGTGGAACACTGGGATTCGAACCCTGGTCATAGACGTTTAGTCCAGTATTTTATGTCAGTTGAACTAGGACTTAAGACCAATGAATTGCTACTAGTAATAAATTAATAATAATCGAATTAGCGGTGAAAATGATAAAACCTAGTAGTAAGCTCTGAATCAATAAAACACAAATAATTTGAACTTGTGACCTATTGAGATAGTTGCAATTGCATGATAAGTTGAAGAATGACAAAAATTGGAAAAGGAAAAAAGAAAAGTACCGACCGCTATCGCCGATGAGGAGAAGCTTAATTAGATAATCGTAATCGGATCGAGCTCTAGCAGGTGGAGCAGCCATGGAATTGAAAAACCCAAAAACCTGATCTGATCCACTATGATTTGGGGTTTGGTGTGCTTGAGAGTAATTGAATAATTGATTAAAGAGGAAAATGAAGTTGAAAATTAAATAATGATGCGATTTGATTTGAGGAAAAGTGGATAGAGAGTGAAAGTGTGGTGAGTTGTGAAGTGAGGGAAGAGAAGAAGGTCGGTCGAGATCTGAAGATTGAAGAACCCGGTGGTGGTCGGGCGTTGAAATGTGCTTTTGGAAAATGAAAATGAAAATGAAAATGAAAATGAAAATTATTCCTGTAGAGTTTGTTTGGCAAAAATAACTTAAAGCTGATGGCTGATAATTGATAATCTATAGTTGATAATGATAGCTGATAAGCTGTTTGATAAAATTAACGGTTGAGTTAATTGATAAATGTTAAATGACATAAAAGAACATTTTAATTTATAATAAAATATATATCAATTTAATATTTAACATATTTAGAATTTAATTATTTAAATTTAATTATTTTTTGGTATATAATAATTTAAATTTAATTTTTTTTTGGTATGATAATAATTTAAATTTAATAATTTAATATAAATTTTATATATTTTAAATATAATTTTATTTTAATATTTTCATTTCAATTTTTATAATTTATAAAAAAATTCAAACATAATTTTATACCAAATACATAAATAATAAATCAAAGAACTTATTGTAAAAGAAAAAAATCAAAGAACTTGTAACAAAAAAAATAAAAAGAAAAGATCATGTTACGGTACTTGTCCTTCAAAATAAAGTAAAAAAAAAATACAGTACATTGTATAAAAAAAACATGTCTTAGTAAAAAGTAGTAACAAAAAGCTTCGTATAGTATGCGCAAAAAAAAAATTATGGTTATAGTTTAATAGACACAAAAAAAAATGTTGATACTAAATTACTAATGTAAAAAAAATGTTACAGTAAAAAAGAAATAGATAGAGAGTAATATTTGATATTATAAATATTTAATATAATAAGGGTAAAAGTGGATTTTAATTCAAACAATAAGGGTAAAAGTAGAAGAAAAAAAATTTGATAAATTATAAGCTATAAATTAAAACGCTATCTGAAATAACGTTTCAAAAATAAACTAAAAGTCAGCAAAATAAGCTATAAGCTAATATTGCAAAAACTTTATCAAACGTGTCTTTTTTTGACAGAGAAGCTTATAAGCTATAAGTTCAAAATATGTGATTGCCAAGCAGACCCATAAGCAATTATGTTTCCATAAAATTTCTTAACTTAAACTTTATATTTTAAATTTTATGTTATTTTTAACGATATTTCTTTTGTCTCTTGTCTCAAAATATAAACAAAAATTGATAAATAAAAAGTAATTTAGTTGGTGTAAAATTTAAACGAGATAAATTTAGCGGTGGTGTAATTGAACGGTTGGAGTTCATCCTCTTTTAATTAAGAGTTGAAGGTTCGATCATCACCATGACTACGGAACAACTTTAAATTTCTAAGAGCGTCTTAACACTTTGTTTGGTTGGAGAGAAAGAGGGAGGAAAGAAAGTGAAACACGGAAATCAATACATGTATTTGGAGTTGTTTATAAAGAACCCAACATTGGCCCCACATATTTATATTTTTTATGATGAAATATATATTAAAATGATATATAAACAATAAACAATGACAATTTATGATTCAAACAAAAATGGGTTAAATATGTTTTTAGTCCCTATAAATATACCAAATTTCATTTTTAGTTTCTGTAAAAATTTTCATCAAGTTTTGGTCCCTCAAATATTTTGCATCACTATTTTTGGTCCCAGTTTGCATTTAACTCAGGTATATTATTTGAATTTTTAAATTTTTTCTACGGGACATGTTTAGTACATTACAAGGATCTCTTTTGTAGAAGTTGAAATTTTTTTAACAAAAAATAAATTAAATATGATTTTTTTAATTTTTTGCGCTTAAAAATTCATAAGTAATTCATCTTATGTTAAAAAATTCCAAATTTTTGTGGGAGAGATTCTTATAATATTATAAACATGAGTGCAAAAAATCATTAAAAAATATAAAAGTACACATGAGTTGAATGAAAAACAGGGACCAAAAATAATGATGGAAAATATTTAAGGGACTAAAACTTGTTGAAAATTTTTACAGAGATTAAAAATGAAATTTTGTATATTTATAGGGACTAAAAATATATTTTACCCAAAAAAAAAAATGATAGTTAATTTATACTAAATAGTTGCCTTACTCTAATATTAGTACACTCACCTTCTACATCATCTTCACTTTAATAGTGATGCACTAATAGTTGTCTTCCTTAAATTTATTAGCAACTACTCTAAGTCAATTGTCTTATTTTGATGTCTTGATCTCTATGAAAAAACTTTAGACTAAATATACCAAAGAATTAAAAAAAATAGTTTTTTCTTTTTTATTACGTGAACGAAAGTTTTTTTTTAATATTTAGAATTCCGCCTCTCAAATTTAAACTTTAATTTCTACATATTATAATATTTCTATCAACTGAATTATGAATAAATGTTTAATTTTGTTCACAATTTTTACAAAATTTTATCAATACAGTCCTCAACTTTTTCAAAATTACTAACCCATACCTGAATATTTGAAACGTTAATCAAGTTCGATCATCTATCATCTTAAATCTTAAATTAACTAACAGCGGTATTAACTCTAATGAAATGTCACGTTATCTCACACATGGAAAAATGTCAGGGATCCATTTGATATTTTTCAATTTCAAAAGTTCAATCCTATCTTATCTTAATCTTAATCTTAATCTTAATAATAGACCTTCACTACTAGCACTTAGAGGCAAAAATTGACACATGTCAAATTTTGAAGCATGACACTTAGGATTTGCAATTTATAATACAGCCATTTATTTTGCCAAATTAAGCATTCAAAACCTTAATAAAATAGTTAGGCTGTATTGTTTGGGCCGAAATCCTTAATGGGACTTAGAGGCAAAAATTGACACATGTCAAATTTTGAAGCATGACACTTAGGATTTGCAATTTATAATACAGCCATTTATTTTGCCAAATTAAGCATTCAAAACCTTAATAAAATAGTTAGGCTGTATTGTTTGGGCCGAAATCCTTAATGGGCCAGGAATTGATGGTATGGTCCAAATAAATAAGACATATAAAGCATATTTTTCAAAAACAGAATTCTTCTCTGACTTATACTGCCAAGTCAAATTAACATCTTTCTCATAAGTCTCTTTCAAAATCTTAATAATAGACCTTCACTACTAGCACTTAGAGGCAAAAATTGACACATGTCAAATTTTGAAGCATGACACTTAGGATTTGCAATTTATAATACAGCCATTTATTTTGCCAAATTAAGCATTCAAAACCTTAATAAAATAGTTAGGCTGTATTGTTTGGGCCGAAATCCTTAATGGGACTTAGAGGCAAAAATTGACACATGTCAAATTTTGAAGCATGACACTTAGGATTTGCAATTTATAATACAGCCATTTATTTTGCCAAATTAAGCATTCAAAACCTTAATAAAATAGTTAGGCTGTATTGTTTGGGCCGAAATCCTTAATGGGCCAGGAATTGATGGTATGGTCCAAATAAATAAGACATATAAAGCATATTTTTCAAAAACAGAATTCTTCTCTGACTTATACTGCCAAGTCAAATTAACATCTTTCTCATAAGTCTCTTTCAAAATCGCAGAGCCAAGAGTGCAATGCTGGAATTAGATAAAAATTGGGGATCAAGCAACAAACTACTTCTAACCAATTTGCAGATAAGTTGAATGAATTCCTTCAAGTCCCTTTCATTTGCTGCAATATTCCTTAAGCTCTTGATTCCAATTTTCAAATTTCAAATTCAACTTCTAATCTCCCCAAAATGTCTTCTTGATCTTCCTATATCAACCTCTCTTCTTTCTCCCCTCTTCATTTAGCTTCTCTCTTCTTTTCTTCTCCATATTTTTCAATTTGATTTCATATTTCTCTTCTACTTTCACCTCCGACAAATCCAGCGAATCGTCCGCACCACACGCGCCGTCTCCACGGTATCAATTCTTTCAATTTTCCTCTCCTTTAACTAACTCATCGCAACTGTTGATTTTGCTTATTCCTCTTTCGATTTTCGATGTTTCAGGTTGTTTCCACTATCATTGACTACAAATTCGCACTTCGCAGCCTTCAGAAAAACTCCGATCGGTATCAGTTGGCGATTTCCCAGGTATCCGTCATCTCTTTAATCATATTTGTCCTTTCAATCATGCTCCGAATAGATTCGATTGGACGATTTTATGCTGAAACCTTGATGGTTTTTTGTTTTAATTTTCTGTGTCACAGATAAATAAATTCGTACCCTATGCTTCTATTCTAGCTTCTTTAAAAGGTATGGTTCCATTCTAACCTTGATGGACGATTTCCCAGGTTTTTTGTTGTTATGAAGAGAAATGGTTTAAAGGTATATTTAGTGTTTAGTATATTTATTTGAAAGTTAATGAAGCACATGGCTTGATTGCATTTGATTACTCTTCATTAGATATATTAATTTTTACTTTAGATTGTGAAGGTGAGCACTCACAAAGTGTTTGAAGAAATGTCTCAATATAAATAGTTGATGGCTTTGTGGCCTTATCACTAAATAATGGGTTGATGATTTTAGTCTATTTTATTTGAACGCGTCATTGAAATGTTTTTTCAATAAATAAATACCTTCTTAGCCAATTGTAAAGCATAATTCAATTTTGGTTTTGATTATTGTAATTTGTCCATACCTAAATTTGATTTTTCATTTTAGCAAAGGGTATATGACACTAGACTCCTAAATTTTAGCAATGACTATACCCTCTTACTTTTTGAATGTGTTCTCCGGATATCAATTAACATATGTTTAATGCTTGCACTACTCTCTACTCTCTGTGTGGATTGCAAGTTTGGCTTGTCTTTTACATTTATCATGTTAGTTTAATCATATGCTTATATTCCTACTATGGTAATTTTTTGTGTAAAAGTTGATGATGTTGCCAAATCTTCAAATTTTGTTTCCTCAAAATTTGAAATTGTTGAATAGAGAAGTTGGTATATGGTGTTTGTTGCAAAGCACGGGGAGAAAATATAAGTTACAGAAAAAGTGGGTCAGTTGGAGAACATTATTAACGGGAAAGATGAGAGACTTGAATACAAACTTTGAACATCAGAAGTTCTTAAGTTATAGCTATATCAAACTTAGAAAATCATCAAATTGGTCTGATCTGTCAAACATTTTTAAATTTGGATTTCCATCAATATCTATTTTATTGACATAGTAGTTTGATTTGGTTTCTATTATCTGGGGGACATAGTGAAAGGTTACTAACACTGCAATTCCAACATTGCATTCAGAAAACAATTTTTCCTCCTTTTCTAAGATTAACTCTTGAGAATCGTGTTGGAACATAAAAGCCAAAGTGCTTAGATTATGGGTTTGTTGGTGATTATAATGATGATTAAGATTTCTATTGTTCTTTCTTTGTTTGATTTTATTCTGCTACCAATCTCATAGATGCTCATGCTATGTTGCTATGTATCTTTTCAGGTTCTTGACACCAATCCAATCAAAGGTATTTTCTTTTTTTCTTTTATGAATCTTAATATTGAATATGTGTGTAATCTTTTATCACCATCTTTTTCTTTATAAATTATTCATTTCTTCTTATTTGGGAACCTTTTATTATTTTGAGTATGCTTCTTAATTTGTGTGTGTTCTATCAGATTGTGAACCTTTATGTATATATATTGTCAATGAAGAAAGGAAAGTTTGAATTAGAGAAATTAATTAGGAATCAAGAAATCCTAGCAATAAGTATAGCTTTGGTTTTGGATTTCATGTGGGCTTTTACCATTGACGACTAATTAAAGTAAAACAAAGGTTTGAGTGTGCAATTTTGTTCTTTAGATTTATTTCTTTACATTGACTGATTTTATTTGAACGTTTACATTTATTTTCCTTAATACTAAATGCATGGTAAGAACAAAGGTTTATAAAGATGAAAGGCATGAGTCTTTGGGACGATGTTTGATGATGATATGAAAATGTTTTTACTCCTATTTAATTTATAATTTTGTTTTCACAACTTTTCTTATTGCAAAAATCAGTTTTAACCTGAAAATATTAAATTTCTTCAATGACAATTGTCCCTATATTAAATCGTTTGTGTCAAGTTTCTGGTTTCAATACAAAAATACCTTGCTGAATGTGAACTCAAGGATGAGTATTTGTACACTTTTTTCCTTCTAAGAAGCAAAATTGAAAAAGTCTTTAAGCTTCTTTTTTAGGGAGTAGGGATGAATATATGGAAAGTATTATATGCTTTGATATGCCTTTCTTTGAGACCGATGCTTTCTCACTTTTGTTTCTTTTGACTCTAAAAATACATTTTGCGAACATTCAACAACTAGCATATTCATTGAGCTTATAGTGATTATTCAACTTAGAGATGCATTTCTTGATTCTATACACAGTATCTATTCACTTTTGGCATGTTTTTTACTACTAAGATTTGTTAGTGTGACTTATTTGAAAGGTAGCTTATGATTTAATTCTCATTTTTGTGCCTTTGTGTTACCTTTAAAATTTTTCTTTTTTGGTTAGTTTTTAAAATTGTTTTTCAATGGATTTAATAAAAGCAATTTCAATTTCCAATTTTCTAATTTATGATAACTTGAAAGTTGAAACAATATGATCGATTGGATTTATATTTTAAGATGGTCGAAGGCTTATGATCTCAACATGAATTTCTTCATGTTTGCCTATCTCCAAGTAATTTCTCATTCATTTGGTTTCTTACAATGTTTATAATTAATTACTATTGATAAAATTTGTTATTAAATTACCTTTCAATATTATATGATAATAATGAAATAATTAATAACACATGCCATGTGTATGACAAGACATATATTGGGTCTGTTTGGTAACCATCTTTTTTGAGCTTATAGCTTATAACTTATAACTTATAAACTCATCTGACGTAAAAAGCTCTGTTTGGTAACGTCTTTTAGCTTATAGCTTATAGCTTATTTTACTGACTTTTAGCTTATTTTTCAGACGCTATTTCAAATAGCGTTTTAGCTTATAGCTTATTGCTTATCATCTTTTCTTCCACTTTTACCCTTGTTATTTTATTAAAAACCCACTTCTACCCTTAATGTGTTAAATGTTAAATATACCAAAAATCATATCTTTCTCTCTATTTTTTTTTACGTCTATTTTTAGTGGTGCTATCCATTATGATTTTGTTTCGAATGTTACAATTTTTTTTTTGCCAGTACATACGATATGTTTTTTTTTATGGCGTACATGCATTATGCTTTATGTTAGTATACCTTTATTATTATTTTTATTTTTATTTTTGTGAGATTAACGTTACTTACTTACCTTTTTTTATGGTCATATGTTACTTACTTATATAATATCATCTCCTTCTATTTTATTTTTGACAGACCCATTCTATTTTATTGTATGAGTTATTCTTTGGATTTTTTTGGGTTACAAGTTTTTCTTTTCATTCATGTATTAGATGTAAAAATTATGTTTAAATTTTTTCAGAAATATAAAAACTCTAATGAAAAAAATTAAAATAAAATTTAAAAGAATAAAATTATATTTTAAATATATAAAAGTTCTTTTAAATTAATAAATTTAAATCATTAAATTCCAAATATTTTAAATATTAATTTGATATCCTGGACAAAGCCGCCCACGGGCCGGTATAAATGTAATATCGATGCTTCTTTCTCAAGCTCTAATAATAAAGTCGGGATTGGTATCTGCATCAGGGACGATCATGGGAGTTTCGTGATAGCGAAGACGGAGTGGATTGAGCCTATCCTTGATGTTGAGATTGGTGAAGCGTTGGGTTTGCTAAAAGCCCTCAACTGGGTTAATGACTTGAAGCTCCTTCATACGGATTTTGAGATTGATTGCAAAGGGGTTGTGGATAGTCTACATAGTAAAAAAGCTTATGCTTCCGAACTCGGTGCTATCCTTAAAGATTGTAGACACCTGTTAGCTACTAGTTTAGTGAACTGTCATGTGAAGTTCATTAGGAGACAAGCCAATGAGGTCGCTCATAGCCTTGCTAAAGTAGCCCCATTTTTAGCTAGTTTCCATATTTTTATTGATATTCCTACATGTATCCAGAATACTATTTTGAATGAAATGAGATAAGTCTTTGCCTTTCAAAAAAAATAAAAAAAAAAAAAATATTAATTTGATATAGATTTTATTATAATTTGTTACGCTTGATTTTATTATGTATTACAAATATCCTTTTATGTCATTTTACATTTATCAGCTAGTTCAACCGCTAATTTTACCAAATACTTCAATTAGCTTATCAGCTATCAGCCATAAGCTATCAACTATCACTCATCAGCTATAAGCTATCAGCCATCAGCTATAAGCTATAAGCTATCAGCTATAAGCTATTTTTCCCAAACAGACCCATTATGTGTATGTTACTAATAGCTTATAGCTTATAGCTTATAAGTTCATATGACATAAAAAGTCCTGTTTGGTAAGTCTTTTTTAATTTTAGCTTATAACTTATTTTACTGACTTATAGCTTATTTTTCAGACGTTATTTCATATAGCATTTTTGCTTATAGCTTATAGCTTATCACTTTTTCTTCCACTTTTACCCTTATTATTTTATCTAAAATTCAAATTTACCCTCGAACATTTATTATAATTTGAATAATCCCAGGCTTAATATGTTCGTAACAGTATGCATATGCGTGGCTAATTAAGTCACATTCATTCCATTCCAACTTCCTATAATACGCCATTTCCAACTTTCAACCATTACTGATATGGAAAATTGAGTCATAAATCATACTAATATAGTTTGAAAACAATAAATATTCAACTATACATATTTGACATATTAATAATTGAAACTGTAAAACGATTCAACTGTATTATATATGCATGTGTTTATTTTATTTTTTTGATAACTATATACATGTCTTTATTGTCACTTTTATTTATACACTATTTAAATTGTGCCAAAAACAATTATACAATTATTAAATATTATATAATATTAAAAAAATTAATGAATAAAAATCAATTTATTAATAATAATACTTAAAAAATATACGAAATTAATAAATTTTTTGTTGTTTTTATAATAATAATACTTTTTTTTTGAAGCAAAGGAATTTTAATAATAATACTTAAAATGTCCTTTTATGTCATTTTACATTTATGAATAAGTTCAAACGTTAATTTGACCAAACACTTCAATTAGCTTATCAGCTATCAGCCATAAGTCATCAGCTATCAGCTATAAGCTATAAGCTATCAACCATCCGCTATAAGCTAATTTTCCCAAACAGACCCTAACACTTTATTGATAATTCTTTTATTAAAGAGTAAAGATTAACATAGTAAAATTAATTTTTACCATAGTGAACTACTAAAAACACGGGGGCTTTACTAGAAGATGTTTAATATAAATCTTTTTTGTCTATTAATGGTGTATGGTGCTTCAATCATATTTAATTCATCATATGATGATTATCAAAAGAGACTAACAATTAAATCATATTTAATTCAAATGAGACATGAAAAGAGACTAATCAAATATACTCCCTCCGTCCCGAAATATAAAGGAAAAAAACCACTTTTTTTTGTCCCAAAATATAAGGGAAAAAAATGAATTTTAAGAATGTTTTTCCTTATTCCCGTAAAATTAAATACAATTTGTATTTAATTTTCTCACTCTCCACTTTTCTCTATAAACAACAACCAATCAAAATTGATTTTACATCTTTCCATGCACTTATTCTAAGAAAAATCCCAGAAAATCATATTTCTAATTCTCATGTTTATATTTTCTTAATAAGTGTGTTTTTTTTATTTCCCCTTATATTTTGGGACGGAGGGAGTACAAAATAAGGGGAGATTACTAAAAGATGTTGCATTAGTTTACACATTTTTTATGATAATTTCTCAGGTAGTCCAAAATAAGGCATGAATAGATTATTGAAAGGTGTTGCATTAATTTACTATTCATTAAGATATATAATTTCTCAATTCATCCTTCAAAAGCACGATGACTTACCCATTCTTTAGAATAGTTTCTCAATTTATCTTTATAAATACAAGAGATTTATATCGGAATGTGTTACATATATATTTTACATATTCATTAGAATTAGATTTTTTTTACTTATTCATGAGTTGTGTATTACAATGCAGTTACTTATAAATTATAATATTAATATAGCACTCATTAAGTTAAGGTAGTTTAGTTGTGTAATGTTATTAGTATTATTATTTAATGTAGACAATGAAAATTCAAAATCTTGAACAATTCTATTGTCAAGATTTGCTACTGTTTGAATTGAATGGTTAATATCATGTTTTTAGTTTGTTTGTCTTAATATAACATCCTTAATGGTACACCTATTTATGATTTATTCAAGACATTTTAAAATTGGTGATATTGGCAGATGACCAATTATATTTTTATTTATAAAAACATTTAAAAGTATATTTATATAAACATAATTTTTATGAATCATTATTTTATGTCATCTCATTTCAATATCAAATGATAATTATCATATTAATTAAAAAAACCATCTAACATATATATATATATATATATATATATATATATATTTGTATGTCTCCCGTGCATTGCACGGGTGTTGTAACCAGTAATCTACATAGACACAATGTGAGAGACTAAATTAAAACAAAATTGTTTCTTTTAACGCTTCCATCATGTTAGTCTTATTTCTCCTGCATCCTTTAATTTATTCCTCTATTTTTGTCTTCTTCAAACATTAAACCCACCCAATTTCTCTTCATGTATTGGAACTTATAACACACTTATACTATAGTTTAATCCATTATTTTTCATTAGTTTTTTTTTAATACTGCTTCCGTCTCAAAATATAAGACCCGTTGACAACTGTATGTTTGTCAATATATGATTTTGGTTGCGAACGTTTCAAAATATAATTGATTAGTAAAAATTATATTATGAGCCGTCTCAAAATATTATTAATTAGTAAAACTTATAGAAATGAATAATGCATTTAGTCAAACTGAGTCTAATAAAATAGGACGGAGGTAGTAATTTATAACATAAGAATAAATAACCACACACAAGTCTTCCACACCATAATAACCATACAGAGAGAAATTTGCGGTACTATCATGTTAATCTTATATTGCATTAGTGGTAATGCTAGTAGGTTCGTAGAATTTGGTTTTTATGAACCCTTTAGTCTATATTAAACTATTAGTCATGCAAGATGAATTTATATGTTGGAATTGAAGACTTCAACGGTTAAACTTGCTAGATTAATCTTTCAACCAATTTATGTTCATCTTTTGGTGTTTTTTTCCTTCATGTTTAGGGAGTAGTTTCAAGAAGAGTGCGAAGGAACGTTGAAGAAGAGGGAGAATGGAGAAAAGAAGATTTAAGAAGACAAGAATGGAAGGAAATAAGGTAGAAGAAAATGATCCTTCAAAGACTATGTAAATTGTGAGCTACCACTAATTCTTTTCATTTTGTTTACAAAAATCAAGGACAAATTGAGCATTTACTCACTGAAAGATACTTCAATGCGGTTAAGTTATCTTTTTTAGTCATAGACCTTAAAACAGATGCAGGGGCGGGAGAGGAATGTGCAAGACAGACAATATGTAATAGAATTTTTGCTGTAATTGTCTTTAAGAGTAATTTTGTTGTCTATTTTTATTTTACTATATATATTCTGAAGATTTAGTAACATTTTATGTAACACCCGTTTTTAATTAATTAGAATTATTAGCTTTTTATAATTAATTTGTGTTTTGGATATTAATTATTTATGAGATGTTGTCCAAAATAGGAAAGAGTAGAGAACATATGGTTATTTGGTTAGTAAATAGAATGAAAGAATAGAAATGAGTTGAGCCTAGCTATTGGGCTTAAGCCTTAAAGGAAAGTTATTTTGGTAATTGAAGAGTGGTAACCTATGTATAAAGGGGGAAAATTGGAGAGAGAAACTCATTTATCATGAGTTGTGGTGGAGGAAGAAAGAGAAAGTGGGAGAGAGAGTCTTGAAGGAGAGAAAGAAAGAAATGAGAAAAAACAATCTCGTTTTCCATGAAGCTGTCTCACCAAAACATCGATCCCGGATTCGTTAACCGTTGGATTTTGATGAAATTTTGAGCATAGGTTTACCACACCTGGACTCAACTTTTGACCGTCCGGATCGTCGAAATAAGGTTCGAGGAGGGAGAAATCGAGTTCGCAATGCACCAGTTTTTTTGTGAAGGAAAAAGAGGTTTAGATGCAAGAGCAAAAAGGGACTTGAAGCTTAAGGATTCAAGAGGAGTGAAAGACTAGAGAATCCATCATAAAACCAAGGTAAAATAGTAGTTATATTTCAATGAGATGGTTCATAGAGAGGGGAGAAGTACTCTTCTCCATTCCCAAACTCTCTCATCTCTTGGTTGGGTTGGAGTTTATGGGAATGTGATTTACTTTTGATTTGGCTTGATTATTGATGAATAAATGTTGTGATGTATGAATCATTGAATATATTACATGGGTAACTATGATTTTATAACTTCATCAACTTGTGATTATCATAAATGAACTTACATGTTTCAAGATTAGTAGTGATAAATTAGTTGTTGTTCAAAAATGGGTTTGTGTAAAAGTTTGAAAGATCCATGATTTAATGTATGAAATGATGTTTATTGAAGCTAAATGATGAACTTATATACTTTGTATGAATATACATGCTTAAAGTTGTTATCTTATGTATTTTTCAAGTTTTAGATGATGATTTTCGTGTAGATCTAAGCAAAACACAAGAACAGAGCAGTCTGGCTCGCCAGAGCTCGCCAGCTGGCCACGGTTTCTAGACTGGTTGGTCACCAGAGCTAGCCAGCTGGCCACGGTTTCTGCACAAAATATTATTTTGTGGATTCAATGAAATGTATGTTTGTTTTATGTTCGTGGCATGTTCTTAGGATTACATGATGCTATATACATGATTATAATGATGAATTGATGGTGATGACTTGTGATAACATGATTGTTATTAAATGATATGAGTGCTTGTATATATGATCTTAATGATGATATGATATTGTGAACTTGAGAAAGAATATTAGGTTGAGCGACCTTAATATTCATGAGTAGATGTGTGAGAGTATCATCATAAGTGGTATATGTACATTCATGCATTCATGAGTCAACTTGATGCAATGTCCCTCATGACGAAAAACTGAACATGATGCGAATAGATATAATTCTATCATATTTTGAGCGGGTACCACATGCATTTAGTTGTGTCTAGGGTGACATAACATTGATGATGGCATTAGTTGCATTAGGAACTTGTGCATTCCTATTTGATACTTGTTAAGTGATGTTGCGTGCAATTGTGATTGAATAAGATTGCTTAAATGTAATACATGATTGAATGTTTACATTTATGGCAAAGAGTATAACTTTATATTTATTTATTATGCTTGTTGAGATGCATGCAACTAGAGAATAATGTTGTCTAGTTATATCATGATATTTATATAATGTGAGTATACTCTATCTTCGCATTATGATATTGGATTATAACTAACTCTCTGTTTTGTGTATTTGCTGAACCTTTGGGGGTTCAGATTTCTAGATTAGATATTATGTTCGAGTTGTTGGTGAAGCTCCGCTCTGATTGTGACACAGGGAAGGGTTCATACGTATATATCGAGTCTTTTATTCCTACCTTTTAATTAAAATTGTATTGTATTAGAAAAATGATTCTTTTGTACGAATGATGATTACTATTTTTATTATATTAGTATTATGTAATACCATAAACCAATATTTTATGCCTTAACTTTCATTTCAAGTTAGAAATTTTATAAAAAGAAATTTTTTAAAGTTAGAATTATTTAAATATTTGGTTTGGGAGTTACAAATTGGTATCAGAGCCCCGTTGTCCTTGGACTGAGCGGGCTAGATGTGTGTTGTATGTCAATCAGAGTAGGTTTGTGCAGTCAAACCAAGTGGGCGTTTAGTCAGTCGTGCTTATTTAATCGATTGATCTTTGATATGTTGATTGTTGTAGTTACACTTGCACCATAGTCACTATTCTATTTTGCAAATGTGTATGAATTTGGTTGCATTTTCTTGTTGTTCTTATCAAATGGAAAGTTTTGCTAGGATTACTAAAATAATGTATTCGTTTATATTTGATAAGAACATGATGTTTGTTTTGAAGGTGAAGTAATGATGAAATAAATGATGTTTTTATTTTATTTTTTAAGGTGAAATTATGAGATTTGTTGTGGATGGTTTCATTTGATGAAATGATGGAATGTAGTTATTTTCACCGAGTATGTTTGTTCTTCAAACTTGAGAATATGATTGATGTTTTGATTCCGAAAGAATGATTAAAATGATGATATTTTCTTATGGATGTGCTTGTGTATGAGTAATAATTTGTCCTTTGATGAAAATCTTTGTGATTTGTGAAAAATGTGATTGTTCGTGAACATGTCGTAAATAAATGTTGTGATAATTTATTCATGATGATTGTTGTGTAGTATTGATAAATATCAAAATGATGATATGTGTGTCTTCATGAAAATAATTGAGAATTTATGAATATGAATGATATTGTGAGATTATTTAAATATTTTTAACATGAAGATTGTTGATTAATATTCATGAAATTTGTGATCTATGAAGATGAGCATGTATTAGTGAATTATATGTATTGCAATAACTTATTAATTATGTGTGATTTGTTATCCTATAAATGATTGAAATAATGTTCTATTGTGATTTATGTGGATGAAGTTGATGATTACTTACATATGATTAACTTTAGATGATTTGTATGCATAAACGATTCATATATGGTGAATGATGTGTGGTTGTATGATGTTGGTGTAGGTAGTTTGATGATAAATGATGTTTTGTTCTAATTGCTTGAATATGGTATCTTTTGTCTATTTGTGTTCGCTTATAATTGAACTAAAAGTAAATGTAATCATTGTTTTGTTATGAACGAAAATTGCGTAGAATAAATTGAAATTTATGTTACATATATTCAAAAATAACTTGATTATGTTAATAGAATTAATAGTCTAATTTAACTACATGTGGTAGAGTTTATGTGAATTCTTATGTATGTCTACATGTGTATCTTTGGTGTAGTTCTTATGACGTGAGATAATTTTGGGAACTACCATTAATTTTGATTATGTGAATCTTGTTGAAAATTTAATTGTTTTCCTTTGATTAAGTAAATTCTTGAATAAGTTTGACATATGTTTTATTCATACAACGTACGTTAAATTATTGTTATGAAAGTTGATTTGTATACTTGTTATTTATGAGTCATGTAAGATATTATATTATTTTCTTTGAGAATGAATTTGACAAATATGATGTACATATTTTGATTATTTTATCATGTTAATTACCATGTTAAGTTAACTATTTTCTTTCATGATGTGCTTAAATGAATGTGAATTGTTGAACTAGTTAGAAGATGTTATCATGGTATATTCATATTTTCTTGTTTTGATTTGATTCTTAATTCTTAGAAAATATTTGCTACTGAAATGATTAGTGAAATGTTGTGTTATGCTTTTGTGCAATTTCATGCAAACATTTATGTATTATATTTGGTATTTTGTGTTTTATCTTAATGTAATCTTGTGTAGATGTTCATGTGTTGTATTTCGTGTTTTATATTTCGTAGTTAACCCTTTGTATGCAACACGTGTGTGAACAATGTAGATACTGAAATAGCAAAGTTTTTCACAAGAAAGGGGAGGTTTGAATTGTGAACCTTTAAAAATTAACTATAAAAATAAATGTTAGATTTATCAAGGATAATAATTCAAGACTGATCTTGGATTGATCTCGTAAGTATAAAAACACACTTATAATAAATATTAAAGAGTGTAGTGTGTGTAGTGTTTTTTGTAAAACAATTTGAGAAGAGTAAGAAGAACACACAAACAATTTTTATACTGGTTCACCCTTAATCTTGGGCTAGTCCAGTTTCTCCACTATGTCTCTTGAGATACTATCGATCTCTAAATACAAATCTTCTTTTGATCTCACACAAGATCAAATTTCTTAATCTACCTTAACCTTAAGGTAACACTCAAACAATATGAACAATTGACTTGAGCAAATCTTTCTTACAAAGAGAAGTGGTTTTGTGTTCTAAGATTTTGTGATGAAATCAACTAAGTTGAGAAAAGCTTATGAAAATGATATCTCTAAAAATCACTCTAAGAGTTTATACAGATCCAGTATAGTATTTGAGAGCTTTGGAGTGATAGAGATGTAAAGAAGAGCTTTGAGATTGCTTGTATGATAATGATATGATTGCTTTGATGTGTACTAAAACTCTTGCTCTTCAATGTTGATAATGAGGCCTATTTATAGAAAATATTTGAGTCTTCAAGCCTTGATCAACAAGTATAGCCGTTGCATAAATGTACCAGCAAGTGGAGCCTCTTCCAATTAAATTTAATCAATTATATTGCATGGAGGAGCGTTTGGCAGACCAGTCTTAGACTGCACTGTAGGCAGATTAACTTGGAGGAGCGTGTGGAGCCTTCTTTGCTGAGTTGGAATGAAAGTACATTTGCTTGGAGGCCAAGAAAAAATAGTTGTATGAATTTTGCACATGGTAGAATTGCTGTTTGTGAGCTGTCTTCAAAGTACAAGAATAATCATTCTTTATTTCATCACTCTTAGACCAGTCTCAGAACTGGGCTGAAGAATGACAATGTAAATTTGTGAAGGAATGATGATCGTACATTTGCATAGTGGATTTGAACAGAAACAGCTGGTCCTCTTATAGTAGGTGTACTTCAATTGTACTTCAAATAGTAACCATCTCCTTAATATAAGGAAGACTAGTATTGCTTATATGATAAAATAATTCTTTTGAAGGTACATGACAACCAATATAGAATTTTGTTGTTGAGTTGTGATTGGTCTATGTATCCATGACAGCAAAACAGATAAGAACTTAATAACAAAACACTTGGAGAATCATCTTGAACTTTAAGCACATGTCTTGTTCTTCAATTTGTCCAATAATGGAAGAATATAATTTATGACAATTATATTCCCTTCCTAAAATGAACTTTGCAATAACTAAACAGATTCTTCAATGAAAAGTGTTATTTTGTCCTTGGTATGGTTGACTGATCAATAAATGAAGCAAGCTTGAACAATGTTCTTGAAGAACCCAGTTTAGAGATCAGTCTTAGACTAATCCTGAAACCTTCAAGTTACTTAATAATATTTGCGCAGAAAAGCTTAAATGATCCATTTAATCCTGTCTATTATAGTACACTCAAAAGCACTTGTTAGACATTTAAATGATCAGAATTATACTTAAAATATAATTAAATTAGTTTGTTATAATTAAAACATCAAATAAGCATTTTGCCTCAACAATCTCCCCCTTTTTGATGATAACAAACTCTTTTAATTTATTTTAGCTTATGATTCTGATTTTGCTTAAAAACAATTATGAACATGTATCAGAGTTTAATTTATCAAACTCCCCCTCAATTCAAGCATTCATTGATCATAACATAATTGAAATAAAAGCATAAATTTATGAATTCACTAGATATTTCATTAATCATCAAAAGCTCTTTACAAGAGATTCCAAACAGTTGAGTACATGATTAAGACAAAAGGATGTGAATTCTAAGATGCATAGTTTAGAAAATAAAGTACATAATAGGAGAAGTTCTTTTACTAACCAAAAGAGAACTTCTCTAACTATCTAGGTTCTTTCTAAACCAAATAAGTTCAAATAAGTGATTATCTAAACAACTTAACACAGAATTCAGCTTCAATTCTCCCCCTTATTTACTTAATATCTTCTCCCCCTTTTGGTATCATCAAAAAGGAAGGGAACTTGATCACTTTGGAGCAGGGCCAGAGGTAGGAGCATTGGTAGGAGTGGGATCATTTGGATGAACATCTGCAGAAGGGCTTGAACAAGCACTGGATGTTGATGCACTCTGCTGAGGCATAAAAACAAGCTCAGGAACAGGATTGTATCGTGGTGGAACTAAGCCAAGAGTGGGACACACAACAGTGGTAAACCAGTTTCTCATAATTTGAGATTCAAACACAAGGTAGGTAAGCAAATTGTTGTTAATCTGTTGGTTAGTGAAAAGCTTAGCCAAGTCTCTTCTGGTCTTAGATTTTTCTTTGTCAGCATGCTTCTTTTTTGCTTGATCATCAGCATTTTTCTTCTCATTTGCATGAGCTTCAGGGGCAGGATTTGATGGGCCAGCATGTGCAGAAGAACAGAAGGAACTTAAAGTTCCAAAGGTGGATGGAATTGTAGGGATGGTGCTGTCAGTATAGATTGGTTCAGACAATCTAGGAAAGTTTGGTGAGGATGTGAACATGGAGCAGAATTGAGACCTAAGCCTTTCATGAGATGAAGTCATAAGTGGTGAAAAGGATGAAGTGAAGATTGGTGAAGTGGATGAATGGGAATTGAAACAAGTTTGACTATGTTGAGGGGTTTCAATCCTAATATTAGGATCCCAGTTCAAAGAGGTATCTGTGGAAAAAGGAACAGTAGCAGGAGTGTCTGGTTCACTGGATTTTTCTTTTGTTCCTGATGAGTTATCAGTCTGAGACTAAACTCCCAAAAATGCAGCAATATCTTCTAGGTCTTCTTCCTCAGTTCTTTTTCTTTTCACTCCTACTTCAGGCATTGGAGACTGCTTTTCATCATCATTTTTCATATGAATGATGTTTCTCTTGTTGAAAGTTTGGATAGTGTTTTCCACCTTTTGGTTAGAGCAGTTTACTTTGAACAAACGAAATACTTTTGACAAGATAATGGCATAAGGCAAAGAGTTTCTAACAAGACCAGATTTTGCAGCGGTTATCATGTGTTGCAGTATCACATGAGGAAGGTTGATCCTAATCCCTTTTGAAATGTGATAGATCATCATCATGTCCAAATCAGTCACCTTATCCTTACTTCCATTTCTAGGAAAGATTGCATGTTGTGATAGATTATGTAGGATTTTCATTTTCTTTTTCAGCAAAGTTGTTCTAGGGGTGACCTTAGGATTAACTACTTCAGTGAATAAATGCCTAAGAACATCTTCTTTGTTTATCTTCATGATTTCATACCAGTTATTACCATAGATAACATTTCCATCTTGAGGTAATTTCAATAAGTCAGCTATGATTTCAGAAGTAAGTTTGATTTCAGTACCTTTTAAACTTGAAATGATTAAGCCTTTGTCAGCATACACTTCAGCATTGTGGTAGAATGCTTGAACCAGTTCTGGATAAGTGGTTTCATGGAGTTGGAAGAAATGCGTCCAACCAAGTGGTTCAGTGTATTTCTTCAGATCAATTCCTTCCTTCAGAAGCACATCAAATTCAAAATACCTACTCACAGCAATAGGCTTAGTTTTCCAATATTTTTCAAAAAAAGCTCTAGTGTCAGGATGCACTAAAGGAGTGGGAATGAGTTTGGTTTTTGGTCTTGAATCAGAGGAGGTTGCAGGTGTTTTTCCTTTGGAGATAGGTTTTTTTTCTTGAGGATTTTCGACAGAGATCTTTGCGGGAGCAGATTTAGGCTTAACTGGTGCAGGGGAGATGATCTCTTCTTCATCTTCAGATTCAGAGTTGTGGATTGATGGTGTTTTCTAAGAGTCTGAATCATCAATGACATGCACAGTGTTGTCTTGAACGATAGGCTTCTTTGTACCAAACCCAGACATGATTCGTAAAGATCTTCGAAGCTTTCAAGAATCCACAGATTTGGATTTGTTCATAGACTTTGATTTTTTCGATCTAACCAGTACTGGAGGAGTATCTGCCATGCTTGTAACTGCTAGGGATGAAACTGGTGTGATCAAATCTTCAGAAGTCACAGGTTTTGAAGCAGGGACGTGAACAGTTTCTGATGGGAGAGTGGTCTCAGATAGGTCAAAAGCAGAAGTGGTGAGAGGTTTGTGTGAATGAGTTTGTGTTTCAGAGTTTGGGATTTGATTTATGATGATTTCAAATGAATCTGGGTCGGATTCATATGATTCAGAGCTATATTGTTTGTTTAATGGAGAAGAAGGTAGTGGAGGTGGTGATGGTGATTTTGCAGAAGATGATGAAGTAGAAGAATAAACCCTTGGATTTTTCTTTGCAACATTTTTGGTTCTAGCCATTTTTGCAGAGAGAGAAAGTTTTGCAGAGAAAAGGATGATAGATGATGAATGGAATGAAAGATGATGAGTGATTTTATGGAGAAATGAAACTTGGAGAAGAGGAGAAGTTTTGTAGAATAGGAGAGTAGGTATGTACTTGAGAATAGTGTTCTTTAGTACTTGATCTTATCAAAAAGTGTAAGAGGGAAATGATGAAGAGGTAACCGTTGCAAACATGGGAGAGAGAAAGCTGATTCTGCATTAATTTGTTAACTGCCTATACTCTCTTAACTGTTACCACTAAATGGGCCAAACAAGCGTGATAAAATTTTCTGGGCTGTTACACGCAAGAGTGGTCTTAGACCAGTCTTGAGTCTAAAAAGGATTTTTCAAAATGTTTAATTTTTCCTTAATAAAATTAAAACGATCTTCCACTAAAGGTTTAGTAAAAATATCAGCTAATTAATTTTCAGTATCAACAAAAACTAATTCAACATCCTTTTTATTAACATGATCTCTAATAAAGTGATGCTTGATTTCAATATGCTTTGATCTTGAATGTTGAATGGGATTTTTTGATAAATTAATGGCACTAGTATTATCACAAAATTTTTTAACATTTGTGTACCTTAATGAAAAATCTTCAAGTTGGTTTCTGATCCATATCACTTGAGAACAACAATTTGCCGCAGATACGTATTCTGCTTCAGTTGTTGAGAGTGCTATGGTATTTTGCTTTCTACAACACCAACTTACAAGAGCTTCACCAAGAAACTGACATGCTCCACTTGTGCTTTTTCTTTCAAGTTTGTCACCGGCATAGTCAGCATCACAATAAGCTGTTAAATCAAAATGTGATCCTTTTTTGTACCATAGACCAACATGTGGAGTTCCCACCAAATATCTAAAAATTCTCTTAACAGCAGTTAAGTGAGATTCTTTTGGAGATGTTTGAAATCTTGCACAGAGACCTACAGAAAAGACAATATCTGGTCTACTAGCAGTTAAATAGAGTAATGATCCTATCATTCCTCTATATTCCTTTTCTGACACATCTTTCCCTTTTTCATCTTTGTCCAAGTTTGTTGATGGATGCATTGGAGTTGACATGATTTTTGCCTCATTCATCTTGTATTTTTTGAGAAGATCCTTGACATATTTTTCTTGGCTAATAAAAATACCATCTTCTTGTTGCTTGATTTGCAAGCCAAGGAAAAATCCAAGTTCTCCCATCATACTCATTTCAAACTCACTTTGCATAAGATTAGAAAAATCTTCACACATTTTTTCGTTAGTTGCACCAAAAATAATATCATCAACATAAACTTGTACAATTAATAAATATTCATTATTTGTTTTTCTAAAAAGGGTAGTATCAATTTTTCCTCTAGAAAAACCATTTTCAAGTAAGAAATTACTTAGTCTTTCATACCATGCTCTTGGAGCTTGTTTTAGTCCATAAAGAGCTTTGGTAAGTTTATAAACATGATTTGGTTTATGTTCATCAACAAAACCAGGAGGTTGATGTACATATACTTCCTCATTTAAAAAACCATTTAAAAAGGCACTTTTTACATCCATTTGAAATAATTTAAAACATTTATGAGATGCATAAGCAAGTAAAATTCTAATAGCTTCTAACCTGGCTACCGGAGCAAAGGTTTCATCAAAATCAATACCTTCTTGTTGATTATACCCTTGAGCTACTAATCTTGCTTTGTTTCTTACCACTTTGCCATTTTCATCAAGTTTGTTTCTAAAAACCCATCTTGTTTCAATGATTGAATGATCTTGTGGACTTGGAACAAGTTTCCATACTTCATTTTTCTCAAATTGTAGAAGTTCTTCTTTCATAGCATCAGTCCAAGATTCATCTATGACAGCTTCATTAATTGTTCTTGGCTCAATTTGAGAGATCATTGCTAGATTGGTCTCCAAATTTTGAAGAGATCTTCTAGTTCTTACTCCATCTTCAGCATTCCCAATTATTTGCTCTTGAGGATGATCATTTATAATTCTCAGAGATTTAGGAACAGATGGTGAAGGTTCTTGTGGAGTATCATGATCTTGATTATTCTTTTTTATTTCCTCTTCTTCTTCATCAACAATCTTAGATTGATCTTCATATTCATCAAATTTAACATGCATGCTTTCTTCCAAAGATTGTGTTCTCAAGTTATAAACTCTATATGCTTTAGAAGTTAAAGAGTAACCTAAGAATAATCCTTTATCTGATTTTGAATCAAACTTACCCAAATTGTCTTTGATATTTAAAATATAACAATAACATCCAAAAATATGAAAGTAGGAAATATTTGGTTTTCTATCTTTCCAAAGTTCATAGGGTGTTTTATTCAAAACTTTTCTTATGGTAACTCTGTTTAAGATATAGCAAGCAGTATTAACAGCTTCAGCCCAAAAATATTTTTCAACATAAGATTCATTAATCATAGTTCTTGCCATTTCTTGCAAGGTTCTATTTTTCCTTTCAACAACTCCATTTTGTTGAGGAGTTCTTGGACAAGAAAAATTATGAGAGATTCCATTATCATTAAAGAATGATTCAAAGAGAGTGTTTTCAAATTCTCCTCCATGATCACTTCTTACAGATATGATAGTGGTACCTTTTTCATTTTGAACCTTTAAACAGAAGGTTTTAAAAGCATCAAAGGATTCATCTTTGTGTTTTAGAAAAAGTACCCAAGTGAACCTTGAAAAGTCATCAACAATGACAAAACCATAATTTTTCCCACCAAGACTTGTTGTTTTGACAGGACCAAATAAATCTATGTGAAGTAGTTCAAGAGGTCTTTTTGTTGAAATAAATTCTTTTGGTTTAAAACTGCTTTTAACTTGTTTTCCTCTTGTACATGATTCACATACTTTATCTATGTCAAAATTTATCTTTGGTAAACCTCTTACTAAATCAAGTTTAGAAAGTTTTGAAATTTTTTCATACTTACATGACCAGTCCTTTTGTGCCATGTCCATTTGTCTTTTTCAATAGAGACAAAACATGATTCAATAGGTAGTTCATCTAAGTATATAACATAAATATTCTTTTCTCTTATGCCTATAAAAAGAGTTTTACCAGAAGAAGTCTTTTTGATTTCGCATGTGTTAGGATTAAATATAACTTCAAAACCATTGTCACATAATTGACTAATGCTTATCAAGTTATGTCCAAGTCCTTCTACATATTGAACATTTTCAATTTTAGCGGAGTTAATCTTACCAATAGTACCTTTACCTTTGATTTTACCTGTCCCATCATTTCCAAAGGTAACTACTCCACCTTCCTTTTCTTTAAATGCAAGGAAGTTTTGTCTATCTCCAGTCATATGTCTTGAGCAACCACTGTCCAAGTACCAAGGCTTTCTCTTGACTGCTAGATGGCATTCCTGCATTTGGCGTTAATAGTGCTTTAGGTACCCATAGATTCTTGGGTCCTTGATTGTTAGTGAACATTTTCTTATAAGGAATCTTTTTATAAGATGATTCCTTATATGGAAGTTTTGGTAAGTCATTTCTCTTAGAATTTTGAAAACTTTTAGAGAATGTTCTAAGTTTGGTCTTAGAATGTTGTTTGTTTTTCTTAAAACAAAATCTTTCAATATGTCCATCTTTAAGACAAAAAGAACATTTATATTTTTGAACTTTCTTTTCTTTAGGAGGAACAAAGAAATTTTCATATAATTTTTTCTTTTGACACGATCTAAAACCTATACCAGCTTTGTCAAAAATTCCACTTTGTGATCCCATTATATTTTCAAAAGTTTTTGTAGCATTAACAAAACAATTTATGTCATTCTCTAACTCATGAACATTTTGTTTTAAGATGTTATTTTCTTCTAAGATTTTAGAACATTCTTGAGGTTTTTCTTTACATTTTTCTAATTGAGTAGATAAATCAGAAAAATCTTCTCTATATCTTTTGAGCATATCTTTTAGTTTGATGTTCTCAGATTTGTACTCATCTTTTTCTTTGGTTATCTTAGTGACTTCGTCTCTAAGTTGACCATTTTTGTGAGTAATAATTTGAGCATCATATAAAAGATTATCAAACAAGTGTTCAGTTTTTTGACAAGATGAGCAAGGTTCAAATGTTACCTCAGAATCTGATTTTGCCATAAGACATATATTTGCTTCTTGATCTTCTTCTTCTTCTTCTTCTTCCTCAGATTCGTCCCATGTTGCCATCATGGATTTCTTCTTGAATGGAGGTTTTCTTTGTTTTGATTTTGGACACTCATTTTTGTAATGACCAAATTGATTACATCCGTAGCATTGTATTTTACTTAAATCTGTTTCCGGTTTAGGTTCATTTCTTCTTGCCGGAAAAGTTTTCTTGAGTTGATTTCTTCTAACTAGTAATTTTTGAATTCTTCTTGAGAGAAGTGCAACTTCTTCTTCGGTGTCTTCTTGCATTGTATCATCATCATCAAAAGTGTCATCAATCTTAGAGCGCTCTTCCTTAGCTTGTAGTGCGATCATTTTCTTTTTCACAGGTTTATCTTCTTGAAAAATAGATTCATGAGCTCTTAATGATCCCATAAGATTTTCTAGTTTCATTTGAGTAAGATCTTTTGCTTCCGTAATAGCCGTAACAACATGTCTCCAATTTTTCGGTAAACATCTCAAGATTTTTCTTACTCTTTCATGTATGGTATATTTCTTTCCAAGAGAGTTAAGTTCATTTATTATGACTGTGAATCTTGCATACATTTGATCAATTGTCTCATCTTCCTTCATTTCAAATAGTTCGAACTTTCTTACTCCTATGTCAATCCTTGTCTCTTTTACATGACTTGTTCCTTCATGATGAACTTGGAGAGTTTCCCACATTTCTTTTGCGGTTTTGCATTCCATAATTTTATCATATTCTTCCCTACACAAAGCACTCTTTAGAAATAACTTAGCTTTAATATTTAAAAGTACCTTATCCGCTTCTTGAGTTGTCCATTGATCTTGAGTTTTGGGTATTGCGACATTGTCTTTGTCCGTTGTCATTGGTACATGTTCTCCAACTTCAATGACCGCCCACATATGGTTATTTTGTGATCTTAGAAACAATTCCATTTTATCTTTCCAATAGTAGTAGTCTTCTCCTTCAAATAGAGGTGGCCTATTTGAGGATCCTCCTTCGGATATGAACTTTGCACCTTTCGTTGTCATTACTTCCTTCCTAAATCTTTTCTCTAGCACTTGTTAGATGCTTTACTTTAGAGCCGAGCTCTGATGTCAATTGAAATAGCAAAGTTTTTCACAAGAAAAGGGGGTTTGAATTGTGAACCTTTAAAAATTAACTATAAAAATAAATGTTAGATTTATCAAGGATAATAATTCAAGACTGATCTTGGATTGATCTCGTAAGTATAAAAACACACTTATAATAAATATTAAAGAGTGTAGTGTGTGTAGTGTTTTTTGTAAAACAATTTGAGAAGAGTAAGAAGAACACACAAACAATTTTTATACTAGTTCACCCTTAATCTTGGGCTAGTCCAGTTTCTCCACTATGTCTCTTGAGATACTATCGATCTCTAAATACAAATCTTCTTTTGATCTCACACAAGATCAAATTTCTTAATCTACCTTAACCTTAAGGTAACACTCAAACAATATGAACAATTGACTTGAGCAAATCTTTCTTACAAAGAGAAGTGGTTTTGTGTTCTAAGCTTTTGTGATGAAATCAACTAAGTTGAGAAAAGCTTATGAAAATGATATCTCTAAAAATCACTCTAAGAGTTTATACAGATCCAGTATAGTATTTGAGAGCTTTGGAGTGATAGAGATGTAAAGAAGAGCTTTGAGATTGCTTGTATGATAATGATATGATTGCTTTGATGTGTACTAAAACTCTTGCTCTTCAATGTTGATAATGAGGCCTATTTATAGAAAATATTTGAGTCTTCAAGCCTTGATCAACAAGTATAGCCGTTGCATAAATGTACCAGCAAGTGGAGCCTCATCCAATTAAATTTAATCAATTATATTGCATGGAGGAGCGTCTGGCAGACCGGTCTTAGACTGCACTGTAGGCAGATTAACTTGGAGGAGCGTGTGGAGCCTTCTTTGCTGAGTTGGAATGAAAGTACATTTGCTTGGAGGCCAAGAAAAAATAGTTGTATGAATTTCGCACATGGTAGAATTGCTGTTTGTGAGCTGTCTTCAAAGTACAAGAATAATCATTCTTTATTTCATCACTCTTAGACCAGTCTCAGAACTGGGCTGAAGAATGGCAATGTAAATTTGTGAAGGAATGATGATCGTACATTTGCATAGTGGATTTGAACAGAAACAGCTGGTCCTCATATAGCAGGTGTACTTCAATTGTACTTCAAATAGTAACCATCTCCTTAATATAAGGAAGACTAGTATTGCTTATATGATAAAATAATTCTTTTGAAGGTACATGACAACCAATATAGAATTTTGTTGTTGAGTTGTGATTGGTCTATGTATCCATGACAGCAAAACAGATAAGAACTTAATAACAAAACACTTGGAGAATCATCTTGAACTTTAAGCACATGTCTTGTTCTTCAATTTGTCCAATAATGGAAGAATATAATTTATGACAATTAGATTCCCTTCCTAAAATGAACTTTGCAATAACTAAACAGATTCTTCAATGAAAAGTGTTATTTTGTCCTTGGTATGGTTGACTGATCAATAAATGAAGCAAGCTTGAACAATGTTCTTGAAGAACCCAGTTTAGAGATCAGTCTTAGACTAATCCTGAAACCTTCAAGTTACTTAATAATATTTGCGCAGAAAAGCTTAAATGATCCATTTAATCCTGTCTATTATAGTACACTCAAAAGCACTTGTTAGACATTTAAATGATCAGAATTATACTTAAAATATAATTAAATTAGTTTGTTATAATTAAAACATCAAATAAGGATTTTGCCTCAACAGATACTAGTTCTTTTTGGGAAGAATAAGTTTAGAACCGCAGAAGCCTAAAGTTAGGCATGAGAGTCGGGGGGTTTCGATAGAAAGTTGCGGGTAAGTTTTGGATAAGCGGGGGAGAAGGTTATGTTCCTTTGAGATGTTGAGTGAAGGAGAGTGTTCAAGCGTTGGTGATGTTGATTTTAGAGTGGATTAAAGTAGAAGGAAAATTGTGAGACATGTTAGGAAAAGTAGGTGGTTAAAGTTTTTGAAAGATTATGATTTTGGATTAAGTTACCATTTGGGTAAAGTTAATATGGTACCATATGCTTGGAGTAGGGAGTTTTGCAGATATTGATAATTATGACGAGAGAATTAGATTTGATTGAACAGTTCAGAGATGTGAGATCGGTATGTGGGATAATGCTTAGCAGTGTGAAGTTGAGTATGGCGGCATTGATAGAACATATTCTCGAAGAGATTAGAGAAGATTGGAAATTTGATTTTTAATTTAACAGACCGTTGATGTGAATCAACCAAAGTAAATAGGTGAGTTTCCGAGTAACTGAGATTAGATTTATGAGATTTTAAGATAGAGTTTGTGTGTTGGATTTAACCAAGTTCGAAGGGAAAAAAATTATAAGAGGAGATAACAATTGAAATCAGAATGATGCAATCATTAAATGGACAATTATGTTGGAGAATTTCACGTGAAGCTTGTGAAGTTAGGTATGAGGTTAATTGTGAAATGTAGTTAATGGAATAAGAAAGTTAGTCGTTGGAAGGACGTGTTAGGAACAAGTAATGAAAGTATACATAGAAATGTGACTTATGTCAAATGAATATTCGCGAAAGGGATTGAAGTGGTTGTAGATATATCTGAAGGATGTGAAGGGTCTACTTGAATGGGTATCAGGGAATGTTGTTTTTGTATTAATATAGAAGAATGAGTAAAGTAATTAGCTATCGGAAAAATTAAGATTGTGGTTTAGATAAAATTCAAACGAGAATATTTACGAATTAAGAGGATTTATATGGAACAAAAAGGAAAAAGTAAGAGCTGATGGAAACTTGTGACATAGTGAGGTTCTTTACGGATGTAAGGTATTCTTTCAAAGAATAATGGATTGGTCATGACTTACTATGGAATGTTTCTTTTTGAATGTTTTGTGCTTAAGAGAACACTATTGTAGTTTGGTAAAGATGGTTGATTCCACCATCATGATTGTTGGCTATTTATTGACAAATTGAGGAACTGGCCGTCCTTGATCTCTTGTCGATGGTAAACGAAAATCATGTTGAATGGATGAGACTAATTTTATTAGACTCTAGTTGTGCTGTGTTTTGAGTGTTTTGTTGGAGAATCAGATGGAGGATTCTCATCTGGAGTTATTTTAGTCGCATAATTTTCGAGGACGAAAATTCTTTTAAGGGGGGTAGAGTTGTAACACCCGTTTTTAATTAATTAGAATTATTAGCTTTTTATAATTAATTTGTGTTTTGGATATTAATTATTTATGAGATGTTGTCCAAAATAGGAAAGAGTAGAGAACATATGGTTATTTGGTTAATAAATAGAATGAAAGAATAGAAATGAGTTGAGCCTAGCTATTGGGCTTAAGCCTAAGAGGAAAGTTATTTTGGTAATTGAAGAGTGGTAACCTAGGTATAAAGAGGGAAAATTGGAGAGAGAAACTCATTTATCATGAGTTGTGGTGGAGGAAGAAAGAGAAAGTGAGAGAGTCTTGAAGGAGAGAAAGAAAGAAATAAGAAAAACAATCTCGTTTTCCATGAAGCTGTCTCACCAAAACATCGATCCCGGATTCGTTAACCGTTGAATTTTGATGAAATTTTGAGGGTAGGTTCACCACACCTGGACTCAACTTTTGACCGTCCGGATCGTCGAAATAAGGTTCGAGGAGGGAGAAATCGAGTTCGCAATGCACCAGTATTTTTGTGAAGGAAAAAGAGGTTTAAATGCAAGAGCAAAAAGGGACTTGAAGCTTAAGGATTCAAGAGGAGTGAAAGACTAGAGAATCCATCATAAAACCAAGGTAAGAGAGTAGTTATATTTCAATGAGATGGTTCATAGGGAGGGGAGAAGTACTCTTCTCCATTCCCAAACTCTCTCATCTCTTGGTTGGGTTGGGGTTTATGGGAATGTGATTTACTTTTGATTTGGCTTGATTATTGATGAATAAATGTTGTGATGTATGAATCTTTGAATATATTACATGGGTAACTATGATTTTATAACTTCATCAACTTGTGATTATCATAAATGAACTTACATGTTTCAAGATTAGTAGTGATAAATTAGTTGTTGTTCAAAAATGGGTTTGTGTAAAAGTTTGAAAAATCCATGATTTAATGTATGAAATGATGTTTATTGAAGCTAAATGATGAACTTATATACTTTGTATGAATATACATGCTTAAAGTTGTTATCTTATGTATTTTTCAAGCTTTAGATGATGATTTCCGTGTAGATCTAAGCAAAACACATGAACAGAGCAGTCTGGCTCACCAGCTGGCCACGGTTTCTGGACTGGTTGGTCGCCAAAGCTAGCCAGCTGGCCACGGTTTCTGCACAAAATATTATTTTGTGGATTCAATGAGATGTATGTTTGTTTTATGTTCGTGGCATGTTCTTACGATTACATGATGCTATATACATGATTATAATGATGAGTTGATGATGAATTGATGATGAATTGAATTGATGGTGATGACTTGTGATAACATGATTGTTATTAAATGATATGAATGCTTGTATGTATGATCTTAATGATGATATGATATTGTGAACTTGAGAAGGAATATTAGGTTGAGCGACCCTAATATTCATGAGTAGATGTGTGAGAGTATCATCATAAGTGGTATATGTACATTCATGCAATCGTGAGTCAACTTGATGCAATGTCCCTCATGACGAAAAACTGAACATGATGCGAATGAATATAATTCTATCATATTTTGAGCGGGTACTGTTGCGGGGATTTTGGGATTTCCACCACTAACATTGACCTTTCATTTCCAAAGAGGGGAAAGTGTCGAAAACCGTTTAAAAAGAGAGAGATTCTAAGCTCGGGGGTTAGTTACGCCTAGGGAAGATATTAGCATCCTAAACGCCCATGGTACTCCATGGTAACCTCTAGTTTATTACTTTTTATTGCTTTTAAAGTGCTTAAGAAAATGAGGGAGAAGTTGTAAGAAATGGAGGGAGAAATTGTATAGAATAGAAAAGTGTGTGCATGTGGAGATTGGATAGAGAAAAGAAAGTTGTAGCAAAAATGGAAATTTATTTATGCCTATATCTAATCGTGCGACTAAATGGGTTATGTGCTAAAGAATTTTTATTAGAGAGAGAAGAAGTTGTTTATTTGTTTTCTATTTTTTTCTAAAGAAAATTACTAACGCGCCTCTTCGGAAAGGAAAGTTCATTTTTTCTTGGTTTTTTATCGTTGTGTGTGATGTGTCAAAAACAATAAAGAAAGCGATAAAGTCCTACGATATTACAACCAAATCGAATAATTATTACAACCATATCGAATCAAATAAAAAATGATAAAAGGCAATAAAATGCAAGCGGAGAAATAAACATGAGTATGAAATGCACTTACGAAGAAAAATAAATAAATAAAATGTCAAATATTGATATGAAGTGTGTGTGTGAAAATGCAATGTGAAATATAATGTGAATGTGACAAAGAGTGAAAAAAAAATACAAATAGCACAAAGTCATATAAAACATCATCGCACATTTTTTAAAACTAGCGAGAAAAAAGAAACAAATAACAAACATGACAAAAAATGAATTTAGGCCAAAAATGGTCCTTAACTATTAATGCTAGTGTTAGAGCTCAATGATTTTGTAAAGTAAAATATTGTCTCTAACATGCATATTTAAAATGATGCATTGTCCTAATCTAAATGCAAATGCATGTATGCATGTCAAAAAGAAGATGTAGAATGAAATTGTAATGTGAAATGTCATGTAAAAATGTAATGTAATGTAATGTAGTGTAATGTAGAGATGTAGAAAAAAGGTAGCATGTAAATGTGATGTAAATTGTTGAATAAAGTGACATGAAAATGTTATGCAAAGTACAATGCAAAAATGTGAATATACGACATATATCATGAAAAGAGCAAAAATAAATGACAATCAAACTTATGCAAAACACACATCAATGAGAACTTAGAAATAAGCTAAAATATTAGTGTAAGAGTTTAAGCTCAATAAGCTTAAAATAAACTATGTCCCAAACAAACACTTATTGAATAAGCTAGTACTAAAACATAACCAAAAATAAGCAACTAAAATAAAAGAAATTAACATATAATCTCAAAATAAGTCTCTAAAATATTAGTGTAAAATTTGGATCAATAAGCTTAAATAAGCTATTGTCCCAAATAATCACTTATTCAAATAATCTAAAAAAATAAAGATGATAAAAAAATGCATGCAAAATGAATTAAATGAGAAAAGGGGTGCAAACCTGAAATTGGGAGTGCAGAAAAATAAGAACAGAAAATGCAGCAAGAGGCCCAAGGCCCAAATCAGCAAGTCCAGAGGGGGTGCAGAAATGAAAACGCGCGTGCAAAATAGTAACAAACCCAACTCAATTCAGCCCAAGCCTTTCAAACCGGGCCGGGTCAATATTGACCCATGAACCAAATCACAAAATCGAACCGAATCCATGAAACCAGTGGGGGTGCGAAGAGAAAAAAGGGGGCGCGCGAGTAATATACCAGAACCAATCATAAAGCGCCACGTGGCCCTGAAGAGGTCTTCTTCTTCCTCTCATCTTCACCATGAAAACCAGTCGGCCGGAATCGCCTTCTCCTTGCCGGCGCGGTGGTTGAGCAACGGAGCTCTACAGATCAATAAAAATACGCGAAAAGATATGTTGTTACCTTCGAAATCGTTCACTGAGTCTGAATCTGGTGTCCGTTTTTTCATTAGAGGTAGAAACAACCAAACGAGGTTAAAACCGATGAGGTTCGAAAAATGGTAAATTACGATTCCGGCACGGATGAAGGAAATTGCCTCATGGAAACGGTTCTAAACACGAACGCGATCACAACCACATCAAAATCGTTCGAAACAAAGCCCTAAAATGTCAGAATCGAGAGCTTCGAGTTTCCCGGCGAGGACAAGTTTGATCTGGGTGTTTACAGTGCGTTTTTCGCAGAAATAGCGACGGATTTGTGTTTAGGATGGCGTTTAGAAGCTTTTTGATGTATGATTTTTGAGATTTGGTGAGGATTTGAGGTTTTCAGTTTTCCGACGGAGGGCGGCTCGGATTCGGTGTTTTCCGGCGTGTTTGGCGGCGTTTTTGACGAAACGGATGGTTGATCTGTGTTCAGAATGTGATGAGGAAGCTAATGGTGTAATCGGATTTTGATTTGGAGGAGTTTTGAAAAATGGGTGTGGTGGTTGTGGTTTTCCGACGACCGGAGGTAGATTCCGGTGCCGGAATCTGACTTTCAGATCTGTCTTGTGATTATTCTCTGAATTTTTTGGATATTGGAAATTGTGAGAATTGATTGTTAATGATTGAGTGATGTGAGGTTTGTATTTATAGGAGAAAATTAGGGTAAATGGTATTTTTGTAATATTGTGAAAAAGGGTAAATAAAATAAATGGTAAATGAAAAATGAAATAGAGATAGTGAGGTGGAATGATATGATTTTTACTATATTTGGTAAACTTTGAGATAAAAAGGTGAAGATGAAATAAGTTGAAATAAAATGTGATAAAATGTAAATCTTTTTGATATTTTGAAAAATATGGTAATAAAATTTAAAATGCGCGTAAAATTGGAAAAACACTATTTTTTGATATTTTTGGACTTTTAATGCGAACTATTTAAAATAAAAGAAATATGTAGAAATAAAAAGAAATTTAAGAAAATTGATAAAAATATGAAAAATTGAACGAAAAAATGCATGAAAAAAGAATAAAATATTTTTTGTATATTTTTATGCATGAGATGCAAAATTGGATTTATAGGTCCAAAATTGGGGTACTACATGTACCACATGCATTTAGTTGTGTCTAGGGTGACATAACATTGATGATGGCATTAGTTGCATTAGGAACTTGTGCATTCCTATTTGATACTTGTTAAGTGATGTTGCGTGCAATTGTGATTGATTAAGATTGTTTAAATGTAATACATGATTGGATGTTTACCTTTATGGCAAAGAGTATAACTTTATATTTATTTATTATGCTTGTTGAGATGCATGCAACTAGAGAATAATGTTGTCTAGTTATATCATGATATTTATATAATGTGAGTATACTCTATCTTCGCATTATGATATAGGATTATAACTAACTCTCTGTTTTGTGTATTTGCTGGACCTTTGGGGGTTCAGATTTTCAGATTAGATATTATGTTCGAGTTGTCGGTGAAGCTCCGCTCTGATTGTGACACGGGGAAGGGTTCATACGTATATATCGAGTCTTTTATTCCTACCTTTTAATTAAAATTGTATTGTATTAGAAAAATGATTCTTTTGTACGAATGATGATTACTATATTTATTATATTAGTATTATGTAATACCATAAACCAATATTTTATGTCTTAACTTTCATTTCAAGCAATAAAGTTTTATTTTCCGCTGCGTAATTTATAAAAAGAAATTTTCTAAAGTTAGAATTATTTAAATATTTGGTTTGGGTGTTACCATTAGGAAGGGTAGGTGAAGTATTTATCCCTAAGAAGTTGGATAAAAGGGGAAACCATTAGGGTTTTGTAAAGTTCAAAGAGGTGACGGAAGTTGATGTGCTTAGCGACAAACTAAGGGATGTGTGGTTGGGTACCTATAAATTGTGTATCAATCGTTCACGTTTTGCTAGATCAGAGAGGAAGGAGGTCAAACCAGTCCAAGAGCGTGTACAGGGGTTTTCTCAACCGGAAGATATGGAGGTGAGGAGTTCTGGAAATTCGTTCAGATATGCTCTGCTTGAGTTCTGGAATACCTCTACATATTTGGGGTGAAATGTTTTTTAAACAAATTGGTGCATTGTTGGGTGTGTTTCTCGATTATGATTTGGAAACGGTAAACATGGCTAGTTTTGAGTATGCAAGGTTAAAGATACAAACAACTTCACCAGCTTGCTTCGATTTTGTCATCAAGGTGGACATTGAAGGTTTGGGTTTTAATGTTTGGGTAGTGGAGGAATGGGAGAGGTGGAGGACAAATGTGGAGGTGGGTGAATGCATGAAGGATGAAGGCAGCGAGATAGTCCCGTCGGAGGAATCCGGCGATATGGAGGAGGGGTATGGCAGAGGTGCAGAAAATTTAGGAGAGGATGGTTTTTTTGAACTAGAGGCGGAGGGCCACTTTAAGTGTGAGGGTGGCCCAGATAGTCCCGTCAAAATAGAGATTTTATTGTTAAAGGTGGCCCAGATCAATTGGGATTAATCATGTGGAGGTAGGGACGAATTCACATAGGCCACTTTGTGGGTCATTGCCTGCACTACTTTTTCTTTTAGTACATATAGTATAAATTGACATTGATTCATTGGTATCCACACAAAATTTTACCACTTCTCTCTCAATAGCCCACACAAAATCTACTACTTTTATCTCATGGCCCACAATCTTTTTTTTTCTTCTTCCAAACATAACAAACAAAACAAATCTTTTTAGTCAAAGAAAAGGTAACACAACAGACTTAGGGAGAAAACAAACACACGCATCTCTCTCTTAGTCTCTTGAGTTGTTTGCCGCCGATAAGCCGTTCATCACCGCAATCTCACCAATCACCATCGCAAATATTTTTGTTGCAAAGGAAGTCACAGCACAACTATTTAACTTTTACAAATCACAAGGTAAATACTCATTTTGTATTTTCAATCTTACTCATGTATACAATTTTAACATCATTTTGATTTTTGTCTTAGTAATAGCAAGTGACATGGATATATGTTGTTACTGTGTATTTGAATTATCCTCTTTATATTTCAATTTTGATTTGATATTTTGAGATAGTATAGGGTTTATGTTGGTGTTGGTTTATGTTAGAGTTTGATTGTTGTATTTTTATTTTATTTTTAGAAATAAGCAATGGAAAAGTTTTTCAAAAGAAAATCAAGATCAGAGGAGCAATCATCAACTCCTAATCCTCAACCTCAAACACATGTTGAATGTGAAAGTATAAATTTGGGTCCATCTTTGAAAAAAAGATTTTTAGAATTTGATTTGGAAAAGCTTGAAGATGATCCTGGTTGAAGACCAAGTATTTCAGATTATCATCCAAGTGATAGAGACAAAATTAGAAGATATTATTTGCAAAAGGGTCCTTGTCAACCAAAAGAGATTAATTTTCCACAATGAAAATTAGGAAATGCCTTTCGGAGGTTTAATCTTGATTGGTATTCAAAATATGGCGGTTGGTTGGAATATAGTCAAAAGGAAGATGCAGCATATTGCTTATGTTGTTATCTTATGATATCACATGTTGGAGAGCATAGAGGTAGTGTGAAACCTTTATAACACAAGGTTTTATAAATTGGAAAAAAAGTGATAGATTCCAAGTTCATATAGGAGGTTTAAATAGCTCTCATAATCAAGCATGGAGAAATTGTCAAACTTTAGTGAAACAAAAGCAACATATTGAAGGTGTCTTGTCCAAACAATCCCTAGAAATTAAACGACAATATCGAATTCAATAGACTTCCGTTGTTCATTGCATTCGATTTTTATTGCGTCAAGGTTTATCTTTTCGTGGTAATGATGAGTCATCATCATCACGAAATAAAGGGAATTTTCTTAAACTTCTGGATTTTCTTGTCAACCACAGTGAAACTATTCATGAATTTTGGAAGAATGCTCGTGGAAATCTCAAGTTAATAGCTCCTTCAATTCAAAAGGATATAGTTAAAGTTGCGTCTAGGCAAACCACTCTAGTTATACTTGATGATTTAAGAGGTGCTTCATTTGCTATCATGATTGATGAATCCCGGGATATCTCAGTCAAGGAGCAAATGGTTGTGGCTTTGTGTTATGTGAATAAGAAAGGGCAAGTTATTGAGTGTTTTCTTGGTCTTGTTCATGTTTCTGATACTTGTGCTCTATCATTAAAATCAGCTTTGGAGTCATTATTTGCAAAACATAGCTTGAGTTTGTCAAGGATACGTGGACAAGGATATGATGGAGCAAGTAATATGCGAGGTGAATACAATGGTCTCAAAAGTTTGATATTGAAAGATAATTTTTGTGCATTTTACATTCATTGTTTCGCTCATCAACTCCAATTAGCTCTTGTGACATTAGCAAAAAAGAATTCTGAAATTGCATCATTTTTTAATATAGTTGCTAATATATCTAATGTTGTCGGAGCATCATGTAAACGCCGAGATGCTCTTTCTGAAAGTCAAATTGAAAAGGTGAAGGAAGCATTGCAAGAAGGAAAAATATCTAGTGGGCGTGGCTTGAATCAAGAAACTACAATTAACAAGGCGGGAGATACTAGATGGAGCTAACATTATGGTACATTACTTAGTATATTTTCTCTTTTCTCTTCTATAATTAATGTTCTTGAAATGATTGAGGAAGATGGAACAAACATAGACCAAAAAGGAGAAGCGTTGTTTCTTTTGAAATATATGCAATCTTTTGAATTTATTTTTATCTTGCATCTGATGAAAAAAAATTTAGCCATTACTCATGAGTTATCTCAAGCATTACAAAGAAGAGATCAAGATATTGTAAATGCCATGAGGTTAGTCAAAATGTCCAAACAAAAGTTACAAACTATAAGGGACAATGGTTGGGATTCTTTGTTCAATGATGTTTCATTATTTTGTGAACATCATGAAGTTGATATGCCAAATATGGATGATCCGTCCCTTTCAAATATATAAAAATTCAAAACGCAATTTGGGGAAAATTTCTAATTTACATCATTTTCAAGTCGAATTGTTCTATCAAGTTATTGATCGACAACTTCAAGAGTTAAATAATCATTTTACATAAGCAAGTGTTGAGTTACTTCTTTGTGTAGCTTGTTTAAGTCCAAGAAATTCCTTTGCTGCATTTGATAAGGAAAAGTTGAATCGCTTAGCTCAATTTTATCCTTCATAATTTTCACCTATTGAGTTATTGGCACTAGATTCTCAACTTGAAAATTATTATTTTGATGTGTGCTCTGAAGTTGAATTTTCTGAACTAAGAGGAATCAGTGATCTTTGCATAAAGCTAGTGGAGACAAGAAAGTATATTGTGTACCCATTAGTGTATTTGCTTTTAGAGTTAGCTTTGATATTGTAATACCCTAATTTTTGCGCTTTTGAAAATAAATATTTTATTTAAAAATTATTTCTTATAATTTTTGCGCTTTTAGGTTTTTTGATAATTTTGTTGTACAATTTATCCTCTTCTTTTATTTCTTTAAAATATAGCAATTTACCTTTTTATACAAAAAATAGCAAAAATATTTGAAAATTGTTTTCATCTCTTTATTTAAGTATATATTTTGTTTTTATATTTTTTCTATATTTTTATTTACATTTTTATTCATTTTTATTTAATATTTTTGCATTTTTATCCCTTTAGAGTTTTTCTTGGCCAATTGTGTGATGCCACCTCATCCCTTTCACTTTTTATTCTTTTTTTCTTTCACATTAAAATAAATCAGATTTCCTTTTTCCTTTTATTACAATTTTTACCCTTTATTTTGTGATTATTACAATTTAACCCCAACCCTAAAAATTTGGCTTACAAACCCTAGTTTTGGGAAAAAAAATCACAAACCCTCACTCTCTTTTTTTCTGCTCCTCGGCAGATCTCTCATTTTTTCTCTCACTCTCCTCTCATTTTCTCTCACTCTCCTCTCTCATTTCCCTCACACTACTCTCTCATTTTCATCAAACCCTAACACAAACAACTCACAAATCTCACAAAAATCATCATCAAACATCTAAGTAACATAGAATCAAAGCTTCTACTCGCGGTTCTCCTTCCATTTCCTCTCCGATCTCGCTCGAAGGTTCGACGAAACGGCTCCAAAGCTCACTCGTCCGAGAGTCAACAATTCGAAAGCAAAGAAGGTCCGATTCGAACGATTTCGGACGGTTTATTTCTCATTTCATTTCTGTTTCATTGATTAATATGCATCTGTACATAAGCTTGCTGTGTGAACTGTGTTGTTTGTTTGGTTTCTGTTTCAAAAAAAATGTAGATCTATATTTGCGATTTTGTGTTACATTTTGAGCAATCTTTCGTTTCTGTTTACAAAATCCGGACATATATTCATGATAACACGTCTCTGTATGATCGATTTACTGCGAGTTTGAACGAAGAAACGTTTTGAAATTATAGATCCGAAACTTTGAGGTTGGAATTCGTTTTGATTAAAGCTTTGTTTCGAAAAAACCAATGTAAAAATCGTGTTCTACGTTCGAAAACGTGCGAAATCGACTATTGATTCGTCTGATTTGGTGTTAAAACGCGTGGGTTAGGGTTTGAACCGAGTCAACTCGGTCAGCTTCAATGGCTGACACTGAGTCACTGGGTTGTGACTCGGCCGAGTTGAGAGAAGGGGAAGGAGATGAAGACGTGTCAGCCTCCGATTGGCTGACACGAATTTTTTTGTTTTTTATTATTTTTATTTTTCTGCTTGGGTTAAGTGACCGGGTCGGGTCACACTGGTTCGACCCGATCCGGTTTGTTTGTGAATTAATTTGGGCCTGGATACTGTTCTGGGCCAAAGTTGGGTTTTATGTTTTTACACCCCTTAGTATGCTAAACTCACCCCCTGAGTTGTGAGGTATAAATGGGCTAAGGCCCAACTGTGATTTTCTGCTTGTATCCCTAGTTTTGATATTCGCACCCCCCTCTGAGTTTGTAAAAATGGGCCTTAAGCCCAATTTTTCATTTCTGTTTTGTTTTTTTATTTTTCTGTTTGTTATACCTCCTCTTCTATTTCTGCACCCCCTTGTTGATCGATGGGTTTTGGGCTTTTAAAGCCCATTTTCTGCATGTTTTTAATTTGTCATAATTATTTTGATGTTTCGATGATTTATTTAATTTTGCGACAATATTTTGGTATCAAAAACTTTCGTTTAAAAGTAATTAGAATAACGATAAATTGAGCACTTGACGGATGACTTGCGGTTTAAATTATCGTTATTCCGATTATTTTTTAAAATTTGAAAATGTTAATGAAAAATGAATAAGGATAAATTGAGCACTTGACAGATGACTTGCGGTTTAATTTATCGTTATTTATTTTCTTTAAAGTTGTAAACCTTTGTTAGTGAAAAAACGAGTAATGATAAAATGAGCACTTGACGGATGACTTGCGGTTCAATTTATCATTATTCCGAACTTTTAAAAATAAATAAAACACGTTAGTTAAAAAAGAATAAGAAGGAGCCTGACGGATGACTCGTTTCTGTTTTATTTTATTTTAACTAACCGTGTCCTTTTTGTTTGACTGATATTTTGTGAATTAATTATTTGCTTCGATGACTTAATTATAACTGTTCAGCATCATTCTTATCTGTCATTCATGCGCATTCATTTGCATCTCTATCATCTTATACCTCTTTCTTTTTCTTTTTGCTTATCTGAACTGGAATATGTGGTAACTTTTTTTGTTAAGAAGTAGAATAAGAATAAATCAGTCCTTGACGGATGACTTGCGGCTTTGGGTTTATTCTCATTCTAAAAACCTAAAATACTTATTAATTAAAAATGAGATAGAAGGAGCCTGACGGATGACTCGTTTCCGGCTATTCTCAATTTTTAATTAATTTGATAATAAACTGAATGAAACAGCGGAGCTTGACGGATGACTTGTCTTTGCTAGGATAACCTCGTCCTTGACGGATGACTTGTGGCAATGAGGTTATCCACATTCACTAAACAGTATCCAAAAATCTAAAAGAAACTCAACCCACACAACTGCTTTTCTTGCCCTTGTGCAGTCAACTCTTTTTTTCAACTTTCAAACTCTTTTTTCATCTGTTTTCTTAAATGGATGGTGCTTTATCCATTCCCCTGCTACAGAAAAACGCTTAAGCCTCCGAAGCGAGCATACAAGCATACTGTTGTATCAGTGGAATGCGACCTAAGCATCGTTCACCTAAAAACAACCAACAAATAAAGTCTTTCTTTTCAGGAAGAACTACGTGAGCTTTGACTTCCTCATTGTACTTGGGGGATACGTAGGAGCGAGAGCCTCTCTCGTCAAGCCAAATAATAAAAAACTCTTTTTTTCCCTTTTCTGTTCAATATGCGGTAATTTAATTCTTTTTATGCGGTTATCTCTGTTTATGCAAACCAAAATTCCTCAAATGGTTCCCGTTGAGTACAACGGATATGAGGGGGTGTTAACGTCTTCCCCTCATGTAACCAACTCCCGAACCCGACTCTTAAAGGTTTTATCATTATTTTCCTTTCCCCTCACGGGATAAATAAAATATGGTGGCAGCTTCATTGTTTACATTTGTGCATTGCATTTCATCATTGCATATCTGTATATTTTTTCGCGCCGGGTACTACAGCTGGCGACTTCACTGGGGAACTATGATTAGTGAGTTAAGCCTAATTTGGGGCTTTTGGTTTGCTTATTCCAGGTTAGCCGTATCTGTCCTATCTTTTACTTTACCGCAAAATATTGAACTGTCTGAATTTGCTGGCTTTGTCTTCTCTTCTACTCCTTTTTTTTTTCTTTTTGCCTTTATGGCTTGGTTCTTGGTTACAGTGTGATTATGCTCCGTACCTGAGCTAGAGCGATACTCAGGATTAGATGAGGGATTGTTATATTGGGCTCCCTGACGGATGTCTCTGGGCTTGGATATGACGGGCTCGACCAGATGAGATTCCCTTGGAATAATTGGACTCCTTGGCGAAATGCCTTGTGGGCTTCATGTTTCCTTGAGGGATCAAGGACTCTGGTGGCCTTATTAGGTGTCCGAAACTTTTATAGGACCCACTGTTTAGAACCTGTGTCGAGGTTATGATGTTGACTCATCCAGTTGGCGTTATAATCTCAATCAGATGAGGTTGCTTTTGGGAAAAGTAATCGAGGATTTTGGTAACCGTGTCAACCTAGAACAACATGTGAGGGGGTGGGTTACAGGTAACTTTGAACTTTTGGCCTCAGAGATTCCACTTTGAAATACCAGTTTGTCGTGATTGTGAAAGAGTATGATATTCTGTGACTAAGTTCTCTGAATAATGTGACATGGTGACAGATATGACAATGCATTCATACATTCATGCATCCATGACATCAATATGCATTTGTTCCTTTACTTATGAAAAAAATAATATTTTGTTTTTAGGGAACTAAAGAAAGATAAAGATTATAAGCATGAGGAATTTGAGACTTGAGCGAAGGAGGTCTTTCACCTATAGTGTCAGGGTTCCGAAGACTGAAGATTTTACGGTTTGGGAAGCTGAGTTGACTACTATAAAAAGGGGAGATTTTCGGTCTGAATACGGGTCCATTCTGAGGTTGTTGGACGTAAGGATTGATCCTCGACAGTTGAGTACTCTGATTCAGTTTTATGATCCTTTGCTTCGTTGTTTTACTTTCCAAGATTTCCAAATCCTTCCTACTTTAGAAGAATTTGAAGCCTTGTTGGGAATTGAGATGCAGCCACACGCTCATCTCGTGAGAAAGGTTCATAATCCTCAAACTATCCAAAGAGCCTTACACCTAGATGCAGAATTGCTCCTAGAGAAAAAAGGAGAGGTTCATGGTTTCTCAAAGCAAGCGTTAAAGGCTAGAGCTCACAAGGCTAAGCAAGCTGGCAACTTGAAAGCTATTAATGCAATTCATGCTCTCCTGATCTATGGTCTGATTATGTTTCCTAGTGAAGAAAACTTTGTGAGTGTTGCAGCTGTGAGTGTCTTTTTGAGTAAGAATCCTATTTCGGCACTTTTGGCCGATTTTCTCTATTCTGTGCATGATAGGCGTGGGACCGAAAAAGGTGGTCAGATAGTTTGCTGTACACCTTTGATTCAGATGTGGTTGAATTTACATATGCCTGATCGTGGTCCGTTTGTTGATCAAAAAGATGTGAACTGGTCTGATCGGTTTAGTGTCTTGACTGAAAAGGATATTCGCTGGTATAATCGTAACTTTGAATTTCCAAGGGTTCTCCTCAAGAGTGGAAGTTTCTCCAATGTGCCTCTCATCGGGACTAAAGGATGTATTAATTATAATCCTGTTTGGCCCTCCGTCAGCTAGGCCATGCTCTTGATACTGTGCCTAATGATGGTCAAATAGAGGGATATGTCTTGAAAAATGAATCTGACGATCCGGAATTGTGGAATCGGATCAATTGTGCTTGGGGAAATATCAATAGAAAAGTCATGGGCAAAAAAGATTGTGTAATTTCACCTGCTTTTGCTTTTTGGATTAAAAGAAGAGTTCAACAGATCAAGATGCCTTTCTCTGATGTAGCTCCTCTTGAGATTCCAGAACCGGAACCAGAGATAACTAATTCTTTGGAAAATGATGAGGCCGCGAAAGCTATGATCAAAGCCTTGCAAGAGAAGAATTCAGAGTTGTCTATTGAATGCAGCAAATATCGAGAGCAGTTTAGCCAGTCTCAAGAGCAGTGCAAGAAATATCAAGAAGAAATAGATAAACAGACAGCTTGGTTTAAGGATCAACAAGAAAGGTCGGATAAAGTTGCTAAAAAGAAAGAAAAGAGGATGAGAGAAATGCTTGAAGAGGAGTTCCAGATGAGGAAAGCTGAAATCGAAAAAACTAATGAAGAGTTGAGAGTGTCCGGCCAAAAATCCTTGATCCCCCAAAACGATGTAAAAAGAAAATATCAAGTTCAGTTAGATAATACTCTAAGAGCTTTAAAGAAAGAAAAGGCTGAAAGAAGAGGATTGGAAGAGGCTTTCCAAGCAGACAAAATAGAATACGAGGAGGCTCTACTGATCGAGAGGACTAAAAGGGAAAAGCTCGAGAAATCTCGTGAAGAACAAGGAAATGCGGTTGTTCAAATGGAAAGAAGCCTCGAGATACTTCAAAGATCCATAGATCAACAAGGCGAGCGATATAATTTCGATGTGGGAGAGTTGCGTGATCAGCTAGAAGCGTTGCGCGAGTCAAGTAAAAAGTATTTCATCTTGAATTGTCATCGTGCAAGGGTAGCTCATAACAGTTTGGTTAGGTTGGTAACCCTCTTTAATGATTTCATGGAAAAGTTACCTAATGAATTGGATGATGCTGAAGTTGGTCTTTGTGTGGGGACGGCTGATAAAAGAGTAATCAAGTTCGTCAGGAAGTTCAAAAGGCTATTGGATAGTTACAAGCTAGAACTCGAACAAGCTCAGAAGATCGTCATTTGACTTCTTCTTTTTTCTTTGTAATGTTGATGTAATATGCAAGGCTTGCAGCAATTATTTGCACTCGCAATACTTGTAGTTTATCTTTATGTTTATCAAGGCTTGTAATAATTTCGTTCTATACTTTATCAAGGCTTGTAATAATTTTCTCTACTTATGAATGATTATGATGACTTTTGAGTATCAATGTGTGTATTTACTTCCAAATATTAATGATTATGAGATTTGAAGATATTCTGGTGCAAAGTTGTTATGACATGCGGTGTTTTTAAAAGTCCTAATTCATGCTTCGATCGAATTCCGAAATGCTTATAATCTTTATGCGTCAAACAGTTCTCTAAAAGAGTAAAATAAAAATATAAATAAATTTGAATGCATTTGCATAAATTAAATATCTCATTCTCATTCATTCATTCATTCATTCCAACAGCTACCTTCCCGGCACCGTTATTTTACAAGAAGAGTTGCTCATCACATTATGGACAATTGGCTAGAGAAGCACGATGCGCTCCAGGCTGAGGTTACCCAGATGGGTGGACAGGTAACTCAGTTGGGTGGAAGAATGACCCAGTTAGGTGGAAAGCTAGATCAGGTCTTGGAGATGTTGGCTAATATGAACATGCAACCAAGGGTGGTTGAGGTCCCTGCACCTGCAGTTGTGGTTACTCAAGGAAATGCCTCTGCTGGTTATGATTGGCCTACTTTTGTTCTACCTAAGGGTTATGTCCCGCAAGGATATGTGGCGGCGACATCTGCTCCACTTGTTGAAACTGCTGCTAGGGTCAGCACGGTACAACAGGTGATTGACCTAAATCAAGACGCATTTGAGGATCCTAGGGATGCTTATCAAGGTCCTGACCATCATGGGCCTAGATTTGCATACCAAGGAATGGTACCCCAGGTTAATGAGCAAATGGTTGATTCTGCTCATCAGTTGGAACAAAAATAACAGGCTCTAGAGGAGAGGTTGAATCTAGTAGAAACGGGTAATGATCCGTTGGATTTCTCGAAGATGTACTTGGTTTCTGATTTTGTGCTTCCACCAAAGTTCAAAATGCCTGATTTCGAGAAGTATAAGGGTTTGAGTTGCCCGAAGAATCATCTGGTTATGTATATCAGAAAGATGGCCTCTTATGCTCATGATGACAAGTTGATGATCCACTGTTTCCAAGACAGTCTAGTTGATGTGCCTCTCAACTGGTACATGCAACTTGAAAAAGGCAACATCCTTTCGTGGAGGGATTTGGCAAATGCTTTTATCAAACATTACCAGTATAATATGGATATGGCTCCAAGCCGCACTCAGCTCCAAAATACCACTATGAAGGAGGGTGAATCTTTCAAGGTCTATGCTCAAAGGTGGAGAGTCTTAGCTTCCCAAGTACGTCCTCCGCTCTTGGAGACTGAACTTGTGGACTTGTTTACCAATACTCTGCAAGGGACCTACTTTGAAAGGTTGGTAAGTACTTCCTCCTCTGATTTTGCCGATCTGGTTCGAGTTGGCGAAAGGGTTGAAATGGGGATCAAGAATGGGAAGATTCCATCTGCTGCAGGTTCACAAAGTAATAATGCAAGAAAGCCTGGTGGTGGTTTTAACAGAAAGAAGGAAGGTGAGACTAACGCCATATCTTCAAGGGGCAGTCGGGCACAGCCTACAGCACTTGTTCAGTTCCCCTACTTTCCCATTCCATACTTAGCTGCTGCTCAGCACCAACAGTTTTCCAATTATCAGTTTCAGAATCCAATGAATCCAGTGCCTCAACACCAGCAACAGGCAACACCGACACAGAATCCTCCACCAGTTCGTAGGGTTTTCGATCCAATTCCTATGTCATATAGTCAGCTGCTTCCTTATTTGGTTCATAGTGGTAAAGTGACGCCCAAGCCTATGAGGGCTATGGTCCCACCATTCCCTTCTTGGTATGATGCTAATGCAAAATGTGACTATCATGCTGGTACTGTGGGTCACAATACCGATAACTGTAGAGCTTTTAAGCACAAAGTACAAGATCTGATTGATGAAAATGATTTGTCTTTTAAAGAAAGTGGGCCCAATGTGACTAACGATCCATTGCCTAAGCACCCAACAGGCAATGTGAGTTGTGTTGAAAGTGGCGGAAATCTGATAAGGGATGTTTCGTTGATAAAAACTCCTTTGTCCTCTGTCCGAGAAATGTTGTTGAATTATGAGGAATTCGTGAACTTGCATCCTGATTGTGAGGAATGTCAGAATGATCCGAATCATTGTTCGGAGTTTAAAGAATGTTTGCAACAGTTGATGGACCAAGGCCTGGTACAGGTGGGTTATTCAAAGAAGGAAGATTTGGTCGCCACTGTTGATCAGCAGGGGCATGAGAAGAGTGTGGGACCGATTGAGATCTTGTATAGGAAATTGGAGATAGAGGTTCCTTGTCGCAAAAAAGAGCCTCTTATCATTCAAATACCTGCACCGTTTCCTTACGAAAGCACTAAGGCTGTTCCGTGGAATTATAGTATATCTGCTTATGTACAAGGGAAGCCTGTAGTGATTCCTAAACAAAGAGTGACTAGTATTGATGGGCCCGGCAAGATAACAAGAACTGGTAGGGTATACTCTCCAGAAATATCTGCAAAGAATTGTACTGCATCTTCTCCATCACCAGCTAAGAGTTCACCGGCTGTTGACACCAGTGCTGAGTCGTTTAAAGAGAAAGGTAAGCAAGAGGAGGTTGATGAATTTCTCCGAATCATCCGAAAAAGTGATTACAAGGTTGTGGATCTGTTGAACCAGACACCTTCCAAGATCTCCATTTTGTCCTTATTGATGAATTCTGAGGCCCACAGGACGGCTTTGTTGAAACTTCTGAATATGGCCCATGTGAATCAAAACATCACAGTCGATCAGTTTGATGGAGTGGTCAACAATATCACAACTAGTAGATGTTTGGGTTTTGTTGAATCTGAGCTACCTTCTAAGGGGTATACACATAATAGAGCTTTACACATCTCTATGAGGTGTCAAGACAACAATATTGCTCGAGTTTTGGTTGATACCGGCTCTTCATTGAATGTTCTTCCCAAGTCTACCTTGATGAAACTTTTTCTACTTAGACCGACGCTAAGGCCAAGCAATTTGATTGTCAAAGCCTTCGATGGGTCTCAAAGAGAGGTGATTGGAGAAATAGAGCTGCCGATATTTATTGGTCCACAACTGTTCAATATAACTTTCCAAGTCATGGATATTAATCCATCTTACAGTTGTTTGTTGGGGCGGCCATGGATTCATGCTGCTGGTGCTGTAACTTCTACCCTCCATCAAAAGCTCAAGTTTGTGTCCAATAACAAATTGATAACTGTGTCTGGTGAAGAGGATACTTTGGTGAGCCATTTGACTTCGTTCAGGTATGTTGAAAATGATGAAGGTGCTGTTGAAATTCCTTTCCAAGCTTTGGAAGTTGCAAGTGTCACCCTTGCAAAACCTGAAAGTGACGGTTGGAAGAAAAGAAACCCGTTACTTCTTTAAAAAGCTTGAAGGTAGCCTTAGAAGAAGGACTTCCTACTGGTTTGGGGCAGATGTTGGTTTTGTCTGAGAAGAAGGATCGCTTCGGTTTGGGTTATCAGTCATCCAAAGGGATAGCAACTCAGAAAAAGGTACAAGACAAGATTCCAAGGATTGAAGATACTTTCTGTAGTGCTGGTTACCGTGTTGATAGTCATATTGCTATGGTTGATGACAATGAGGCTGTTGGAAAGAACCAGGATTGGGTGCGCCAGTGTTCTCCAGAGATTGTGCTCACTAATTGGACAGCTGTTGGAATCCCTGAAGTTGTTTTTATTTCAAAGTAATTTGTTTTCATTTCAAAACACCTTTGTTCAGCCCAGAACAAATGGTCGTGCTTGTAGGGCCACTTTGTTTTAATGTTTAATTTGCAATTAATGAAAAAAGTACTTCTTGTGCAATTTCTGTCTTATTTATTCTTCTTTTTACAGTTTTAAAAAGATAAATTATAAAAATGGCAATAACTTCTTGCATTTCATAAAGAACACTTTTGCATTCAAATCTAAATCAGTAAAATTAAATCATATAGAAATGAATCCATGAATCATAACAGTGCTGTAAATCTTCATGACTTTGATCTCCCAATTAATCAAGCTGAGCAGGATGGGGAGGAAAACTATGAATTACCAGAAGAGTTAGCTCGAATGTTGGATCAAGAGAAAAGAATGATTCAACCTCATCAGGAACCAGTGGATGTGATCAATCTGGGGACTGAAGAGGATAAAAAAGAGGTCAAAATAGGTGCCTCCCTACAGCCAGACGTGAAAGAGAGTTTGATCAAGCTGCTTCGAGAGTATGTGGATGTGTTTGCATGGTCGTATCAAGATATGCCCGGTTTGGATACCAACATAGTTGAACACAAGCTTCCGCTAAAGCCTGAATGTCCTCCGGTAAAGCAAAAGTTGAGAAGAACTAGACCTGACATGGCTCTCAAGATCAGGGAAGAAGTCAGAAAACAGTTTGACGCGGGTTTCCTTGCGGTGGCCAAGTACCCTGAATGGATTGCTAACATAGTACCAGTCCCGAAGAAGGATGGTAAAGTACGCATGTGTGTGGATTATCGGGATCTGAATAGAGCGAGCCCGAAAGATGATTTCCCATTACCTCACATCGATGTATTGGTGGATAACACAGCTCGTTTCCCGATCTTTTCCTTCATGGATGGTTTCTCCGGCTACAATCAGATTAAAATGTCGCCTGAAGATATGGAGAAAACCACATTTATCACCCCGTGGGGAACCTTCTGTTACAAAGTGATGCCTTTTGGTTTGAAGAATGCTGGGGCAACATATCAACGTGCCATGGTTACTCTCTTCCATGACATGATCCACAAAGAGATAGAAGTGTATGTGGACGATATGATTGCTAAATCTCAAACAGAAGAAGAACACTTGGTACATCTTTTGAAATTGTTCAAACGGTTGAGAAAGTATCAGTTGCGGTTGAATCCCAACAAGTGTACATTTGGTGTCAGATCCGGCAAATTGCTAGGCTTCGTTGACAGTGAAAAGGGAATTGAGGTTGATCCCGACAAAGTCAAAGCAATTCAGAATATGCCAGCACCAGTGACTGAGAAAGAAGTCAGAGGTTTCCTAGGACGATTGAACTATATCTCCAGGTTTATCTCTCATCTTACTGCAACTTGTGAACCAATTTTCAAGTTATTGAGAAAAGATCAGGCTGTTGAATGGAATGAAGACTGCCAAGGGGCGTTTGAAAAGATTAAACAATACTTACAAGAGCCATCAGTCTTGATACCACCTGTTCCTGGAAGGTCGTTGATTTTATACCTACATGTGCTAGAGGAATCCATGGGGTGTGTACTAGGGCAACATGATGAAACTGGTAGGAAAGAGCATGCAATTTATTACCTGAGCAAGAAATTCACTAGTTGTGAAATCAATTACTCACTAGTTGAAAAGACTTGTTGTGCTTTGACTTGGGTTGCTCGCCGTTTGAGACAGTATATGGTGTGTCATACTACTATGTTGATCACCAAGATGGACCCTATCAAATACATTTTTGAGAAGCCTGCTTTAACCGGAAGAATTGCCCGTTGGCAAATGTTGTTGTCTGAGTATGATATTCAGTATGTTACACAAAAAGCTATCAAAGGAAGTGTGCTAGCAGAGCATCTAGCTCACCAGCCTTTAGATGATTATCAGCCTGTGCGCTTTGACTTTCCTGATGAAGATATCATGGCTTTGAGTGAAAAACCTCCCATTGGTGATGATGAAGGGCCTGAACCAGGATCTTTGTGGAAGCTTGTGTTCGACGGTGCGTCCAATGCTATGGGGCATGGTATAGGTGCTGTTATAATCTCTCCTCGTAATACTCACACGCCATTCACAGCCAGGTTGTTGTTTAACTGTACCAACAATATTGCCGAATATGAGGCTTGTATTATGGGTTTAGAAGGGGCAATTGATTTGAGAATCAAGAACCTAGAAGTGTATGGAGATTCTGCTCTGGTTATCTACCAAATCCGAGGTGAGTGGGAAACTCGTCATCCTAATTTAATTCCATATCGGGATTATATTATGGAAATGACAAAGTACTTTGATGTTATCACTTTTCATCATATTCCCAGAGAAGAAAATCAGTTGGCTGATGCTTTAGCTACTTTGTCAAGCATGTACAAAGTAAGCTATCCAAATCATGTGCCTCGTGTAGCAATTGAGCGTAGAGAAAAACCCGCATATTGTTCAGCAGTTGAGGAAGAGAAGGATGGAAGACCTTGGTATTATAATATCAAGAACTTGATAAAAAAAAAGAATATCCTACCAGTGCTTCCGAGCAAGATAAGAAGACTTTGAGAATGCTAGCAGCTGGTTTCTTCCTAGATGGGGAAGTGTTGTACAAAAGAAACTATGATAAGGTCCTTCTCCGTTGTGTAAAGAAGAGAGAAGCGGACATGCTTATTGAAGAGATTCATGAAGGAGCTTTTGGTACTCATGCAAACGGGCACTCTATGGCAAAGAAAATCCTCCGTGCGGGCTATTACTGGTTGACCATGGAAGCAGATTGCATCAGCTATGCTAGAAAGTGTCACAAGTGCCAAATCTATGCGAACAAGATTCATGTTCCACCTACTCCTCTACATGTTATGACAGCACCTTGGCCTTTTGCTATGTGGGGCCTAGATATGATTGGTATGATTGAACCAAAGGCGGCAAATGGTCATCGTTTCATCTTGGTTGCTATTGACTATTTCACCAAATGGGTCGAAGCAGCATCTTATGCCAATGTCACCAGAAAAGTGGTTTCTAAGTTCATCAGAAGGAAGATAATCTGTCGCTATGGAGTTCCTAACAAGATTATCACTGATAATGCTAGCAATTTGAATAATCAGACAATGAGAGAGTTGTGTGCTGAGTTCAAGATTGAACATCACAATTCATCACCATACCGGCCTAAGATGAATGGCGCCGTCGAAGCAGCTAATAAGAACATCAAGAAGATCAATCAGAAAATGGTGAAGACTTACAGGGACTGGCATGACATGCTTCCCTATGCTCTCCATGGATACAGAACCACATTACGCACTTCAACAGGGGCAACTCCTTTCTCTCTGGTCTATGGTATGGAAGCGGTACTACCACTAGAAGTTGAGATTCCTTCGTTAAGAGTCTTGAGAGATGTCAAACTCGACGAAGCGGAATGGGTTCAGAATCGGCTTGATCAGCTCAACCTCATCGAAGAAAAGAGAATGACAGCTTTATGTCACGGTCAGTTGTACCAGCAAAGAGTCAAGAGAGCATTTGATAAGAAGGTCCGTCCAAGACAGTTCAAGGAAGGTGACTTAGTGTTGAAAGAAATATTGCTCGTTCATAAATACTTACGAGGAAAATGGACTCCTAACTATGATGGACCATTTGTCGTAAAGAAAGTCTTCTCTAGTGGAGCAGTAATCCTTGCAACTATGGACGGTGAAGAGTTTGCACATCCAGTGAACTCTGACGCAGTCAAGAAGTACTATGCCTAAAAAAAAAAGTGATAAAAAAAATATTTGCCCGTCAAGCTGAAAACCTGAAAAGGCGGCTTAGTCAAAAAAGAGAGCGTCTCGATGAATCGAAAACCTGAAAGGGCGGTTCATACAAAAAAATGAGACATAAAAAAAAAAAAAAAGGCATAAGACTGCGTCACGTGATCAATATGAAGGCGAAGCTTCAGACGGAAAAGATTGGTTCAATTTCCTTTCTCGAAAGCAAGATATTGTGGTGTTGAGCTCATGGAGAAGGACAACTTTGTTATGATTCCATGGAATTTATTTATTTTTCATTGTCATTATCTTAGTTTCAATTTGCAATCACCTCATTGAGGGATTAGCATTCAGTTGTAAAAACTTTCCGCACTTTGCGCAATGAATAAAATTTCCACTTTCAATCATATTGTCTCTGCTAGCTTTTATGTTCTAATTGCATACGTTTGTGCTATTCATTTTTAACAAATAAAGCATTTAAACATTGTGAAAAATAAAAGCATTTGAAAAGATTACAAATTGTTTTGATTTTTAAACATCTAAAGGGAAACCAACGACATATTTTAATTTGCCCCAATCCAACCCAAAAAAAATCATGGCAATCCCTCGATTTCATTTCATGAAGAAGGTTGCTATCCTTTTTTGGAAACTTGACCGAATGTTTATTCCATAACCACAGTCAACATTTCAAGATTTTTATCTTAGTGGAGTTACTCAAATTCTCGGTGCCGAGAAATTCAAACTCTCCTCAAAATAAACTCAGAAATTCATGCATATTCATGCATTCTCGCATATAGGTTCATGCATAAAAAGAATCACACCAAATCTTGCATATAATCAGATATTTCATCTGCATTAGTTCTGCATTTAGGCAATAGAAGTGCATAATCATGCATTCATGAAATACATGTTTAAAATGTTGTCTTAACAGGTTGCGAACTTGGATATTTTGTTCAGTAATAAAGGTCTGCGGACCTAATTCTCCAACAAGACGATTGAATTGTAATTTCTTAACAAGAAGGGTCGACGAATTTTTTTTCTCCAATGAATTGGTCAACAAAGTGTCATCCCCAAGCAGATCAGTCAGTGCATCATATTCTCAAAGAGGAAGGTGGAGAAATCGTTTCTTTCCCCAGTGAGACGGTTGATAATTGTTCATCCCAGTAAGTCGGTTGGAACACAGCATTTTCAGCAAGATGGTTGGTGAACCATGATATTTTGATAAGAAGGATTGGTGAATCTTTAAACATCCCCAGTGAATTTATTTGGTTTATCCCTATCACTGATGTTCAACAAGTTGATCAACAAAGTTTCATCCTTATCGAAGGGATTTTCACTCTACACTTTCCAAAAAGGGTTGATAATCCTTTCCCAGTAAATAATTCGACAACTGTTACCTACAGCAGATTGGTCTACATACAACTTTCCCAGTCAAAAAAGTTAAAAGACTTGTTCTCTAGTGGTTTGTTCGAGATGGTTATCTCCAGTCGATTGATAGATTAAATTCTTCATCAAAATGGTTTTCAAGCAGTTGTCTTGTGACTCAGATTTTTATGGTCGACACACCAGTAAAGTGGTAACGATCAGTTTTGGAGTTCAGGTACCCTGAGGGGAGAAGACTTCATTTTTCTTTTGTGGTCGACACACCAGTGAAGTGGTAACGATCAGTTTTGGAGTTCAGGTACCCTGAGGGGAGAAGACTTCGTTTTTCTTTTTTGGTCAACACACCCGGAGGAGAGGTAATGATCAATTTTTGAGATAACGCACCCTGAAGGGAGGCGACTCAGTTTCTATGGTCGACACACCAGTGAAGTGGTAACGATCAGTTTTTGAGATAACACACCCTGAGGGGAGGCGACTCAGTTTTCATGGTCGACACACCAGTGAAGTGGTAACGATCAGTTTTGGAGATAACGCACCCTGAGGGGAGGCGACTTAGTTTTCATGGTCGACACACCGGTGAAGTGGTAACGATCAGTTTTGGAGATAACGCACCCTGAGGGGAGGCGACTCAGCTTTTGATGGTCGACACACCAGTGAAGTGGTAACGATCAGTTTTGGAGTTCAGGTACCCTGAGGGGAGAAGACTTCATATTTCTTTTGTGGTCGACACACCAGTTAAGTGGTAACGATCAGTTTGGAGTTCAGGTACCCTGAGGGGAGAAGACTTCGTTTTTCTTTTATGGTCAACACACCCGGAGGAGAGGTAATGATCATTTTATTCTCAGATATTCAGTTACTAGTTATTTCAGGTATGTTTCCACCTTCATCTTCCATATGCATTCATTATCATTACATCACACTCGCACCACAAAATTAGGGCATTTGTATTTAATTATCTTTTACTCCGAACATGTAAAGACGCAAGTCATTTACGCATTCGAGTATAAGACAATTAAATAGGGGCAGCTGTAATACCCTAATTTTTGCGCTTTTGAAAATAAATATTTTATTTAAAAATTATTTCTTATTTTCCATAAGAAATACAAAAATAGGTTTTTTGATAATTTTGTTGTACAATTTATCCTCTTCTTTTATTTCTTTAAAATATAGCAATTTACCTTTTTATACAAAAAATAGCAAAAATATTTGAAAATTGTTTTCATCTCTTTATTTAAGTATATATTTTGTTTTTATATTTTTTTCTATATTTTTATTTACATTTTTATTCATTTTTATTTAATATTTTTGCATTTTTATCCCTTTAGAGTTTTTCTTGGCCAATTGTGTGATGCCACCTCATCCCTTTCACTTTTTCTTCTTTTTTTCTTTCACATTAAAATAAATCAGATTTCCTTTTTCCTTTTATTACAATTTTTACCCTTTATTTTGTGATTATTACAATTTAACCCCAACCGTAAAAATTTGGCTATAAATAGAGATGGGTTCTTACAAACCCTAGTTTTGGGAAAAAAATCATAAACCCTCACTCTCTTTTTTTCTGCTCCGCGGCAGATCTCTCATTTTTTCTCTCACTCTCCTCTCTCATTTCCCTCACTCTACTCTCTCATTTTCATCAAACCCTAACACAAACAACTCACAAATCTCACAAAAATCATCATCAAACATCTAAGTAACATAGAATCAAAGCTTCTACTCGCGGTTCTCCTTCCATTTCCTCTCCGATCTCGCTCGAAGGTTCGACGAAACGGCTCCAAAGCTCACTCGTCCGAGAGTCAACAATTCGAAAGCAAAGAAGGTCCGATTCGAACAATTTCGGACGGTTTATTTCTCATTTCATTTCTGTTTCATTGATTAATATGCATCTGTACATAAGCTTGCTGTGTGAACTGTGTTGTTTGTTTGGTTTCTGTTTCAAAAAAAATGTAGATCTATATTTGCGATTTCGTGTTACATTTTGAGCAATCTTTCGTTTCTGTTTACAAAATCCGGACATATATTCATGATAACACGTCTCTGTATGATCGATTTACTGCGAGTTTGAACGAAGAAACGTTTTGAAATTATAGATCCGAAACTTTGAGGTTGGAATTCGTTTTGATTAAAGCTTTGTTTCGAAAAACCAATGTAAAAATCGTGTTCTACGTTCGAAAACGTGCGAAATCGACTATTGATTCGTCTGATTTGGTGTTAAAACGCGTGGGTTAGGGTTTGAACCGAGTCAACTCGGTCAGCTTCAATGGCTGACACTGAGTCACTGGGTTGCCGAGTTGAGAGAAGGGGAAGGAGATGAAGACGTGTCAGCCTCCGATTGGCTGACACGAATTTTTTTGTTTTTTACTATTTTTATTTTTCTGCTTGGGTTAAGTGACCGGGTCGGGTCACACTGGTTCGACCCGATCCGGTTTGTTTGTGAATTAATTTGGGCCTGGATACTGTTCTGGGCCAAAGTTGGGTTTTATGTTTTTACACCCCTTAGTATGCTAAACTCACCCCCTGAGTTGTGAGGTATAAATGGGCTAAGGCCCAACTGTGATTTTCTGCTTGTATCCCTAGTTTTGATATTTGCACCCCCCTCTGAGTTTGTAAAAATGGGCCTTAAGCCCAATTTTTCATTTCTGTTTTGTTTTTTTATTTTTCTGTTTGTTATACCTCCTCTTCTATTTCTGCACCCCCTTGTTGATTGATGGGTTTTGGGCTTTTAAAGCCCATTTTCTGCATGTTTTTAATTTGTCATAATTATTTTGATGTTTCGATGATTTATTTAATTTTGCGACAATATTTTGGTATCAAAAACTTTCGTTTAAAAGTAATTAGAATAACGATAAATTGAGCACTTGACGGATGACTTGCGGTTTAAATTATCGTTATTCCGATTATTTTTTAAGATTTGAAAATGTTAATGAAAAATGAATAAGGATAAATTGAGCACTTGACGGATGACTTGCGGTTTAATTTATCGTTATTTATTTTCTTTAAAGTTGTAAACCTTTGTTAGTGAAAAAACGAGTAATGATAAAATGAGCACTTGACGGATGACTTGCGGTTCAATTTATCATTATTCCGAACTTTTAAAAATAAATAAAACACGTTAGTTAAAAAAGAATAAGAAGGAGCCTGACGGATGACTCGTTTCTGTCTTATTTTATTTTAACTAACCGTGTCCTTTTTGTTTGACTGATATTTTGTGAATTAATTATTTGCTTCGATGACTTAATTATAACTGTTCAGCATCATTCTTATCTGTCATTCATGCGCATTCATTTGCATCTCTATCATCTTCTACCTCTTTCTTTTTCTTTTTGCTTATCTGAACTGGAATATGTGGTAACTTTTTTTGTTAAGAAGTAGAATAAGAATAAATCAGTCCTTGACGGATGACTTGCGGCTTTGGGTTTATTCTCATTCTAAAAACCTAAAATACTTATTAATTAAAAATGAGATAGAAGGAGCCTGACGGATGACTCGTTTCCGGCTATTCTCAATTTTTAATTAATTTGATAATAAACTGAATGAAACGGCGGAGCTTGACGGATGACTTGTCTTTGCTAGGATAACCTCGTCCTTGACGGATGACTTGTGGCAATGAGGTTATCCACATTCACTAAACAGTATCCAAAAATCTAAAAGACACTCAACCCACACAACTGCTTTTCTTGCCCTTGTGCAGTCAACTCTTTTTTTCAACTTTCAAACTCTTTTTTCATCTGTTTTCTTAAATGGATGGTGCTTTATCCATTCCCCTGCTACAGACAAACGCTTAAGCCTCCGAAGCGAGCATACAAGCATACTGTTGTATCAGTGGAATGCGACCTAAGCATCGTTCACCTAAAAACAACCAACAAACAAAGTCTTTCTTTTCAGGAAGAACTACGTGAGCTTTGACTTCCTCATTGTACTTGGGGGATACGTAGGAGCGAGAGCCTCTCTCGTCAAGCCAAATAATAAAAAACTCTTTTTTCCCTTTTCTGTTCAATATGCGGTAATTTAATTCTTTTTATGCGGTTATCTCTGTTTATGCAAACCAAAATTCCTCAAATGGTTCCCGTTGAGTACAACGGATATGAGGGGGTGTTAACGTCTTCCCCTCATGTAACAAACTCCCGAACCCGACTCTTAAAGGTTTTATCATTATTTTCCTTTCCCCTCACGGGATAAATAAAATATGGTGGCGGCTTCATTGTTTACATTTGTGCATTGCATTTCATCATTGCATATCTGTATATTTTTTTGCGCCGGGTACTACAGATATTACCTGTGGCAACGCAACAGCCGAAAGGGCATTCTCTGCTATGAATATTATCAACAATCGGCTGCAAAAACGTATGGAAGATGAATGGTTGAATGATTGTTTTGTTACTTATATAGAGAAAGATACTTTTATTGGCATTGAAAATGAGAAAATCATTCAACATTTCCAGAAGATGAGAAAGCGTTTAGAACAATTATAATGTATATTTAAGCTTTTAAAATGAAATGTAACATATATATATATATATATATATATATATATATAATGTTGCAAATTATATATGTGGTGCCCCCACCATTCAAAATTCCCGAATCCGTCACTGTGTAAAAGGCGTGGTAAATGGGTCACAGAAAGTTCAAGGGGAAGTGGGTCAGGTTGCAACATCAGATGTTTCTTGTCACATGGGTTCTTGCCAATTGGACCCAGTTGCTCCTCCTAGCCGAAGACGTGATTCTTTTGTGGTGAATGTGGGAAAGAGAATTTCTACAACCTCTGAACCAGAGGATGTCCTTTAACCCCAAATTATGGTAGCTCGCAAACATAAAGCCAAAATCAGGAAGAAAAAATCTTGTTCCAAATTACAACATCTAGGTCTTCCTAAGTGCTTTCAGTTGGTCGAAGCCATTTAGGAGAGGGGCGCTAAACTCAGGCGTCGTGGTGGAAAGAAAATAGGCGAAGCGGTGGCACTAAATTCAGGGAGGTGTTGAAGTTGTAATACATAAAGAAGGAATGGCACAGGGAACATAAGTGGATATTCATGCTTCGACAGGTTCTGACCCAGGGAAACGTGGTGGAGTTTTAACACCAGCTTCAGGTGTGAAGTTATTATCAAGGAGTGATTTCTCTTCAATTCCGGAAACTCAGTTCTCTGTTCAGAATACGGACCGTGCTAAAGTTGTGGAGACAGTGAAAATTCTTCAGATTCAAAGAGAGGTGGAGTTCACTTTTGAAACAGAGGAAGGTGAAATTTTGAAACAATTAATTGTACAAGATGATGAGGATAGAGCAAATAAGTTAGCTTGAGAGGGTAGAGATGTTGATCAATGATTGTATTGTCCTTTAATGTTAGAGGACTAGGAGGGGATGTGAAGAGGAGAAGGATTCGTGAGATGGTGATAAGTCATAGGGTTGATTTTCTAGCTATTTAAGAAACAAAGCTAGAAACCATTCCAGATTCTCTTTGTTTTAGTTTATGGGGATCAAATGATTGTGATTGGGTGCTCATTCCGTCGGAAGGTAGAAGTGGTGGTGTGATTTCTATATGAGGTAAGTTGAATAACTCTCTAATTTTCTCTTTTGTGGGGATTTGTCTTGAATGGGGGATGGAGAAGACTATTTGTTTGGTGATTAATGTCTATTCGAAATGCGATATTAATTCAAAAAGGCATTTATGGAATAATCTTCTTACATGTAAGAGGGGTATTGGAGAAGGTAGGTTGTGTGTGGTTGGAAATTTCAATGCGGTTTGTAAGAGGGAGGAACAGGTGGGTGTTAATAGCGGTGACAGTGGGGTTATGACTACGGATTCGGTTGAATTTTGTAATTTTTTGGAGGCAATGGAGTTGGAGGACCTTCCTTTATCGGGGAGGCGTTTTACGTGGTTTCATACTAAGGTCGAGCGATGAATAGAATAGATGATCATTTGGCTCCCTTTCCTTTATCGGGAGTTGGAAAGGTGACCATTTGGCTCCCTTTCTTTTCTTGATGGTCGTTGAAGGTTTTAGTTGGGTCATGAGAAAGGCGGTGGAGTTGAACATTTTTAAGGGATTCTTGATTGGTAGAGATCTGGTGGTTATCTCTCACCTTCAATATGTCATTCATTTTAAAATAAATGTCATTCATTTTAATATGAATTGAGTAATATTGTATCCAAAATAGAAAATAATATTTATTATAAAATACTTTTTACAATGCCATTCATTTTAAAATGAATTGAGTCATTTAACACAAATTAATCTCTTATAAATTAATTAGTTTTTATGTATGTATAATAATAATTTTTTCGACTATAACTTTTTTCTTAATAATAATTGTTGGGTTTTTGTATGTTGGCTACATTTTGCAAAAACAACTACTAGCCAAATGCTGAGACAAATGCTGTAGCATGTGGAACAGCATTGTGTGACCTGATTGTTGCGCGCCAACACGCGCTATATTTATGTGCAAGATCTTCTGGAGATTCTATGAAATTTTATATTTAACCTAGCGTGCAGATCAAGACGCGCAGGTTGAATGAGTTGTACATGCTATCATGCCTTGGTGTATTTCCATAATTAATATTGATATATTTTTGGAAACAATATTCTTGCTCTTGAAGAATTGTTAGCTGGACCTGACAACGTCCAAGCTATGTTTTGAAGCCCAAACCAATGACTGCTCAGTACTATATATATGTGAAGACACAAACCCTAGTTTTGGGTGAGAAAAACCGTGTGTGTACTAAAGCGTGTGTCTTAAGGTTTTAGGTTTTCTTGTTAGTTGTGAGTCTTGATTGTATCCTCTGATTCAAGTCAAGTACTCTGTGTTTTGTGTTGTAATGGTGTACTGCTCCTAAGCTTTGAAGTACGGAGTTAGTTGTGTCCTTAGAGTGTGACTCTTAAACAATCAAAAGAACAAGTGTGTTGAATAACAGTGCTGTCTGTACTGTTAGTGGGGAATTGAGACGGGGTCTCATATCTAGGAGTTCCTAGGTAGGGCATTCATTGGTAGGGTCTAGGTGCAAAGACAAGTAGTGAGGCTACGTTGTGCTTTTCACTAGAACTATAATAGTGGAGTTCATTCCTAGATTGGTATCCCCCAGACTAGGGCAATTGCGCCGAACTGGGTTAACAAACTCACTGTGTTCTTTATTATTCTGTCACGCTTATTTTACTTTGCTTCGCTGCGTTTTATTATTATTGTGTGACAAGTGCTCGGACACGTGCTCTAACATTGTGCACAACATTTGTCTGTCTGGTTGCCAGAATTTCAACAATAATAAAAGATAGCGTAGTAGTGATACCAATTGAAGGTAAGAAAATTGGTTAATTTTTTTTATCGAGATAAAGTATTCACCGCCGAACATAATGATTATTTTTGTCGTTAGATTAAAAGTATCTCAAAAAGTGAAATAATTGATCCAACAATTTAATTAGATCCATATGTATAACGAAGATCAAATCTTCAATTTAATTAAAAGAGGATGAACTTGAACTGCTAAACAACAGCTCATCTAGTTTGGTGGATTGATTCCATAAGATAGAGAATATATGCTCCTTTTTATTTAAAAAATTCCCTTAAATATCAAAACAGAGTGGGAAGGGAATGAAGAGAACGCGTCGCTTACACCTCACATCACATTTTCCCATTTCCACCTCTACTTAAGCATCTTTTTTCCTTCTTCTTTGCACATTCATCAAGCAACAACAACAACAACATTTTCCTTCTTACTCCCATTTTCTCTCGAGATTTGTGCTTTCTCATCATTCTTCTCAACTATCGGTGATTTTTCGTTCTCTCTTTTATGTCACCGTTTCGTTAGGGTTCGGTACTCCAAAATTACACGCAACATGTTCTTTTACTTATTTTTTAAATATTTTTTTATGATAGTATACTATTGGTGCTTGTTTGATTGTGTTTTTTTGTTTGTTGAAGCACCGTTTTCCAAAGGTATAAGCGTTTTACTGATTTTTGTTTTTTGTTTTACAAAAGTTAGGATTTGGCTAGGAAGATGAATAGAGAATGTTTGATTTTTAAAGTTGATTTTGAGAAGTCCTACGACTCGGTCAATCGGGGGTTCCTAGAGTACATACTATACAGTTTTGGTTTTAGTGTTGCTTGGATTAGTTGGATCCGTGCATGTATTTTTGTCGGTAATTTATCGGTCCTTGTGAATGGGTCTCCTACGCCCGAAATCAATATTCAAAGGGGGTCTCAAACAAGGTGATCATTTGGCTCCCTTTCTTTTCTTGATTGTCGTTGAAGGTTTTAGTTGGGTCATGAACAAGGCAGTGGAGTTGAACATTTTTAAGGGATTCTTGATTGGTAGAGATCCGGTGGTTATCTCTCACCTTCAATATGCGAATGATACGTTGTGTATAGGAGAGACCTCGGTCGATAATCTTTGGACTCTTAAAGCGGTCCTTGAGGTTTTGAGATGGCTTCCGGCTTCAAAGTTAACTTTTGGAAAAGTTGGCTCATGGGAGTGAACGTCTCTTCGACGTTCTTGTATATGTCTTGTTCTTTCCTCAATTATAAGATAGGGGCGATTCCGTTCAAGTTCCTTGGCCTCCCCATTTGTGCTAATCCAAAAAGTGCGTCAACTTGGGAACCGTTGTTGGAGCAGCTTAGGGAAAAAATGTTTTTTTTGGAGGAATAAACATATTAGTCTCGGAGGGAGAATCGTGTTGATAAATGCGGTGTTGAATGATATTCCTATCTTCTACCTCTCTTTCCTAAAGATGCCGACTAATGTGAGGAAGAAGGTTATCCGTATCCAACGGGAGTTTTTATTGGGGGGAGTGAGAAGTGGTAGAAAGATTTGTTGGGTGAAGTTGTCGGTGGTGTGCAAAGAAAAAAGCCAAGGAGGTTTAGGTGTGTGGGATGTGGAGATTATCAATCTAAGTCTCTTGAAAAAATGGCGTTGGAGGTTACTTTAACCCGGTATGCCATTGTGGAAGAAGATTTTAGTAGAGATATATGGTGTTCATATTCTTCATCACGTTGATTGAAGGGAATTTCAAGTTCCAACGGCTTCCTCGTATTGGTGGAAGGACATTTGCGCGTTGGAAAGATTGGTAGAGTCAAAATTTTGGCTCTCAAAAGGTGTGGCTCGCTCGATGGGAAATGGTCGGACACTTTTTTTTTGTTGTCGAAATGGGTAGGTGAGGTTTCGCTCGCTCTTCTTTATCCCCGGTTGTTTTCTTTCTCTAATAATAAGGAGTGCACAGTTGAGTCTTGTTGTGAGAGGGAGGGGGAGGAGTGGATTTGGTCTTTTTCTTGGCGAAGGATTTTTTTTCAATGGAAATTAGATCTCTATCCGCAATTGAAAGAGTTGTTTGAGTCAGTGAGATTATCATTGGAGCAGGACCGCTGGTGTGTTGCCCAGACCTAGATGGAGTTTTCTCGGTAAAGTCCACGTATGGTTTTTTAGTGAAAGAACTTAGGGGTGGTGGTGGGTTTGACGGATGAGGAGGAGGAGGGGATGTTCAAGAATATTATGGAAAGTCTGCACCGTCCAAGATGATTGCGTTCTCTTGGCAACTTTTATACGATCGGATCCCGACGAGGGAGAATCTTGATCCTCGTGGAATCCCTGCTCTTGAAGCTCCAAGAGATTGTGTGGGATGCGAGGGTGGATTGGAATCCTCAACCCATCTTATTTTGCATTGCTCTTGTGCTATGAAGGTGTGGTACGGTATTTTTTAGGTGGTTGATGAGAGAGGAGTTAGTGATGTCATTTTCTTTGTCTTTGTTACTTGAGCTTATGAGGGAAGTAGCGCGAAATAAGGTGAGAGGGGGGTATGTGATGATCTGGCATGCTACCATATGGATTATTTGGAAGGCCTGTAATAACAATTTTTTTGCGAATGGAGTTATAGATGCAAATGCTTTGATGGATGACATTAAAGTGGTAAGTTGGAAATGGAGTCTCGCTCGTTTGAAATTGTTGCCTTGTTTGTACTACAAATGAGCTTGGAACCCGGGGGATTGTTTACGGTGGTAGTTGTTGTGTCATGTTTTTGTTCTTGTGCTGTGGTTGGAGAGGGCAGTTTGGGGTGTTTTTATTTTTCTTTCTCGGTTATGGTTTGTTTGGGAGAGGTGGTGTGAGTGTTTGTATTGATCCAGGTGGTGTGCACCACTTCTTTGTAATGTTCTTCTTTGTTTTTCTTGGATCCTTTTGGGTCTTAGTTTCTCTGGTGCATCTTGTTGCGGAGTTAGTTTGTGCTAATAAAATTTGCCTATTCAAAAAAAATAAATTGAAAATCATTTGTTTGTGAAAGTGGAATATTCGAAAACAACTGTTTTGCACATTTGTAGTTTCATTTCAATTTTCTTTTAATATTTTAGTATTTTTTTTCAGTTTTCTTTTAATTCATTTGTTTTTATCCTTTCCTTCATTTTTTTATTGTTTTTCATTTTAACTATATTCCTTCTTTTTTTTTATGATAGGGAGTTATCATAGAAAGAGTGAAGGGGAAAGACTGATTGTTGACGGTGATGACTAACATATACTACGCTTAAGATGTATGAAAAAATATATTAATTTCATATATATATATTTTATCTTTTGGTCTGTGTTGATATTTAACATTTACTCTATTTGTTGTTCCTATTTTTGTTATAACAACTTTGAAATAAGAGAAGTGCCCATAAATGACTTTCAAATTACATGCGTGATTCGAGCGATACTTGAGAAATCTTTTAAGGTATTACATAGTCATTTAAATTTCTTTGTTTTTCAGAACAACTAAAGAAGAAGTTCCGATGCTAATCACAAACATGGAATTGTTAATGCCAAAAGTCTCACTCTATTGGATAATTTCTACTTTGAAAATAAGTTCTCTATTTAATTGGTGTATGATTTCCAATTTCTCCACCTAAAATTATGATAGTAATTTTAATATATTGAATTCACATAAAAAATGGCGGATCACATCGTGCCCGTATGGCCCACTAGTTATTAATAATATTTTACCGTTCAAAATAAAATTCATGATAACACCTTTAAGGTGGTTCATAAAATATCTCTATAAAATAATCAAATGGCATGATCTGATTGGAAGCAAGTAAAAAAAAATTGCGTTATTGGTGTATAGAAATCAATTTGTTTCAAACATAGTATTTTCTTCTTCTTTTTTACACTACCCTACCCTAATTAAAAATATGTAGATGTTTTCGGTTAGTTGAAGAGGATATTTTGATTTGCATATAGTATCGCATTTTAAAAATTTCTGTTAAAAAACGATTATCATGATAGTACCCACCAACTGAAAAAAGTTTAAAGTATTCTCATTCATGAATTTTGCATTTTATTTTACAAATCTTATTGAGCTCCTTTCCATATCCAGTATGGCAGCAAATAACGATACGATACCCGAATATGGTATGTCGGTAGGTCCACCACTAACTTCGATTGCTAACGTTACTTCTTCTCATCTTGGTTAAGTTTATATTAATTAAATAGTATTAATTAATTAATTAAGTAATAATGCTTACAATTTGGTAAGTCACATAAGACACGTTCAATCTTTTTGTGCATAGTAGGAAAATAAATAATATTAGAAAAAAATAACTACAGTATATGACCAAAAAAAAGATGATGACAAATGTGAGTAATACAACGAAGTTGAGAAAGACAAGCTTGAAAAGTCATGTAAATTGACCTGGTCTGTTAATCTGTTTCTTAATTAATTAATTAATTTCAAATTTTGTATTCCAGCCACGTTTTCTCTTTTAATTTTTATTTTAAGTTTGGCAAAGGAAAATTCAAAACGTATTTTGCATGATATAATAAATTATAAATGCTTTGCTTAATAAAAGGATTGAAACGGTGTTGATGGAATGCAACAAATGGAAATTAGTTAGGTTAGGAGGTAGTTGCAGGGTATGAAAATGAGATGCCAGCATCTAGTTATCGTTGATAGTTGATACATATATATTGCTTTTCTTATTTAATTAATTAATAATAATAATAATAATAATAATAATAATAATAATAATAATAATTGACAAGAACCGAATCAACTCATTTCACTTATCATGAATTTGAGAATTAGTATAAGAAAACAACGTCTTTGCTATTATGTGAGCCGAATTGTTGTTTGTCACTTAATAAAACTAATCTTAAAGTTTAAATACACAAAAAGTAAGGTTTTACGAGATATCAAAATAGCTCCTAATTTAGATATAGTTTTAATACTTGGACCCTAGTCCAAATGATGCAAATTACATATATATGTTTTACATCTGTATGCTATGCGGCTTGACGGTGGTGCCGGAGAAGTGGCATGATGGTGGAGGAATAAAGAAAGTGTTTAAATGTATGTACGTGTATTTGGTTTGATATTATGTTTGAGAGAATTCAGGATGTGTTTATTTTAGCTTTTATAAAAAATTATTTTATAAAACAATAAACCTAAATAACCTAAGTGAGTGCACATTTAAAAAAAAAATTATGATAGTAAATAAATGGAAATTAGCTTTAGATTTTTATAAAACTTTCTAAAAAATTATCTATAATTCTTTTCAAAACTTGAAAGGGAAAAAAGGGAGTAATGAAAAGTATTGCAAGTTTTTGAGCAAGTGGTGCAACTTAAAAAAAATTAGACAGTGCAAATTAAAATGCAAAATATTGAAGTAAATCAATGGTCAAAATTTGAAAATGCAAGGGGTGTAGGTTTTATTTATTTATTTTTTGATAAGAACACAAGTGGTACAGGTGACTTGCATATAGCATCGCCCCCTGTTCTAACATTATTGGAGATGAAATCAACCCGTTGTTCTATATTTCAAGTGCCAAGTCAAATTATTGAAGATCAAAATATATTGAAATTAAATATTAGTCAAAAGAAAGTTGAATTAGTTTGTGTAGACACTGAAAATAAAATAACTGACATTTTTACCAAAATCGAACAACATAATTAAACTTAACTTTCAACTATTATTCCAATACATATAGTGCAATTAGCAAGTCAGTCCGCCCAACGAATATACAACATCCATCATTATATTTTCAACCATCTATCCCATTTAAGTTACAATATTTCATATCAACTTCATCTCTATGGATAAACAACTTTTATTAGTACTATAATGTTATTTTCAAAAATTGAGTTCCTTTTATGTTTAAAATTGTTTAGTATTGAAATATTATATTTTAAACCGTTTCAACCGAATCAATTTAAAACGTATTGATTTAACTTTTCAGTTTTGATGACTTTTTAAAAATCAGCTGATATAAACCAATTATATACTCCCTCCGTCCCAAAAATAAGAGAAAAGTAGTCAATATAAGTTAATATATTTGGTTAAGAATTTAGTCTAAATATATTAATTTTATTTGATCAATTTTTTTTTATATATTTTAAGATAAAGTAGTACATTATTATCTCACAATTAAATTTTATTTTCTTGTTCAAATCGTACCGCACCACTCTAGATATATGTGCTTCATAAGGAACAAGGATTTATCCATAAAACAAAAGGCAAATGTTAAAAGTGTATCCGGTGCACTCTTTAAGCCTTTTAAATAAAAAGTTTGTATAGAATTTTAAAAGGGAAATGTTAAAATGTGCCCTAAGGGCACATGTTAAAGATTCAAATAAGAAAACTTTATCTTGAAAATTGTGCATTGAAACTCTCAAAAGTTAAAATATTGACTTTTATTTTAAAAAAATTCTACTTTTAGCATAAATATATATAAAGCCAACACATTAGAAATTGTGCTGTTTAACTTTTTGAATAAATAATTTCTATAAATATTACTCCATCCGATCTTATATATAAGAAAATTTTGACTTTTTAGGTTCATTGTAAAATAAAGGGTCATGCTAACTAGTGCACGGGCACCCCATACACTAGTTAAGCATACAAAATAAGTAAGTTTTGTATTGAAAACAACACTTTTAATATTTTATAAGTGTTGACTGCACAAGTTCCAATGTATTTTTTGTTATATTAAGTATTTTTAACTAATGCATGGGGTGCACTATTTAGCATTTTCCTAAAATAAATTATCTAGACAATAATATTATCTACATACATCCATTTTATAATGTATTTAAAAAGTAAAATATTTTTTATATATAGGACCGGAAGAAGTATACTTAAAGAATACACCTGATGCACTCGTTAGAGGGACGCAAAACAAAATGAATGGAACCCACATACTCACGCAACTGATCCGCACCTCTGTCGGCGAATATCCAATTGGTAGCACAAAATAAACTAACTGTAATATCCGATGCAACGTAACAGACCGTTGGTTAGGGGGTTCAAATTGGACGCACGACCATTAGGAATGCCGTCTCCGTCAACTCTCTGTGGGTCCACCCTATACCCAATCATCCACAGCTGCACTGCAACACACACACACTTTTATTTTTATTCCCTTATTACCGGCATATGCGGATAAGATATGCTACTGATTCATCGCTGAGTATGAATAGTGCACTTCTGTTAATTAATCCATTCTGCTGGTGGTACAACATTAATTTCTAGAGTAAGTAACATTTATCACCCTCATTAAGTATACAAGGTTTATCAACGGTTAAGTATAATTTTGAAGGAATCTCAAAAAATTATTATGCACTAAAGTTTTTGATCTTTATCTTTTCACTACATAAAAAATAGATTATCCTATTGTGAAAATATTGTCATATTAAGTACTTTAAATTAATGTAATTTAAGGGGAAGTATTGGTTTGGGATTTTGAAAGATTATTTTGACAAATTTTTTTTTGAAAATTTTAAAATATTTTATGGGATTATATTGATTCTATAAGATTTTGAAAAAAAAATTTTAAAAAACTTTGCTTACAGTTTATAAAAGTCTTAATTGAATACCACAAAATTTACTTACATTTTATAAAAATCTTGATTGAATATCACAATATTTTTTTATATAGTATTTTAAAAAGTCTCACATGTATATAGTAGAGGGAACATAGTTACATAGTTCAAATTCATATTAACTATTTGGTTAAAATTTTTATTGCAAAATACAAGATAACAGATGTTTAGTTAAGGGTGATGTAAATATTACAAGAATAAATTGTCTTCCGTACATATTTCACAGAAGGGTGAAGTAATTGTTAGAAGTAGTGTACATATGGTACAACTTTTGATGATAAATCAGATATATCCTCGTCACGCAACTATCAAGATTAATTCTATGTAAGATTCATTTACGGGTTGCTCTCTTCTAAAAAATATTTTTCAATTATACATATGGTACAATTTGACAATAAATAAGTAATATTGTATCCAAAATAGAAAATAATATTTATTTTAAAATACTTTTTACAATACCATTCATTTTAAAATGAATTGAGTCATTTAACACAAATTATGGAGAAATATAAATTAAAGAAAGAGAATAACCCTTTTACCACAAATTAATCTTTCTTTGTAAAGAAATTAATCTCTTATAAATTAATTAAGCTTTATCCATATATAATACTAATTTTTCTACATATAAATTTTTTCTTAATAATAATAATAATAAAAGATATTCCCTCCGTACCAAAATATAAGTCGTTTTGATTAAATTATACAAATTAAGAAATGCAATCATTGTTGTATGGAAAAGAGAAATTATGAGTTAGTTTACAAAATTGTCCTTCATTAATGGTATGGAAAAGATAAATTGAAGAAGTAAAAGAAGAGAGAGTAATAAATAGTTAAGGGTATAATAAGAAAAGTAACATTAAATGCTTCATTGGTAATGTAAAACGACTTATACTTTGCTACAAATTTTTTTCTCAAAACGATTTATATTTTGGTACGGAGGGAGTAGCATAGTAATGACTAATGATTCCGATGGAAGGTAAGAAAAATCGGTCCATTTTTTTTTATGTCTAGACCAATGTATTCATCGTTAAATATAATGACTATTTTTATCGTTAGATCAAATGTACCTTAAAAAATGGTACAATTAATCTAGAGATTTAATATTTTTCTGTATTTATGACGGAAATCGAACTTTTAGATTTAATTTTTAATTAAAAGAGGATGAGTTTCAACCGTTCAACAACCACACATCTAATTAGGTGGATTGATTCCATAGGATAGAGAATATATGCTCCTTTTTAATTAAATAAATTTCCTTAAATATCAAAACAGAGCGGGAAGGAAATGAAGAGAACGCGTCGCTTACACCTCACATCACATTTTCCCATTTCCACCTCTACTTAAGCATCTCTTTTCCATTGCACATTCCTCAAGCAACAACAACAACACTTTCTTTCTTACTCCCATTTTCTCTTCGAGATCTGTGCTTTTTTCTCTTCATTCTTCTCAACTGTCGGTGAGTTCTCTCGTTTCTCTTTTACGTCACCGTTTCGTTAGGGTTTTACTTTTCAATGTTCTTCGATACTCCTAAATCACACGCAACATCTTCTTTTACTTTATTTATTTATTTTTTATTATTTTTTATGATATAGTAGTAATAGTAATTGCTGCTTGTTTGATTGTGTTTTTCTTTTGTTGAAGCACCGTTTTTCAAAGGTCAAAGCGTTCAAAGGTCAAAGCGTTTTACTGATTTTTGTTTTGTAAACGTTAGGATTATTATTTTTTGTGCAATCGAATAGTTCAGATCTATGGTTGTTGAGTTTTTTTTTCTAGCGTTTTATGATTTTGTGATGGTTAAATTGTAACTGTTGATGTTCAGGTTTTTGTTACGCAAATGGCTTCTGAATCAGAAATTTTGACAGTGGTTTGTTTCAGCTCATATTTTCAATTTCTTTATTCAACGTGTCTGTGCTTTTGCTTTGTGTTGATCTTAAGTAGTGTGTTTGATTTGGTTTCTGAAGGCTGTTTCTGAGGTACCACCGATTGAAGTTACTGAAATCGCGATGGATTTTAATTTTGTAAGTCGTAATTGCAATGTAACAATCGTTCATGTTGTTGTGATGGTGCTTTTGTGAGATTATGGGCAACAAGTTGAACTATGTGTTTTTGTAAATATTATATTATTTCGATTTTAATTAGTTTAAGGTCAAATTTGAGTATTTGTTTTTTACAAATGTTTGTGAAATTATGTCTATGTATATTTGAGTGTGTTCATTTGCATTGTTTGGTTGTGTATTTCATTCCTTTTAGCAAAAAAAAACAAGTAATTGATTATGATTATGATTGTTGTTTATTTTTTTTAGGCGGAAGAAATGGCTCCACCAATTGAGACGCCAAACAAGGTTCCTACCTCGAATTATACCTCACCACCGCCTCTTAATGAGAGGATTCTTTCATCCTTGACTAGGAGATCTGTTGCTGCACACCCATGGCATGATCTTGAGATAGGTAAACAATTTAATTGAAACGATGGTGACATGTTATTGTTTGATGACAATGTGTTGATACTTTGTTTTCTTTACTTGTTTTGTAATGCTTTATGCTAACTGTCTTTTTCCCATTTCCCAACAATGTAGGTCCTGAAGCTCCAAAGATCTTCAACTGTGTAAGCATGATGGACACCAATTTACAATAAGTTTTTTTTTTTTTTTTTTTTACTTTAAGAAATATGCATTTTTGAAAACAATGTTTTGAAGTTTTACTGAATTTTATAAAATATTCAGTCCATTTTTCAAATGTGTTTTTCGGAAACTTCCATAATGTCTTTTCTGATATTTATTATAAAGTGGAAAGTATTAGATTTTTATATTAGGTCCAACTCATCTTTACAAAACCAGTTTTTAAGGTGAGGGGTGTTATTCGTTTTTAATTCATTTAAGGCCTCATCGCTATTCTATCTGATCTTAAGTTTTTCTCAACAAGTAAACAGGCCCTTAGTTGATGACAACTTGCCACCTGCTTTTCATGCTTGAAAATTAACAGATAATTAAGTAATTCATGGAGATTTTGTCTATTGACGATCATTAGTTCTGATTTTGTTTTCATCTTTGCAATTCTAATTGGGCACTTGTTTTATAAGAAATGGCTCTCCTGTTATATTGCTGACATGAAAGGCCATGCTTATTACCCGGACACAAATCGTGCTTTATTGTTTTTGTTTTTAAAGAATAATTTCTCTTCTCTTTACATCAGAATGGTCTGTCTAAGCATTTTCAAAATTCTAATGTAATTTTTTTCAATTATAACTTGATCTTAGGTTTGTTTGCGTTTTGAGCTTGAATTGTTATTTTCTCTATCATAGTTCAATATAGATCTTCATGAGAAATCTGATTTGAATACTGTATTTGTGAAATGTTGATGAATTTTTAGGTGGTTGAAATCGGGAAAGGAAACAAGGTGAAATATGAACTTGACAAAAAAACTGGACTTATCAAGGTGATTTATGTTATATATATCTCTTTTTGTCCTTTGTTGTCATGTTTCCCTTGGTTATTGCTGATCATGCTTGTATGTGCAGGTTGACCGTGTTCTTTACTCATCAGTTGTGTACCCTCACAACTATGGGTTTATCCCCCGCACTATTTGTGAGGATGGTGACCCCATTGATGTCTTAGTTATTATGCAGGTACTTGTTTTCTAGCTCATATTGGCCAATTCCCCTTGCAAATTAACTAGTGTGATAATTTCAGATGAATATCAAATGTGCACAACATATTTATGCAATCCTGTTCTCAAATTTGGAATCTGTTATTAGTTGTTATGCAATCTGCCTAGTTATTATTCATTGAATTCCAAAGGGAAACCTGCGTGTATTGAAAAAAAAATACGAAGTTAATCTATGATCTAGCCTCGTTAATATGGAAATGGAACTATATCAATATTTTGTACAAGAGTTCTTGTGTTTTTTAAAAAATGAGTTGTATAATAGTAGTCAACTTCATAAATTTAAAAAGTTAAAACATGTTGAGCCTTATCTTTGCTACTGAGCTCTGAGCTATGTACTCACAATCCAAATTTTTAGCTGGCTCATGGTGATCAAAATGTGCAAATGTGAGTAACTTTCAAAATACGGCTACTCCAATACAATTTCACAACATTCGAAAAGATGATTAAGTAATAAGCTGACTTTATCAACTAATAAGTTGACTTTATCAAGTAATAAGTTGACTTCATCAAGTAATAAGTTGACTTCATAGTTAATCCTGCATTATGCTATTTGATGCATCTTTACTGCTCTGGGATGCTAATTCTTATTTGTGCTTAAACAGGAGCCAGTTCTTCCAGGTTGCTTTCTTCGGGCCAAAGCTATTGGGCTCATGCCTATGATTGATCAGGTGTGTGAGAGACATTCCATTTGGCAGATGGCAATAACTTCTCTTTGATTGTTATTGATCAACCACTAATTATTGTGAAATTCAGGGTGAGAAAGATGACAAGATAATTGCTGTCTGTGCTGATGATCCTGAGTATAGGCATTACAATGACATCAAGGAACTCCCTCCACATCGTTTAGCTGAAATCCGTCGTTTCTTTGAAGATTGTATCCTTCTGAAAATTTCAATTGCTGTTATTTTTATTTTTCAATATCTCTACTAAACTAACTACATTGAAATACATGAATTTTTCTTTTTGCACAAGACATATATGATACCTTTTTTTAACAATAATTTTCTTTAATAAAAGGAATTAGACAAGAAGAATGAAAACAAGGAAGTTGCAGTAAACGACTTTCTTCCTTCCTCATCTGCTTTTGAAGCGATCGAGCATTCGATGTAAGTAACAATGATCTGACTCATGCATTGCTAAACTAATCATTTTCCGTTTTCACACGGATAATCGTGACATTGATTGATTAAAAAATGTCTATTTTCTTCATGTCATCCAATTTTGACGCCATTTCTTATTTCATATACTCTGTTAAACATATAGTATTCCGGGATTTCAGTTTTCATATCCTTTTTAACGCATACTCAAGGATAATGCAGAGTTTATAATCTTTTCTTTTTTTTTGTTGTGAAGGACCTTGTATGCGGACTACGTTGTGGAGAGCTTGAGGCGGTAGTGTTGATGCAACATATGGGATTTTGTTTGGTGTTGAAGATATGTTTTGAAGGATGCCATTTTATAAATACGATTACGACGAAAAAACTGATTTGTACCGTAATCCTATATACTATATAGCATGTACATTTGTCTCACCACTGACAAAACATGCATATTCTACACATATTTGTGTTTAACTTTTTAAAATTTTGATTGTTAAAATGATATATTCGTTTATTAATATATTCGTTTATTAATATAAATATGGTGTATTCATTTATCATTCAACGATGTCATTAGTTAGCAGGGTGCACATCTATACCGATTTAAAATTCAACTTTTTTATAAATAAAATAAGATGTTAGGTCATTGGTTCACTTATCCTAATTTTAAATATAATAAAATGGGCTATACCAAAAAAATAAATATAATAAAATGGAAAGGAGTTGTATAACTGTGTTCAGTTAGATAAAGCACATGAAAATGGAACTAACTTTCGAAATTGAATAAAAGTATATCCACAAACAAAATTGTTAGGACCTCAAATGAGAGTGTAGGCCCAAATAGTTAATTGGATAGTTAGCTGCACAAATCCATTAAGTGGAGTGTGATATTATCAAAATATAAGGAGAGGTAAATAATGACTGTGGCAGTGAGTGTGAGGAAAGGATGTGATCAAGTTTGTTATAAGAAGGAAAATGAGGTAGAGGGAAGGCATTGAGTATGTTTTCAGTTTAGGAACCGAAAGGTTTGGCAGAGAGAGAATTATCTCTTCTCTGAGGAGCTTAGCTCTAGGATTATAGGGATTTGATCTCTGTAATATTTTTCTTTTAATCACATAATAAATACAAACATTTGTTTTCTAAATTCATTGTTTCTGTTCTATAATTTTGGTTCCTAACAAAAAATATATACAAGACAATTACCTACTCAATTTTTAACTGAAGCTGATATAAAAGACACTCAATCGTAATTTTGAAAGAGGAATACGGGTGGATTTGTTTGACATTAAAATAAAATAGATTTTTTTAAAAAAATCTATTTTCAAAAAATAGATTTATTTTGTAGAGATTTTGAAAAAAAAACTAAAGTTATTTTGTGTTTGTTTATAATTAAAAAAATCATTTTTGGGAACAAACACATGGTTCATGTTCTTAAAAAAATAGATTTTGAAAAAAACTATTCAAAATAGCTTTTCATTTTGAAGAAAAAAATGATTTTATTAAAAAAATGATTTTTATAAAATCTGAAACAAACACAAGTAAAGTAAAAAAATGATTTTTTTTATAAAAAAATAGATTTTTTTTGAAAAAAAAGCTGAAACAAACGCACCCTAAAATGCCTATCTTCTTGGGGTACAATCAGCTTTCTACCAATGTTCCACAAAAAGTTGTTTTATTCAATGAGCTTGAATTTTTCTAAAATTCATCTTTTGATAAAACTCATTAACCATTTGAGTATAATATCTTGGTTACTTGTTAAGTGTTTTTATTTGTCTATGTGAGTATATGAATCATATTCATATGGATTGTAATAAATCAAAAGGTAAATTTTGATAATATATCATCTAAAGCATTAGAGTTTCAATTTTTGTGTTCCTGTAGCCCGTAGGATAGCTCAATAATAGTGGTATGAGCGGGAACATATGGGTTGGATAGGAGCATATATATATATATATATAGATCAATTTTTAGAGGGAGCAATTTATTTTTTCGATGTACTAAAAAATTTCAATTTTTGTTTCAACTTGAAAAGAGAATCCACTTTTCTCAATAATTATGAGTGGTTTTCATATACTCTTCACAAATATTTCAAACATTCTATCAAAATCTTTATCAATTAATTCAGAAAATGAAGACATAATTGATAAAAGAAGATGAAAGATTTTGAAATTTTTTTTTTTGAAAGATTGAGTTTTAGATTTGAAACAATCCTATATTTATATTATAGCTTGGGTACTTTCTAAATATTTTTTTTGTTACTAAAAAATTTAAAGATCACTTTCTAAATTATTTTTTTAAAAAAAAGCTATTTTTTTGTTACTAAAAATAAAATCTATACATTTGTAAAATAAAATAAAATATATTTAATGTTTGTTTAGCATAATAAAAAATATCTTTTAAAAATATTATAAAAAATATACGCTCACCATATTAATCAAATAAAATCTAAATGCTCCCTAAAAAAAATCTGTAACAATGAAAAAAAAAATAATCACTAAAAAAATAAATAAAATAATAAGTAGCCGTTAAGAAAAGATTTTGGGCTGACCCGATTTTGATATTGTAAACCTAATCAAAGTGTATATATAACTGAACTAAGTGAAGTTGTGTGTTCTAAGTTCTAACATAGTTGGAACTCGCTCGCGCTTTATATTCCCACCAGATATTTGATTCTTTTTTATTCTTCATTCTCGACTTCGATTCACATGGCTCAGGTTTCTACACTCTTGTGCGGTGTTGTACATAAGGAACAAAACCACAACCCTCGTTGCGGTTCCTTGCCCAACACGCATCATGCTCTGCAACAAGATTTTTCACAAAATCAACAACAAACACCAACAACACTAACGTTGTTTCCTTCCTCAGTAAAAGAGAAGCCACAAGAAAACAACTATGTTTCCCCCATTCGTGCTGTGCCTATCCGACAATACAAACCACCTGATAGTTTGTGTCTCCACTTATCATTAGGTTCTCCTCGTTGCCGCTCTTGTTCCGAAACCACTGATGATCATCCTCAACCATTCAAGAAACGAAAACCTAACCGCCAACAGCAAACTAACAAGAAGGAACGCGTTAATGATATTGTTGGACTTGGAAAGGAACTCCCTTTCACTGAAAACCCAACCTCTCTCTGTCTCCATCTTTTACTTGGTTCCACCTCCTGCACACCATCATGCCGCGGTGATGATGATCAGATTCAGACCAACAAAAGGAAACGTGTTGAACAAGAAAACAATGCTAAAACAAAGAATGCTGATATTAATGATCAATGGGAGATCAAGAAGGTCCTGAAAGGAAGTGATATTAGTGCCAATTTGAGTAGGCTTTTGTTGACTAGGGATTTGGCTATGGATTTTGTTGTTCCTGTGTTAGGTGTTGGTGCTGTTGAAACTGCTCAACAGAAAGATGGAGTCCAAGTTCAAGTATGGGATGTTGACAAACAATCTCTCCATTCTCTGGTTTTCAAGATATGGCCTTCGGCACAATGTCATGTCTTCACCAAGACATGGACTAAAGATTTTGTTGTTCGAAGGGAGTTAAGGCAAGGGGATAAAGTCGGCCTTCGTTGGGATGCAATTAACCGACGATTTGATTTTTCGGTTCTCAATAGGTCTAATTAGTTTAGAAAATATTATTAGTTAGAGCTGGATTCATATCATTGTCTTTTGTCATGTGAAAAATATAGTTTGTGTTTTCTGAGATGCATCAGGTCCTTCATTCATTATTTAAGTAGGTGGTGTATTGTATGTATGATTTAACAATTGAAAATCACCTTTGGTTTCACATGTTTTCCTTTATGTATTGGATGCATTTTTGTTGAAATATACAAACCTCTTGAATTCATATACCAATAAGCTGCAAAATTATTGTATTACTGTGAAGTGGATCATCTGTTATAATGCATGACATGATTAAATCAATCCATGAATGTAAAGTAACGACCAAATAAGCTTTTCCTAAGTACTGTAGTAGAGTAAGCATATTAGTTGCAAAAATTTTCACATGTTAAAAAATAAAAAAATCAAATTCCAATTGAATGAGTCAAACTAAAAATTTTCGTTATTGCTAGGCTCTTCACAAAAAAGGAAAACAAAATCAAGCTAAAAATTATCCTTTAATGTATTGTGTTACATATCGGATCCAAATTGTAAGATATTTACAGATCTTCTTATCCCTTTTTAGATATCTACAATAGATCACTTTATTTTGAGTAATTAAATGGATCTCATATGTATACATCAATTGTTTTATAATATTTTTAATGCTAGTAGTTATTGTTTTGACAGAAAATAATTTCTCCAATCCATACTATTATTTATATTTTTACTAAATAAGTCTCAATGATAATCTTGTGTTTGATTCTGTGCTAACAAAAATTGATTTGAATGAATTGATTCTATAAAGTACAAAGTTTACTTTCATATTTTCTTATTTTTCAAAATTTTTCATCCAAACATACTCTAAAATTTGTTCAAAAAAAATTACTCCAACTCAATTTCATTTTCAGCGCAACACATTCTTGTTACCAGGAGACTATCGGTGGAGAAATAAATGAAAAGGATCTGTAATCTTTGTTATGTAGTTTTTGCGACAGATTCTAGCTTCCCTAGTCTCTCTATCCAGCCATAATTGATATTGCTAAGTAATGTGATTTGTAAAACCATATGTTTGTTCAGCTGGAATATACAAAATGGTTGTGTCAAGATAATAAATACTAGCATATGAACATATGAAGATGACAGCCATTGACTAGATGGTGAAAGTTCATGATATGGCTTTGAGATAAAAGTCAAATGAAATTATAGAAGAGTGAATATGTTATATAAATGATAGGTGACAATATAATTTAAGAACAGTTTGGAATTGTATTTTGCGGAGAAAATAATGCCACATTTATTGTCATATTTATCTTGTATCATACTACCAAGAAAATTATTAACACTTCTCTGGGAGTGAAATTAAACAAAACCAATATTCAAAACCAACTAGAAGCAAAAATATAAAATGAAGGTTGTGTGTGTGATATATCGCAGAGTTGCCCTGAATGCAGGCTGGTCGACTAGATGCCACAATACAGGTTGTTGGAACGGGGCTATCGGTTCCGTGCCATGAATCATATGTATTACAGAATAGGTAGCCCATACGCAATCGAATTCCAGCGTATTCTCATTAAAAATCTTGACTGGATCTGGGACTTGTTTGTTTCTTTTGTATCAACATGTCTCCAAGGGTCGAGAGCTTCTCTGACTGCCTGTGCTTCTGGGGAATTCTCCCATGCACGCTTTTCTGACTCCAAAACAGTTACTTTGTCATCTGCATAATGCAAAAACAAAATTCAAATTTAGAAAAGCTAAATCCTTTGATGAAGAGAAAATCTGAGAGAATATAAGCATCCTCTTAATATGCAAAACATCAAGTTAATCGGGCAATTTGACCAAAATAAATTATGGAAAACAGAGGACTTTGTTTAAAATTATGTATATTCATTCGAAAATAACTTTTCAAGAGTATAATGAACAGGATTCCTCCGTTCCTAAGAATAATTTATTAAAGTGGAGTGTGGAGCCAGTATCATGAATTCCAAAAATAAATTTTGTGAATAAAATTCCATACCCACTACTACCTGGGAATCTATTTTCCAAACCTTTCCCTACCATGCAAATGTTGAAGTTAAATTTTTCTCATGGAAAACTGTAATATGCAACAATAAATTTTTTTAACCAACACCGGAATACATAGTTTGTTAGGCAAGATATTACTGCGCCTAGTGAAAGGGTCTTAAGAGTTTATAAAAGAAAGAGGTTTAGGAGAAATATTATAGGCTCTGGTTGTATATTTTGAGAGGCAGGAGTTAGGGGTCAGTTGGAGTAGTTAGTTGTTATTTCTGTTAGTCTTATCTGTTATGGTCAATCAATAAATAGATTCCCCTGTTTCTAGATTAGGCATCTCAAATATTTATTGAGTTTTTGGTTAGTCTTTTGAGTTTTGATGAGTGCGCAATGGAGAGCAGGGTGAGCACCTTGGAAAAATTGGCCAGCGAACAAGAGAAATTTCTGACTAAGTTGAAGGCTGATGTGGATCACATTAAAGAAAGTTATCCGAGATATTCACGAAATAAAAGAATTACTTCTTGACTTCAAGAAGAAAACGGCACCATCAGAAGGTGGAAAAAATTCAATCAACAAAGGAAATAAACCTAACGAGGAAGACTTGGACAAGCATAAATCTGTCAAAAATGACGAGAAATTCCAGCGCTCGGGGTTGAAACGGGTAAAATCTTTGAGGGAAGCAATCCCTTGGGTTGGGTGGCAAGGGCCGAGAGATTTTTCAAAGTGCTTAATGTCGAAACTTCTGAAAGATTGTGCTTAGCCTTCATCAGTATGAAGGGGAATGCGGTGCACTGGTTCCAATTTTGGCGGCAAACATCCAAGAGTGCTTCTTTGGAGGAGTTTGTGACAGCACTGTTGCGACAATCAGGAGGAGACAGATGTGGAACTGTGTAGGAGAGGCTCACAGCAATAAGACAGAAGGGGAGAGTGGAAGGTTATATCCAAGATTTCGAACTCTTACTGTCTGAAGCAACTCTAATGCCAGAAGAGCAACTGATGGGGTATTTCTTTAACAGGAGTACACTCTATCTCCCTTACCTATAGCATCTTAAACGAAGAGAGGAGGGAGGGTGTGCTCATTGTGGCTTGGCTTCTGGTCCAGGTCATCGTTGTCGAGAGAAGTATTTAACAGTAATCATATTGGCTGAGAATGAGAAAAATCATAAAAAATGAAGCAAAGGAAAATGCAGAGGAAATGATGGAACCAGATGCAAGTGGATGGAGCTGTCCATGTGTTATTATGAGTCAGCAAAATGAGAGAAAATGAATGAACCCTATTGTTTCATTAAACTGTAAAAGAGTACAACAGCTCAAAATGAGTTGGTACCTAGCATACATCAACTAAGAAGCAAAGCATACAATAACTAAGTAAAAAAGCTATACAAACTAACTGTTATCTACTATGTATCAGTCAAGTTATGGCTTCATTATGCTTCATATCATCCTTTTTCTCTTGGTGTAATATGTGATGTGTTAAGCAGGAGGATTGACTCGACCACACATTATGGGCTATCTATAAATAGTTTCGCTGTTTCTAGTTTAGGCATCTGAAATATTTGTTGAGTTGTTGACCGGTTTATCCAATGTGAGGGGAGAATAACTCCTTTGTGTAGTCTTTTCTTTTGTTATCAATAAATTTAGGGATGAATAATTCCCTTTCTACTTGTGGCAGTTCAAAGCATCCTAAGATAGTCCCTCTGGACTACCTATATATGATAGGGCCGATGATATTTCCCCAAAACCCCTTTTCCATTGAAAGACCGTGATACTACACAAAACTCGAAACTCACTACATTAACTGGCGGTGTAGTAATGGTAGCAATATATTTTACTTAAGGTAGTAATTAATCTAGTAACCAGAACCACTATTCTGCTACGCGGTACAACCCAACAGTTCAAAGTTCATACTATATCAAACAATAAATTGAAATTAAAATAGATTTTTAAAGGCAGTATCAATCAATGAGAACATGAAATGCAAAATGTGGCAAGAGCATTTAAGGAATGAGAAAGGAAATATCTCACACAGAAGCTAGTTTTGAGCATGAAAAATTCCATAGAAGCTCCAACCAAAGCGGACGTAACCCCAATTGAGAAACTTCATTTTCAACTGGAAAAAATTACAAGAATGATTATTATTATTATTATTATTATACTCAATCTGGAAGTTGAAATCAAAATTGAATACAAAATTGTAAAATCCGAGTAACTAAGTTTGAGAACACTGCATTTGGTTAAAGCATAGGCACAGTTGAGTTAAGAAATACTCCCCCCGGTCCTTATTATAAGAAGAAATTAACTTTTTAGATTCATGGAATATTTAATGTATCTAGCTTATGATATAGTCCAGATACATAAAACATTCCATAAATCTAAAAAACAAATTTCTTCTTATAATAAAGACCGGAGGGAGTACTACTAAAATTGAAGCTGAACCGAACCAGGTTGTTTGGTTTGGTGAACCGGGTTTGGTATTTTGAAGCAAACTATGGTTCGTAGAGATAGAAACGAAAGAGAGAAGAATATGAGAATAGTTATTACCTAACTAACCAACAATGCCAATTCGCTGACCGGAGAAGAAGTTTGTGTTAAAAGTGCAGAAGAGGATTTTCAATCCAATTATAGTGATGAAATTTATTATTTTAATATCTAAGTTACTTGTTAAGTGTTTCTTTTTTTTGTCTATGTGAGTATATGAATCATTATTTTCATCTATAAAAGTAATGTATGGGTTGAAATAAATCAAACGACAAATTTTGATAATATACCAGCGATTAGAATTTCATTTTTTACATTTCAATTCGAAAAAAAATATCCACTTTCTTGAAATAATTATGAGTGGTTTTTGTAGGTACTCGATTTTCACAAATATTTCAAACCTCCATCAAAATATTTATCAATTAATTCGGATAATGAAGACATAATTAATAAGAAGACACTTAGATAAGAAGAAGATGAAAGATTTTGGAGTTTTTTTTAATTATTTTTAAAGATTTTGAGATTTAATTTGAGACAATCAACTATATTTATATATAATATAATTGTTTGGGCAATACTTACCACATAAATTGTCAATGTAATAAGAATCACAAAATCTATCGATACAATAAAGATGACAAAAATTATCGATGTAATAAAAAAATAACAATCTTCAAGATTAGAGTTAGAAATGACGCAATGGAGACATTTTTCTCCCCGTGAATAGTTTCTTGTTTGAGTTTTTTTTTTATTAGCTTACATACCAAAAAAAAAAATTAGAGTTAATAATTTTTTAACACTGTCTTTTTTTTATAAGAACAAAAAATATATTTAATCAAATATTTAATATCAAATATTTGATATTAAATTGTGAGTAATAATATTTATTTGTTTTTTTACCAATTTATGTGGTAAGTAATGCCCAAGCTAGAATATTACTACATCCGTACCAAAATATAAGTTGTTTTAAGAAAATAATTGTACTAAAATATAAGTCACTTTACAATACCAATGCAACATTAAATGCTAATTTTCTTATCATACCCTTAACTATTTATTACTCTCTCTTCTTTTACTTCTATAATTTATCTTTTCCATACCATTAATGAAAGACAATTTTGTAAACTAACTCATAATTTTTCTTTTTCATACAACAATGATTACGTTTCTTAATTTGTGTGATATCGTCAAAACGACTTATATTTTGGTACGGAGGGAACTATATAGTCCTTGTTTAGCTAGAAGCCTAGAATATTATCACATTGATTGAACTCTCAAAAACAATGACAAATAGAAGTAGATCAATTAAAGAGATTGAGAAGATTAATAATCTTAAACAAGTTTTTCCATGTGCGTCCCTCACTACAAGAAAATTCGCCTTTAGCTACGAATTAATTTGTAGCTAATTCGTAGCTAATTGCTAGCAAAGCAGAGTCAGCTACAAATTAGTTGTGAATTAGTTGCCAACGTGATCGTAGCATGGATTGGGCGGCAAATTATCTAGGCAAATATTTCCTAGCTAATCTGCAACTAATATAACTAAAATCTTAGCTAATTCCCAACTAATGCATAGGTAAATATTGTTCAAAAGTTTATATTTCCAAACTAAACCGCTAGGATATTGTCACGACAATTTTGCAATAAATCTTTAGCTATATATTCCTAGCAATTTAGCAGCTAAACCCAAGCTTTTCAAATTTTTTTTATAATTATAAATGAATTCTAACCAGAACTGATTTAGCTAGATTTTAAAAGAACTATTCACACAGTATCAATGATTAAGCATTGGTTTAAATGGACTAATTTAAAAAAAAAAAATCTATATATAGTGTTTTAGTATTTTTCTCATGTAAGTTTATATATACTTGGTGAATAAAATAAGAACACAACTAAAAAGCAAATTTAAAATAATCATTAAGAGAGCAAGAAGTAGATGCATATTTCTAACTTGGAATTGTTAAATATCCACATATAGTATGAAAATTTGTTAAGAGATATAATATAAAAAAATCATCAAATACACTATATCTATTGAAGTTATTTTCCACGGAAATCATGTCAAAACATGAATCACAGTAGACAGTGGCAATCGTTGAAATTTACATTATATGGATGGCTAGAAATTTACATCAATTTGAGAACAAAGACACTCCAGAAGACATTACCATTGCCATGGTAGGAAAATGCATATAAGATTATAAGCAAGCAAACAAGAATCATGATAAGTCATCTAGCACTAATACCGTTTCTAATCAATCTACCATATCTCATAATCATAACAGTAAACAGCGGAAGCATCTTCACAGTAGTGAGTATTGTGCAACAAACATATCTAACCATAGTGTAAAGGTTTTCAAATAAAGCTAAAATCAGACCTTGTTGCAACATGTATGCAATGGTTCAGTACTCTTTGGAGCCTTTGGAGCAGAATCCTAAGGCATTTCTTGCTGACAAACATAATCTGTGTCAAAACATAAACATACATGTTAATGGAAAATCAAACAGGGAGCTTAAACTAAATTATTCATCCTAAAGCATTTGCAACATGTCGAACTTTTGTTTCTCAATTCATTATCACTGTTTGAAACTATAGATAAACATAAGGAAAGTGATTGAGCTATCTATTATATACTCAGAAGTCAGATCCAACCACTACCTATCAAAGAGACTCACATATTTAAAGTTTCTTCATAAGAATCTCAATTTTCTTAGGCATTTGAGGGCCCCATAAAGGTGGCATCTTCAAACTGAAAATAGCGTAGAGCCGGAGACTATACCTGCAGGCAATGCCTCACTTCCACTATGCATAAACAGAAACAAAAATAATAAGCATTGGAGTTAAACATCCAAATTAATAGATAATCAAACTACACTACCAAAAATATTACACACTGTCAAATTCACATAAACAGAAAACAAACCTTGCATTTATCAGTAGTTTTCAGTATATTTTAAATAAGAAAAAAGATGTACTAATGAAAAACATAACAACTTCATCAAAATGCAAAAAGAGAACAACAACTTAAAGATATACTAACTTACCCTAACCTCCTCCTTGATCTTATGGGAACTACAACAACTAGTCATATCCTTACCCTCATCTCTTCTTTGATCCTAACAACATCTATGGTTCTTCCGAATGTATAATCTATGATGAGCAAATGAACAAATGATACTACAACTAAAGGCTATGAACTGATGATTAGAAAATGAATAAATGATACTACAACTAAAGGCTATGAACTTATGATTGCATCTAGCTTGTAAATATAAACATAAATATAAGAAAAGTAAACACTAACCTTTATCAAGGGATCCTCAAATGATTATCTTGTTTGTTTGATAAAGGCTGACTCTAGTTTTCTTTCATTCTCACTTTCAATTCCACCCAAATGATTATCCTGTTGTAAAATTGTGAAACACCATAATCAAATTACGGTAAATTCCAAGGATAGTCAATTTTTCCGTCAGATTGCTAATAATTAATAAGTTAAGAGTAGAGATATGTTATAAGTTAACCAATTAACCAATCTTGTTCATCCAAAACCGACAACATAATCTTCAAGCATCATGTTGATTGTGAATTTGTGATATTTGTAGTTGGAAGACAAGACAATAAAACACAAATTCTTAATTAAAATATTGATTTACCTACTTATTGATCTGCCAAATTCCAAAATGGGTGCAACTTTAGCATCTGGTCAACTTATTCTTCCTAAAAAATAGATTCCATAAAAAGATTTTATTATATCATTTGTACACAAAATGTTTCAAACTACCAAAAAGCTTAAAGACTAGCAACTTTTACTTGAAAAATGAAGTGATAGAAGACTGTCAATTAATGTGTAGCTATCATAAACAACTAGTAGAATTAATGAACAATGCATAATTTGTATTGCAGGTTCTACTTAAGAGAAACATAAATGTGTGAATTAAGTCACAAGTGCAACATGTGTCCCATAGTAACTAATTGGAAGGACCTTGACCTTAGCAGAGAGATTAGCTTTAAACTTTATCCTATACTCTTTTAAATTATAGATTAAGAAACCTTCAAAGTAACCTTGATACCAAGCAATCAACAAGAATTCAAAGTTAGCAATATAATACACTTGAAATGCTCTTAGGAAACACTTCAATTTAGTTCCACCTCAAGAAAAATAGGTAAGCAATATATAATATAAAGTTAGATTCATATTTAACTTGAGTTCAATCCAACAACTAAAACATGCTAGAACACCATTATAAATCATTGTAGTTATTTACTATGCAGCATATTTTTAACACAATCATATACACCTAGGGACATTCCTACATCAATTAATCAAACCACATGTCTTCAAATATTAGTTGGAGAACAAAAGTCTGCACAATTCCATACGAATCATTTACATTGCAACTATAGTAAGCAAAAACTTTCAGCACCATCATTAGGACCACACAATACATTTTAATTTTTCTAAAGAACAATTGTTGTGAACACCGGACTCCAAGAGGCATCAATCAGACGAAGAAAATTGACTAAAGCTAAGAAACTAACTCAATAGTGATTGAAAGCTTGATGCAGTACAACAACTTGCCCATGCTCAACAAAGAATTTCAACATTGAATAACAAGACAAGTTTACAGGGTACAAAGGAATGAATTAAAGTAGAAACGAAAGTGAAATTTCATAGAAAATATGAATAACAAGAAGAAATTGATCTTAATTTTAATCAATTTGACTACATGCTAGGTTATAGGTGTAGAATGCGAAAATAGTTGCGTAGAAGATGAAATTAGGGTTCTTACCTAATCGGAGAACTAGAGGCCTCATCGGAGAACGAAGTAAAGAAGTTGATACTAACAACGACGTCGAAATACGGCTTCTGCAGAAACTCGCCGGATAGAGCATCAACGAGAATCGCAACCATGGAGACGATGCAGATTGGAGAGATCGAGCGACAGTTAGGATCGGAGAGAGAGCGACGATGTAGATCGGTGAGAGACGACGGTGCAAATCCGTGACAGAAGACGGTGTAGGTCGGTGTATATCGGTGAGATAGCGACGGTGCAGAATAGTGTAGATCGACGGTGCAGAATAGTGTAGATCGACGGTGCAGATCGGTGAGAGCCATCAGCCATGGCTGGTGTGTTTCGTGATTATGAGAGACCAAGCGAAGTGTTTAACTTTAATAAAATATTAAAATGTATTTTGTATTGTAGCGTTTCTTTTTTTTTGAGAAAAACCCCAATTTAAAGCCAAATTTGCAATGAGCAGGAATCGAACTCGCGACATGGCAATAAATGAAAAGCGGCTAAACCAGATATAAGTAGTATTTTACCAAGTAAAGCGATAAAAATTAAATTGCAGTCCAGTGGTAGCGAATTAACTTGTCATTAACTATCAATACAGTTTGTAGCAAAATAATCGTAGCAATTCTCACATTTTCTTGTAGTGCCTTAATAAACATTTGCAAACTGAGCTATCTTGTTATAATTGTCAATGCCATCAGCATTAAACTTGTACTAACTATTTGGCGAAAATATCCATTTAATAGAAAGTATCATAAAAATTATTCTGTTATATTGTTATTAATATGGTAAAACTTGAACTCCGTCATTTTTTAATTGTATCTAAGAGATTTTTTTTTTTAAAAAAAATTCCTTAGATACAATTAAAAAATGACGGAGTTCAAGTATCTAAGGGGTTGACAATGAACCGAACCAACTTGAATAAAGTTTCAAATTTGATTTGAGAATTAGTATGCTAAACTCAGTTCACAAACCTAATGAACCGAATTTGAGCTGAAAATTAAGCTCTTTAATTATATGAGTTGAATCGGAGTTATAGTTGAATTGGAGTTATAGATAGTTCGATTCGTTTGGTTCATCATGAGTTGGTTCGATTATATATATAATTAATTTTATATATTCAAATAATTTTTAGTTAGTTTTTAAAACTTTTTATATTTATTAAATTAATTAAATATTAAAAATTGCCTAAGGCTTAAAAGTTTCAATTTTTTTTTGACAAAAATAAATTTAATGCATTTCATTCATCACAATAGTTTCAATACAAGATATGCGATCGAAAGGGGACTAGAACCACTTAATGTTAGAACTGACTCTTTAACCAGATTAAACTGATGTTGTAAACCAAAAAATATATTCAAAAATGTGATGACTAACATAAGATCAACTTTGTCAAAAAAAAAAAAGATCGAGTTAATTATCCGAACTAACTTGCAAACTACTCGATTAGTTTGCCTCCTAACAAAACTAGCCTTATAATTGTAAAATAATTCTAACATATTTTTGCACTTTCCAAAAATACTCCCATAATAATCAGTATAATTTACTAATTTACTAATTTTAACATATTTTTGCATTTTCCAATAATACTCTCATAATCAGTATAATTCACTAATTTACTTGCTAGGCTTTGAAATGCATGCATGCAATCCATTTCTATTTCTATTTGATGAATTAGCTGTTGTTAGTAGCCATTGGAGTGTCATGAACAGACCAACAATTTTTTGTTGTTTTTGTAAAAAAAAAAGTTTCAATTCCTTTTCTTAAAAAATCTAAAAAATCTATAGGAAGTAAAAAATTAACTTTATTATATACCTTCATTATCTTTAATATACTTTCATTTCCAATTTCTCAATGCCCTCTCCGCCTAAACAAAAAATCTATACTATCTTTATTAGCAAAAAATAAATAAAATTATTCTCTCCTTTGTTTGGCAATCGGCAAGAATACATAAGTAGCAAAATAGTAAGACTTGCAAGGGTCCACTAGAAAAAGTCATTGTTCTTCAATCATCTAAAGGTATTTTATTTAACAAGCAAAAATGTGAACTATATTATTAATAGCACGCTGACATAAGGTGTACCGGAAAAAACGGCTAAATCACAAGAGTATTACACACAGGAATACAAACACAAACAACAATAGAGTTAGTGAAAGTTTAAACAAGTCAGAGAACTCAGCAACCATTGATGATAGTGTTAGACTAGATTAGAATTCTGATCTTTCAACCACCAATAAGTATAAAATTTGACCTTGTATTTGTTTCTAATAAATGTTTTTTATATGTTTACTTTACTTTTCTTAGTTTGTCTCTCTTTTTTGTGGTGTCCTTATATTGACTTTTGAATGATTTTGAATAGAATTTAGGTGGATTTGTTTTGAGATTCTTCAAAAAAATAAAATTATCTAGGCTAGAATTTCACCATTTAAAAGTGAATAAATGGGCGTAACAGGGTTTGAATCTCAGTCACTGCACATTATGTGCAAATATCCTACGACATTCTTCGTTTCTATTAGTAGCAAAATGGTTGTTTTTGTTTACCATAGGATGATCTATAAAATTTGACATTATTTTGACAACAAAATTTGAACTTTATATGATATGATTAAACGAACTGAACATAACGAGCCGAACCGAATTATTCGTGAACTTTAAGCGAGCTGATTTTGAATTGTAAAAAGAGTTCATATCAAACTCGAGCCGAGTTTTGAGTTGAACCAATTCTAATCAACTCGACTCATTTGTACCCAAATAAAAAATTCTCCATCCCCACGAGCTTGAGTCAGTTTGTAAGGACATTGCCCAACGACAAAATAACAAATAATTTAAAGATAACTTTCTAAGTATTATTTTAAGAAAAAGATATTAAATGTTTTTTTAGTTACAGCTATTTAATGTTTGTTTAGCACCATACCAACAAAAATGTTTGTTTAGCATAATCAAAAATATCTCCATAAAAAAAAAACTACTCTGTATTAATTATTTTGACTTTTTTATTAATTAATCAAATAAAATCTATATGCTCCCTATTTTTTGACGAAAAATAACGATATTTATTTATTCAAATTTGTAAAGTACATCAATCGACATCATAACATATTCAAATTCGCTAAAAACTAAAGAGGATAAATCGGCGAACAAGCTCACCACATCCGAGTTAATAGCATAAAACGGCCAAATGATAAAGCCTACAATTGATATGACAAAATATAAATCTTCGGAGTATTCATGCTTTCGAATCTGCAACGTTGAAGACACTAAAGTCATTGAATCTGCTCTGAACTTGGATTGAAGCAACCCTGCAAATCTGAAACTTACGAAGACAGAAAACCAAACACCGTACGAAGACGGACCTATATGCTCCCTATTAAAAAAGAAAATATCTGTAACCAAGAAAGAAAAAAAAAAGAAATTCCGGTCAAAAAAAAAAAGAGAAAAATAAATAATATCACTAAAAAGATAAGTAGCCGTTAAGAAAAGATTTTGGGCCTGATTTAGATATTGAAAACCTAATCCTATCTCCGAATCAAGTCAAGTGTATATATAACACAGTTCCAAATTATTACTTACTACAATTGCAACTCACTCACTCGCGCTTTATATTCCCACCACAAATTTGATTCCTTTTTCTTCAACTTCGATTCACATGGCTCAGGTTTCAACACTCTTGTGCGATGTTGTACAGAAGGAACAAAGCCTCGACTCTCGTTGCGGTTCCTTGCCCAACACGCATCATGCTCTGCATCAAAATTTTCAACAAAATCAACAACAAACACCACCAACGTTGTTTCCTTTCTTGTCCTCCTCATTCTCAGTAAAAGAGAGACCACAAGAAAACAATTTTGTTTCCCCCATTCGTGCTGTGCCCATCCGACAATACAAACCACCTGATAGTTTGTGTCTACACTTATCATTAGGTTCTCCTCGTTGCCGCTCTTGTTCCGAAACCACTGATGATCATCCTCAACCATTCAAGAAACGAAAACCTAATCGCCAAAACCAAACTAACAAGAAGGCACGCGTTAATGATGTTGTTGGACTTGGAAAGGAACTCCCTTTCACTGCAAACCCAACCTCTCTCTGTCTCCATCTTTTACTAGGTTCCACCTCCTGCTCACCATCATGCCGCGGTGATGATGATCAGAGTCAGACCAACAAAAGGAAACGTGTTGAGCAAGAAAACAATACTAAAACAACGAATGCTGATATTAATGATCATTGGTATATCAAGAAGGTCCTGAAAGGAAGTGATATTAGTGCCAATTTGAGTAGGCTTTTGTTGACTAGGGATTTGGCTATGGATTTTGTTGTTCCTGTGTTAGGTGTTGGTGCTGTTGAAGCTGCTCAGCAGAAAGATGGAGTCCAAGTTCAAGTATGGGATGTTGACAAACAATCTCTCCATTCGCTGGTTTTCAAGATATGGCCTTCGGCACAGTCCCACGTCTTCACCAAGACATGGAATAAAGATTTTGTTGTTCGAAGGGAGTTAAGGCAAGGGGATAAAGTCGGCCTTCGTTGGGATGCAATTAACCGACGATTTGATTTTTCGGTTCTCAATAGGTCTAATTAGTTTAGAAAATATTATTAGTTAGAGCTGGATTCATATCATTGTCTTTTGTCATGTGAAAAATATAGTTTGTGTTTTCTGAGATGCATCAGGTCCTTCATTCATTATTAAGTAGGTGCTGTATTGTATGTATGATTTAACGATTAAGAATCACCTTTGGTTTCACTTGTTTTCCTTTATGTATTGGATGCATTTCAGTTTAAATTCATATACCACTGTGAAGTGGATCATCTGTTATAATGCATGACACGATTACATCGATCCATGAATGTAGTAGAGTAAGCATATATATTAGTTGCAAACATTTTTCACATGTTAAAAAAATAAAAAACCAAATTCCAATTGAACGAGTCAAACTAAAAATTTTCATTGCTAGGCTCTTGGCTCTTCATAGAAAAGGAAAACAAAATCAAGCTAAAAATATCCTTTAGGCTTTGTTTGCGAGTTTGGAGGGGAGGGGAGGGGAAGGCTTTGGAGGGAGGGAAATAGAGAGAAAAATAGAGAAATCTTTAATATTTTTTCAAAAAGTATTTTTTATAGAGAATGACAAATAAATACTTTTGATTAATATATTATAAATATAAGAATATTATAACAACATTAATTAAATTTGAAGAATTCATATAAACCCTTCAAACCCCCATCTAATACAATTTTTGAGTTCCACCAAATTGGGGGGTTTTGTGTTATGAAGAAAAAATAACCCTCCAAACTCCTCCCCTCCCAAACTCTTCTATTTCTTCCACTTGTTTCTTCCTTTTTTTTAAAACCATTCCCTCCCCTCCCCTCCAAACTTGCAATGCTTAGATGACATAGCTACGAATTTTGGATTTATATAAAAATGTGTGCACTTGATCATTGATATATAATGATGATAATCAACGGTTGGATCGGTGAAATTCATCGCGAATAATACGATATTAAGCTCAGAGTTACTCCTGGAGTCAACGGATCCCTCCTCTACATACTATTATTTATATTTTTACTAAATGTGTCTCACTGATAATCTTGTGTTTGATTATGTGATAACAAAAATTGATTTAAATGACTTGATTCTATAAAGTACAAAGTTTACTTTCATATTTTCTTATTTTTCAAAACCTTTCATCCAAACATACTCTAAAATTTGTAAAATAAAAATTACTCCAACTCAATTTCAGAGAGAAACACATTCTTGTTACCAGGAGACTATCGGTGGAGAAATAAATGAAAAGGATCTGTCATCTTTGTTGTGTAGTTTTTGCGACAGATTCTAGCTAAGTAATGTGATTTGTAAAACCATGCTTGTTCAGCTGGAATATACAAAATGGTTGTGTCAACTGTCAAGATAATAAATACTAGCATATGAAGATGACAGCCGTTGACTACCAAGAAAGTCAAATGAAATTATAGAAAAGTGAATATGTTATAATACTTGCATATAAATGATAGGTGACAATATAATTTAAGAACAGTTTGGAATTGTATTTTGCTGAGAAAATAATGCCACATTCATTGTCATATTTATCTTGTATCATACTACCAAGAATTTTTTTAACACTTCTATGGGAGTGAAATTAAACAAAACCAATATTCAAAGCCAACTAGAAGCAAAAATATAAAATGAAGGTTGTGTGTGTGATATATCGCAGAATTGCCCTGAATGCAGGCTGGTCGACTAGATGCCACAATTCAGGTTGTTGGAACGGGGCTATCGGTTCTATGCCATGAATCATAAGTATTACAGAACAGGTAGTCCATACGCAATCGAATTCCATCGTATTCTCATTAAAAATCTTGACTGGTATCAGGACTTGTTTGTTTCTTTTGTATCAACATGTCTCCAAGGGTTGAGAGCTTTTCTGACTGCCTGAGCTTCTGGGGAATTCTCCCATGCGCGCTTTTCTGTCTCCAAAACAGTTACTTTGTCATCTGCATAATGTAAAAACAAAATTCAAGTTTAGTTAAGCTAAATCCTTTGGTGAACAGAAAATCTGAGAGAATATAAGCATCCTCTTCATATGCAAAATATCAAGTTAGATGGGCAATTTGACCAAAATTATTTTCCCATACCCACTTCACGGGAATCTATTTTCCCAACCTTTCCCTTGGGCATAAAACCATGGGAATGTGAAAGTTACTTTTTTCTCATGGAAAACTGTAATATCCAACAATAATATTTTTAACCAACATGTGAATACATAGTTTGTTAGACAAGATATTAGTACTGCACCTAGTGATAAAGATCTTAAGAGTTTATAACAGAAAGAAGTTTAGGAAAAAAAAAAAATATAGGCTCTGGTCCTATATTTTGAGAAGCAGGACTTAGGGGTCAGTTAGGGTAGTTAGGTTGTTATTTCTCTTAGTCTTCTCTGTTATGGTCAATCTATAAATAGATTCCCCTGACTCTACATTAGGCATCTCGAATAATTAGAGTTGTTTGTTAGTCTTTTCAGTTTTGATGAGTGCACAATGGAGAGCAGGGTGAGCATCTTGGAAAAATTGGCCAGCGAACAAGAGAAATTGCTGACTAAGTTGAAGGCTGACATGGATCACATTAAAGAAAGTTATCCGGGATATTCACGAAATAAAAGAATGACTTCTTGACTTCAAGAAGAAGACGGCACCATCAGAAGGTGGAAATAATTCAATCAACAAAGGAAATCAACCTAACGAAGAAGACTCGGACGAGCATAAATCTGACAAAAACGAGAGATTGTTCAAAGTGCAGAAGGTCGAAACTTCTGAAAGATTGTGCTTAGTCTTCATCAGTATGATGGGTAATGCGGTGAACTGGTTCCAATTTTGGCGCCAAACATCCAAGAGTGCTTTCTTGGGAGGAGTTTGTGACACCACTAATGTGACAATACGGAGGAGACAGACGTGGAACTGTGTACGAGAGGCTCACAATAAGACAGAAGGGGAGAGTGGAAGGTTATATCCAAGATTTCGAACTCTTACTGTCTGAAGCAACTCTGATGCCAGAAGAGCAACTGATGGGGTATTTCTTTGCAAGATTGCGTCAAAATATTCGTAATCAAATATGTCCCTATTATCCACAAACTTTGATTCAAGCCGTAATGATGGCGTGCGACGTGCAAGAAGCTTTAAGAGAAACATGCTTAATAGGATGGTCTACACTCTACACATAAAAATTCAAATTCTTGGTTTCATTATCAAGGAGGAGGAGGTATTGTGGTGCATGTTGCTGCTTCAGGGGAATCCAACAGCACACTAATTTCAAATGGAGGAGGTCGCTTTGGGATCAATGGTAGCAGAGAAAATGTGCAAAATTCAGAGACTAAACCAGAAGAGACACAACAAATTCTGGTTCAGAAAACAGGAGTACGGTCTATCTGCCTAACCTATAGCGTCTGAAACAAAGAGAGGAGGGAAGGTGTGTTTGTTGTGGCTTGGCTTCTAGTCCAGGCCATCGTTGTCGAGAGAAGAATTTAACAGTAATCATATTGGCTGAGAATGAGAAAAATCATAAAAAATAAACAAAGGAAAATGCAGAGAAATGATGGAAGCAGAATGCAAGTGGATGGAGCAGTACATACATGTGTTAAGCAGGAGGATTGACTCGACCACACAAACATAGTCCCTATCGACTACCTATATATCACGGGAGTGTGTTTAGATGACTTAAAACAAACTCGTTATATGATGGGGACGATGATATCTCCCCAAAACCCCTTTTCCATTGGAAGACCGTGATACTTCACAGAACTTGAAACTCACTACATTAAGTGGTGGTCTATCTTGTAGTAATGGTAGCAGTATATTTTACTTAAGATAGTAATTAATCTAGTAACCAGAATCACTATTCTGCTACGCGATACAACCCAACAGTTCATAGTTCATACCAATATCAAACAATAATTTGAAATTAAAATAGATTTTTAAAGGCAGTATCAATGAGAACATGAGATGCAAAATTTGGCAAGAAATTACAAGAATGATTATTATTATTAAATAAGATTTCAACAAGTTTTAGAACAGTTGCATCTGGTTAAAGCTAAGAATAGTTGAGTTAAGAAATACTAAAATTGAAGCAAAATATATTTCAACTAAACTGGTTCGTAGAGATAGAAACGAAAGAGAGAAGAATATGAGAATGGTTATTACCTAACTAACCTCTGATGACAGGGGAATGAATAGGCTGCAGCAACCTCTGATCAACGCACAGTCATTCTGGCGAAGGACCGTCCCGTGGATTTTCAATCCGATTATAGTGATGAAATTTATCAACCATTCATTTGAGTTTAATATATCAGGATAATTTATTAAACTATATCATAATTTATATTTTCCATATAATGATTACATTTCTTAATTTATGTGATATGGTCAAAATGACATATATTTTGGTATATAGTACTTGTTTTTTTTTTGGTCATGTAGCCTAGCGGCTTGAAATTCACCTTTTAAAGGTGAATAAGTAGGCATACCAGGTTCGAACCCAGTCCTGCACAAATGTGCACAATGTCCAACCAATTAAACTAAGCGTGTTTCTTTTCTGTCCATGTGAGTACATAAATCATTTTCAATTTTCATTTATAAAAGTAATATATGGGTTGTAATAAATATAAATTTTTTATCAAAAAAAATAAATAAATTTTGATAGCATATCCGTTGGTAAACTATATCAATGCTATTTTTTGCATTCCATTAAACCCTATTCATTTTGAAATAATTCATTCATTTTTTATTTCATCAGTATAACTTTAAAAACTCATATTGGTCTTACAACTTTATATTATATATTTTTTTGGTCGAGACCGAGGTATCCACTGTCGAACGCAATGACTAATCTCTCGCTAAATTGGAGGCACTTCGATTGGTGGGATAGCTGGCCCAAAAATTTAAAACTGCTCCGTAACAAAATTTTATATTATGTATTAATATTCTATTCATATTTAACATTTTACGTCTTAAATATTAAGTGAGACCTAGAAAATCACGGTTACATCACAAAATAATACAACTCCATGCTCTCAAATTGTGCACTTGCTCCACCAGTCAACTTGACAAATTCTCTATGGTTGCATTATTCCACCGGGCGAACGAAGATGCACCAATAAAAGTGCTCTAAAGTGATTAGAATTTCAATTTTCGTTTTAAACTCAAAAATAGTATCCGCTTTTCTCAAAATAATTATGAGTGCTTTTTGTAGGTACTCGAATTTCACAAATATTTCAAACCTTCCATCAAAATATTTATCAATTAATTTGAAAAATGAAGACATAATTGATAAGAAGACACTTAGATAAGAAGAAGGTGAAAGATTTTGGAGTTTTTTTTTACAAGATTTTGAGTTTTAATCTAAAACAATCAACTATATTTATATATAATATAATATAATATAATAGTTTGGGAAATATGTAAATGCACCAATTCTTCTCCTTTTAATAATTGTCAAAATACATGAAAATAGAGTAGAATATATTTTGGCAACATTATACTTGACTCGACAGCGAAAAACCTTTTTAAACTTTGAAAAATCAAATTACAAGTCATTTGTATCGATACATATGTTCAGTAAAATGGTTCTGGCTGAAAACTCGCGTTTGTATCGATACAAAATTGGTCTCAATGGGACAGAGGAACTTGTGTGTATCGATACACATTTATATGTATCGATACACATCAGTCTCACTTTGAAACAGAGTGGTCATATTCATTGTGTATCGATACACATTTATATGTATCGATACATTTCAGACATTCCTTAAACCAGAACGCCTTATATGTATCGATACACATTAATTTGTATCAATACATATTAGTCAAACTTCTAAAAATTTAAGCTGTCAGCAGTGTGTATCGATACAAATCAGTTAAATTTTGCCTAAATCTACTCCATTCTATTTTATCTATAAATAACATCATGGGGTTATTTTGTATGTGTGAGAAACTATTAGAAAACAACTTTTGATCAGAATTGAGTGAAAATTTTGGATCAAAGTGGCATTGTAATCAAGTTCTTCATCTTCACCCAACTCTCAATTAATTACTCTTTAAATGGGTCCAACAAAGGGGTTCTAGTTCGATTGGGTGATGACGTCCGAGGACCGAGGTGGATCGCGGTGAATCAGATCTTTCGGGTGGAATTGATTGCAAGGAAGTTTCTTATCGGTATTCAAGAAAGTATCGTTCTTGAAGGTTTAAAGCGTCAACGAGGGAATCAATCGGATAATCGTCACGGGGTTCTTGATTGAAGAACGGGCGAGGATCGGATTATCATAATCCGAGGTTGAAGTTGAGGATCACGTTGGTGATTGTGCAAGTTCGTTGAAGCTACGACAAGTGAGAAAAGATCGAGTCTTTTTAGATATTCTCGGGTACTAAAGAATTATGTGAAACTTGTGCATTGTGTAATTCAAAGAGATTTTCAATAAAAATCTCAATTCCTTATTTTCGACAGAATTGGGGGGAGACGTGTCGGTCGATTGCGAGGACGAAACGAAAGCCAGGGTACTTCCATATCATATCGTATGTTTCTCTCTTCCCTTAACTCTTTCAATTTTGCAATTATTCAATTGATTGTACCAATTGGAATTTGACGCATGCAAAATGTTCGATCAAATTTCATTTGGTTGCTTTGTTTGTGATAATTGAAATTTAGACCATATAATTGTTGTGTTAAGTTTTTCAATTCATAAAAACAACTTATCTTGTGTTAATTGATCGCAAAACATTACTTGGCATTGTTTTTATCATCATACATTTCAAGGTGAATATTCATTTTCCTTTTACCAAACTAGGTGCAAAGTAGACTACCGATCTGATGGACTTCCGCGTGCTTAAATTTTTAAAACTGTTAATTAATTATCAGATCACTTATACAACCCCCCTTCTAAGTGATAGTCTAATAGTCTAACACAATACTTATCACATAAATTGTCAATGCGATAAGATTCACAAATTCTATCGATATAATAAAGACAACAAAAATTATTGATGTAATAGAAAAATAACAATCTTCAAGATTAGAGTTACAGTTAATTTTTTTAACACAGTCTTTTTTTTATAGAAACAAAAAATATATTTAATCAAATATTTAATATTAAATTGTGAGTAATCATAGTTTATTTATTTTTATTTCGCTTTCACTGTTGGTAAAAATTTAGTTATTATGATATTTTAAAAGATGAGAAATATTTTTTTCAAGGAAAAAATAAACTCATTCAACTATTCATTTAAAGAGTAAATTTACCAATTTTACATGACAAATTATTATTTTTTAATTAAAAAAAAGGCTTATGACTATATAGTCCTTGTTTAGCTGGAATAATATCACTTTGACTGACCTCTCGAAAACAATGATAAATATAAGTAGATCAATTTGAGAAATTGAGAAGATTAATAACCTTAAACAAGTTTTCTATGTGGATCCCTTGATAAAAATCTGTACACTGCACATATTTTATTATAATTGTCAATGCCATAAACATTGAACTTGTACTTACTATTTACTATTTGGCGAAAATATCCATTTTAATAGAAAAGTACCATAAAAATTATTTTGTTATACTGTTATTAATACGGTAAAATTTGAACTCCGTCATTTGTAATTGTACCTAGGGCTATCAATGAACCACACCAACTCAAATATTTGATTCGACAATTAGTCTGTTAGACTCGGTACACAAACCTAATGAACTGAACTTCAGTTGAAAATTAAGTTCGTTAATTAAATGAGCTGAACTGAAGTTATAGATAGTTCGATTCGTTTGGTTCATGAGTTGATTCGATTATATATATATATATATATATATATATATATATATATATATATATATATTTATAATTAATTTTATACTGTATATTCAAATATTTTTTAGTTGGTTTTAAAAACTTTTTATATTTATTAAATTAATTAAATATTAAAAAATGCCTAAGGCTTAAAAGTTTCAGTTCCTTTCTTTTGACAAAAACAAACTTAATGCATTTCATTCATCATAATAGTTTCAATGCAAAGTCGATAATATTCAAAAATGTGATGACTAACATAAAATCGAGTTACCCCGAACTAACTCGTAAACTACTCGATTGGTTAGACTCCTAACAAATATGATTTTACAATAATATTCCAACATATTTTTGCATTTTCCAATAATACTCCTATAATCAGTATAATTCATTAATTTACTAATTCTAACATACTTTTGCACTTTCCAATAATACTTCTATAATCAATATAATTCACTAATTTACTTGCTAGGCTTTGAAATACATGCAAGCAATCCATTCCATTTCTATTTGATGAAGTTGTTGTTGTTATTAGTAGCCATGAACAGACCATGTATGCTTCAGCTTCCCTCACATCTGGTTGACCAACAAAGTAGGTTGACAATGACATTGCCTTGACAAGCCTCCCATTATCTGTTACTTTTGTAAAAAAAAAAAATTTCAATTCCTTTTCTTAAAAAATCTATAGGAAGTAAAAATTTAACTTTATTATATGTCTTCATTATTTTTAATATACTTTCATTCCAATTTCTCAATGTCCTCTCCACCCAAACAAAAAAACCTATACTATCTTTATTAACAAAAAATAAATAAAATTATGGCTTAAATGTCCTTTTAGTCTCTGTTGAGGTTATGATCTAGTTAGACATAACCTATAGTTAACTAAACCACTTATTAAGTATAGTTAGTTAGAGAGTTAGTTGTAACAGTTACTTGTTAAGCAAGTAACCACTTGTATTCATGTATGTAAGACCATTAGCTATATAAGGCATGGTCTATGATTGTATTGAATAGAAAGCATAACAGTTTACACAACAATTGGTATCAAGGAGCCTTAACAGATCCTGATCCACACCTAACCGCAGTTCTTGGTGCATGTGCATAACCGTTCATTCTCATCTCTTTCTCTTCAACCTAACACCTTCTTCTTTCAAAGCTTCTTTCTATCTGAAACAATGCAGAAAATGCCAACTTCCTTCAACCATCAATTCCCAAATTTGATGGATACTATGATCATTGGTCCGAGCTTATGGAGAATCTGCTCAAATCCAAAGAATACTAGGATCTCATTGAAAATGGCATTGTTACAACACCAGCAAACGCAATAGAAGAACAATTGCGTGCAGCAACTCAGAGAAAAGTCAGAGATCTAAAAGTGAAGAATTATCTCTATTGCGCTATTGATCGAACAATCTTGGAGACAATCTTGACCAGAAACACCTCCAAAGAGATATGGGATTCCATGAAACGCAAATATGGTGGTTCCAGCAACAGCTACAAGCCTTGCGCAGAGAGTTTGAAATTCTCGGAATGAACGATTCTAAATCAATGAATGATTACTTTGCAAGAACTTTGGGGATCGTTAATCGCATGACAACACAAGGAGAAACTCTTGATCAAACCAAGATTGTGGAAAGGGTATTGAGATCCATGACTTCTAAATTCAACTATGTTGTGTGTTCTATAGAAGAATCTCATGATGTAACTGCTCTTACTATTGATGAGTTACAAGCAAGTCTATTGGTTCATGTACAAAGAATGAAAGATAGCCAACAGAAAGATGAAGAACAAGCATTGAAAGTTTCCAATGCTAGCAGAGGTGGTTATGGAAGAGGAAGGGGAAGAGGAAACCCTCGTGGAGGCAGAGGAAGAGGTAGAATAAGTAGGGAACATATTGAATGCTACAAGTGTCACAAAACTAGACACTATCAATATGAGTGTCCATCAATAACAGAAAATGCCAATTATGCTGAGTTTGATGAATATGAGGAGTTGTTACTTATGGCGCAAGAAAGAGATACAACAACTAAAGCAAATGATGAGATTTGGTTTTTAGACTCAGGTTGCAACAATCATATGATTGGCAACAAAGAATGGCATTTTGACTTTAATGACAGTTTCAGAGAATCTGTGAAACTTGGTGATAATTCCAAAATGGCAGTTATGGGAAAAGGAAACTTGAAGCTTTGTCTCAATGGCATAATTCAAGTCATCACAGATGTGTACTTTCTACCAGGTTTGAAGAATAATCTCTTGAGTATTGGTCAGCTGTAGTAGAAAAGCTTGACAATAGTGTTTTCTCATGACACTTGCAAAGTTTATCATGAGAATAAGGGGTTGATAATGACTACTCAGATGTCATCTAACATAACGTATGTTGTATATGCTCCTGTATTAATCCCTAAGCATATGCAAATAGCAACAATTGACACAAATCAACTATGACATTTCAGATATGCTCATTTGAGCAATAAGGGTTTGAATATCCTGTTAAAGAAAGAAATGGTAAAGGGATTACCAAGTCTACAAGAAACAAATGATATTTGTGAAGATTGTGTGGACCTATCAATCCACCCTCAAATGGTGGCAACATGGTTATATCCTTTGATTAGTAAATCAAATGCTTTTGAAACATTCAAAAAGTTTAAAGCATTAGTTTAAAAGGAATCAAGCTGTAAAATTCAATGTTTGAGAACTGATAGAGGTGGGGAGTATACTTCACATGAATTCAATGAATTTTGCACTGCACATGGTATTAAGAGACAATTGACTGTTGCCTACACTCTACAACAAAACTGAGTATCTGAAAGGAGAAATAGAACACTTATGAACATGGTCAGAAGTATGCTGAACTGCAGACAAATGCCAAAGAACATTTGGCCAGAAGCTGTCATATGGGCAACTCATGTGTTGAACAGAAGTCCTACACTATCAGTGAAGGATATGACTCCAGAAGAGGCATGGAGTAGAAGAAAACCCACAGTGGATTATTTTAGAATATTTGGTTGTGTAGCATATGCTCATATTGCTGATGTACAAAGGAAGAAGCTAGATCCTAAAGCAGTGAAATGTGTTCATCTGGGAATCAGTGATGAGTCAAAAGCCTACAAATGATGCTGTTAATAAAAAGATCATTATAAGCATAGATTCTATATTTGATGAAGTAAAGGGATGGAACTGGAATGATAAGAAGACATCACAACAAGCTAACACAAATGTTAGTGATAAAGAAAGCCACACCACTGTAGAAGATGAGAATAATGCAGAAAACTTTGATGAGATGCTAGAATTAGAAGACATTCCTGACAATGAAGGCAATGAAGAGCAACACAATCAAAGTGATGAAGAAGAAGTAGCTGAGCAGTTACAAGAACAACTTCCACCAAGAGTCAGAAAACCACCTAACTGGCATCAAGACTATGTAAATACCGAAAATGTTGAAGATGATCTGCTAAACAATTTAGCAATGTTCGGTTCTAACAATGATCCCAACAGTTTTGAAGAGGCAGTCAAATATGAGGTATGGCAGAAAGCAATGGATCTAGAGATTGAATCCATTCAGAAGAATGACACTTGGGAATTAACTCATCTTCCCAATGGTCACAAGAAAATTGGAGTAAAGTGGGTATATAAGACCAAATATAATGAAGAAGGTAAGATTGAGAAACACAAAGCAAGATTAGCGGCAAAGGGTTATAGTCAGCAATATGGAGTAGATTACAAGGAAGTGTTTGCACATGTGGCTAGATGGGATACAATTAGGACCATACTTGCTCTAGCAGCCAGCAAAGGGTGGTGTGTGTATCAACTTGATGTGAAGAGTGTCTTCTTACATGGAGAGTTGGATGAAGATGTATATGTGGAGCAACCACTTGATTATTAGGTCAGTAACAAAAATATGGTTTATAAGCTGAGAAAAGATTTATATGGTCTAAAACAAGCCCTTAGGGCTTGGTATAGCAAAATTGAAGCTTATTTCCTTCAAGAAATGTTTGAAAAATGCCCTCATGAGCATACCTTATTTGTCAAACAAAATGGTGAACACAATATATTAGTTGTTAGCTTATGTTTAGATGACTTAATATATACTGGCAATAGTGAAAACATGTTTGAAGATTTCAAAATGTCAATGAAGAGCAAATTTGCCATGACTGACCTTGGCAAAATGAGATACTTCTTGGGAGTAGAAGTAAGACAAACAGAAAATGGAAATATCTTCATCAATCAGCAAAAGTATGGAGGAGAAATTCTTGTTGAGGCAAAATCCTAATTTGATGTTTTAATTATGACAAACATCTTTAATTATATTCTAAGTGAATTCTGATCTCTTTGTGATCTAACAAGTGCGTTTGAGTGATTAATATAAGACAGGAACAAAAGCTTATGCATTATATGTCACCATTCTTAATTATGTTGAAACTGACACTTTATGAGAATGATCTGGGAACATTCTCTCTTCTGGCAAGACTGCGCGTGCAAAGCTTTTCAACATAAAGCACTTATTTATAACTACCTATCACAAGACAAACATGAACTTTATGCAAGGACTTTTATTCACAAGATCTCAACAGTGCATAAGTCATTTTAGGCAAGAAGCAAATAGTGACAAGAGAAGATTTCCATTTTAGTCTTGGTTGAAGAATTAAACATGAATTTAATATTCAATGTTTCAAGGAGCCTTCTACTAGAGCATTGCAAGCTGTCACTATTCAAGGACATTTTATGGGCCAACAATTTTTAGACAACACACTCTTGACTATGAGTTGTGTTGTACTTGCAAGGACAAGTTTTATATTTTATCCTATGTCCTTTTCCTATATCTATGGAGGCTATGTGTACTTTTGTTGTACACTTGGATAGCAAGAGGATAAGAAGACCAGCTGGCTCATAAACACTCCACAAGACTTTCTAATGTGGTAACTTGCCCAGCAAGCAACCGTCTTCCTTTGTATGAAGACTTTCACCAGCAAATGAACAAGAGAACGATGTGAGAACGTTCTCCCGTCTGGACAGCTTTTTGCACATTCTTTGATATATTCTTTCTAGCTGTCTACAGGTGTTGGTATTTGACTTTAAGCAGCTATCCAGCAACGTATAGCCTTGATAAATAAGTTACCAACACGCTCCTGATTTCAAGAGCTTTAAATACTCACTCTCCACAACCAGAACGTGAAGAACATGCTGAGAACGTTCTGGCAGATTTATTATCTTTCATCAAGTACAACGAGCTGTCATCTTATGGATTTCAAACGGCTAGTTTTTGGCTCCACTAAGGTTACTTGATGACCAAGGATTGAAGTACACATCTCAGCTATAAATAGCATCCTTGGAGACTTTGAAGAGCAAGAGCTTTCAATACAATCTTTCATCTTTCTACTTGTCTTTATTACACAAGTTTTTCCATGCTCTTCTTTGATCACTTTCACTCTCAGATCTCATCATCATATACTTGGATCAGTATATCTTTAGAGTGAACTAAGTGTTTTTGTAACTTAAGCTTCTCAACGTGGTTGAGTTTATTTGTAAGCTTGTGATCCAACAAACTCTTTGTAAAAAGGAAAGGAAGCTCAAGTCAATACGTAACTATTGATTGAGTGTTTTGGTGTTGTATCCTTCCAGCCTGAAGGGTTGGAATAGGTTTAAGCTTGGAGGGCTTAAAAGCTATTGATCTTGGTTTAGATCAAGGAAGTTGTGTATTTGAGATCGTTAGTATCTCAAGATCTTAGTGAATTAATCTCACGGAGAGTGAGGACTGGACTAGCCCTACATTGGGGTGAACCAGTATAAATTGCTTGTGTGCTATTCTCTCTTTATCTCTCTTTATTTAAAGCAAAGCACTACACACACTATTCACTTCTACATTAAGTTTTATTAACTAACCAGATTGATCTCAGATCAATCGCTTCTGTTTATCTTGAAGTGAAATTTTAACAGGTAATTTTAAACAGTCACAATTCAAACCCCCCCTTTCTTGTGAAAAAACTTTGCTACTTCAATTGGCATCAGAGCTCTGCCTCTAAGGTTGAGCATCTAACAAGTGCTAGAGGAAAAGATTCAGGAAGGAAGTTATGACTAAAGGCGCAAAGTTTATTTCAGAAGGAGGATCTTCAAATAGACCACCTCTATTTGAAGGAGAAGATTACTACTACTGGAAAGACAAAATGGAATTGTTTCTAAGATCACAAGACAATCACATGTGGTCAGTAATTGAAATTGGTGAATATGAGCCACCATTACCTAAAGATTCAACAAAGCCAAAAACACCAGAAGAATGGACCACTCAAGAATCTGATAGAGTACTTCTCAATCAAAGAGCAAAACTATTCATTAAAAGTGCCTTGAGTAGAGAAGAACATGACAGGATCATGCAATGCAAAACTGCCAAAGAAATGTGGGATACCTTGCAAAATCATCATGAAGGATCAAGCATCATAAAAGAAACCAAGATTGATTTAGGAGTAAGAAAGTTTGAACTATTTGAAATGAAGGAAGAAGAAACCATAGATCAAATGTATGGAAGATTTACTGTCATTACAAATGAGCTGAGTTCTCTTGGGAAAACCTACACTGCCCATGAAAAAGTAAGAAAAATTCTAAGAACACTACCAAGAAGTTGGAGACATATAGTAACAGCTATTACTGAAGCGAAAGACTTATCTAAACTCAGTTTAGATGATCTAATGGGGTCTCTGAAGATTCATGAATCCATTCTTCAAGAGGACAAACCAGCAAAAAAGAAGATGGTTGCCTTGAAATCTCAAAATGAAGAATATTCTAAGAATGATGAATCTCCAGAAAATGATGACACTCTTCAAGAAGATAATGAAGAGGAATTTGCTCTCTTATCTAGAAGAATTCAAAGATTAATGGTTAGAAGAAATCAGCTGAAGAAATCATTCCCAAACAAAAGGAATGGTGCAAAACCAGAAGTTGACATGAGCAAAATACAATGCTATGGATGCAACCAATTTGGTCACTACAAAAATGAATGCCAAAAATCAAAACCAAAGACATCTCAGTTCAAAAGAAAATCTATGATGGCTACATGGGATGAGCTAGATGAAGATCAAGAAGAAGATGATGAACTTGAAGCAAATGTCTGTCTCATGACAAGATCAAACAATGATGAGGTAACACTTGAACCTTGTGCTTCTTGTCAAAAAACTGAGCATCTGTTTGATAATTTATTATACGACTCCCAAATCACAGCTCAAAAGAATGACCAATACTTAAAAGAAATTGAAAAACTTAGAATAGAAAGAGATGCATACAAAGCTGATAATATTACTCTAAAAGAAATTATTATTGACATTAGGAAAACTCATAGATTAGAAATTGATGAAATTAAAACAATCAAAGAAATTTCAGAATGTCCTAAAATCATGGAAGAAAACAATAACTTAAAACAAAAGATTTCTAAATTAGAAAAAGATTTAAACTCTTTTGTAAAATCTACAGAAACCTTTGAAAATATTATAGGCTCACAAGTTGCAACTTCTAACAAAACTGGAATAGGTTTTAGAACTCTTCAAAATAAGAAACTATATGAAAACTTTTTTGTTCCAGAGAGAAATAAGAGAATACAAAAGTATAAGTGTACTTACTGTCATAGAGATGGTCACATTGAACCTTTTTGTTATAAAAAGGCTAAACAAGAAAGAGAACATAGGAAACTAGAACACTCTCAGAACAATCTCCTGAGACAAAGATATACTAAGAGATACAATGCAAAACCATTCTATCTGCAGAGAAAAAGATTTTATAAAAATGAAAAGACTAACCCTCAAGGACCCACTAAGTTATGGGTACCTAAGAAACTACTAAACCAAAATGCAGGAATGTCTTCTAGCAACAAAGAACAAGCCTTGGTACTTGGACAGTGGTTGCTCAAGACATATGACAGGAGATAAACAATGTTTTCTATCTCTTGAAAAGAAAAAAGGAGGTACAGTGACTTTTGGAAACAATGAAACAGGAACCATCAAAGGTAAAGGTACAATTGGTAAGAAAAACTCAGGTAAGATTCAGAATGTTCACTATGTGGATGGTCTTAAACACAATCTGATAAGTATCAGTCAATTGTGTGATGAAGGACTTGAAGTTGTCTTTAAACCAAACTCATGTGAAGTTAAAACCTCATCTGGTAATGTACTGTTTATTGGATCAAGAAAAAAGAATGTGTATGAGCTATACCTAGATGAACTCCCTGCTGAAACTTGTTTTATCTCTTTAGATAAAGACAAATGGATTTGGCACAAAAGGGTTGGTCATGTAAGTATGAATACCATTTCAAAACTTTCAAAACTTGATCTAGTAAGAGGATTACCAAGCATAAGTTTTGACATTGATAAAGTATGTGAATCATGCACAAGAGGAAAACAAGTCAAAAGTAGTTTCAAGCCTAAAGACTTTATTTCAACTAAAAAACCTCTTGAAATGCTTCACATTGATTTATTTGGTCCAGTCAAAACTACTAGCCTAGGAGGTAAAAATTATGGCTTTGTGATTGTTGATGACTTTTCAAGATTTACTTGGGTTCTTTTTCTTAAAAATAAAGATGAGGCTTTTGAAGCATTTAAAACTTTTTGTTTAAAAGTTCAAAATGAGAAAGGGTCTAACATTATCTCAGTAAGAAGTGATCATGGTGGAGAATTTGAAAACTCTCAATTTGAAACCTTCTTTAATGATAATGGCATTTCTCATAATTTTTCTTGTCCAAGAACTCCTCAACAAAATGGAGTTGTTGAAAGAAAAAATAGAACTCTACAAGAGATGGCAAGAACAATGATTAATGAATCAAATGTTGAAAAATATTTTTGGGCTGAGGCAGTAAATACTTCTTGCTATATCTTGAATAGAGTTACTATTAGAAATTTTTTGAACAAAACACCTTATGAACTTTGGAAAGATAGGAAACCAAACATTTCATATTTTCGTATTTTTGGATGTTACTGTTTTATTTTGAACATCAAAGATAACCTAGGAAAGTTTGATTCAAAGTCAGACAAGGGAATATTCTTAGGATACTCTACTACTTCAAAAGCTTATAGAGTTTATAATTTAAGAACTCAAACTATGGAAGAAACTATGCACGTAAAGTTTGATGAGTTTAAAGAACAATCAAACTACAAGGAATCTGATGATGAAGTAGTTGAAGTTGTAAGTTCTGACCAATCTGATTCTCAAGATAAAGAACCAGAAAAGGAACCTGAATTGATCACTCAAGAACCTCCAAAATCTTGGAGATTAGTCAACAATCATCCACCAGATCAGATCATTGGTAATACAGAAGATGGTGTGAAAACTAGAAGGTCTTTACAAAATGAAGAGAACAATCTGGCAATGATCTCTCAAATAGAACCAAGAACAATAGATGAAGCCATTGTTGATAAATCTTGGGTATAAGCTATGGAAGAAGAGCTGCTTCAATTTGAAAAGAATGAAGTATGGAATTTGGTTCCTAAACCTCAAAATCAATCAATCATTGGAACAAGATGGGTCTTTAGAAATAAATTGGATGAAGATGGTAAAGTCTTAAGAAACAAGGCAAGACTTGTAGCTCAAGGGTACAATCAACAAGAAGGTATTGACTATGATGAAACATTTGCTCCAGTGGCCAGGTTAGAAGCAATTAGAATTTTACTTGCATATGCATCTCATAAAAATCTAAAACTCTTTCAAATGGATGTTAAAAGTGCTTTCTTAAATGGTTTTCTAAATGAGGAAGTTTATGTTCATCAACCTCCTGGGTTCATAGATCAACATAAACCTAATCATGTTTTCAAACTTACAAAAGCTCTTTATGGCCTTAAGCAAGCACCTAGAGCATGGTATGAAAGATTAAGTTTGTTTTTACTTGAAAACAATTTTACAAGAGGAAAAATTGATACAACACTTTTTAGAAAAACAAACAAGGATGATTTATTAATTGTGCAAGTATATGTTGATGATATTATCTTTGGTGCTACTAATGAGAAAATGTGTGAAGAATTTTCCAATCTAATGCAAAGTGAATTTGAAATGAGTATGATGGGTGAGCTTAGATTTTTTCTTGGATTACAAATCAAGCAATTAGAAGATGGTATTTTTATTAGTCAAGAAAAGTACATCAAAGATCTTCTTAAAAAATATAAGATGAATGAAGCAAAGATCATGTCTACTCCAATGCACCCATCAACAAGCTTAGACAAAGATGAAAAAGGAAGAGATGTTTCTGAGAAAGAATATAGAGGAATGATTGGTTCACTTCTCTATTTAACTGCTAGTAGACCAGACATTGTATTCTCAGTTGGTCTATGTGCAAGATTTCAATCTTCTCCAAAGGAATCTCATCTAACTGCAGTCAAAAGAATTTTTAGATATTTGGTTGGAACACCAAATGTTGGCTTGTGGTACAAGAAAGGATCACATTTTGAACTAAAAGCATATTGTGATGCTGACTATGCTGGTGATAAAATGGAAAGAAAAAGCACAAGTGGAGCATGTCAATTTCTTGGTGAAGCTCTTGTTAGTTGGTGTTGTAGAAAGCAAAATACCATAGCACTATCAACAACAGAAGCAGAATATGTGTCTGCAGCTAATTGTTGTTCTCAAGTGATATGGATCAAGAACCAACTTGAAGAATTTTCACTAAGGTACACAAGCATTAAAATTCTTTGTGATAATACTAGTGCAATTAATTTATCTAAGAACCCCATACAGCATTCAAGATCAAAACATATAGAAATTAAGCATCATTTCATACGTGATCATGTTAGTAGAAAAGATGTTGAATTAATTTTTGTTGACACTGAAAATCAATTAGCTGACATTTTTACAAAACCATTAGTTGAGGATCGTTTTAACTTTATCAAAGAAAAATTAAATTTAATACAAAATCCAAATTAATTATTTTCAGAACACTCTCAAAATGTTCTATGTTTTCACTGTGTGATTGCGTGATAAAATGTGTGTTTTGGCTCCAAATTAGTCAGTTTTGAATTCTTAGTTAACTTTGGACTAAGCTTCTCTAAACTTCTTTCCTTAGCATAGGTCACTAGTACATCATTAGCTATCATTAGTTTTATTAAATAATGTTACATTATCTATGTTAAGGACACTAAACACTATTTACAAGTACACCTACTCTACCTTTTTACTCCTCTTCCCAAGTCTCCTTTTCCCTTCATATTCCAACTCTCTTCTTCTCAAAAAACTAAACCGTTCTTCTCTCTTTCTCTCTCTCCCTGAAATCAGTTATCAAACTTCCTTCTTTCCAAACAAAATGGCCAGAACCAAAATCACTGCAAACAAATCCCTTTGCAGAAACTCACCAACATCATCAACTTCGTCTCCGTCTCGCTCACCACTTCCACCATCACCTCCATTACTTCTAAAATGGATTGATGACATCCCTGATTCTGAAACCGACCCACAATCACCAGAAGAAGCCGTTAACCCTCAACCTGTTAACGAAACTGAAGAAGAAACTTTAAACATGCAGCCATTACAAACCAACCTTGATGAAGCTCTTAAACCCATTTCTGAACCACTCCCAACAAACACTGTTGAAGAAGAAATCAACGTCACCAAAACCCAATCTGCTTCCAACGTTGATGTTACCTCCCCAATCCCTACAATCGTTGTTCCTAGTGTGGCTGAAACTCCTCCGGTCATGGTCAAACAAAAGAAAACCAAATCAATTGATCGTTCTCAAGTGAGAAGATCAAATCGAATTCTCTGTGGATTAGGCACTGGAAGAAAGCCAGTCATAGATGAAACTATCTACACTGTTGACTCTGATTCTGAGAACACTCTCTCAGAAGAAAACTTGGCTCAACCTCCTCAAGCCACTAAGTCTGAACCAACCCCCATTTCAAAACCAACCAAAACTGCCACCAAACCAAAACCAAAACCCTCTTCATCGGAGAAGAAAACTGTAGAAGAAAAGAAGAAAGGAAAAGAAAAAGATTTGCTCATAAACATGGTTCCTAAGAACATGTTCATTCGAACTCCTCTTGTCATTCCTGAGAAACAAGAAGAATTTGATACCTATTGGAAGGTGAAGCCAGTTGCCTCTGGAAGAGTGTATCAATTTGAAAGCTTGTACAACACTGGGATGAACCTTTACAAGTATACTGATCCACTCAAATGGACAGATTTCTTTAGAACCAAAGACACCACCTTTCCACATCTTGTCCAATCCTTTTACTTCAATGCTGATATGCATTTTGACAAAAATCTCATTATTTCAACTGTGAAAGGAAGAGAGATTAAGCTTACCCCTGAAATCATTGCTGAAACTCTAAAAATCCCATGTGAAGGAAACATGGTGTTTGGCTCATCTTGGTATGATATGCTGGGTGTTAGCAGAAACCAATTGATCTTTGATCTCTTCACACCTGAAGGAGTTCAAATGGAAGAACCTAAAGCATCTACTCTGAAGAAGGAGTTCAAGGCATTGCACAACATGTGCCAATATGTCATCTTTCCAAGGCTTGGAAGCATGGAAAAGGTCACTGATAATGATATGATGGTTCTCTATCATTTGGCTAAAGGTATCAAGCTTAATCTTCCCTATGTCATCATCCAAAACATGATAAAAACTGCTCTTTCTAGGCATACCAGAATTGCTATCCCCTATGGCATGTTGTTAACCAAATTTTTTAGAAAAGCTCAAGTTGATTTCAAGCGTGAAGTCTCTGATAACTATTGTCAGACTTACACGCTAAGAACATTAGTCATATGAAGAAAGAGATTAATGAAGAAGGAGATGTTGGTGGAAAGAGAAAGAGAGCTGTGTATGAGAATGAGAATTGGAGTGAAATTCTGCATGCTATGTTAGCACATTCTCAGAATATTCTGAACACTGAAAAAACTGATGCTTCTGAAGGTAACCTATCTGATACCATTCCATCATCACTCAATACCTCACTCCACTCTGATTCAACTCCTAGTGCTCCTGTTTGTCCTACTAAACCACAAAGAGCTGGTAAGTCTCTTAAAGATCTCATCTCTGCCATGCCTTTTAACTCAACTTTTTCACCAATCATGAGCTCATCTCAAAGCTCTCACTTTGACTCTGATTTCGTCAAAGGATTTTTGAATTCCAGTCCAAGCTATCCAAAAATGCCTACTGCTGTTTTTACCAACAGCACTGTTCCATCAATTCCAAATTCATTTGGAACTTTGAATTCTTTTTGTTCATCTGCTCAAGGAACCACTGCTGCTGCTGAAAAAGAACAATCTGAGATTGATCCTAGGCCAGTTAAAAGGTATAAACTTGAGAAACAATCTTCAAAGACCAGGAAGGATATTAAGAAACTTTTTGAGGGATTGTCAATTCAGAACTCAATCATGATGTTTATGATGCTGGAATCTTAGGTTATGAGAGAATGGTTCACCACCACTGTTTGTCCTCATTTTGGAATGAAACCACCACCACCAAACTCTATACCACACATTGATGCCTTTCCTCAGCAAGATGCTTCCACTTCCTCTGATGAATCCAGTCCAACTGATCCAAACCCTGCATCAGTCAATGAACCTGCAACTCATGAGTAGTTGCTTGAGTTGCAAAAACTCCACCCTACCCTTTTAGATGTTGACAAAAGGGGGAGAATGAATTAGGAAAATGAGGGGGAGTTAGTTTAAGTAGGTGTGCTGAAACTTGTGTTTAATCTGTCTGTTTAGAGATTAAATATTTTGGGAAGTTCTTCCTTTTGCTACTACTAAAAGAACTTCTCTTATTATGTATTTTATTTTCTAAACTAGGTTGTATGATCTTTGAACCTTTTGGATTTAATCTTTGTGTTTTGCAAATGTTTGTATCACTCTCTGAATGAGAGTTTTGAATGATTAAAGTATTATGTTTGATTCATATGCTGCTCCCAAATCTTATTTTGCATCTTTAAGATTTTATCACTTTTGATAATGAATGCTCAAATTGAGGGGGAGCTTATTTAAATTAATCACAAGTATCATCACTTTTTGTTTAATCAGAATCTCAATTAAAATCTAATTCAAGAAGTTTGTCATCATCAAAAAGGGGGAGATTGTTGAGGCAAAATCCTAATTTGATGTTTTAATTATGACAAACATCTTTAATTATATTCTAAGTGAATTCTGATCTCTTTGTGATCTAACAAGTGCGTTTGAGTGATTAATATAAGACAGGAACAAAAGCTTATGCATTATATGTCACCATTCTTAATTATGTTGAAACTGTCACTTTATGAGAATGATCTGGGAACATTCTCTCTTCTGGCAAGACTGCGCGTGCAAAGCTTTTCAACATAAAGCACTTATTTATAACTACCTATCACAAGACAAACATGAACTTTATGCAAGGACTTTTATTCACAAGATCTCAACAGTGCATAAGTCATTTTAGGCAAGAAGCAAATAGTGACAAGAGAAGATTTCCATTTTAGTCTTGGTTGAAGAATTAAACATGAATTTAATATTCAATGTTTCAAGGAGCCTTCTACTAGAGCATTGCAAGCTGTCACTATTCAAGGACATTTTATGGGCCAACAATTTTTAGACAACACACTCTTGACTATGAGTTGTGTTGTACTTGCAAGGACAAGTTTTATATTTTATCCTATGTCCTTTTCCTATATCTATGGAGGCTATGTGTACTTTTGTTGTACACTTGGATAGCAAGAGGATAAGAAGACCAGCTGGCTCATAAACACTCCACAAGACTTTCTAATGTGGTAACTTGCCCAGCAAGCAACTGTCTTCCTTTGTATGAAGACTTTCATCAGCAAATGAACAAGAGAACGATGTGAGAACGTTCTCCCGTCTGGACAGCTTTTTGCACATTCTTTGATATATTCTTTCTAGCTGTCTACAGGTGTTGGTATTTGACTTTAAGCAGCTATCCAGCAACGTATAGCCTTGATAAATAAGTTACCAACACGCTCTTGATTTCAAGAGCTTTAAATACTCACTCTCCACAACCAGAACGTGAAGAACATGCTGAGAACGTTCTGGCAGATTTATTATCTTTCATCAAGTACAACGAGCTGTCATCTTATGGACTTCAAACGGCTAGTTTTTGGCTCCACTAAGGTTACTTGATGACCAAGGATTGAAGTACACATCTCAGCTATAAATAGCATCCTTGGAGACTTTGAAGAGCAAGAGCTTTCAATACAATCTTTCATCTCTCTACTTGTCTTTATTACACAAGTTTTTCCAAGCTCTTCTTTGATCACTTTCACTCTCAGATCTCATCATCATATACTTGGATCAGTATATCTTTAGAGTGAACTAAGTGTTTTTGTAACTTAAGCTTCTCAACGTGGTTGAGTTTATTTGTAAGCTTGTGATCCAACAAACTCTTTGTAAAAAGGAAAGGAAGCTCAAGTCAATTCGTAACTATTGATTGAGTGTTTTGGTGTTGTATCCTTCCAGCCTGAAGGGTTGGAATAGGTTTAAGCTTGGAGGGCTTAAAAGCTATTGATCTTGGTTTAGATCAAGGAAGTTGTGTATTTGAGATCGTTAGTATCTCAAGATCTTAGTGAATTAATCTCACGGAGAGTGAGGACTGGACTAGCCCTACATTGGGGTGAACCAATATAAATTGCTTGTGTGCTATTCTCTCTTTATCTCTCTTTATTTAAAGCAAAGCACTACACACACTATTCACTTCTACATTAAGTTTTATTAACTAACCAGATTGATCTCAGATCAATCGCTTCTGTTTATCTTGAAGTGAAATTTTAACAGGTAATTTTAAACAGTCACAATTCAAACCCCCCTTTCTTGTGAAAAACTTTGCTACTTCAATTCTATCTAGGTTTGGCATGGAGAATTGTAACAAAGTATGCACACTAATAGTGCCAGGCGCAAAGCTTATAAAAGATGAGAAGGGAAAGTTGATTGACATCACCGAGTATAGACAGATAGTAGGGTGTCTCATGTACATGCTTGCTACAAGACCTGATTTAGCTTATTCATTGTGCTTAATAACAAGGTATATGGAGAGGCCAACATAAATTCACTTAGCTGCTGCAAAGAGAATTCTGAGATATCTCAAAGGATCAATGACATTTGGCATTCTGTATAAGAGAATGAATGATGCTAAATTAATAGGGTGGACTGATTCTGATTATGCAGGAGATTATGATGACATAAAAAGGACTTCTGGCTATGTTTTTGCTTATGGAGGAAGTTCAATCTCTTGGTCTTCCAAAAAGCAACCCATTGTGACTCTATCTACAACAGAAGTTGAATATGTTGTTGCAGCATCATGTGCTTGTCAAGGAGTGTGGTTGAGTCTAGTCCTTACCCAACTGAAAGTAACTCAAATTGAAGCCACTAGCATTCTCTGTGATAACAACTCTTCAATCAAGTTAGCTAAAAATCCTGTACTACATGGAAGATGTAAGCACATAGATGTGAGATTCCACTACTTAAGAGAACTAACTACCAATGGAATTGTTCATCTTGAATTCTGCAGCACACATGAACAAGTAGCTGATATAATGACAAAAGCAATGAAGCTGGAAATTTTTGTCAAGCTTAGAGAAAAGCTTGGAATGTGTGATATAACTGATGTAGCATAAATTAGTATATTGTTACTGATTTAGTGCTTGTTCTCTTTTGGTCAGTGTGTGTTTGTTTTTTGTTCCTAGCTATGCTTCATTGTGTGTTTGAAGTACTTTGTAAACTGATTTTCTTTATGAAAGTTCAGTTTAGGAGAGGCATTGTTGAGGTTATGATCTAGTTAGACATAACCTATAGTTAAATAAACCACTTATTGAGTATAGTTAGTTAGAAAGTTAGTCGTAACAGTTACTTGTTAAGCAAGTAACCACTTGTATTCATGTATGTAAGACCATTAGCTATATAAGGCATGGTCTATGATTGTATTGAATAGATGATGACACGAAATCATCTCGTATTTTTAGCTTAGTTTAGAAGAATTTTAGTTGCATTTGCATATGTTTTTATTTCATTTATGTCGTTTTATGTTTGTATTTGATTTGTTTTTAGTTTTGTCGAATAAAATAGGTTGGAGAAGAGAATTGAGCAAAAAGTATTAAAAACAGAGCAAAAAGGGGGTGCAAAGCCCAAATTCGCGCAGCCCACAAAGGAGCCCAGCAAAAATGGGCATTTGCCCAAATCTGCTCAGTGGCGAGCGCCACAGGAGGGGTGGCGAGCGCCACCAAATGCACGCCCAAGGTGGCGAGCGCCACAGAATGGGTGGCGAGCGCCACCAATTGTGAAAGCCCAGTAACTGATTTTTGCGCAACGTGGGGAGCAAGTACGCGTCTGATCAACAATTTTTCCTAATCGTACGACAAAAGGGATGAGATCAAATGAAACATACCCATTCCTACTTTTGTGGATCGGAGCAGCAAAAAATCCTCTATAAATAGGAAGCTCAATTTCAGAATTCTGGACGCCTTATTTTCTTTATTTTTAGCACAGTTTTTATTTCTTGTTACAGTAACTGTAACGGTATTTCCACACCGGGAATCCGTTTTCAGTTCTGTTTTCACTTTCCCGTCAAGAATATTATTCCGATTAATTCCAGCAGCTTTATTTCAAGTTTCCAGCAATTTCTATTTTCAGGTTTTTATGTCGTTATTTAATTATTTATTTATTATGCTTTATTTAATTTTCTGTTTTTATTTATTTATTTCCTTTTTCATGTCTAGCTAAATTTCTAGATATCGGTATGTGAATTAATTCTCCGAAGGGAATTTAATAATGATTTAGCGCGTGCTTATTAAACTATTTTTTCTGATTCAAATTCCTAATTTAATTCAAAGCTTTTGAACGAGAGTAAAAGAAAGCAACTAAGGTTAAAATCAATAGAGCGAGAGTTTGAGGTTTTAACTAGATAGTAGGAATTTGATATTAATCTTTGAACGAGCGAGAGCCACGTTAGGATTAATTAGAACTAATTGATTTTCAAAATATACTTTCGAAGCTAAGGTGGTAGAAAAGTGACAGTAAAACTCCTAGCTTAGAAAGTATGGTTTTTATCAACAAAACGAGAGTGTGAGGTTTAGACCTTTAAATTGAGAAAGTTCTTCTGAAAAATAAACCCCTTTTCCGCGCGCTATTAATTTATTAAATTCCCGAAGGTCGATTAAGTTACATACCGATATCCCGCTTTAATTAATTTTAATTCTTTAATTTAATTTCTTCCAAAATTCTAAACAAATCTAAAATACTAGTAGCATTAGATTTACATCGTGACGAAAGAAATACGGTAGCTCGACTATTGGTCTCTGTGGTTCGATATCTTTTAAAACTCAACGACGAAACTGTGCACTTGCAGTTATAAAATATTTATTGATACACAAATCGTCGATCAAGTTTTTGGCGCCGTTGCCGGGGACCAATTTAGTCGATATCGTAACTCCGTCGTTACACCGTAGAGACTAAGGCGTTTTTAAATTTAAAAATCGAAAAAAAAAAATAATAAACAAATTTAGGATAAGTCCTTTGAGCTTAAATGTGTAACTCAAACCCCTTTTATAATGACTATCCTCAAAATTTCAACTACGCTAACCATAATTTCCCATATAACTACCAGCCTCAGCCGTCCCCATACTTTGAGGGACAATACCTTAACTCTCAGTACAATTACTATCCCCAACATTTAAATCCAAAAGAATCCGTTAGTCCTAGCCTATTAGCGGTATATAATGAATTTATGGAAACCTCCGCTAATGCTAGTCGAGAGCACCGAATTAGAGAAATCATGAGGGAACAAAACCTCATAAATGAACGGATTAGACTAAGCAATCTCGAAACTCAAAGGATGCTCGACGCCATGGTTGCCTCAACAACGACTCCCCAAGAGTTGTTGGAGACACTAATCTCCCAGTTCACCCAGTCAACCATAGAACCCTCTTACGAGAGACAAGTAGACGTCGTAGCAAACATTAATGAAAGCGAGATTGAGAGGGCTAGTGAGGATGATAATGATGTTGAGAGTTTCAGCGTGGAAAGAGTGGAGATCGAAGAAGCATCACCGATAATCCTCCCTAGTGAGGTAGTCAAAGAGGTAGAGAAGGGGACACTGCATGTTTTCCCTGCTCCCTACAACCCACCAATCCTTGTTCCCCAAGGGATAGTAGAGGCTAGAGTAGACCCAACTCCCCAACCATGTGAAAAGAAAAAGAATGTAAAAGTCAACACACATGGGGATGATGGCACAAATAGAAAGAGGAAATCAGGGGAAAGAGAATTTGAGGATGATGTTAGTACAAAAAGGACGAGGGTAACATTCGGAAAGGAGAATGAAAGCCCTAAAACAAAAGAAAGAAGGACACTTGAAATTGAACCAAAACCCCCGCCCAAAATCAATAAATCTCCTTTTCTCCCAAATCACAAAATAATAGAAGAGGGCAAGGAAGCTGAACCGCCCTATAGGAGAAAAAAGAGAAAGAGCGAGGGGTATGTGAGAGTACTTGATAAGTGGCCGTGGAAATCATTCTCGATTCGGCCATCACAAGCAAGATAAAAAACACAAAACTGTCGAGCTCACCGACTTTAAACAAAGCGCTTGGTGGGAGGCAACCCACATGTAGGTTTAATTTTGCTAGGTTTAATGTAAAAAAGAAAAAAAAATAATTTTTGCATGTGTCATTAGTTGTTGCTTGTTTTTCTGAATTATTATGTTTTTAAAATTAAGCGGTATTATTATATATCTTATTTCTCACTCATATTTTTGGTATATATTTTCAAATCTATTTTTTTTTAGATACCTTTCTTTCTTTCACGATGAATCGAGATGAGAATCATGATATCAAGTTCAGAGGAGTAGGACAGATCAAAGACTATGAGATTCTAGCTCGGAGAGATATGCACCTATCCATCTACCCTGACAGCGCTACTATAGACAAGCTAGGGATCCGCGAAAGCGTGATGTTCTTGCTTAATGAAGTCGGATGGTCCGGCTTTGCTGTTGGGAGAAGATTTAGCTCTTACCGTAGCCTAACCCTCGAGTTCCTAAGCTCATTTTCCTATCACCCTGAGATCAGAAAAGGATTCAGAAGAGGCCTGATAAACTTTAGGATGTTCGGCATTGACTACACCTTTAACAATCTAGAAATGGCCAACCTCCTAGGTTTCCCGAGTGATCCACATACTTTCACATCAGTTGAGGAGAGTAGGTTCCCTTTTCGTGAGCTAGACTATTTCTGGGGTAAAATCTCAGGAGAAGGACATGCTGATTTTGGAAACATGTATTCTGAAAACATACACAACCCAGCCTTCCGCTACTTTCACAAAATCCTAGCCCACACCCTTTTTGGAAAGGAAGAGAACAACACCTCTGTGCCCCGTGAGGAGCTTTTTATCATGTTATGTGCTTCACAGTCCCGCCCTGTCAATGGGGCCACCTTTATGATGACCAACATGTACATTATAGCCCTTGACTTCCTGGGACCCATACTAGTTGGCGGGTTGGTTACAATGATTGCAGTTGCCATAGGGCTGAGAGTTCAACTTCACCAACTTCAACCCTTGGGAGGAATACGATGCATGGACATAAACTTCTGCTTTAACCGTGGCCTTATGGGAAATTTAGGACCCGACAGGTTTGACCTCCTTATCAATCGCCAAGTCGTGCCCCATTTACCTTGCCTAACAAGAAAACCAATGTTCATGATCGAAGGAATGGGCTCTATGACTTGGAACCTCAGTATACACCCTTGACACCTCCTTCTTCACCCCAAGCCTATGAAAACCTTGACACTGATCTCTCCGATGCTGACCAAGTGAGTCTCCTGATTCTGCTCCTGCTCTTTCTACTCCTGCTGCTGATGCCCCAGTGGGGCCACCGACCGTGACTGTTGCTATGTTCGAAGCGTTGCAAGCTAAAACTAATGCAATGGAAGCCGAGCTGACTAAGTTGCGCACAAAATTTTATGCTTTCTTGGATACCGCCGCCGCGCAAGTAGAGAATATTTGGGATGAGTTAGGCTTTGTTGTGAATGAAGTCGAACATCGTCGTAGTGGCTAGGACCGTGTGTAATACCCTAATTTTGAGCTTTTTAAAATAAATATTTTATTTAAAAATTATTTCTTATTTTACATAAGAAATACCAAAAAATAGGTTTTTTATAATTTTGTTTTACAATTTATTCATTTTTCTTTATTTCTTTTAATTTGTCGCAATTTATCTTTTTAGGCGAAAAATAGTAAAAATATTCAAAAAATAATTTTCATCTCTTTATTTAAGTTTACTTTCTATTTCTATGTTTTTCTATATTTTATTTGCATTTTTCATCTACTTTTTCTATTTTTATTAGCATTTTTATCTATTATGACAATTTCATTGTTCTCGAACCAATCACCATTTGCCACCTCATTTCTCTCACACTTTATTCCTTTTTTTACTTTTTTAAATAAATAGAAAATTCCATTTTTTGTTTCAGGTTACATCTCTTCCCCACAAAAATCAGGAAATCACAAAAAAGCCCCATTTTTTAGCTAGTAGTATAAATAGGAAGAGGGTTATGACTAACCCTAGGATTGGATTTACTGTTCAAAAACTCATTCTCCTTTCTTCTTTCTCAGCCGCGTTTCTCTCCCCCATTTCAAACCATAACAAAACTTCTTCATCAATTTTCACCATCAAATCTTAATCAAAACACAAAATCACTAAAAGTAAAAACGTTCACCTTGTTCTCCTCTACCCTTTGATCCTTGAATTGATTCCGAAAGCTCGAAAACGGCTCCAAATCGATTGAATCCGAGAACCCAAATTGCGAAATTGGCAAAGGTAGTGGATTCGAGTTGGTTTCAACTTCCTTTTGGCTGAATCGTTTTCGTTTCATGACTGTATATATGTATTAGATCTGTGTGTTTTTGTTTCACTGAAAAACGGATGAAAATTATGCTGCGTTTTCGGATCCAAAACTCTGATTCGTTCGATTTCGGGTTTTTTTAGCGTTGTTTGCGAAACTGATGTTAGATTTGCGTTCTATACTTAAAAACGAGTTGATTTGATGATTGAAAGGCTTTGATTCGTTCTGATTTCGAGTTATAGATTTTTAGATCCGAAACTTCATCTTCTTTTCTTGATCGTTTAAGGCTTTGTTTCGAAAAAACATTGTTAAAATCATGATCTATGTTAAAAAACGTGTGGATTCGACTATTTAATCGTGTTTTTTGGTGTTGATTGGGTTGTGTGTGTGGTGAAACCGAGTCAAGAACTCGGAAGCTTTCATGGTTTCTGTTCTGAGTCACTGAGTCGTGTGACTCGGCTGTGAAGAAGGAGAAGGTAGCAGGACACGTGTCAGCTGGCGATTGGCTGACACGGTTCTGTTTGTTTTGATCCGGGTTGGCGATCGGATCCGGGTCGGGTTACACCGTCCGACCCGGTCCGGTTTGGTTTTGGGTTTGGTTTTCTGGCCCATTTAGACTTTTTGTGATTTCTGTTTGTTTTGGTTCTTTTTTTTTACTGTGTACACTCCCTTCTTTTCTTTCTGCACCCCCTCCCTCTATGGCTGAAACTGGGCTTAGGCCCATTTTGTGTGAATGGTTTTTCACACCCTTTAGTTTACTTTCTGCACCTCCCTTCAGCTTGGCAGATTTGGGCTCAAGCCTATTTTGAGTGAATTCAGGTTCACACCCCCTGCTTGCCTTCTGCGCCCCCCTGTTGGGCCTAGTAGATTTTTGGGCTTTAGGCCCATTTCTTTTATTTTGGTTTTTTATCCTTTTTGGACTGTGCTCCCGGTCCGGCCTAAAGCCAGTGGGTTTTCCCAAATGCCCATTTAGTTTTTTAGCGTTTTTCGCGTCTTTGTTTTACGCGGTAATTTTTTATCGTTTAATTTCGTTTATGCGTTGAATGAAAAAATAAATAATACTTTATTTTGATGTTTATTTCGCGCTTAATTTATTAATGTATTATATTCTATTTTATGCTCATCATCGCATCTCATGCACTTCATATTCATACACATTCTCTATGCCATCTGGTATTCTTCTATCCCTTTGCTCTGGCTTGGTTTTCTTTTAAACTTCTCTTCTTAAATAAAACAAAAAGGAATGATGAATCAATTAAAGTGAAAAGAGGGGAGTGTGACGTATGTCCGCTCTGCTCGGGTAGGACAGTCTGTGACGTATGTCCCGGATGGTGGACTATTCCCATTTTAATTAATGAAGCTCAGTTTAGTTAATTAAAGCGAAAAGGAGAGAGTGTGACGTATGTCCGCTTGATTCGAATAGGACAATCTGTGACGTATGTCCCGGATGGTGGACTATTCTCACTTTAATTAATTAACTTTAAATATTTGAATGAAAAGGAGGGAATGTGACGTATGTCTCGTTCGGCTTGAATTGAACAGTCTGTGACGTATGTCCAGATAAGCGTTCAACTCTCATTCAACTGAACAATCTAAAAAAAAATCCTAAAGGATACTCAATTCACTTCAATTCTTTTTCCTACCTCCGTGCAGTCAACTCTTTTCCACTGCTCTTGCGCAGTCAAATCTCTTTTCAACTGTTTTCCTAAACGGATAGTGCTTTATCCATTCCCCTGCTACAGACAAACGCTTAAGCCTCCGAAGCGAGCATACAAGCATACTGTTGTATCAGTGGAATGCGACCTAAGCATCGTTCACTAAAAACAACCAACACACAATCTTTCTTTTCAGGAAGAACTACGTGAGCTTTGACTTCCTCATTGTACTTGGGGGATACGTAGGAGCGAGAGCCTCTCTCGTCAAGCCAAATAATAAAAAACTCTTTTTTCCCTTTTCAGTTTAATTTGCGGTAATTTAATTCTTTTTATACGGTTATCTCTGTTTATGCAAACCAAAATTCCTCAAATGGTTCCCGTTGAGTACAACGGATATGAGGGGGTGTTAACGTCTTCCCCTCATGTAACCAACTCCCGAACCCGATTTTTAAGGTTTTATCATTATTTTCCTTTCCCCTCATGGGATAAATAAAATATGGTGGCGGCTTCATTGTTTACATTTGTGCATTGCATTTCATCATTGCATATCTGTATATTTTTTGCGCCGGGTACTACACCGTGCCGGCGTATTTTACCGCATTCCTAGGATTTTCATTTATTTTTCCTTGCTTTAGAATAATAAATCCTAGGAAATTTTCTTTATTAGTACTTTGATTTGAATTTCAGAAATTAGCAATAACTATATTTACTTTCATTTAGTTCGTTTGATTAATAAAAACTCCTGATGAGAGACCGTTTGTTTTATGCTCTTGTGTGCTCATGTGAATTTTCTTGTGAATAATTGCTTTGTGTTAGAAATTTAATTTGGTGAAATTTTTTTTTTGTCTTGTTAGAACTTAATTCAACTGTGTGCAGGCTGTACAATTTCCTTTAGACAGGTATAGGTACAAATGAACAACAACACGCTACAGGACGAAAAAGGCCAAATCTGCAAAATTGGCCTTGTGGCGCTCGCCATGACCATAGTGGCGCTCGCCACAGAAGTGTGCATCACAAATTTTGGCAAATTATGTACAGAATGCGTGTTACAGTAAGCTTGTATTGAATGGTTTTGGTTTTAGGGGCTTGGAAAGGAATTGATTCTCTGTGAAATGAAGACACCATCATCATGTTCCATTAAATTTTCAACTACACAATCACTACATTAAACTCCACTTTCCATTATAAATACACACACCTTAACACATTCACTTCGCAACACATTTCTCACTTCACAAAGGCTTTTCTTTCCTTCATTTCTTCTAGTCTTTCAAGCCAAGGTAAGTCAAGTTCATGGCACAACAAGGGGAGTATGCAATCAACTTCCGAGATGGAGACCAAGCTAAGCTCTACCGACTCCTCCGCCGAAAGGAATACGAACCAACGAGGTATGCCGATGACTTTTGTCTCGAGACTTTAGGATTATCGGATAGTGTGCGCCATTTGGTTCGATCATTTAAGCTTGATTTCTTGCTTTCTTTTAAAGACCCCGTTCATGTCCAACTTACCGCGGAATTTCTTAGCTCTCTAGAACTAAACCCCACCCCCGACCGTGTGAGGTTCCGTCTATTTAGTGTTGATTACAACCTTAGCTACGATGAGGTAGCCGAGTTGTTGCACTTACCACACGGTGAGGGAGTGAAAGATGAGCTGCCCACTCAAGTGGGGTGGTCAGATGCCGCGAAGAAACTTTGGTGGGGATTAACCGGAAAGGAAACAAGTAGTTTTGAGGGTAACAGAGCGTCATTGATCCAAAACCCCACCATTCGCTACTTTCGCCATCTTTTGGCTTGCACTATTTTTGGCCATCTCAGTTCTAACAAGGTCAATGAAAAAGAGCTATTTTTGCTGTTCACTTACAGCCTCTCAAAAGAAAAGGTCCATACTGTCCGCTTTATGATGTATCACATGTTTCAATGGTTAAGTCCAAAAGGGCAATTGTTTTTGGTGGTCTGATCACAACCTTAGCACGCTTGCTAAACCACGGGGCGCAACTTTCTACCCTTACCCCACTTGACTCTCGTACCATTGATTTAGACATGGTACGAAACATGAGGCTAGTAAAGCAGCGGGCTGATGGAAAATACATTCTCATGATAGATAACAAAGCCTGCCCCGATATCATCCTCCCTGACCCCGCGTGCTTCAATGTGCGCTCGATAGCTAATTACCGTTTTCTCCCCGACCCTCCCATTCCCCGAGATTGGAATGTACCCAATGCCCTTTCTGATGAGGGAGAGAGTGATGGATCTGAGGAGGAGGAGCACGAGGCTCCGGGAACTAATGCACACAACACACACTTCTTCTGGTTATTTTGCAGGTACTACTTCTGGAGCTGCCCATGATAGTGGCACATCTACGCTTGATACTATTTTAGTTGAGATGAGGCAGCACTACACCTTAGATGCCCAGAGGGACCAGCATATCCAGGACATCCAGACTCGTCAGACAGAGATGATGAGCATGATGCAGCAGTTTCAGAGCGACCAGCGTGGCTTGATTGATGGCATGGCGGATATGTCCTTACGCATGGATGATTTTGATGACTATTTCCAGCAGCTAGGTGCAGGACCTCCACCACATGAGAGGCGCACGAGGAGGCGCGGCCCGGGCCACCAGTAGTTTTTCTCTCAGGTTGTACCCTTCCAATATCACCTTTAGTCGTTGCATTGGGGACAATGCTCGATTTAAGTGTGGGGGAGGAAGCTTTATCGCTTTCCTTTATTTTTCAGTCATTTAGTTTTGCATGCATAATAAAACCTTAGGTTAGTTCACTTAGATTGAGTTGATTTTGCGTGTTGGTCTTGTTATTGTCTGATTTTCCCATTTCTTGAGCCATACCAAAAATTTTCTTGTGAAAAGCAAAAGTATTGAGTTCTGATGATTGATATTGATTGTTTGAAAGTATATAGGTTGTTTGCACTATCTAGGCTATGTTGTGGAATTTAAGTAATGGTTAGATAAAATTAATACCGTTTTAACACCTTAGATTCCCTGAAGTGTGTAAAACTGATTTGAGTACTAGTTTTGACAAAGTCTTGAACTTGAGTTTTAATGAACCCTTAGTAGTTTATCTAGCAGTCGGCACCATCTCAAGGTTCAAACTAAGTGGGAAACTGAAGAATATAAGTGAATGATTTTGATTATAAATGTTATGAATGCTATTGGTTGATTCCTTGGAATAATTGATGAAAATTCAGCAAATGTTGAAACATGAGAAGGAAAAAAAATACCATAGTATAGAAACTCATTAGTAGTTGGTTCAGAGGTGTCTGATTCTGAACTTGGTAGGGCGGGTTACGATCCAATCCCCCGCAACTGGGAAGTGGGCAAAGCAAATAGGGGTTACAAAACTTATGTTATCAGCACCCCTCGCTATATGATGATCATAATCACTAACAGGTTTCCCACCATGGGTGTGTACAGGATAACGGGCTTAATGTGATTGCGCTAGAATGAAAAGGGGGAATGAAACTTAGGTGAGAGGTAGAGTCAAGAGGAAATGCTTCAGGTCTGTTTTCATATAAAGGGAATCTCTTGTGTCATCATGGTGTTCTTGTTATTTGCACTGTTACCTGATTTTCATGGCTTAGCCGGCAACCACGTACGAGTAGGATGATCGTGTCATGTGTTTTTACTTATGCTTTGCGATTCACTATTCTTTTATGCTTGAGGACAAGCAATGGTTCAACTGTGGGGGAATTTGATGACACGAAATCATATCTTATTTTTAGCTTAGTTTAGGTGAATTTTAGTTGCATTTGCATATGTTTTTATTTCATTTATGTCGTTTTATGTTTGTATTTGATTTGTTTTTAGTTTTGTCGAATAAAATAGGTTGGAGAAGAGAATTGAGCAAAAAGTATCAAAAACGGAGCAAAAAGGGGGTGCAAAGCCCAAATTCGCGCAGCCCACAACGGAGCCCAGCAAAAATCGGCATTTGCCCAAATCTGCTCAGTGGCGAGCGCCACAGGAGGGGTGGCGAGCGCCACCAAATGCACGCCCAAGGTGGCGAGCGCCGCAGAATGGGTGGCGAGCGCCACCAATTGTGAAAACCCAGTAACTGATTTTTGCGCAACGTGGGGAGCAAGTACGAGTCTGATCAACAACTTTTCCTAATCGTACGGCAAAAGGGATGAGATCAAATGAAACATATCCATTCCTACTTTTGTGGATCGGAGCAGCAAAAAATCCTCTATAAATAGGAAGCTCAAGTTCAGAATTCTGGACGCCTTATTTTCTTTATTTTCAGCACAGTTTTTATTTCTTGTTACAGTAACTGTAACGGTATTTCCACACCGGGAATCCGTTTTCAGTTCTGTTTTCACTTTCCTGTCAAGAATATTATTCCGATTAATTCCAGCAGTTTTATTTCAAGTTTCCAGCAATTTCTATTTTCAGGTTTTTATGTCGTTATTTAATTATTTATTTATTATGCTTTATTTAATTTTCTGTTTTTATTTATTTATTTCCTTTTTCATGTCTAGCTAAATTTCTAGATATCGGTATGTGAATTAATTCTCCGAAGGGAATTTAATAATGATTTAGCGCGTGCTTATTAAACTATTTTTTCTGATTCAAATTCCTAATTTAATTCAATGCTTTTGAACGAGAGTAAAAGAAAGCAACTAAGGTTAAAATCAATAGAGCGAGAGTTTGAGGTTTTAACTAGATAGTAGGAATTTGATATTAATCTTTGAACGAGCGAGAGCCACGTTAGGATTAATTAGAACTAATTGATTTTCAAAATATACTTTCGAAGCTAAGGTGGTAGAAAAGTGACAGTAAAACTCCTAGCTTAGAAAGTATGGTTTTTATCAACAAAACGAGAGTGTGAGGTTTAGACCTTTAATTTGAGAAAGTTCTTCTGAAAAATAAACCCCTTTTCCGCGCGCTATTAATTTATTAAATTCCCGAAGGTCGATTAAGTTACATACCGATATCCCGCTTTAATTAATTTTAATTCTTTAATTTAATTTCTTCCAAAATTCTAAACAAATCTAAAATACTAGTAGCATTAGATTTACATCGTGACGAAAGAAATACGGTAGCTCGACTATTGGTCTCTGTGGTTCGATATCTTTTAAAACTCAACGACGAAACTGTGCACTTGCAGTTATAAAATATTTATTGATACACAAATCGTCGATCAAGTTTTTGGCGCCGTTGCCGGGGACCAATTTAGTCGATATCGTAACTCCGTCGTTACACCGTAGAGACTAAGGAGTTTTTAAATTTAAAAATCGAAAAAAAATAATAATAAACAAATTTAGGATAAGTCCTTTGAGCTTAAATGTGTAACTCAAACCCCTTTTATAATGACTATCCTCAAAATTTCAACTACGCTAACCATAATTTCCCATATAACTACCAGCCTCAGCCGTCCCCATACTTTGAGGGACAATACCTTAACTCTCAGTACAATTACTATCCCCAACATTTAAATCCAAAAGAATCCGTTAGTCCTAGCCTATTAGCGGTATATAATGAATTTATGGAAACCTCCGCTAATGCTAGTCGAGAGCACCGAATTAGAGAAATCATGAGGGAACAAAACCTCATAAATGAACGGATTAGACTAAGCAATCTCGAAACTCAAAGGATGCTCGACGCCATGGTTGCCTCAACAACGACTCCCCAAGAGTTGTTGGAGACACTAATCTCCCAGTTCACCCAGTCAACCATAGAACCCTCTTACGAGAGACAAGTAGACGTCGTAGCAAACATTAATGAAAGCGAGATTGAGAGGGCTAGTGAGGATGATAATGATGTTGAGAGTTTCAGCGTGGAAAGAGTGGAGATCGAAGAAGCATCACCGATAATCCTCCCTAGTGAGGTAGTCAAAGAGGTAGAGAAGGGGACACTGCATGTTTTCCCTGCTCCCTACAACCCACCAATCCTTGTTCCCCAAGGGATAGTAGAGGCTAGAGTAGACCCAACTCCCCAACCATGTGAAAAGAAAAAGAATGTAAAAGTCAACACACATGGGGATGATGGCACAAATAGAAAGAGGAAATCAGGGGAAAGAGAATTTGAGGATGATGTTAGTACAAAAAGGACGAGGGTAACATTCGGAAAGGAGAATGAAAGCCCTAAAACAAAAGAAAGAAGGACACTTGAAATTGAACCAAAACCCCCGCCCAAAATCAATAAATCTCCTTTTCTCCCAAATCACAAAATAATAGAAGAGGGCAAGGAAGCTGAACCGCCCTATAGGAGAAAAAAGAGAAAGAGCGAGGGGTATGTGAGAGTACTTGATAAGTGGCCGTGGAAATCATTCTCGATTCGGCCATCACAAGCAAGATAAAAAACACAAAACTGTCGAGCTCACCGACTTTAAACAAAGCGCTTGGTGGGAGGCAACCCACATGTAGGTTTAATTTTTCTAGGTTTAATGTAAAAAAGAAAAAAAAATAATTTTTGCATGTGTCATTAGTTGTTGCTTGTTTTTCTGAATTATTATGTTTTTAAAATTAAGCGGTATTATTATATATCTTATTTCTCACTCATATTTTTGGTATATATTTTCAAATCTATTTTTTTTTAGATACCTTTCTTTCTTTCACGATGAATCGAGATGAGAATCATGATATCAAGTTCAGAGGAGTAGGACAGATCAAAGACTATGAGATTCTAGCTCGGAGAGATATGCACCTATCCATCTACCCTGACAGCGCTACTATAGACAAGCTAGGGATCCGCGAAAGCGTGATGTTCTTGCTTAATGAAGTCGGATGGTCCGGCTTTGCTGTTGGGAGAAGATTTAGCTCTTACCGTAGCCTAACCCTCGAGTTCCTAAGCTCATTTTCCTATCACCCTGAGATCGGAAAAGGATTCAGAAGAGGCCTGATAAACTTTAGGATGTTCGGCATTGACTACACCTTTAACAATCTAGAAATGGCCAACCTCCTAGATTTCCCGAGTGATCCACATACTTTCACATCAGTTGAGGAGAGTAGGTTCCCTTTTCGTGAGCTAGACTATTTCTGGGGTAAAATCTCAGGAGAAGGACATGCTGATTTTGGAAACATGTATTCTGAAAACATACACAACCCAGCCTTCCGCTACTTTCACAAAATCCTAGCCCACACCCTTTTTGGAAAGGAAGAGAACAACACCTCTGTGCCCCGTGAGGAGCTTTTTATCATGTTATGTGCTTCACAGTCCCGCCCTGTCAATGGGGCCACCTTTATGATGACCAACATGTACATTATAGCCCTTGACTTCCTGGGACCCATACTAGTTGGCGGGTTGGTTACAATGATTGCAGTTGCCATAGGGCTGAGAGTTCAACTTCACCAACTTCAACCCTTGGGAGGAATACGATGCATGGACATAAACTTCTGCTTTAACCGTGGCCTTATGGGAAATTTAGGACCCGACAGGTTTGACCTCCTTATCAATCGCCAAGTCGTGCCCCATTTACCTTGCCTAACAAGAAAACCAATGTTCATGATCGAAGGAATGGGCTCTATGACTTGGAACCTCAGTATACACCCTTGACACCTCCTTCTTCACCCCAAGCCTATGAAAACCTTGACACTGATCTCTCCGATGCTGACCAAGTGAGTCTCCTGATTCTGCTCCTGCTCTTTCTACTCCTGCTGCTGATGCCCCAGTGGGGCCACCGACCGTGACTGTTGCTATGTTCGAAGCGTTGCAAGCTAAAACTAATGCAATGGAAGCCGAGCTGACTAAGTTGCGCACAGAATTTTATGCTTTCTTGGATACCGCCGCCGCGCAAGTAGAGAATATTTGGGATGAATTAGGCTTTGTTGTGAATGAAGTCGAACATCGTCGTAGTGGCTAGGACCGTGTGTAATACCCTAATTTTGAGCTTTTTAAAATAAATATTTTATTTAAAAATTATTTCTTATTTTACATAAGAAATACCAAAAAATAGGTTTTTTATAATTTTGTTTTACAATTTATTCATTTTTCTTTATTTCTTTTAATTTGTCGCAATTTATCTTTTTAGGCGAAAAATAGTAAAAATATTCAAAAAATAATTTTCATCTCTTTATTTAAGTTTACTTTTTATTTCTATGTTTTTCTATATTTTATTTGCATTTTTCATCTACTTTTTCTATTTTTATTAGCATTTTTATCTATTATGACAATTTCATTGTTCTCGAACCAATCACCATTTGCCACCTCATTTCTCTCACACTTTATTCCTTTTTTTACTTTTTTAAATAAATAGAAAATTCCATTTTTTGTTTCAGCTTACATCTCTTCCCCACAAAAATCAGGAAATCACAAAAAAGCCCCATTTTTTAGCTAGTAGTATAAATAGGAAGAGGGTTATGACTAACCCTAGGATTGGATTTACTGTTCAAAAACTCATTCTCCTTTCTTCTTTCTCAGCCGCGTTTCTCTCCCCCATTTCAAACCATAACAAAACTTCTTCATCAATTTTCACCATCAAATCTTAATCAAAACACAAAATCACTAAAAGTAAAAACGTTCACCTTGTTCTCCTCTACCCTTTGATCCTTGAATCGCGTCCGAAAGCTCGAAAACGGCTCCAAATCGATTGAATCCGAGAACCCAAATTGCGAAATTGGCAAAGGTAGTGGATTCGAGTTGGTTTCAACTTCCTTTTGGCTGAATCGTTTTCGTTTCATGACTGTATATATGTATTAGATCTGTGTGTTTTTGTTTCACTGAAAAACGGATGAAAATTATGCTGCGTTTTCGGATCCAAAACTCTGATTCGTTCGATTTCGGGTTTTTTTAGCGTTGTTTGCGAAACTGATGTTAGATTTGCGTTCTATACTTAAAAACGAGTTGATTTGATGATTGAAAGGCTTTGATTCGTTCTGATTTCGAGTTATAGATTTTTAGATCCGAAACTTCATCTTCTTTTCTTGATCGTTTAAGGCTTTGTTTCGAAAAAACATTGTTAAAATCATGATCTATGTTAAAAAACGTGTGGATTCGACTATTTAATCGTGTTTTTTGGTGTTGATTGGGTTGTGTGTGTGGTGAAACCGAGTCAAGAACTCGGAAGCTTTCATGGTTTCTGTTCTGAGTCACTGAGTCGTGTGACTCGGCTGTGAAGAAGGAGAAGGTAGCAGGACACGTGTCAGCTGGCGATTGGCTGACACGGTTCTGTTTGTTTTGATCCGGGTTGGCGATCGGATCCGGGTCGGGTTACACCGTCCGACCCGGTCCGGTTTGGTTTTGGGTTTGGTTTTCTGGCCCATTTAGACTTTTTGTGATTTCTGTTTGTTTTGGTTCTTTTTTTTTACTGTGTACACTCCCTTCTTTTCTTTCTGCACCCCCTCCCTCTATGGCTGAAACTGGGCTTAGGCCCATTTTGTGTGAATGGTTTTTCACACCCTTTAGTTTACTTTCTGCACCTCCCTTCAGCTTGGCAGATTTGGGCTCAAGCCTATTTTGAGTGAATTCAGGTTCACACCCCCTGCTTGCCTTCTGCGCCCCCCTGTTGGGCCTAGTAGATTTTTGGGCTTTAGGCCCATTTCTTTTATTTTGGTTTTTTATCCTTTTTGGGCTGTGCTCCCGGTCCGGCCTAAAGCCAGTGGGTTTTCCCAAATGCCCATTTAGTTTTTTAGCGTTTTTCGCGTCTTTGTTTTACGCGGTAATTTTTTATCGTTTAATTTCGTTTATGCGTTGAATGAAAAAATAAATAATACTTTATTTTGATGTTTATTTCGCGCTTAATTTATTAATGTATTATATTCTATTTTATGCTCATCATCGCATCTCATGCACTTCATATTCATACACATTCTCTATGCCATCTGGTATTCTTCTATCCCTTTGCTCTGGCTTGGTTTTCTTTTAAACTTCTCTTCTTAAATAAAACAAAAAGGAATGATGAATCAATTAAAGTGAAAAGAGGGGAGTGTGACGTATGTCCGCTCTGCTCGGGTAGGACAGTCTGTGACGTATGTCCCGGATGGTGGACTATTCCCATTTTAATTAATGAAGCTCAGTTTAGTTAATTAAAGCGAAAAGGAGAGAGTGTGACGTATGTCCGCTTGATTCGAATAGGACAATCTGTGACGTATGTCCCGGATGGTGGACTATTCTCACTTTAATTAATTAACTTTAAATATTTGAATGAAAAGGAGGGAATGTGACGTATGTCTCGTTCGGCTTGAATTGAACAGTCTGTGACGTATGTCCAGATAAGCGTTCAACTCTCATTCAACTGAACAATCTAAAAAAAAATCCTAAAGGATACTCAATTCACTTCAATTCTTTTTCCTGCCTCCGTGCAGTCAACTCTTTTCCACTGCTCTTGCGCAGTCAAATCTCTTTTCAACTGTTTTCCTAAACGGATAGTGCTTTATCCATTCCCCTGCTACAGACAAACGCTTAAGCCTCCGAAGCGAGCATACAAGCATACTGTTGTATCAGTGGAATGCGACCTAAGCATCGTTCACTAAAAACAACCAACACACAATCTTTCTTTTCAGGAAGAACTACGTGAGCTTTGACTTCCTCATTGTACTTGGGGGATACGTAGGAGCGAGAGCCTCTCTCGTCAAGCCAAATAATAAAAAACTCTTTTTTCCCTTTTCAGTTTAATTTGCGGTAATTTAATTCTTTTTATACGGTTATCTCTGTTTATGCAAACCAAAATTCCTCAAATGGTTCCCGTTGAGTACAACGGATATGAGGGGGTGTTAACGTCTTCCCCTCATGTAACCAACTCCCGAACCCGATTTTTAAGGTTTTATCATTATTTTCCTTTCCCCTCATGGGATAAATAAAATATGGTGGCGGCTTCATTGTTTACATTTGTGCATTGCATTTCATCATTGCATATCTGTATATTTTTTGCGTCGGGTACTACACCGTGCCGGCGTATTTTACCGCATTCCTAGGATTTTCATTTATTTTTCCTTGCTTTAGAATAATAAATCCTAGGAAATTTTCTTTATTAGTACTTTGATTTGAATTTCAGAAATTAGCAATAACTATATTTACTTTCATTTAGTTCGTTTGATTAATAAAAACTCCTGATGAGAGACCGTTTGTTTTATGCTCTTGTGTGCTCATGTGAATTTTCTTGTGAATAATTGCTTTGTGTTAGAAATTTAATTTGGTGAAATTTTTTTTTTGTCTTGTTAGAACTTAATTCAACTGTGTGCAGGCTGTACAATTTCCTTTAGACAGGTATAGGTACAAATGAACAACAACACGCTACAGGACGAAAAAGGCCAAATCTGCAAAATTGGCCTTGTGGCGCTCGCCATGACCATAGTGGCGCTCGCCACAGAAGTGTGCATCACAAATTTTGGCAAATTATGTACAGAATGCGTGTTACAGTAAGCTTGTATTGAATGGTTTTGGTTTTAGGGGCTTGGAAAGGAATTGATTCTCTGTGAAATGAAGACACCATCATCATGTTCCATTAAATTTTCAACTACACAATCACTACATTAAACTCCACTTTCCATTATAAATACACACACCTTAACACATTCACTTCGCAACACATTTCTCACTTCACAAAGGCTTTTCTTTCCTTCATTTCTTCTAGTCTTTCAAGCCAAGGTAAGTCAAGTTCATGGCACAACAAGGGGAGTATGCAATCAACTTCCAAGATGGAGACCAAGCTAAGCTCTACCGACTCCTCCGCCGAAAGGAATACGAACCAACGAGGTATGCCGATGACTTTTGTCTCGAGACTTTAGGATTATCGGATAGTGTGCGCCATTTGGTTCGATCATTTAAGCTTGATTTCTTGCTTTCTTTTAAAGACCCCGTTCATGTCCAACTTACCGCGGAATTTCTTAGCTCTCTAGAACTAAACCCCACCCCCGACCGTGTGAGGTTCCGTCTATTTAGTGTTGATTACAACCTTAGCTACGATGAGGTAGCCGAGTTGTTGCACTTACCACACGGTGAGGGAGTGAAAGATGAGCTGCCCACTCAAGTGGGGTGGTCAGATGCCGCGAAGAAACTTTGGTGGGGATTAACCGGAAAGGAAACAAGTAGTTTTGAGGGTAACAGAGCGTCATTGATCCAAAACCCCACCATTCGCTACTTTCGCCATCTTTTGGCTTGCACTATTTTTGGCCATCTCAGTTCTAACAAGGTCAATGAAAAAGAGCTATTTTTGCTGTTCACTTACAGCCTCTCAAAAGAAAAGGTCCATACTGTCCGCTTTATGATGTATCACATGTTTCAATGGTTAAGTCCAAAAGGGCAATTGTTTTTGGTGGTCTGATCACAACCTTAGCACGCTTGCTAAACCACGGGGCGCAACTTTCTACCCTTACCCCACTTGACTCTCGTACCATTGATTTAGACATGGTACGAAACATGAGGCTAGTAAAGCAGCGGGCTGATGGAAAATACATTCTCATGATAGATAACAAAGCCTGCCCCGATATCATCCTCCCTGACCCCGCGTGCTTCAATGTGCGCTCGATAGCTAATTACCGTTTTCTCCCCGACCCTCCCATTCCCCGAGATTGGAATGTACCCAATGCCCTTTCTGATGAGGGAGAGAGTGATGGATCTGAGGAGGAGGAGCACGAGGCTCCGGGAACTAATGCACACAACACACTCTTCTTCTGGTTATTTTGCAGGTACTACTTCTGGAGCTGCCCATGATAGTGGCACATCTACGCTTGATACTATTTTAGTTGAGATGAGGCAGCACTACACCTTAGATGCCCAGAGGGACCAGCATATCCAGGACATCCAGACTCGTCAGACAGAGATGATGAGCATGATGCAGCAGTTTCAAAGCGACCAGCGTGGCTTGATTGATGGCATGGCGGATATGTCCTTACGCATGGATGATTTTGATGACTATTTCCAGCAGCTAGGTGCAGGACCTCCACCACATGAGAGGCGCACGAGGAGGCGCGGCCCGGGCCACCAGTAGTTTTTCTCTCAGGTTGTGTTGCGGGATTTTTGTGACATACCCCACCACAGTTTTATTTTTCATTTCCAAAGGAGGGGAAAAATTGAAAACCTTTTAAAAGAAAGAGATTCTAAGGTACGGGGGTTAGTTGCACTTGAGGAAGGTATTAGCACCTCAAGCGCCCATGGTACTCCATGGTAACCTCTTATATGTTTTTGTGCTTTTTTATATACATGCTTTAAGAATGGAGGGAGAAATTGTGTAGAAGAAAGAAAAAAAAGAGTAAAAATTGAGAAAAATTTTCTTTCATAAAATAAATAAAAGAAAAGAAGTACAAATATACATATTTTTTCTTTTTGGAAAAAAAGATTTTTGAGAGTAAAGTAATTATTGTATTATAGTGGAAATGTTTAAAAGAAAATAGATGGTAAGAAAGTGTAAATAAAAGGTAAAAAAAAAAAGGTTAAAAGAAATTTCCGTAAGTTGAATAAAAGGAAAGAAATGTAAATATATTTTTTGTTTGTAAAAAAAAGTTTTCTTGAGAGTAATAATTGTTGTATTGTAAAGAAAATATTGTTAAGAGAAAGAAAAAGTTTGTAAGAAAGTATAAGTATTGTTATGTAAAAAAGAAGTTAAATGTTTGAAAACAAAAGTGTATTCGTTTCTTTTGTGTGTTTGAAAAAAAGAAAGATGTGGTAAAGAAGATAAATTGTAGACAATATCATGTTAAAGATGATTATAAGGTGAATTTGCGTTTGTCTTATAAAAAAGATCGTACGTTTGTTTTGAAAAAAAGTTTTGTTTCAAAAAGTCTCGTAATCAATTTGAAATCAATTACGAGTCTTCTCCCTTGAAAATGAAATTTTTTTGGCGTTGTGTGTGATGTGTGAACTAGGAAAGCAATAAAAGCGATAAATAAAGTCCTACGCTATTACAACCCAATTGAATAATTAATTTACAACCATATCGAATTTGAATGAATAAATAATAATAAGAGGCAATAAATAAATAAATAGCAATGCATAAAAGTAAAATGCAGGTGCGGAAAATAAATATGATAATGAATATGTATCTAATCAATCAAAAATAACGGACATAGCAAGATATTATATTCTAACTAAAAAGTGGAGTGTGTGAAAGAAATGTGTCGGAGGCAAAGACATGGTAATACATTTTCGAAAGTCACTCACAACAGCAAATAGTTCTAACCTAACACGCAAGCAAAAAAGGAATTTTATTTAGCAAAAGAGATGTTTTTATTTTATTTTTTATAAGAATGAATTTAGACCAAAAGAGGTCCTTCACTATCAATGCTAATGTTAGAGCTCAATGATTTTATAAATTAAAATATTGTCTCTAACATGCATTTTTTAAAATGATGCATTGTCCTAATCTAAATGCAATGCATGTATGCATGTAAAGAAAATGTGAAGTAAAATTGTAATGTGAGATTGTAGTGTGATGTAAAAATTAGTGTCAAATGTCATGTGAAATGCAAAATATAGATTATGATATAATTGTAAAAGGTAGTGTTTCAAGTGCATGTATGCATGTAGAAATGTGTAGTGAACATGTGATAAAATGTAATATGATGCAGAAATTTTTGTAACAAAATGTTATGTGACAAGAAAAATGCATAAATGTGATGTAGTGATTTTGTAAAAGAGGGTTATGTGACTAAAGAAAAAAATGCATAATATGATGTAGTGCAAAAATGTAAGATTTTTAAATGCATGTGTGCATGAAATTTTTTAATAAAAGCATGTTATATATTTTTATAAAATGGAATTAAATAAAGACATAATCATGTTATCAACCATAAAAGAAAAAAAGAACAAACGTAGCATAATTAATTTTTAGCATTTTTGTTGTTTTTTGCATTTTATAACTAGTAAAAAAAAAAAAAGGTGAAGTCATAAAAAATAAATAAACAAACATTTTTTTTCATTTTTTGATATTAAAATAGTTAAAAAGAAATTTTTAAATAAACAAAAGGTGGTACGAACACAAAAAGGGGAGGTGTAGACAACAAAAAAAGGGACTCAAGGGGAGAATCCTAAGCCTAAGTCAAAACCCAAACCAAAGAAATCAGTTTAAGCCATCTGATCACGGATCAGAGGCTGATAAGAGCGAGGGAGTAGGGTAAACTGCGCGCATGCGCGCGCGCTGGATCAGAAGGAGCATGAGTTGTACGATCACAGATCAACCTCCATTAGGGAAGGGGCGCACGCAGCTTATGATGTGCGTGCGCGCATGGGATCAGGAGGGAGTATAAATTTTTGTTTCTTCAGATTTTTCATTCATTTTTCATTTTTCCTTCTCTCTCTACTCGCTCTCTCTCTCCATTTGTTCTCTGCTAGGGTTCTTCATTGATGAAGAACACCGGCGGTTTTCATAGCTCCGGCGCGGCGGCCGGCCAACAATGTGGCGGCGCCGCCGCCGGAAAACTCAACAAAACCGGAAGTTTCCAACACAAACCCCCCCTATTTTTACCTTCTAAACAAGAATCTAAAACCCAAATTTCTCAAATCTTAACCAAACGGCCGGATCGGGAGTTTTTTGTTCTCGGATTCTAACCTAAAATCTCAACCGAAAACACTAGCAAAATAGAGGATGCATATGAGTTGAACGGAAGAATACATACAGGGGAGGACGAGGGCCGGCGGAGACGTGCTGGCGGCCGACGGTGGTCCAGGGAACGGAGTGTTGCGCGCGGCTGTTGGTGTTCGCTTGCTGTTCCTTCCTCTTCTGCTCAGCCTCTGTTTGATCGGCTTCTTTCTTTCTCTTTTCTTTTTTTTTTTCGAAAAATAGAAAGGGGATGATGATGTTTGAGTTTGAGTTTTATGAGTTTGAAGGGTTTAATGTGTTGGTTTGTGGTTCTGTTCTGTTTTTTTTGTTTTGGTGATTAAAGGTTGAAGGTGGAAGTAGTGGTGAATGATGTTTTATGTGGAAGGGAGGGTTTTGATTTTGTGAGATTTGTTAGTTCTGTTTCAGCCCTCTTTTTTTCGCTGTTCTGTCCTCAATTTTTTGTTACTGTTTTGTGATTTTGTAAGGTTTTTTTTTCTAAGGGTTCTCTCTGTTCTCTAATCCGCCCCCTTGGTTCTGTGAAAAAACTCTGTTAAGTAGAAAGATTTTTAGGGTTTTGAAATTGTAAAGGGAAGGAGCAGAACCTCCTTTTGTTGCATCAGTTTTGGTAATGAAAAAAAAGGGAAAGAAGACAAGAAAGTCACTGTCTTGTGTTGGTGATTTTGCAGAATTCTGTTTGAAACATTGGATCCTTTTTTCCAAATTTTTTTCATTTTCAGTTTTTTTTGCATAACAATAATAATAAAAAAAACATGACCGAAAAAATGAAATAAAAGGAAAAAGAGAAGGTTAAAAAAGAACTGTCCCCCCTTTTTTATGATTATATTTATCTAGCAAAAAATGATCAAAAGAAATTTTAAATGAATGATAGTAAAGAAAATAGGTAAATAAATAAATAAAGTACTATTTTTTTTGAAAAAGAATTTTTGATAATAATAATAATAGTGATAGTGAGAATAATAATAATGATGATAAATGATAATTGTGATTATAACAATAATAGTGATAAAAGAAAAAAATGAAATATGATGATAAAAAATGTTGAAAAAGGTGAGTAATGATAATGTAGAAATTTTTTAATAAAAGGGAAATGACAAAAAGTATTTTTTTTTGTAAAAAAAGGTAATAAGATAATTAAATAAAAACAATGATAATGAGTAAAAAAAGTAAATAGGCGGATATAGAATGAATGCGAGAATATTTTTATACGATGAATATTTTTGATATTTTACAATGAAAAAGAAAAAGGTTGGATTTTTGGTCCAAAATTGGGGTACAACAGGTTGTACCCTTCCAATATCACCTTTAGTCGTTGCATTGGGGACAATGCTCGATTTAAGTGTGGGGGAGGAAGCTTTATCGCTTTCCTTTATTTTTCAGTCATTTAGTTTTGCATGCATAATAAAACCTTAGGTTAGTTCACTTAGATTGAGTTGATTTTGCGTGTTGGTCTTGTTATTGTCTGATTTTCCCATTTCTTGAGCCATACCAAAAATTTTCTTGTGAAAAGCAAAAGTATTGAGTTCTGATGATTGATATTGATTGTTTGAAAGTATATAGGTTGTTTGCACTATCTAGGCTATGTTGTGGAATTTAAGTAATGGTTAGATAAAATTAATACCGTTTTAACACCTTAGATTCCCTGAAGTGTGTAAAACTGATTTGAGTACTAGTTTTGACAAAGTCTTGAACTTGAGTTTTAATGAACCCTTAGTAGTTTATCTAGCAGTCGGCACCATCTCAAGGTTCAAACTAAGTGGGAAACTGAAGAATATAAGTGAATGATTTTGATTATAAATGTTATGAATGCTATTGGTTGATTCCTTGGAATAATTGATGAAAATTCAGCAAATGTTGAAACATGAGAAGGAAAAAAAATACCATAGTATAGAAACTCATTAGTAGTTGGTTCAGAGGTGTCTGATTCTGAACTTGGTAGGGCGGGTTACGATCCAATCCCCCGCAACTGGGAAGTGGGCAAAGCAAATAGGGGTTACAAAACTTATGTTATCAGCACCCCTCGCTATATGATGATCATAATCACTAACAGGTTTCCCACCATGGGTGTGTACAGGATAACGGGCTTAATGTGATTGCGCTAGAATGAAAAGGGGGAATGAAACTTAGGTGAGAGGTAGAGTCAAGAGGAAATGCTTCAGGTCTGTTTTCATATAAAGGGAATCTCTTGTGTCATCATGGTGTTCTTGTTATTTGCACTGTTACCTGATTTTCATGGCTTAGCCGGCAACCACGTACGAGTAGGATGATCGTGTCATGTGTTTTTACTTATGCTTTGCGATTCACTATTCTTTTATGCTTGAGGACAAGCAATGGTTCAACTGTGGGGGAATTTGATGACACGAAATCATATCTTATTTTTAGCTTAGTTTAGGTGAATTTTAGTTGCATTTGCATATGTTTTTATTTCATTTATGTCGTTTTATGTTTGTATTTGATTTGTTTTTAGTTTTGTCGAATAAAATAGGTTGGAGAAGAGAATTGAGCAAAAAGTATCAAAAACGGAGCAAAAAGGGGGTGCAAAGCCCAAATTCGCGCAGCCCACAAAGGAGCCCAGCAAAAATCGGCATTTGCCCAAATCTGCTCAGTGGCGAGCGCCACAGGAGGGGTGGCGAGCGCCACCAAATGCACGCCCAAGGTGGCGAGCGCCGCAGAATGGGTGGCGAGCGCCACCAATTGTGAAAACCCAGTAACTGATTTTTGCGCAACGTGGGGAGCAAGTACGAGTCTGATCAACAGCTTTTCCTAATCGTACGGCAAAAGGGATGAGATCAAATGAAACATATCCATTCCTACTTTTGTGGATCGGAGCAGCAAAAAATCCTCTATAAATAGGAAGCTCAAGTTCAGAATTCTTGACGCCTTATTTTCTTTATTTTCAGCACAGTTTTTATTTCTTGTTACAGTAACTGTAACGGTATTTCCACACCGGGAATCCGTTTTCAGTTCTGTTTTCACTTTCCTGTCAAGAATATTATTCCGATTAATTCCAGCAGTTTTATTTCAAGTTTCCAGCAATTTCTATTTTCAGGTTTTTATGTCGTTATTTAATTATTTATTTATTATGCTTTATTTAATTTTCTGTTTTTATTTATTTATTTCCTTTTTCATGTCTAGCTAAATTTCTAGATATCGGTATGTGAATTAATTCTCCGAAGGGAATTTAATAATGATTTAGCGCGTGCTTATTAAACTATTTTTTCTGATTCAAATTCCTAATTTAATTCAAAGCTTTTGAACGAGAGTAAAAGAAAGCAACTAAGGTTAAAATCAATAGAGCGAGAGTTTGAGGTTTTAACTAGATAGTAGGAATTTGATATTAATCTTTGAACGAGCGAGAGCCACGTTAGGATTAATTAGAACTAATTGATTTTCAAAATATACTTTCGAAGCTAAGGTGGTAGAAAAGTGACAGTAAAACTCCTAGCTTAGAAAGTATGGTTTTTATCAACAAAACGAGAGTGTGAGGTTTAGAAAGTATGGTTTTTATCGTACTATTTTGTTTGCCTTTGGTCGTTACCGTTCAATTCCGTTAAATTTGGTTCAAGTGGCAAACGTTTTGCCACTTGGACTCTGCCACGTGGTTAACTATTGTTGCTGACTGGAATAATGAAAGTTATAGGGACCAAAACTAGGGTTGATCATGGTCGGTTAATAACTATGACTAGGGGTGATCGCGGTGCGGTTTGGTTCGGTTTTAAGCATAAAAGCCAACCTAACCGCGAGATAAAAATATATGCGGTTCGGTTTGGTTCGGTTGATTTTTGAAAAATCATCCAAACCAAACCAATACGGTTTGGATTGGATCGGTGTCCGCGGTTTATCGAGATATAAAAACATAACAATATTATCAACTTATTACAAAATAAACGTAAAAAATATTAGTATTTTATTGTTACATGAAATAATATGTATATACATAAATTGGATATAAAACCGATTATGTCCATATCTCTCGTTTAACCAATTTTGGGTTTTAAAAACCGGTTTTTAGTTTTTAAAACCAGTTTTTGGTTTACTAACTTGTTTTTGAGTAAATTTTTTTTAAAAAAAAATATAGTTTTATATTTTTTTCCGATTTTGAAAAAAGTTCGCAGCATTTTTTACGATTTCGATGAAAAAAGTTATAGAAATTTTGTCCGATTTCGATGAAAAAAGTTATCGAAAATTTTCCAATTTCGAGAAAAAAGTTGTTGGAATTTTTTTGATATCGGGAAAAAAAGTTATCAAAAATTTACCGATTTCGAGAAAAAAAGTTTGCAGAATTGGTATCAAGAAAAATTTATAACTGTCTTATAAATAGATATATAAGAAATGAGATGTCTTCATCAAGAAAAAGAAAAGAAGTAGGGGATGATACAAGTACAGGGACTTAGTACAGGTACATCAACGTTATATAAAAATAGATAGTCCGAAAAAAAAGTGTAAAGGATAAATGTTAGAGAGAAAAAAAAAGGCTCTGTTTGGATTGATGGTATAGAATAGAGTGGAGCAGAGTGTAATAGAATGGAGCGGAATGGTATGGATATTCCATTGTTTGAATACTTTATTTGGAAAATGGACGAAACGGAATATATAATAAATATTTTATTTCATTTATACCCTTACTTAAAAAGCACAATTACATGGAAAAAAACATACTATTGTAGTACCCGGCGCAAACAAAATAATATTGCAATGAAGCCGCCACCATATTTTATTTATCCTGGAAGGAGAAAGGAAAATAATGATAAAACCTTTCAGAGATGGATTCGGGAGTTTGTTACATGAGGGGAAAACGTTAACAACCCCTCATATTTGTTGGACTCAACGGAAACCATTTGAGGATTAAGGTTTGCTTTTAAAGAAATAATCGTATAAAAGAGATTACCGCATATTGAACAAAAGAAACAAAAAAAAGAGTTTTTTATTATTTGACTTGACGAGAGAGGCTCTCACTCCTACGTATTCCCAAAGTGAGATGAGGAATTCAAAGCTTACGTAGTTCTTCCCGAATTTTTTTTTGTGTGTTGGTTGTTTTTAGTGAATAATGCTTAAGTCGCATTCCACTGATACAACAGTTCCTTGTATGCTCGCTTTGGAGGCTTAAGCGTTGTATTGTATCAGGGGAACGGAGAAAGCGTTATCCATTTAAGGAAAAGAAGTAGAAAAAAGTTTGAAATGAGTTGAGTATTTTTTAGAGTTTCGAGATTGTTCAGTTGAATGAGGATTGAACACCATCTGATACATACGTCACAAACTATTCAATCCGAGCTGAATGAGACATACATCATACTCCCTTATTTTCATTCATATAGTTAAAGTTAATTGATTAAAGTGAGGATAATCCACCATCTGAGACATACATCACAGACTGTTCTATCTGAGCCGAACGAGACATACGTTACACTCCTTCCTTTTCACTTTAATTAACTAACTGAGACTCACCAATTTAAAATAAGAGTAGTCCACCTTCTTAGACATACGTCACATACTATCCTACCCAAGCCGACATGTGTCACACTCCCTCTTTTTTCATTTTAATTGATTCATCAGTTTTAGTTTTATTTAGAAAGAGAAAAGAAAAAGAAACCAAATCCAGACAGTTTACAGAGATAGTAGAATACCGGGTGAAGAGGCAAATGCGTATGGATATGAGATGCATGAGAGATGTGATAATAAGCATAAGTAAGAGAATACATCAGTATAAACAATTTTTGTAAAAAAAACAGTATAAACAATTAAATGCGCGAATCATCAATTAAACGAGCGTGAAATAAATATCAAGAATAGCATAGGTCTTAAGCGAACATTAAAAAGATTTATCGAACGAGAAAATGAACAGTGAATAAATCCCTCTCTCTCTTACATTTTATTTATATACCCCTCAAATTAGGTTGGCATTTTGGTAGTAATATGAAAGTTGTGAGGATAAAATGGTAAATGGCAAAAAGAAAAGCTATTTTTGTATTAAATTTAAATGATAAATGGGTTATGATTGTAGGAAGAGGTGATGTGGCAAAGTGTGATTGGTCTATAGGGATTTGTCATCAAGATGGGGCAAAATGCAAATAAATAAACAAATGTGCTAAAAATGCAATTAAATGGAAAAAAATACACTAAACCTATTTTTTTAAAATTATGAAAGCAAGAAGATAAAAATATCAAACCAGCTAAAAGTGAAATTAAACTAAAAATTATCTTTTTACATTATTACAAAATAAGAAACTAAATATGCTTAATTTGAACAATTAATAATAAACTATGAAAAATAGAGAAAGGCGCGAAGGGTGCGGAAACTTTATTATGAAACTATTTTTTTGGAATTTCTTATGAAATAAGAAATAATTTTAGAAATAAAATATTTAAAAGATACCTAAAATTAGGGTATTACAACTATTTTATTCTACAGAAAAAAAAAACATATTATCATATATCATTTATTAAAATAATACTCGTATATAATATCATACTAAATAGTATAATTTATTAAAAAATGAAGAGAAGAAGAGGAGATCGACGAAGAGTTTGATGGTTTTTTTTTTCCATACAATGATATGTTTTTTGGTTTCTTTCATACAATAATATAATAGTAAGAATAATAAAATTGGTTTGTACCAAAAAAAATAAACAAAATTGATTCTAGATCAAGAAGAGAAGACGAGGGCACTAGTAAAAATATGACATTTCAACACAGGATTTTACATCAGTATATTAATACCAGATGTGAAAAGTAGTATGTAATAGTTTTCACATCTGTGTAAATTGTACCAGTAAGGTAATGTTGATATGCAACACGTTCCACATCAGTGGAATATATAGCTGAAATGAAAAACAAACGCGGTGGCATAAACGTAAATAAGTTGAATTATGTTATAAACCTCATTCCTTTCTGCCCATGTTTCCACTTAAGTGAAAACTATTTTCTTCTTATTCATTCATGCCCTAACGCAAAACCTCACAACCCTATCTCAAAACGCAAACAAAATCGTTCCTAGCTCAATTGTTCCTCAAAACCTCACAACCCCAAAACCCTAAATGCAATTGTTCCTCAACCGTTATGTTCCTCAATCAGTTCCTCAACCGAAAATGCAATCAGTTCCTGTAAGTCGTTCCTCAATCGTTCGTGTTTGCTCATTCGTTCTATGTTCAATCGTTCGTCTTTGGTGGTGTGTTCGTGTTTGCTGTTCGTTCTGTGTTCAATCATTCATGTTTGTTGGTGTGTTCTGTGTTCATTCGTTCTGTGTTTGCTGGTTCGACGATTTAATCGTTCTGTGTTAAAACGCAATCAGTTCTGCTCAATCGTTCGTGTTACCGCTTCCGTTTGACGATTCTTCAACATGTTCCCTTTTGAACTACACGCATTCAAGTACCGAATTCAACTAATTCAATTTTACTTTGGTTAGTTCTTTCTATTACCACTTCAATTTTTTGTTAATTTTGTGTTGTTCTTGCTTTGTAGTTGTTATTATTTCTTTGGGTAAAATGACATTGTTCTTATCACAAAGGACTATTGTTTTTAGTATTTGTTAAGAAATTGATTTGATATGTTATTGTATATTAAATTATGTTCATGAAGGTTTGGAACACTGCACTCCAACACCTATTAGAACTAAGTTTGTTTTTGTTATTTCAGTTAACTAATGTTGCAAGTAACCCTTGTGTTTTAGACTGCAATACCATGGAAAGGATGTCATGTAATATCCATGTCCAAAGTTTCAATATTTTTGCCTATTTTGTACTATGTTCGCGCTTATTATGCTACTTTGGCCTATATGCTTATACAATGGATTAGTATTATGCCAATGATTTGTAACTTAATTAATATTACTACAATCGTGAATATATATTGTGTTGAATTTGGATATGAAAAAGCAGGGAAAAAATGCTAGTATTTGTTTTTAATATATATAACATTTCACATCGGTGGTAAACACCACTGATGTGAAAACTATACCTTTTCACATCGGTTGTATAAATTGAACAGATGTGAAAAAGAACGCGTTATATTCCAAACCAAGCCTTTTCCCACTGGCCCAGACCTCCACCCGATGTGAAATATACACTTTTTACATCCGGTGGTCACCCGATGTGAAATGTACTTACTTACTATTACCCCTCCATTCACATCGGTATGCCAACCGATGTAAAAAGTCGGTTTTACCCGATGTAGAATGTCATTTCTACACTAGTGGGGAGAGGGAAGATAAATCTGGGACAAAATTGTATTGATGTAATAATTTATTCTATTCCAATGCATACACTTCAAATTAGATGGAATGGAAAATTGGATAAGTGAGTGGTATTGGATGGAATGAGTTCCATCCTATTCCATTCATATCATTATTTACAAAACTAAACAATGGAACATAAACAAATTCCATCCCACTACATTCCATCAATCCAAATAGACCAAGAGTTGAGTACAACTAAGGAAGTGTACATTACAATATAAATGTTGTTTTAAATATAATATACTAATAAATTGAAGGATAAAATTAAATTTTATGTGAAATAGTAAGGGTAAAAATGGAAGAAAAGATGATAAGTTATAAATTATAAACTAAAATGCTATTTAAAATAGTGTCTGAGAAATAAGTTAAAAGCTAGTCAAATAAGTTATAAGTTCATGTTAAAATCCAATTATTAAATAGGGTTTTTTCCGTCAAATAAACTTATAAGGTATAAGCTAAAAGCTATAAGCTTATTTAGGTGTCTTGCCAAACAAACCCTTAGAAGTCTCGATAGTGATATCAAGGTCTAGTTTGACTTGGTGGGGTATATGGTTTCTAGTGTTGGATTACAGATGGGAAAAATCTCACACTTGATGGTAAGAATCTTTATAACTTATTTTTTTTTTCAATTTTATCCATGTCATCATATTTGATAAAAAAAATTAAATATTAATCAACATATCATTTTTATGTCATTTCATATGATCAATAACTTAGTTCGATCGCTAATTTTACCAAACCATATAAATGCAATTAGTTAATTTATTTGTTAAAAATTAATTTATCAATCATCCACCGTTATTTTTATCAAACAAAACAATGGTGTTAACTCCCCTTGAATGTCCTAATTTCTTCAATTGCTTTTTTCATGTTCATCCACTAGGGAGAGGTGATTTAGGGTCATTTTAATTCATAATCACCCTTCTTAATCGTTTTCTTATTCCTTTTTGTTTCAATAAGTGATTTTTCACATATTTTTAGTTTTCTTTGGTGTTTTTTTTATCCGGTGTTGTTTCACCCTCGTCTTAGTGCAAAGTTGTTTAGAGATTTTCCCTCATAGTGTGGTGTTGTTTTGATTTTCCTTCTCAGTGCGCTGTTTTTTAATTTCCCGTCTTGGTATGGTGTTTAATTTATTCATATTTGCTTCGATCTAGATCCAGTGCAGATTTAATGATTTAATCTTCTTCAACGTTGCAGATCCGAAGGCATGAACATGATTATATCGGACATTTGAATTTTATTATATTAATTGTAGGCTTCGTCACATTTATAAATATTAGACCGTTTTACGCTATTAACGCAGATAATTTGAGCTTATTCTCAGATTCATCATTTTTAATATTTAGCGAAATTGATTAATATAATGAACATAATTAATCATACGTTGTTGGTGTGGAAATGCTTAGTAAGTAATCAATCAACAATACTTCAATATGGTCAAATTTCAAAGTTTAGCAGACAGACTCGTGATGAAAGAATTATTAGTGCAAAAATTTGATTTTAAGTTGATTTTAAAATCATTACTAGGCCGGTTTTCAAATGGATTAAGAGATCTTGTGTTAAAATGTAAAATATTTTAAGACAATTTTCGAACGGACTTAAAATACAAATTTTAATTAAATTGGGATAAATATCCACCTCAAGCTAATTGTAAAATTAAGGTTTATGACAAATCTTATTCAGATCCATGAATTTTATTTAGATTCATGGATTTTATTGAAATACAAAAAACAATTTAAATAACATTGAATCACTTTAAATAGTTTCAATCGACAATTGCTCCATTTAGTTCTGCAATCTTAGCGTGAACCTCCTTGATTTTTTTGTCGATATGCTTCTTGAAATCATTCTTATCTTAAGCAGTCTGTAAGTTGGCTAGCACATTTTTGTTCTGCAAGGCCACGATCATAAGTAATTCCATCTCCTTTTCACGATTCTCTTGTTTCACTTTTTCATTTTCTCAATTGTTTCAGCAATTTGCTGCAGGAGTGAAGTCACTTCATGATCAATAACAAATGAACATCGATACGTCCCTTCAGTTGGGTTGGTTACCTGTAGGTTATGCCAGACATATTTTTGAGAATAAAATAAAAATTATAATAAATGCTGAAATATCAAAAGAGTTGAGATTTCACTCATTTTGTTTAAGGTTCTCTTCTATCTTTCATTGTTGACATGTTTCACCTTCTTCCCGGTCATGATCGCAACAAAATTGCAAAGAAAGTGACAGCCAATTTTGTTGTGTGTTATTTTCATTGTTGCGCCTGACTTTTATAGAGTTGTATCTCTTATCTCTTTATGTCATTTTTGGAAATAAAATTTATTTTTTGTTTCAAATAGAAATTTATTTGCGAATAATTATTTCCAATTTTTTAATGGTATTGTTTTCGTTATAATGATTATTCTTAGGCCACACAACAATAGAGAATAATATTTTAAGGCGGATAAGACTATATGAATGGAAAAATTATTCCTGAACAATTTTGACTTAATATTATTTTTTAATTAAATAAGTTTTTGGTCTCTATAAACATTTCATTTTTGGTTTTCTAAAATTTTTAGTAAAATAATTGTTATTTTTTAAAAGAATGAATTTTGCAATGCAGAAAGGTATAGAAGCACAGTTGTTGCCCGTTTACCTTCTATTCAATGTAATTAAATTATATATTTATAGTAATTCAGTGTTTTATAGTTCTTCTAACATTTTTTGTAGTTGTTTTTAAGTCAACTCATGTGTATAAAATCAAATATTAACATATGAGATCATGTTTGATTTGTCTCAATGAATATTTTCATAATATTAATTTTTTATAATATTTCATGAAAGAAAAGTAACTATATTAATGATTAAAATTGTGCATTAGTATGCGTAAGCGATAATTATTTTGAGAGGGATGTAGTAAAAATTAAATAAAAACTATATTTAAAAGGACACCATTTTGTAGGACTAAAAATTTATTTAGCCCTTCTATATATATATATATATATATATATATATAACCCTTTGGACTATAATCATATTTTTGTTGGTAACAAAAAAAATTATATCATATTAAAACAACAATACATTTTACTTTTCTGTATGATTATTAATAGTCATAAACCTTTTATAATCTTCGTTATTACATTAATTGTTTTTTCAAAAAAAAAATTAAATTAATTATATTGGCAGATTTTTTTTTCATATTTTTTGACTAAATTCAAAATTGTTTATTATATTCATTTAAAGTTATACCTGGAATTCCTTTTTAAGTTTCATTTATTTCTTTTAATATATAATATCATGTTAATTTTTATTTGTTATTTTTAATGTTGAGAAAAGTATTAAATATTTTAGTCAAATCTTTAATTATAGTAAAAAACATTTTGACTAAAGTGATATATATGCATATATTGTTAGAAGTCCCATATTGGCTAGAGATATGACATAGATAGCCTTTATAAATGTGTGTAAATCTCAACTCTCAAACTAACTTTTGTGGTTGAGTATAAGCCTCCCAAATTCTAATATGGTATCAAAGCCTATCATAGATCCATTTGTTGTTTGCTGTGGAGACCTCCCATATTAGGGCACCCGTTAATGTTGATTCCACGTTTCAACTTGTTCAGTTCTGGACGTGAGGGGGTGTGTTAGAAGTCCCACATTGGCTAGAGGTATGGCATAGATAGCCTTTATAAATGTGTGCAAACCTCAACTCTCAAGCTAGCTTTTGTGGTTGAATATAAGCCTCCCATATTCTAATATATATATATATATATATATATATATATATATATATATATATATGGTATTGTTAACTTCGATTATGAGTCAAAGTTAGCTATGTATAACACACATGTAATTACTTAATTAGCGACCTTCCCATTGGCTTCCCCATTAGCGCCCTTCCACATGCACCCCCACCCCCTTAATTACTAATTTTCACTTTTTTAATTTATGTAATTTTCAACAATGAGGATCGCATATGTAGTAGTTTTTATGAGTGAAATATCAAATTCCCTTTTGAAATTTCAAAATTCGGTAAATACTCACTTGAAATTTGAAAAATGCCAAATACACCCCTGAAATGGTAAAATCTCAATCAAATTCCCCCTGTTCCATTTACTTCATCTATTTTGATGATATGAGCGTTAACTTCATACGTGACACCTGCCAAATAGACCAAGAGTTGAGTACAACTAAGGAAGTGTACATTACAATATAAATGTTGTTTTAATAATAATATACTAATAAAGTGAAGGATAAAAATAAATTTTATGTGAAATAGTAAGGGTAAAAATGGAAGAAAAGATGATAAGTTATAAATTATATACTAAAATGCTATTTAAAATAGTGTCTGAAAAATAAGTTAAAAGCTAGTCAAATAAGCTATAAGTTCATGTTAAAATCCAGTTATTAAATAGGGTTTTTTCCGTCAAATAAACTTATAAGGTATAAGCTAAAAGCTATAAGCTCATTTAGGTGTCTTGCCAAACAAACCCTTAGAAGTCTCGATAATGATATCAAGGTCTAGTTTGACTTGGTGGGGGTATATGGTTTCTAGTGTTGGATTACGGATGCGAAAAATCTCACACTTGATGGTAAGCATGTTGATGTATTAAGTGAGTTAAATTTTTTACATTGGATGAAAACGTAAATGTTGAACAACATATAAATGAGAACACATATATAACTAATACTTTATAATTTTAGGTAAATATGTGATTTTAAAATTTAGTTGTGTGATTGTTTCTAATGTGATATTATGATCAACCTAGAATTATATGTTTGGTAATGTCAAATTTTGAACTTATGACTTATAGCTTATAAATTCATTAAAAAATTGTTTTGTAGTCTTTTTTTAATGAACTTATAGCTTATTTTTACTAGTTTATAACTTATTTTGTTAACCTAATTTAATTAGTTTATAACTTATTGTTTTTTTTTTCAATTTTATCCATGTCATCATATTTGATAATATTAATCAACATATCATTTTTATGTCATTTCATATGATCAATAAGTTAGTTCGATCACTAATTTTACTAAACCCTATAAATGCAATTAGTTAATTTATTTGTTAAAAATTAATTTATCAATCATCCACAGTTATTTTTATCAAACAAAACAATGGTGTTAACTCCCCTTGAATGTCCTAATTTCTTCAATTGCTTTTTTCATGTTCATCCACTAGAGAGAGGTGATTTAGGGTCATTTTAATTCATAATCACCCTTCGTAATCGTTTTCTTAATCCTTTTTGTTTCAATAAGTGATTTTTCACATATTTTTAGTTTTGTTTGATGTTTTTTTTTATCCGGTGTTGTTTTACCCTCGTCTTAGTGCAGAGTTGTTTAGAGATTTTCCCTCATAGTGTGGTGTTGTTTTGATTTCCCATCTCAGTGCGCTTTTTTTTTTTTAATTTCCTGTCTTGGTACAATGTTTAATTTATTCATATTTGCATATTTGCTTCGATCTAGATTCAGTGCAGATTTAATGATTTAATCATCTTCAACGTTGCAGATCCGGAGGCATGGACATGATTATATCGGACATTTGAATTTTATTATATTAATTGTAGGCTTCGTCACATTTATAAATATTAGACCATTTTACACTATTAACGCAGATTATTTGAGCTTATTTTCAGATTCATCATTTTTAATATTTAGCGAAATTGATTAATATAATGGACATAATTACTCTTACGTTGTTGGTGTGGAAATGCTCAGTAAGTAATCAATCAACAATACTTCAATATGGTCAAATTTCAAAGTTTAGCAGACAGACTCGTGATGAAAGAATTATTAGTGCAAAAGTTTGATTTTAAGTTGATTTTAAACGCATTACTAGGCCGATTTTCAAATGGATTAAGAGATCTTGTGTTAAAATGTAAAATATTTTAAGACAATTTTCGAACAGACTTAAAATACGAATTTTAATTAAATTGGGATAAATATCCACCTTGAGCTAATTGTAAAATTAAGGTTTATGACAAATCTTATTCAGATCCATGAATTTTATTTAGATTCATGGATTTTATTGAAATACAAAAAACGATTTAAATAACATTGAATCACTTTAAATAGTTTCATTCGACAATTGCTCCATTTAGTTCTGCCATCTTAGCGTGAACCTCCTTGATTTTTTTGTCGATATGCTTCTTGAAATCATTCTTATCTTCAGCAGTCTTCAAGTTGGCTAGCACATTTTTGTTCTGCAAGGCCTCAATCATAAGTAATTCCATCTCCTTTTCACGATTCTCTTGTTTCAGCATTTTCATTTTCTCAATTGTTTCAGCAATTTGCTGCAGGAGTGAAGTCACTCTATGATCAATAACAAATGAACATTGATACGTCCCTTCAGTTGGGTTGGTTACCTGTAGGTTATGCCAGACATATTTTTGAGAATAAAATAAAAATTATAATAAATGCTGAAATATCAAAAGATTTGAGATTTCACTCACCTTGTTTAAGGTTCCCTTCTTTCTTTCATTGTTGACATGTTTCACCTTCTTCCCAGTCATGATCGCAACAAAATTGCAAAGAAAGTGACAGCCAATTTTGTTGTGTGTTATTTTCATTGTTGCGCCCGGCTTTTATAGAGTTGTATCTCTTATCTCTTTAAGTCATTTTTGGAAATAAAATTTATTTTTTGTTTCAAATAGAAATTTATTTACGAATAGTTATTTCCAATTTTTTAATTGTATTTTTTTGGTTATAATTATTATTCTTAGGTCACACAACAATAGAGAATAATATTTTAAGGCGGATAAGACTTTATGCATGAAAAAATTATTCCTGAACAATTTTAACTTAACATTATTTTTTAATTAAATAAGTTTTTGGTCTCTATAAACATTTCATATTTGGTTTTCTAAAATTTTTAGTAAAACAATTGTTATTTTTTAAAAGAATGAACTTTGCAATGCAGAAAGGGGTAGAGGCGCAACTTGTTGCCCGTTTACCTTCTATTCAATGCAATTAAATTATATATTTATAGTAATTCAGTGTTTTATAGTTCTTCTAACATTTTTTGTAGTTGTTTTTAAGTCAACTCATGTGTATAAAATCTAATATTAACATATGAGATCATGTTTGATTTGTCTCAATAAATATTTTCATAATATTAATTTTTTAAAATATTTCATGAAAGAAAAGTAACTATATTAATGATTAAAATTGTGCATTGGTATGCGTAAGCGATAATTATTTTGAGAGGGATGTAGTAAAAATTAAATAAAAACTCTATTTAAAAGGACACCATTTTGTAGGACTAAAAATTTATTTAACCCTTCTATATATATATATATATATAATCCTTTGGACTATAATCAAATTTTTGTTGGTAACAAAAAAAAATTATATCATATTAAAACAACAATACATTTTACTTTTCTATATGATTATTAATAGTCATAAACATTTTATAATCTTCGTTATTACATTAATTGTTTTTTCAAAAAAAAATTAAATTAATTATATTGGCAGATTTTTTTTTTTTCATATTTTTTGACTAAATTCAAAATTGTTTATTATATTCATTTAAAGTTATACCTGCAATTCCTTTTTAGGTTTCATTTATTTCTTTTAATATATAATATCATGTTAATTTTTATTTGTTATTTTTAATGTTGAAAAAAGTATTAAATATTTTAGTCAAATCTTTAATTATAGTAAAAAACATTTTGACTAAAGTGATATATATATGCATATATTGTTAGAAGTCCCACATTGGCTAGAGATATGGCATATATTGTCTTTATAAATGTGTGCAAACCTCAACTCTGAAGCTAGCTTTTGTGGTTGAATATAAGCCTCCCAAATTCTAATAAATAAATATATATTAACTTCGATTATGAGTCAAAGTTAGCTATGTATAACCCACATACATGTAATTAATTAATTAGCGCCCTTCCTATTGTCTTCTCCATTAGTTACTCATATGCCCCCCACATGCACCCCCACCCCCTTAATTACTAATTTTCACTTTTTTAATTTATGTAATTTTCAACAATGAGGATCGCATATGTAGTAGTTTTTATGAGTGAAATATCAAATTCCCTTTTGAAATTTCAAAATTTGCTAAATACTCACTTGAAATTTGAAAAATGCCAAATACACCCCTGAAATGGTAAAATGTCAATCAAATTCCCCCTGTTCCATTTATTTTATCTATTTTGATGACATGAGCGTTAACTGCATACGTGACACCTGCCAAATAGAGCAAGAGTTGAGTACAACTAAGGAAGGGTACATTACAATATAAATGTTGTTTTAAATATAATATACTAATAAAGTGAAGGATAAAAATAAATTTTATGTGAAATAGTAAGGGTAAAAATGGAAGAAAAGATGATAAGTTATAAATTATAAACTCAAATGCTATTTAAAATAGTGTATGAAAAATAAGTTATGTAAGTGCACCAGTTCACCTTTATGATTTAATAATTGTCAAAACACATGAAAATAGAGTTGAACACATTTTGGCAACATTATAAATCAATTGACAGCGAAAAACTTTTTTAAACTTTGTAAAAAGTGTTTTTGAGGTGTTTTGTATCGATACATAATTAGTTGTATCGATACAAATGTCGGTAAATTACTTCAGACTGATTTTGTGCAATTTGTATGGATACATATATCATGTGTATCGATACAAAAGTTGGTGTTCAGAGGCAGAGAGTCACTTGTGTATCGAATCATGTTTGCATGTATCGATACACACCTAACTCTCTGAAAACCAGAGAAAGCATTATGTATCGAATCATGCTTGCATGCTTCGATACATATCAGTCAGGTTTTCAAAGAACTGATGTATGTATCGATACATACTCGTGGTTGTATCGATACATAGGTCAATTTATTTAAATTTGAACGCTGGTCAAAGGGTGTGTATCGATACAAACCATCATTTGTATCGATACATTTCTGTTCTGTTTTGCCTAAAATTGCTCAATCCTATTTTCTCTATAAATAGCAATGTGCCTTGTCAATGTAAAAGAGAGAAACCCTGGTAAAAAGTGAGATAGCTTTTGAAGAACTCTTTGTATGCCAAATTGGTGATTAATTTGGATCGAAGAGATATTCGCAACAAGATCATCATCTTCTATCAAATTGCAAAACGTTGAAGGATGAGTATGGGATCATTCGGATAGTTTTGTACATTTGGTCGATAACGTTTCGTACGACTCGCGGTGAATCAGAGTTCGTGATCGAGTTGATTTGTTTCGAAGGATTTGGGTTTTCTCGGTGATTCAAGATTGTGCGATATCTTGAAGGATAAACGACCAACGAGCGAGGTACTCAAATAAGCAAAAAGATAGTCAAATAAGCTTTAAGTTCATGTTAAAATCCAGTTATTAAATAGGGTTTTTTTCGTCAAATAAACTTATAAGGTATAAGCTAAAAGCTATAAGCTCATTTAGGTGTCTTGCCAAACAAACCCATAGAAGTCTCGATAGTGATATCAAGGTCTAGTTTGACTTGGTGGGGGTATATGGTTTCTAGTGTTGGATTACGGATGCAAAAAATCTCACACTTGATGGTAAACATGTTGATGTATTAAGTGAGTTAAATTTTTTACATTGGATGAAAACGTAAATGTTGAACAACATATAAATGAGAAGACATATATAACTAATACTTTAAAATTTTAGGTAAATATGTGATTTTAAAATTTAATTGTGTGATTGTTTCTAGTGTGATATTATGATCAACCTAGAATTATATGTTTGGTAATGTCAAATTTTAAACTTATGACTTATAGCTTATAAATTCATTAAAAAAAATTGTTTTGTAGTGTTTTTTTAATGAACTTATAGCTTATTTTTACTAGTTTATAACTTATTTTGTTAACCTAATTTAATTAGTTTATAACTTATTGTTTTTTTTTCAATTTTATCCATGTCATCATATTTGATAATATTAATCAACATATTATTTTTATGTCATTTCATATGATCAATAAGTTAGTTCGATCACTAATTTTACTGAACCCTATAAATGCAATTAGTTAATTTATTCGTTAAGAATTAATTTATCAATCATCCACCGTTATTTTTATCAAACAAAACAATGGTCTTAAATCCCCTTGAAGGTCCTAATTTCTTCATTTGCTTTTTTCATGTTCATCCACTAGAGAGAGGTGATTTTGGGTCATTTTAATTCATAATCACCCTTCGTAATCGTTTTCTTAATCCTTTTTGTTTCAATAAGTGATTTTTCACATATTTTTAGTTTTCTTTGGTGTTTTTTTTTATCCGGTGTTGTTTTACCCTCATATTAGTGCAGAGTTGTTTAGAGATTTTCCCTCATAGTGTGGTGTTGTTTTGATTTCCCGTCTCAGTGCACTTTTTTTTTTTTAATTTCCCGTCTTGATACGGTGTTTAATTTATTCATATTTGCATATTTGCTTCGATCTAAATTCAGTGCAGATTTAATGATTTAATCATCTTCAACGTTGCAGATCCGGAGGCATGAACATGATTATATCGGACGTTTGAATTTTATTATATTAATTGTAGGCTTCGTCACATTTATAAATATTAGACCGTTTTACGCTATTAACGCATATAATTTGAGCTTATTCTCAGATTCCTCATTTTTAGTATTTAGCGAAATTGATTAATATAATGGACATAATTAGTCTTACGTTGTTGGTGTGGAAATGCTCAGTAAGTAATCAATCAACAATACTTCAATATGGTCAAATTTCAAAGTTTAGCAGACAGACTCGTGATGAAAGAATTATTAGTGCAAAAATTTGATTTTAATTTGATTTTAAAATCATTACTAGGCCGGTTTTCAAATGGATTAAGAGATCTTGTGTTAAAATGTAAAATATTTTAAGACAATTTTCGAACAGACTTAAAATACGAATTTTAATTAAATTGGGATAAATATCCACCTCGAGATAATTGTAAAATTAAGGTTTATGACAAATCTTATTCAGATCCATGAATTTTATTTAGATTCATGGATTTTATTGAAATACAACAAACGATTTAAATAACATTGAATCACTTTAAATAGTTTCAATCGACAATTGCTCCATTTAGTTCTGCCATCTTAGCGTGAACCTCCTTGATTTTTTTGTCGATATGCTTCTTGAAATCATTCTTATCTTCAGTAGTCTGTAAGTTGGCTAGCACATTTTTGTTCTGCAAGGCCTCAATCATAAGTAATTCCATTTCCTTTTCACGATTCTCTTGTTTCAGCATTTTCATTTTCTCAATTGTTTCAGCAATTTGCTGCAGGAGTGAAGTCACTTCATGATCAATAACAAATGAACATTGATACTCCCCTTCAGTTGGGTTGGTTACCTGTAGGTTATGCCAGAGATATTTTTGAGAATAAAATAAAAATTATAATAAATGCTGAAATATCAAAAGATTTGAGATTTCACTCACCTTGTTTAAGGTTCCCTTCTTTCTTTCATTGTTGACATGTTTCACCTTCTTCCCAGTCATGATCGCAACAAAATTGCAAAGAAAGTGACAGCCAATTTTGTTGTGTGTTATTTTCATTGTTGCGTTATTTTCATTGTTGCGCGCGGCTTTTATAGAGTTGTATCTCTTATCTCTTTAAGTCATTTTTGGAAATAAAATTTATTTTTTGTTTCAAATAGAAATTTATTTACGAATAATTATTTCCAATTTTTTAATTGTATTTTTTTGGTTATAATTATTATTCTTAGGCCACACAACAATAGAGAATAATATTTTAAGGCGGATAAGACTTTATGCATGAAAAAATTATTCCTGAACAATTTTAACTTAACATTATTTTTTAATTAAATAAGTTTTTGATCTCTATAAACATTTCATTTTTGGTTTTCTAAAATTTTTAGTAAAACAATTGTTAGTTTTTAAAAGAATGAACTTTGCAATGCAGAAAGGGGTAGAGGCGCAACTTGTTGCCCGTTTACCCTCTATTCAATACAATTAAATTATATATTTATAGTAATTCAGTGTTTTATAGTTCTTCTAACATTTTTTGTAGTTGTTTTTAAGTCAATTCATGTGTATAAAATCTAATATTAACATATGAGATCATGTTTGATTTGTCTCAATAAATATTTTCATAATATTAATTTTTTATAATATTTCATGAAAGAAAAGTAACTATATTAATGATTAAAATTGTGCATTGGTATGCGTAAGCGATAATTATTTTGAGAGGGATGTAGTAAAAATTAAATAAAAACTCTATTTAAAAGGACACCATTTTGTAGGACTAAAAATTTATTTAACCCATATATATATATATATATATATATATATATATATATATAACCCTTTGGACTATAATCAAATTTTTGTTGGTAACAAAAAAAATTATATCATATTAAAACAACAATACATTTTACTTTTCTATATGATTATTAATAGTCATAAACATTTTATAATCTTCGTTATTACATTAATTGTTTTTTCAAAAAAAAATTAAATTAATTATATTGGCAGATTTTTTTTTTCATATTTTTTGACTAAATTCAAAATTGTTTATTATATTCATTTTTAATATATAATATCATGTTAATTTTTATTTGTTATTTATAATGTTGAAAAAAGTATTAAATATTTTAGTCAAATCTTTAATTATAGTAAAAAACATTTTGACTAAAGTGATATATATGCATATATTGTTAGAAGTCCCACATTGGCTAGAGATATGACATATATTGTCTTCATAAATGTGTGCAAACCTCAACTCTGAAGCTAGCTTTTGTGGTTGAATATAAGCCTCTCAAATTCTAATAAATAAATATATATTAACTTCGATTATGAGTCAAAGTTAGCTATGTATAACCCACATACATGTAATTAATTAATTAGCGCCCTTCCTATTGTCTTCTCCATTAGTTACTCATATGCCCCCCACATGCACCCCCACCCCCTTAATTACTAATTTTCACTTTTTTAATTTATGTAATTTTCAACAATGAGGATCGCATATGTAGTAGTTTTTATGAGTGAAATATCAAATTCCCTTTTGAAATTTCAAAATTTGCTAAATACTCACTTGAAATTTGAAAAATGCCAAATACACCCCTGAAATGGTAAAATGTCAATCAAATTCCCCCCGTTCCATTTATTTTATCTATTTTGATGACATGAACGTTAACTGCATACGTGACACCTGCCAAATAGAGCAAGAGTTGAGTACAACTAAGGAAAGGTACATTACAATATAAATGTTGTTTTAAATATAATATACTAATAAAGTGAAGGATAAAAATAAATTTTATGTGAAATAGTAAGGGTAAAAATGGAAGAAAAGATGATAAGTTATAAATTATAAACTCAAATGCTATTTAAAATAGTGTATGAAAAATAAGTTATGTAAGTGCACCAGTTCACCTTTATGATTTAATAATTGTCAAAACACATGAAAATAGAGTTGAACACATTTTGGCAACATTATAAATCAATTGACAGCGAAAAACTTTTTTAAACTTTGTAAAAAGTGTTTTTGAGGTGTTTTGTATCGATACATAATTAGTTGTAGCGATACAAATGTCGGTAAATTACTTCAGACTGATTTTGTGCAATTTGTATGGATACATATATCATGTGTATCGATACAAAAGCTGGTGTTCAGAGGCAGAGAGTCACTTGTGTATCGAATCATGTTTGCATGTATCGATACACACCTAACTCTCTGAAAACCAGAGAAAGCATTATGTATCGAATCATGCTTGCATGCTTCGATACATATCAGTCAGGTTTTCAAAGAACTGATGTATGTATCGATACATACTCGTGGTTGTATCGATACATAGGTGTTAGCCCATATTTTGGTTAAGTCAAAATATGCCCTAATTATTCTTTGAATATAATTACTAAACCTTTTAATTATGGAAATTAATGTTTCCAAATTATTAATGATGCTATAAAGGTTAAAAGTGATATATTTAAATAATATTCTCATTTGAGAATATTTTAAGATCTCAGGAGATGGAAAATATTTACAAGTCTAGGAAATCAATCAAGATTTGGTTCGAGTTATCAAACAATTCGATTGGCATTCAAGGGTTACTCGAACTCGAAGACTACTTAGAGACTTAACATATTTCAGCATTTTCTGAAGATTCAAAATTCAAACCATTGCAACGTTTCATTCAAAAGTGGCAACTATTGGCATTTAGGAATGAAGATCAGATGGCAAGACACTTGTCAAATGGATGTTAGATAGTCGTTACTAGATAGCATTAGTTTTTATCTATAAATACTAGTTCATTTGATGTAATTTCTATCACAATCTCTCATACTACAAACCTTACACATTCTGAGTATCCAAGCGTTCGAGTGAAAGGAATAGACAAGGCAACAATGTATGATCTTGTGATTAAACTCTTTTAAATTCAATGCAATCTACATTTCATGCAATTTACATGCTTTCATTTACATTCTTTGCCTTTTAATTCATTGAATTATTTACTTTTCTTGTCAATACGTACTCATTCTGAGTATTTTTACATTTCTTGTCAAGCAAGTCACATTTTATTTACTTTCTTTTACTTTTTCAAATCAAACTTGTTCATTTACATTAATGAACATTGCTATTTTCAAACTTGAACAATAAATGCACAAACATGTCCAGAGATTCTCTAGTTGGTCTCTCAAGCATTGCAAACTAGCGGTTGTTTACCAAAAATCAGCGTAAACAAATTGGCACGCCCAGTGGGACTGGTTTTGTGCGCTTTATTTTCAAGGTTTTCTCAAAAAAATTTCTTGAAAATTTCTTTTGTTTTGGAAAGTTGTGTGTGTTGTTTTCAAAGAAATTACATTGTTTAGTGCATGCAATTGAGAAGCGGTAGAATAAAACCAGAGATGGTGAGACCTAGAGGCACTAAAGCTAGTACTAGTAACAACAACAACAACAATGGTAATGACAATAATAATGTCAATAACCAAAACAATCAAGATCCTGATGATGTTAACCCATTATTTGGGCATATAGACGCTTCGAGCGCTCTGACAACATCAGCCACAGATGCAACATCTGTGGGGGCGACGCAGGCAATTCCTGTGTCCTCCTCTATGCCCTCATTAACATCCAATGCTGCAACCACAATGGCTGAGAACACTTCGAGCATGCCTTTGCAAAATATTGGTGGGGTTCCTCCCCCATTTTCAGGATCTTCATTTGACTTTCGAAGTCAATCAGGGGGTTTGTATCAATCCCAAAGATCTTATCCATATGGAATGCCTACAGCCATGATGCAGAATGTGTATTCACACCCTGCATTACAATCCGATAGGATAACAGTGAGGTCTCCCTTTCCACAAGGGCAAAATTCTAATAATACTAGAGTTCGAATGAACCAACCAACCCTCACCACAGATTCACTTTTATCTATGAGGCAACAAATGGATGAGAGTAATTATGATATGGTGAATTTACTCACTGAACAAATGGGTACAATAATTAACCCATTAATTCGAGATACAAATCAGACTTACCAAACCTTGGCTACCTAAATGGGTAGAATTGCTGATTTCTTTGGAGGGGCACAAGTGCCCATCCAACAGCCACTTCAACCATTACAGGCCCCTAGACCAAGGCCTGGACAAGTTGCTGACAATCGAATCGAAGAGGCTCGAGGTCAGCAGCAAGAACCACAAGTTGTTAACCAACCTGTACAAAGGAATGTTGAACCTGAAGTGGTGCTTGTTCATCGAAACCAAAATGCTGATGAGGTTTTGAGAAATGTTCAACATAATGATTTTGGGCAGAATAACTTAGCCAATTTGGTAGAAACCATCCTTGCCCAAAATGGTCTAAATGTAGGTTTACATAGACCCAACTTTGTGTCACCATTATCTAAATTTGTTTTGCAAACAGAAATACCAAGGGGTTGGAAAACCCCAAAATTTACCAAGTTTGCTGGTGATACAACAGAGTCTACAGTCGAGCACATTGCTAGGTATTTGACTGAGGCTGGGGACATAGCAAATAATGAGAATTTGAGGACGAAGTATTTTCCCAATTCTCTAACAAAAAATGCTTTTACTTGGTTCACAACCTTACCCCCACATTCAGTATTTACTTGGACCCAACTCGAAAGGCTCTTTCATGAGCAGTTCTACATGGGCCAAACAAAGATAAGTCTTAAAGAACTAGCAAGTGTTAGGCGCAAAGCACCAGAATCTATTGATGATTATCTCAATAGGTTTAGGCTTCTTAAAGCCAGATGCTTCACTCAAGTTCCTGAACATGAATTGGTAGAGATGGCTGCTGGTGGCCTAGACTACTCGATTCGAAAGAAATTAGATACTCAACATCTTAGAGACATGGCTCAATTGACTGATAGGGTTAGACAGGTTGAAAGACTTAGGAATGAAAAGGCCAGGAATAGCAAGTTTCATAAGAAAGAGAAAGTAGCTTATGTAGGGAACTATGAAAGTGAAGATGAATATGATCTAGAATTCGAGGAGGTTGATAAAGTGAGATAGACTTGGCTGAATTAAAGCCAGGGCCTCCTTACACTTGTAAATCGTTAAAGCCCTCGAATGGCAAGAACCCTAATGAACCCAAAAGTGATAAATATGTTGCTAAAACCTACACATTTGATGTTACCAAGTGTGATGAAATCTTTGATTTATTGGTCACTGATGGCCAAATGATTGTTCAAAAGGGATTAAAAGTTCCCTCATTAGAACAAAGAAAGAAAAGGGGTTACTGCAAATTTCATAATTTTTTGGGTCATAAAACTTCACATTGTGTTGTTTTCAGGAATTTGGTGCAGAAGGCATTAGATGAAGGGAGACTGAAGTTTGACGAAAAAGCTAAGCAACCCATGAAAGTAGACACAGATCCCCTTCAAGTGGCTGAGACATCTTACGTTGAGCCATTCGAATGTTTGATGATAGACGCAATGGAAGCCTCCCCGGTTCGAGCCGTTACTGAAAGGGAGTATGCTGAGAAAATTAAAGTAGTTTATCCTCGAGCTGAAGAGGAACTCATTGATTTTCTCACCAGGTGCAAGCTGAGCAACAAGGAAGTTATGCTGTGTCCTCGTTGCAGCGTTGTGTGTGACAAAGAGGCTACTGCAGGCCTTAAGAATGTTATGCCATATGTGGCTAACAAAAACAAATGGTCTACTGAGAGACCAAACAAGGGCAAGGCCATAAACCAAAGCCCTACCATTCATGACAGGCTTGGAAGGAGACAAACATACGTTCCTTCTAATAGAGTACCTGTTAACCAATGGTCATCTGGCCAACATCAGGCTTACCAGAAGAGAAGGATGGATGTTGTTGGCTCGAGTCAAGTTGCTTCGAGCAACAATGCTGAAAATAGGAAATTTTCCTATAATAACAACTATAAGGGAAAGAATCCTATGACTCGAACTCAATGGCGTAGATATCAACGCCTTAAGAAGTTGGAAAGAGAGAATGCCCATGCTGGGGGCAGCTCCAACTTAATTGCCCATGTTGGGGGCAATAACAAAGTTGTTCATGCTGGGAACAACACCAAAATTGCTCATGCTGGGGGCAATCGAAATGATGCAGGGAACAAGCAAGAATATGTTCCTAAGAAGGCTGAAAAAGCCTTAGTTATTGATGAAGGCTCTTCCTCGAAGAGGCCTGTTAAGGAAAGGATATCATTCCCTGACGAACAATTTTAACTTAACATTATTTTTTAATTAAATAAGTTTTTGGTCTCTATAAACATTTCATTTTTGGTTTTCTAAAATTTTTAGTAAAACAATTGTTATTTTTTAAAAGAATGAACTTTGCAATGCAGAAAGGGGTAGAGGCGCAACTTGTTGCCCGTTTACCTTCTATTCAATACAATTAAATTATATATTTATAGTAATTCAGTGTTTTATAGTTCTTCTAACATTTTTTGTAGTTGTTTTTAAGTCAACTCATTTGTATAAAATCTAATATTAACATATGAGATCATGTTTGATTTGTCTCAATAAATATTTTCATAATAATAATTTTTTATAATATTTCATGAAAAAAAAGCAACTATATTAATGATTAAAATTGTGCATTGGTATGCGTAAGCGATAATTATTTTGAGAGGGATGTAGTAAAAATTAAATAAAAACTCTATTTAAAAGGACACCATTTTGTAGGACTAAAAATTTATTTAACCCTTCTATATATATATATATATAACCCTTTGGACTATAATCAAATTTTTGTTGGTAACAAAAAAAAATTATATCATATTAAAACAACAACACATTTTACTTTTCTATATGATTATTAATAGTCATAAACATTTTATAATCTTCGTTATTACATTAATTGTTTTTTCAAAAAAAAATTAAATTAATTATATTGGCAGATTTTTTTTTTCATATTTTTTGACTAAATTCAAAATTGTTTATTATATTCATTTTTAATATATAATATCATGTTAATTTTTATTTGTTATTTTTAATGTTGAAAAAAGTATTAAATATTTTAGTCAAATCTTTAATTATAGTAAAAAACATTTTGACTAAAGTGATATATATGCATATATTGTTAGAAGTCCCACATTGGCTAGAGATATGGCATATATTGTCTTTATAAATGTGTGCAAACCTCAACTCTGAAGCTAGCTTTTGTGGTTGAATATAAGCCTCCCAAATTCTAATAAATAAATATATATTAACTTCGATTATGAGTCAAAGTTAGCTATGTATAACCCACATACATGTAATTAATTAATTAGCGCCCTTCCTATTGTCTTCTCCATTAGTTACTCATATGCCCCCCACATGCACCCCCACCCCCTTAATTACTAATTTTCACTTTTTTAATTTATGTAATTTTCAACAATGAGGATCGCATATGTAGTAGTTTTTATGAGTGAAATATCAAATTCCCTTTTGAAATTTCAAAATTTGCTAAATACTCACTTGAAATTTGAAAAATGCCAAATACACCCCTGAAATGGTAAAATGTCAATCAAATTCCCCCTGTTCCATTTATTTTATCTATTTTGATGACATGAGCGTTAACTGCATACGTGACACCTGCCAAATAGAGCAAGAGTTGAGTACAACTAAGGAAGGGTACATTACAATATAAATGTTGTTTTAAATATAATATACTAATAAAGTGAAGGATAAAAATAAATTTTATGTGAAATAGTAAGGGTAAAAATGGAAGAAAAGATGATAAGTTATAAATTATAAACTCAAATGCTATTTAAAATAGTGTCTGAAAAATAAATTATGTAAGTGCACCAGTTCACCTTTATGATTTAATAATTGTCAAAACACATGAAAATAGAGTTGAACACATTTTGGCAACATTATAAATCAATTGACAGCGAAAAACTTTTTTAAACTTTGTAAAAAGTGTTTTTGAGGTGTTTTGTATCGATACATAATTAGTTGTGTATCAATAGATTTGATTGACCGCAAGTGCACAGTCTCGTCGTATAGTTTTAAAAGATATCGAATCCACAGGGACCAATAGTTAAACTACCGTAATCCGTTGTCACGGTGTAAATCTAAGGCTAGTAATTTTTAGGGGTTTTGGAATGTTTAGAAATTTTAAATTAAAATTAAGAATTAAAATTAATTAATAAAGCGGGATATCGGTATGTAACTTAATTAACCATCGGGGATTTAAGAAATCAATAGCGCGGGAAAAAAAAGGGTTTATTTTTCAGAAGAACTTTCTCAATTTAAAGGTCTAAACCTCACACTCTCGTTTTGTTGATAAAACCATACTTTCTAAGCTAGGAGTTTTACTGTCACTTTTCTACCACCTTAGCTTCGAAAGTATATTTTGAAAATCAATGAGTTCTAATTAATCCTAACGTGGCTCTCGCTCGTTCAAAGATTAATATCAAATTCCTACTATCTAGTTAAAACCTCAAACTCTCGCTCTATTGATTTTAACCTTAGTTGCTTTCTTTCACTCTCGTTCAAAAGCTTTGAATTAAATTAGGAATTTGAATCAGAAAAATAGTTTAAATAAGTGCGCGCGCTAAATCATCATTAAATCCCCTTCGGAGAATTAGTTTACATACCGATATCTAAGAAATTTAGCTAGACATAGTAAAGAAATTAAATAAACAAAAACAGGAAATGAAATTAAACATAAATAAATAATTAAATAAAAACATTAAATAAAAACCTGGAATAAAATGCTGAATAAACTTGATATAAATAATCGGTACAGAATTCTTGACAGGAAACTGAAAACAGAACTGAAAACGGATTCCCGGTGTGGAAATACCGTTACAGTTACTGTAACTGGAAATATAAACTGACTGAAAATAAAGAAAGTAGGCGTAGAGAAATCTGAGAAATGAGCTTGCTATTTATAGGAGGGGATGGGCTAGTACAATCCACAAAAAGAGGGAGGATAAGCTTCATTTTGATCTCATCCGATTGCCATCCGATTAGGAACAGAAAACGGATCAGACGTGCACTTCTTCCCCACGTCACGCCAATTCTGTTTTACTGGGCTTCATAATTGGTGGCGCTCGCCACCCATTGTGTGGCGCTCGCCACTTTGGGCTGCACTGGGTGGCGCTCGCCACCACCATAGTGGCGCTCGCCACTGGGCTAAAATGAGCCAATGCTCATTTTTGCCCGGCTCCTTTGTGGGCTGCGCGATTTTGGGTTTTTGCACCCCCTTTTTGCTCCGTTTTTGACACTTTTTGCTCAATTCTCTTCTCCGGCCTATTTTATTTAACAAAAGTAAAAACAAATCAAATACCAACATAAAAACACATAGAAGAAATAAATACGTATGAAAATGCACCTAAAGTTCACCTAAACTAAGCTAAAAATACGATATGATTTCGTGTCATCACATAGCAAATAATGAGAATTTGAGGATGAAGTATTTTCCCAATTCTCTAACAAAAAATGCTTTTACTTGGTTCACAACCTTACCCCCACATTCTGTATTTACTTGGACCCAACTCGAAAGGCTCTTTCATGAGCAATTCTACATGGGCCAAACAAAGATAAGTCTTAAAGAACTAGCAAGTGTTAGGCGCAAAGCACCAGAATCTATTGATGATTATCTCAATAGGTTTAGGCTTCTTAAAGCCAGATGCTTCACTCAAGTTCCTGAACATGAATTGGTAGAGATGGCTGCTGGTGGCCTAGACTACTCGATTCGAAAGAAATTAGATACTCAACATCTTAGAGACATGGCTCAATTGGCTGATAGGGTTAGACAGGTTGAAAGACTTAGGAATGAAAAGGCCAGGAATAGCAAGTTTCATAAGAAAGAGAAAGTAGCTTATGTAGGGAACTATGAAAGTGAAGATGAATATGATCTAGAATTCGAGGAGGTTGATAAAGTGAGATAGACTTGGCTGAATTAAAGTCAGGGCCTCCTTACACTTGTAAATCGTTAAAGCCCTCGAATGGCAAGAACCCTAATGAACCCAAAAGTGATAAATATGTTGCTAAAACCTACACATTTGATGTTACCAAGTGTGATGAAATCTTTGATTTATTGGTCACTGATGGCCAAATGATTGTTCAAAAGGGATTAAAAGTTCCCTCATTAGACAAAGAAAGAAAAGGGGTTACTGCAAATTTCATAATTTTTTGGGTCATAAAACTTCACATTGTGTTGTTTTCAGGAATTTGGTGCAGAAGGCATTAGATGAAGGGAGACTGAAGTTTGACGAAAAAGCTAAGCAACCCATGAAAGTAGACACAGATCCCCTTCAAGTGGCTGAGACATCTTACGTTGAGCCATTCGAATGTTTGATGATAGACGCAATGGAAGCCTCCCCGGTTCGAGCCGTTACTGAAAGGGAGTATGCTGAGAAAATTAAAGTAGTTTATCCTCGAGCTGAAGAGGAACTCATTGATTTTCTCACCAGGTGCAAGATGAGCAACAAGGAAGTTATGCTGTGTCCTCGTTGCAGCGCTGTGTGTGACAAAGAGGCTACTGCAGGCCTTAAGAATGTTATGCCATATGTGGCTAACAAAAACAAATGGTCTACTGAGAGACCAAACAAGGGCAAGGCCATAAACAAATGCTCTTCCTCGAAGAGGCCTGTTAAGGAAAGGATATCATTCCCTGATGACAATATGGAGGATGATATTCCTGATAAAGACTTGTTGGAGTCTGGTTCTGAGCCAGATTTTGATGTCTTGGTAAATGTGGTGTCAATATTACCACGTGAATATGACGTGAGGTCCACCTCTGATCCTGAAGAAGAGTTTGTGGAACCTGAGTTAGAAGATTGTACCCCTGTTTGTTACTATGTAATGAACAATGGGTGCATCGAACAACAGAAGGCTGTATTCGAACAGCCTCATGAAGGGATGAAAAACCATCTCAAGCCTTTATACATCAAGGCTAAAGTGGGTGGTATTGGAGTAAACAAAGTCCTGGTGGATGGGGGTGCTGCAGTAAATCTGATGCCCCATTTCATGCTCAGGAAGTTAGGAATGTATGATACTGACATGCATTCACATAACATAGTTCTTTCGAACTATGAAGGAAAAAGTGGCAAGTCTTTAGGAGCCATACAAATGGATGTTGCAGTAGGCAGCACCATAAGGCCAACTCTCTTTATAGTTGTGCCTTCGAGGGCTAGCTTCAATCTACTCTTTGGAAGTGTTGGGTTTTTGTGTATTGGCATCATTTTTGCTAAAACACTAACTAGCCAGATGCTGGACTAGATGCTAACTAGACAGATGCTGGACCAGATGCTCCAACATGTGCGTACAGCATCAGGACGTACGCGTATTTTTGTGCGAGATCTTTTTAAAGATTTGCTTCAGTTTCATCTCAATTACTTATGCACTAAGTCTCGCCTTGTTGTGTAGAACCTTCAGGAGGTGTCGGTTTGCCCTGATTGCTTCATAAAATATGTTTCTCCATTTATGGAAACATATTATATGGTTCTAAAATATAATTGCAAGATTTCTTTTGGACCAGCTGGATTGTAAAGCCCATGTATCTTCCTCAACACGTTCTTACAGAATATATATATTGGAAGATGTAAAACCTAAAGTCAAGCGAAGCCATTATTTACAAAAAGGAGTCTTTAGGGTTTTAAGGTTTCGTGGTTAAAGCCTTGTGCTTTAATGTGTGCACTCCTAAGCTTTTAAGTATGGAGTTGCCTGTGTACCACTCCTAAGCTGTGAAGTACGGAGTTGGTTGTTTTTGTGTTCACTAAAGCGTGCGTTGCTTATATGTTAAGTAGTGAACTTGTGAGCCTTTCTTGTATCATGTTGATTATTGATACATGAAGGACGTAGGGTGTTTGTAGTGTGTTCCTCTCCTAAGCTGTGAAGTACGGAGTAGGTATTGTTAGTTGTAACACTCAAAGCCTGTAGGTAAGAGTGTGATGTTTTCATAGGAGTGTGTCTCCAATCTGTGTGAATTAAATCCTTGCTGTCTGTAAGGTTGTGCCAGTGCGAAGATCAGTGAACCAGAGGTTGTTTGCGTGGAAGTCTTCAAACTGAGAGGAAGTGAGCAGAGGTTCTCATATCTAGGAGTTCCTAGGTAGAAGTCTATACGGGTAGTTAGGAAGTGAGAAGTGCAAACGAGGAGTTTGACTTTGAATTCGTTTTACTTAGTGGATTTCCTTTCTGGATTGGTATCCCCCAGATTAGGACGTTGGGCCGAACTGGGTTAACAAACTCACTGTGTTATTTACTTTTCCGCTGTTTTTAATTCACGTTTTAATTGTGTTATTGTCCTGAGCTAGACACGCGCTCGGACAGTTTTGCCAACATTGTTCACAGCGTTTGTCTGTCTGGTAGCCAGAATTTCAATTGGTATCAGAGCAGGTCACTCTACCTGTTCTGGTTTTAAAAGGGTGAGATCAAGGGAAGAAACCTTCTGGCAATATGGACATTGAAGGAGGATTGGTTAACATGACATCTTTTGTGGACACTGAGGAATGTGCAGATTTAATTCTTGGAAGAAAATTCAAGAAAGCTTTTATGAGAATTGAAAGGAAGCAAAGGTCCAATGTCAAGAACTCTGTCATGACGAATGTTGAGGGCATTGTTGATGTTACTAAAACCCTAGGTACTGATAATCCTAAGGTATCTGACAAATTAGTTGGTGATGGGCCAAATTTCTCTGTTGAACAAGTTGCTTCTGTTGCTAATAAGAAAACTGATTTTGATAGTATTGTTGGTGAGAATCCTGTTAATTCACCTGATAAGCTGAAGGATGCTGTGCCAGATGCTCAGACATCTCTGACACAAGCGAATGAAGAGGTTGTTGTGGTTCCAAATACCCCTAACTCTGTGAGTATCCATGATGATGATGCACCCAAGTCTCAAGGACAAGAAATTGAGACTCACCAAACTGTGAGTTATGTTGAGACTGCAAATTTGGTACAAGATGATGTTGTTAATATTGATGAAGATGTACCGGAAGAAAGGCTTTTGGAGAAGATGTCTGTCACAGGTGTTGCTCGTAGAACAAGGAGCAATTCCCTCAAAAGTGTATCTAATGTTAGTGAATGTGCCAAAGGGAGTAAGAAGAAAACAGCTGATACTGGGAAGAAGCCCATTGGTCCCCCGAAGTCTTGGAGCAAAGTTACTACCAAGCCTAATCAGAAGAAGAAGAATCTCAAAAGAAAGGATCATCCTTCAAGTGATTCTAATTTTGAGATTGCTGAGACAAATGCTGCCCCATCTGGTGGAGCATTTAGAAAAACTGTCAAGGGAATGAAAGTTCCTCTAGTTATCCCTCCAGCTCCTCTGGATAATGTTTCATTTCATCTGGAAAGTGGAGCTACTCACTGGAAATTTGTTTATCATAGAAGGCTTGGACTGGAGAGGAATTTGAAGACAGATGTGTTCAAGTGCAAGGAACTTGTTGACGTGTTGGAATATGCTGGGTTGATGAAGACTGTGAAGAATCTGGGTCATTGCTATGACATGTTGGTAAGGGAATTTGTGGTAAACATCTCTGAGGACTGTGATGACTCAAGGAATCATGAGTACAGACAAGTGTTTGTTCGTGGTAGATGTGTCAACTTCTCTCCTCAAATTATCAATGCATATCTTGGAAGATCTGTTGAGGACATTCCTGAGTTGGAAGTGACTGATGACACCATCTACAAAGCTATAACAGGTAATAAGCTTAGACACTGGTCTGGACATTTGTCTGCTGCAAAATTGTCCCCATTATATACTATTTTGAACCAAATTGATGCTGATAACTGGTCCCCAACCACTCATTCTAATTCTGTTGCAACTGGTTTAGCTAAGCTTATCTTTGTAGTTGGTACTAAATCTGCATTTGATTTTGGTTCTTACATTTATTATCAATTTTTGGAGCAAGCTAAGTCTTTTGCTATTAAGTTCTCCATTGCCTTTCCAACTCTGCTATATGGTATTATACTCCAACAACATCCTGATATTCTAGTTAGTTCAGATGTGCCTGTTAGGAGGCTTTGTCCTTTGGTCTTGGATTGCAAGTTATTGTCTCAGCCACATGCTGATGAATTGGCTGGCACTTATGTCCGGTCATCTGGTGTTATGAGTAGGCAGGCAATGATTGCTGAGCTTACAGAGATTAGTTTGGATCTGGGTATTAAGAAGTCGAAGGTGACTGATGACACCATTTGCAAGGCAATCACAAGTAACAAGGTTAAGCATTTTCCTAGACATTTGTCCTCTCCACAACTCTCTCTATTGTATGTCGGTCTAAACAAGATTTCTGCTCAAAACTGGACTACAACAACTCATTCAAATTATGTTGCTACTGGTTTGGCCAAGTTCATATATGTTGTTGGTATGAAAAAGTCTTTTGATTATGGGTCCTACATCAACTATCAGGCTCTAGAGCATGCTAAGTCTTATGCTGTCAAGTTTACTATAGTCTTTCCCACTCTCTTGTGTGGTATTATTCTCCAGCAATATCCAGATATTTTGCTTAACACTGATGAGTCATGTAAGAGGCCTGGTCCTTTGTCCTTAGATTACAGGTTTCTGTCTGGATCACATGTTGTTGACTTAGATGATACTTCTGTCAAGACAATTGTTGTTCTTAGTAGAAAACAATTGATTACTCAATTTACTAAGATTAGTATGGCACTTGGTGCTAGAAAGATGAAAATTGACAGGATTATTGCAGCTCAGGCTGAGATTGAGGTTAATGACAATCCCATCTGCAAGACAATCACTAGTAATGAAGTCAAAGTTTGGCCAAAGAATGGCAAGTTGTCATCTAATAAGCTCACGGTGAAATATGCAATTTTTAACAGAAATCGAGCTATCAACTGGATGTTCACTTCTCACCTTTTTGACATAGCTACAGGTCTGGGTAAGTCTATTCATATTGTTGGTACTAAGACCACCTATAACTTTAACACTTATATTCTTGATCAATCCATAAAGTATGCTAAGTGTTTGGATGTGAAGATGCTAATAACAATTCCCACAATGCTCGGAAGTATTATTTTTGATAAGCATCTTGATATTTTGATCAGCTCTGATGTTGCCAGCAAGAGGGAGTCTCCTCTCAAGTTGCACTATAGAGTGTATGAAGGGACACATGTCTTAGATAATGCTGTAACATCTGATCAGACAACTTCTAATATCATAACCATAAAAGAGATAAATGCTTATGTGATGGGTCCTTTGAAAGTTGGAAGTCTTGGAAAGAGAAAGGATGAAAATGTATTTGTAAGGATCATAAGTGACCGTGGGAAGAAATTTGAAGATGTCAAAGTTCTCTGATTTTCTGCTCCTCTAAAATAATTACTCTCGGTTACTCCTCCTATATCATAGCTTACAAAGTCTTTAATTCCATAATCAATGCTATGATAGAATCCTTATATGTAGAAGATTTGGATAAAAAGGATATTGCTACTCCTATTAAGATTGTCCAAAAGTCTTCAACCCTATGTTTAGAAGATACTGAAAAAGCTGTTGTTGATGGTGGTGTTGACACAAAGGCCACAGATAGCCCTGTATTGAAACCAACTTCAGAGAATACTCAAACTAATACCATAGCTGAAAGTGGTGATTCTTATGAAGGTGTTAACCTTCCTGGGTATTGTGCTGTGAAAGATGCTAGAGCATCTGACGATTGAGATTCTCAAGCTAATATAGAGGGAAATATGTTTGGTGATACATTTGTGGTCTCTCGAACTGATGAGAGTATGAAGACTACTGAGGTAGAAACCAAAGATCATGGTCTCCCAGACTCACAAACAGGTAAACAACATATTGAAGCTGATGTTGAAATTTTGATAGAAGATGCTGTTGAAGATGATGTTGCAGATGCTGGCACATCTGTCAAGCCATTAGAAGCATGGAGAAAAAGAGCTAGAAATGTTCGATCTGTTCTCTTGGATAATGTGTCTTTCCATCATGAAGAAAGAGCTTCCAGATGAAAATTTTATTTGTCTGTGGAAGAAGCATGTTTAATGAAAACTTTGCACAGTTTAGGGAAGTGATATGTCAAGCGAGTTAGGGATTTTATTGTGATCATGGGGGAGTACTATGATGATCCTTTGAGTGTTGAGTATATGCAGTTTTTTTTTTTGGTGATTTGGTGAAAGAATGGTCAATGAAGAAAAAGTTGCCAGCAGCTAAGCTAACAACGTACAAAGTCTATAGTTAATTTTGGTGAGTATATCTTTTATCAGACTATAGCTCATAGGAAATCTAATACTACAAAATTTCCTATTGTGTTTCCTACCTTGATCTGTGATATCATTATGCATCAATATTCTGAGATATGTAATCAACCTGATGGGGTTAGTCAATGAGAGTCAAATATTACTTTAGATCCAAGGTTTCTTGAGAAGTCACATGCTGCAGACATTGCTCTAACATCTGTCTAAGGCACATCTTCCATGATAAGTATACAACAGATGATTTATGACCTCAAGATTATGAGTAAAGCTCTGGATGACAAGAAATTCTTGATGGTTCGTGTTATTCCAACTCTGGAAGTTGAAGAATTGATTGCTCATGACGATAGAGGTGATGATTTGGTGGTGGAAGACTTTAAGGGTAGTGCTGATTTTTGGTCTTATGTGTTACTTCTGACCTCTTGCATCAGATGTTATGTTGCTTTTATGGGTTAAGCCCTAGATTTTCTATGCACCTGCATGTGCACTTAGTTGCAATATGTACCCTGTGATTATGTCCCTCTGAACATGTTTCCTGCTTGTATGTGCATGAAGTGAGGGGAAGTGTTATAAGTTTGATGCATAAAGCTAATATTATATTATTGATGACAACATTGTCTATGTTGTTGGTGTAATGCAAGAAGCTCAGACAGATGCTCTGACATCTGACTTATAGTAGTAAGGGAGTTTATGGTGTATGTATGCAAGTTTTGAGGGGGAGCAATCATATTTGATTATCTCCTATTATCTACCTGTTGATTATCTGAGGAGGAGTAGTATGTATCTCTTGCCTATCTATCTATCTATGAATGGAGTGCTAGTGCTTGTTCTGGGAAGAAGTATATGAATCTTGTGTGATGATGACTAAGTAGAATTATTTTCTACTACATTCTTCTGATTTCATGAATTAAGGGGGAGGAATTTATTTTTCCTAAGTCCTTAAGTTTGATTTGTCTTGAAGTTTCTATTTTCATATGGGGATCTATTGTGAGAGGTTAAGTCTCTCTGTTCACACTCTATGAGGCTAGTTGTTCTTATATCCGCTGTGCATGCCTCTGATATATTGTTGGCCAAAGCATTCATGTTATGTCCTATCTTCTTAGATGTGTATTGATGTTGATTTGAAGATTATTTTATTATGCATATTGGTCAAAATTTGTTTTTGTCAAAGATTCTGGTGTTGAAACTCCTTCTGAAGAATATTGATATGTATGATCCTTCCAGAATCCTCATTAGTCTTGTCATTTAAACTGTTGTTAACTCTACAATAGTATATGAAAGATGCTTGACCAAATGCTGTGTCATGTGGAACAGCATCATGTGATCAGTGATTTCGTGCCAGCTAGCGTTATATTTCTGTACGCAATCTTCTACAGATTCGTTTGTATTTTAATCTAGCTTACTGATCAAGGCACCTGTATTTGAATGAAGTTCAAGATACTACTCCTGATAATGTTTTGCCTTAAGTTTTGGTCTATGAAGTGCAAGTATACATGCGAAGTAACATTGTTGCAGCTGGACTTATATCAAGAAAGGATATAATAGCTGGGTTGAAAGAAACCTGCAAAGCTTTGGAACTTGAAGAAGTTTATGTTGTGGCTAATCATGAGACAGTTACACTATGGAGTATCTAAAATGACATGGTGTGGTTTGTAAGGTATTTCATCTACCCGTTGTATGTTGTTGCTATATGAGAAGATTAGTTGAAAATGAAGGGCCTGAGAAGGAATGGAGGTTCACGCTTTATGGTAGGGGTGCCTATCACTTACATATGTAGAATCATAACTCTGCACTTTATTCATTATCCATCCTCTTCTCTATGGTATGATATCTTCTGGTTCTTAGCCATGCGAATTTACTAGCATTCTACTTCTGAGATGTTCTTGTATGACATGCTATGCAAGATTACTTCATGATCTTGTTAGCTGTTACTGTTATGATGCTAGTTGTATGATGTGTTTGCTGATGCTGCAGCATGTTACATGCATGCGAATGTATTGTGTTGGACTGTGCAATTATGGTAATCTGAGTATGTTGATCAATGGAGTTGCTATGATATTGTCGCAAGGGTTCTATGGTGCAATGTGAAATTGCTAAGCAGATTTATGAGCATGTTTCCTCTTCTTGTGTTCTTTGGATGTTTATGCTACTCTGGTATATGCCTATTTCAAATTCTCATATGAAGTTTGGCAATATTTATGTCTAAAAAGGGGGAGAAGTAAGCTGATATTGGCTGATATGCATGATGCTCTACTAGATGTTGACACATTTGTCTATATGGTGATATGAAGTAGTTTATGTTGATAATATGCATGAGACATTGTTCTCAGGGGGAGTGCTGATGTTTGCTGATGTTGAAGGAGAATGTTATGCTTATGCTTGCATGAGAATGCTATATCAAATGTTGAAGCATTCAGTTTTGTGTGAAGCACTATTTGTGATGAAGCGTATTGTCTCTGATGTTTTTAATTGTGAGGCTATTTTCTATCATCTGCTGCTATATGCCTCTGGTGTTTATGTGTTGAAGCTTATTTGTAAGCACTTTTAATGGAAATCTACTATGTGAAGATGGTTCTTGTTCTCCTTCAAAGTTGCTATGTTTTGATTGATTAGAAGGAGTGTGTTGTGTATATCTCTCTGGCTTTCATATATGGCCCAAGATTGTTTTAGCCAAAAATTTGCCAAAGGGGGAGATTGTTGGGTTTTTGTGTATTGGCATCATTTTTGCTAAAACACTAACTAGCCAGATGCTGGACTAGATGCTAACTAGACAGATGCTGGACCAGATGCTCCAACATGTGCGTACAGCATCAGGACATACGCGTATTTTTGTGCGAGATCTTTTTAAAGATTTGCTTCAGTTTTATCTCAATTACTTATGCACTAAGTCTCGCCTTGTTGTGTAGAACCTTCAGGAGGTGGCGGTTTGCCCTGATTGCTTCATAAAATATGTTTCTCCATTTATGGAAACATATTATATGGTTCTAAAATATAATTGCAAGATTTCTTTTGGACCAGCTGGATTGTAAAGCCCATGTATCTTCCTCAACACGTTCTTACAGAATATATATATTGGAAGATGTAAAACCTGAAGTCAAGCGAAGCCATTATTTACAAAAAGGAGTCTTTAGGGTTTTAAGGTTTCGTGGTTAAAGCCTTGTGCTTTAATGTGTGCACTCCTAAGCTTTTAAGTATGGAGTTGCCTGTGTACCACTCCTAAGCTGTGAAGTACGGAGTTGGTTGTTTTTGTGTTCACTAAAGTGTGCGTTGCTTATATGTTAAGTAGTGAACTTGTGAGCCTTTCTTGTATCATGTTGATTATTGATACATGAAGGACGTAGGGTGTTTGTACTGTGTTCCTCTCCTAAGCTGTGAAGTACGGAGTAGGTATTGTTAGTTGTAACACTCAAAGCCTGTAGGTAAGAGTGTGATGTTTTCATAGGAGTGTGTCTCCAATCTGTGTGAATTAAATCCTTGCTGTCTGTAAGGTTGTGCCAGTGCGAAGATCAGTGAACCAGAGGTTGTTTGCGAGGAAGTCTTCAAACTGAGAGGAAGTGAGCAGAGGTTCTCATATCTAGGAGTTCCTAGGTAGAAGTCTATACGGGTAGTTAGGAAGTGAGAAGTGCAAACGAGGAGTTTGACTTTGAATTCGTTTTACTTAGTGGATTTCCTTCCTGGATTGGTATCCCCCAGATTAGGACGTTGGGCCGAACTGGGTTAACAAACTCACTGTGTTATTTACTTTTCCGCTGTTTTTAATTCACGTTTTAATTGTGTTATTGTCCTGAGCTAGACACGCGCTCGGACAGTTGTGCCAACATTGTTCACAGCGTTTGTCTGTCTGGTAGCCAGAATTTCAGGAAGGGAATGGATTCATGGAGTAGGGGCAGTTCCTTCTACTTGCCATCAAAGGTTGATATTATGGAGGGAGGATAACATAGTAGCAAATATAGAAGCTGATCAGAGTTTCTATATGTCAGAGGTTGACCACATCACTAAGGCAACTTTTGATAAGCACTAAGCCTCCATAGCACCTTGTGGAGAAAGAGAATGTTATGCCATATGTGGCTAACAAAAACAAATGGTCTACTGAGAGACCAAACAAGGGCAAGGCCATAAACAAATGCTCTTCCTCGAAGAGGCCTGTTAAGGAAAGGATATCATTCCCTGATGACAATATGGAGGATGATATTCCTGATAAAGACTTGTTGGAGTCTGGTTCTGAGCCAGATTTTGATGTCTTGGTAAATGTGGTGTCAATATTACCACGTGAATATGACGTGAGGTCCACCTCTGATCCTGAAGAAGAGTTTGTGGAACCTGAGTTAGAAGATTGTACCCCTGTTTGTTACTATGTAATGAACAATGGGTGCATCGAACAACAGAAGGCTGTATTCGAATAGCCTCATGAAGGGATGAAAAACCATCTCAAGCCTTTATACATCAAGGCTAAAGTGGGTGGTATTGGAGTAAACAAAGTCCTGGTGGATGGGGGTGCTGCAGTAAATCTGATGCCCCATTTCATGCTCAGGAAGTTAGGAATGTATGATACTGACATGCATTCACATAACATAGTTCTTTCGAACTATGAAGGAAAAAGTGGCAAGTCTTTAGGAGCCATACAAATGGATGTTGCAGCAGGCAGCACCATAAGGCCAACTCTCTTTATAGTTGTGCCTTCGAGGGCTAGCTTCAATCTACTCTTTGGAAGGGAATGGATTCATGGAGTAGGGGCAGTTCCTTCTACTTGCCATCAAAGGTTGATATTATGGAGGGAGGATAACATAGTAGCAAATATAGAAGCTGATCAGAGTTTCTATATGTCAGAGGTTGACCACATCACTAAGGCAACTTTTGATAAGCACTAAGCCTCCATAGCACCTTGTGGAGAAAGAGATAGTGGCTTTCGAGGAGCCAGCAATAATGTCTATCATTCAGTTAGACTCCATCCTACTCATGGATTTTGTTGGGAGAGGGAAGAAATTGATGACAACCCTCCTGAAGATGGAGTTATTCCACCATCTGGGTGGGATATAGAATACCTTGATGATGTCTAAGCCCTCTGCTTGGGCTAAAATAACGGCATATGTTGCCGAAAGAAAGCTCGAAACGGCCTTAGAGGCTGTCAAGGAACAAAATATGGTTGAAGAAACCATTAAAGAAGACAATGGCAATATGTTGCCAAATGAGCAAAGGTTAGACTGCATCTATGATGATGAACCTTTGGGATTCGAGAAAGATCCTGTGAACTCGAATCCAAAGATGCAGGCTCAAGATCCTTTGCAAGAGGTAGATATTGGTGATGGCTTAATTAAAAGGCCAACTTACATAAGTGCCAATCTTGACCTCGAATTTAAAGCTAAAATGATTAACCTGCTTAAAGAATTTAAAGATTGTTTTGCATGGGATTACAATGAAATGCCAGGTTTAAGCAGGGAAATGGTGGAACATAGACTACCACTCAAGCTAGGGAAGAAGCCAATAAAGCAACTGCCAAGGAGATTCAACCCAGAGATTTTATCAAAAATCAAGAGTGAGATCGAAAGGCTATTAAAGAGTAAATTCATTCGAACCACAAGGGGATTTCCTTGGTTTTGTGGTGCATAAAAAAGGCATTGAAATCAACCAAAATAAGACAAAGGCTATTATGGAGACTCAACCTCCAAGAACAAAGAAACAACTTCAATCTCTATTGGGAAAGATCAACTTTTTGAGAAGATTTATTTCGAATCTAAGTGGAAAAGCTCATCCCTTTTCTCCACTACTTAGAAAAGAAAAAGGTGATCAATTTCATTGGGGGCAGGAGCAACAGCAAGCGTTCGAGGACATCAAGAATTATTTGTCACATCCACCAACGCTAATGCCTCCTATTCAAAATAAAGTAATGAAGTTATACATTTCAGCATCTGATTCAACTATTGGTAGCATGCTTGCCCAAGAAGATGAAAATGATGTTGAAAAAGCTGTATATTATCTAAGTAGAGTATTAAATGATGCTGAAACTAGATATAGTGCTATAGAAAAGTTATGTTTGTGTTTATATTTCTCTTGTAACAAACTTAAGCATTATATTAAGCCTATTGAAGTTTATGTTTATTCTCATTTCGATATTATTAAACATATGCTTCAAAAACCTATTTTACATAGTAGAATTGGTAAATGGGCTTTGGCTCTAACTGAATACTCATTAACCTATAAACCCTTAAGAGATAGAAAGGGTCAAATAGTGGCAGATTTCCTTGTTGATCATTCAATGATTGAAATGCCACTAAGTTATGTAGAAACCCAACCTTGGATTTTATATTTCGATGGTTCTAAACATAAACATGGAACTGGAATTGGGATTTTGATAATTTCTCCAATCCAAATTCCTACTAAGTTTAATTATAAAATCAATGAGTTTTGTTCTAACAATGAGGCTGAATATGAAGCCTTAATTGCAGGTCTTGCCCTTTTAATTGACTTGGGGGCAAGAAATATTATTGTTAGAGGTGATTCAGAATTAGTGATTAAACAGTTGACAAAAGAATACAAATGTATCAAAGAACATTTGGCTAAGTACTTTGTAATTGCCACTCATCTGTTGGATCAGTTCGAATCAGTGCAATTCGAGCATATACCTAGATTACAAAATCAAGAAGCCAATGACTTGGCTCAAATAGCTTCTGGCTATAAAGTAACTCCTGAAAATCTTAACAAATTAATTGAGATTAGGGAAAAATTGGTTTTTAATGAACCTTTGTCTTCAAGCTTGTCAATGGCAAAACTTGTGGGGGCAGATTCACCACCTAGTGATGAAAATGACTCGAACAAGGTCTTAGATTTAGAAAATGCTAACATTTTTACCATTGACAACTTGATAGATGGAGATTGGAGGAAACCAATTGTGGAATATTTACAAGACCCCAACGGTCAGTATGATAGGAAGACCAAGTATAGGGCCTTAAGCTATGTTATAGTCGGAAATGAATTGTTCAAAAAGACAAGTGAAGGTGTTTTATTAAAATGTCTAAGTGAAGCAGAAGCTTTAATAGCTATTTCTGACATACATAGTGGAGCATGTGGTTCTCATCAAGCAGGCCACAAGATGAAATGGTTATTGTTTAGACAAGGCCTATATTGGCCTTCTATGTTAAAAAATTGCATAGATTTTGCCAAAGGATGCCAAGAATGCCAAAGGCATGCAGGAATACAACATGTACCTGCAAGTGAGTTACATTCTATAGTAAAGCCATGGCCATTTAGAGGCTGGGCATTAGATTTGATTGGTGAGATTAAGCCTGCCTCTTCTAAAAATCAACGTTATATCTTGGTAGGTATTGATTACTTTACAAAATGGATCGAAGCAGTGCCCCTACCTAATGTAGATCAAGAGGCAGTGATTAATTTCATTCAAAATCATATTATCTATAGATTTGGCATTCCAGAAACAATTACCACAGATCAAGGATCAGTGTTCACAGGAAGAAAAATGCAAGAATTCGCTAGTGAAACTAGTTTTAGATTGCATACTTCAACACCATATTATGCCCAAGCAAATGGTCAAGTTGAAGCAGCTAACAAAATAATCATTAATTTAATTAAAAAACACATTGCTCAAAAGCCAAGAAATTGGCATAAAACTTTAGATCAAGTTGCCAAACCCTATAATAAAAGGGTAAAGTCAAAAGTTTTTAACTTAGGGGATTTAGTTTGGAAAGTTATTTTGCCTATGGATAAAAAAGATAGAGTCTTAGGCAAATGGTCACCTCATTGGGAAGGCCCATTTAAAATTGTTCAAGTTTTTTCAAATGGTGCTTATGAAATCGAAAAGTTAAGTCCTGAAAAACATGTGTTGGGGATAAATGGTAAATATTTGAAAAAATATAAACCAGCTTTGCTCGAATTAAACATAAGTGCAGAATAAAACTTAGAACGAATAAAGACATGGCAAACATGAAAGAAAATATTTTGCCACAGAAGGGCATTGTCAAATTACAACCAATATGATTCGAGCAACATAATAATAAAAATTGTTCAAGTAGGACAAAAAGAGTTACAAAGACTCAGCTACATTTCGATACAAGGCATCTAGAGACATCTTCTCTGCCCTAATGACTCGTTTGTTATCTTCAAGGGCTTGGATTTCTGTTGCCACCACTTCAGAGTCATCTATAGCTCGAACCCCTTCTCTGCCTTTGGCATCAATTTCTGCTTGAACAGATTGAATCATTTCAGCTTCAATTGTTGCTTGGGTTTGTTGTTCTGCAGCTATCTTCTCTTTGTATTCATCGATTTGACGGTAAAGATCCATTATGATAGCTTCCCAAGGAGCAATGTTGTTCTTACAAGCGTCGAGTCTAGGCGCCTGGGCTTCAGTACCTTTGGTTCGAATGACAGAGACCTCATGGTTTAGCCCAGCAGCTTTAGCTATCAAGTCATCATAGGCAGATATTTGAACATTGAGCCTAGCTTCGTTTTCCCTCTCCTTTTGCACTACCTTGGCGTATTGATCAATCAGGCTTTCCAATTGCATGACTTTACACAAAGTAATAGTGTCAGTAGTGGGGAAGTGCGCTGACGGTTACTATTATCATTGCTGTCACGTGCTATTAATTATGGAATAAAAAATGCAAAATTCTTCATTCGAATTACTCGAATCGAAATTGGCATTTTTTGGGGGCAATTTGTTAGCCCATATTTTGGTTAAGTCAAAATATGCCCTAATTATTCTTTGAATATAATTACTAAACCTTTTAATTATGGAAATTAATGTTTCTAAATTATTAATGATGCAATAAAGGTTAAAAGTGATATATTTAAATAATATTCTCATTTGAGAATATTTTAAGATCTCAGGAGATGGAAAATATTTACAAGTCTAGGAAATCAATCAAGATTTGGTTCGAGTTATCAAACAATTCGATTGGCATTCAAGGGTTACTCGAACTCGAAGACTACTTAGAGACTTAACATATTTCAGCATTTTCTGAAGATTCAAAATTCAAACCATTGCAACGTTTCATTCAAAAGTGGCAACTATTGGCATTTAGGAATGAAGATCAGATGGCAAGATGATCAGTGCATTTTAGTGCACTTTTTAATCACTCTATGCTATGGCAATTATATGACTTCTCCCACTATTTTAGTGTTTTTATCATGTTTTGTGTCTTGAGTCAAGTTTTGCCAATAAGTGAGTTTTACTATCTATTTTCGTAATAAACAGTAATTTGACACCTTCTCATTGCGCAGACCATAACTGGAGCTAGGAGAATCCAAATGAGGCTTGCGAATATGCGTTGGAAAGCTAAGAAACAGAGCTACAACTTTCATGTTGAAGTCGGAAGCTAATTCAGAGCGCAAAGGGGTCATATTTACTCGTCAATGTTCCAGACTTACATAGACTTAATTATTTTACAGCATAACTTATATTTTTCGGCCCAATTGTTTTATGGCCCGTTTTCTTGCTCTATAAAACCGAATTCCTGACCTAGGTCAGGGTTTACACTTCATTCACGAAAATAAACCTTAGAACAGCCGTTTTTGCTATGGAGAACTAAGAACCCTAGATCAATCCGTTGGTTTAAGACACTTCGATTCATTATCTTGAGGTTTGAATTCTAATGCAATTTTAATTCATGTTTCTATTTCTTTCTCTGTAAATTTCGCCGTCTCCCTTACCATATGACTTGCAATTCATTTATCATTTGATGCTTTATTATATGTATTTCGGTTTGCAAGCTTTTACGAGGTTATTCGAATTAAGTTACCGCTTGTTTAATTTAATTCGGTTAGGAATTTACAGAGTCTACACGCTTGTTGTATGATTGATTGAATTCATGTTTTTATAATATTGATCGTGATTCTGTAACGCTTGTTTGCTCTGTTGTGATCAATTAAATATTCTGTTGTACGCTTGTTAAAACTACCTGAATTCATATAAAACTAATTGACGCTTGATTAGTTAGTTTTATGATCAATCAAGAATAGAAACTGAAAAGAATATTTTTCCGTGAACCTGTGATAGATAATGGATGAAGTTGGACGAAACCAATGGATTGATTTCTTTACTATCTATTAAATTTCAAACACTTTTACTTTCTGTCTAACAAACAAAACCCCCATATTTTATCTTTCTAAATTTGTTCTAATATTGTTAACTGGTTGAGAGTCTTTGGGAAACGACCAAGGTTAACTACCTTGTACTACTTTCAAATTTAATATTATTTTGATCGCGAAACGACCGTGATCAAATTGGCGCCGTTGCCGGGGACTCTCAATTGATTTTAGTCAATATTAGATTCAGTTGCTGTGTTGTGTATTCTGGCCTTGCTTTCCCGTGTTTTCTGGCCTTTACGCGGCCTAATAATCAGTTTTCATGAAAAACAGTTTCCTGAAAAACCTCCTCTGATTCGAGTGTTGCCTGTGCTGTTTCATCAGAAAAAAATCATTGTTAAAATTCTCCTATTTTGCGACAAAATAGGTGAGGGCAGCGTAAAAACCCCAAATTTCGTGTTTTACTATTTTATTTTATTTTATTTTTGTTTTCATAGTTTCAGAAAATTCCCAAAAAAATTCTGAAATTTTTATTTCGCTTAATTAGGTTAAATTTCGTGTTTTTATATTTTTCAGATTTTATTTTAACCATATCTCTTCTTTCGTATTGTTTCTACTGAATATATACATTGTCTGTTTGAATCTGAACTTGCGTTTGATACCATGGCCGATCAAAGAACACTAAGGCAACTTGCTGCTCCTGATGTTAATTACAATGGTTTATGTATTGATTATGCTAATGTTGCTGCACCTTTTGAATTGAAATCTGGTTTAATACACTTGTTGCCAAGGTTTAGTGGTCTTGCAGGTGAGGATCCGCATAAGCATTTAAAGGAGTTTCAGGTTGTATGCTCCACACCATTGAGGCCTGAAGGCATCACAGAAGATCACATCAAGCTGAGAGCCTTTCCATTCTCATTACAGGGTGCTGCCAAAGACTGACTCTATTATCTTGAGCCAAATTCTGTTACAACTTGGGCTGATTTGAAGAGGGTTTTTCTTGAAAAATATTTCCCTGCTTCCAGAGCTGCTTCAATCAGAAAAGAAATATGTGGCATCAGGAAGAGCAATGAGACATTGGCTGAGTATTGAGAGAGATTCAAACATCTAGTTTCCAGTTGCCCTCAACATCAAATCAGTGAACAACTTCTAATTCAATATTTCTATGAAGGCTTGCAACCAATGGATAGAAACATCTTAGATGCTGCTAGTGGTGGAGCACTTGTTGATAAAACTCCAGCTACCGCAAGAATTCTGATTGAGAATATGTCACTCAATTCTCAACAATTCTCAATTAGAAACAATGTTGTGAACCAAAAAAGTGTCAATGAAATTCAAGCTTCTCCTTCTTCCATCAAGGCACTAGAAACCAAATTCGACACCAAAATTGATGAACTTACTTCTTTGATAAAACAGATGGCTCAGAATAAACCTCAAACAGCTAAAGTGTGTGGCATTTGTACTTCTCCTGAACATCCAACCGACACATGTCCTATTTTGCAAGATGAGACAATAACTGAGTTGCCTCAAGCATTTGCAGCAGCAGCAACCCTTTACAGTCAAAACAAGTTCAACAATCCTGATCTCTCCACCAACAAGTACCATCCCAGTTGGAGGAATCATCAAAACCTCCGATATGGGAACCAATCACAGTCTGCAGCTCCTTCAGCTCCACCAGCCCCTTCTACTTCACTCGAGGACATTGTCAAGCAACTGGTCGCAAGTCAACAACAAACAAATGTTAGCATTCAGAACTTGAACACACAGATGGGACAAATGTCAATTACACTAGGCCAACTGAAAGCTCAGGGCTCTGGTAACCTTCTTGCACAAACAGTACCGAATCCAAATGTCAATTCAAATGTCAGTGCAATTACCTTGAGATCCGGAAGAGTATCAGAACCAGTTCCAGATAAAAAGAAAAAGAAAAGCATTGCATCATCACCTGCTCCAGAACCTGAACATGTCATTGAGCCTTCTGAGCCTCCTGAGACCGAGAAAGAAAAAGTTTATGTGCCACCAATCCCTTTTCCTCAAAGAGTGCAGAAAAATAAAAAGAAGACAGTTGAGGAAGACAAAGAGATTCTAGAAACATTCAGAAAATGTGCAGTTAACATTCCTCTTCTTGATGCAATTAAGCAGGTTCCTAAATATGCAAAATTTCTAAAAGATTTGTGCACACACAAGAGGAAATTGAATGAAAATGAGAGAATCAGTTTGGGAAGAAATGTTTCTGCTTTAATTCAGCCCAAAACCAGTTCCTCAGCTAATGTCTCAGCTCTCAGTCAAACCCTACCACAAAAGTGCAAGGATCCAGGAGTTTTTGCTATTCCTTGTTCCATTGGGGATAGAAAGTTTGAAAATTGCATGCTTGATCTGGGAGCAGGTATTAATGTTATGCCTACTTCTGTTTATAATAACCTTGATCTTGGTCCTTTGCAGCCTACAGGTTTGATTGTTCAACTTTCAAACAGGAGCAATGCCCGCCCTGCAGGAGTGGTGGAAGATGTCCTTGTGCAAGTTAATGACTTAATTTTTCCTGCAGATTTTTACATTCTAGACATGGAGGGAGAAACTTATTCCAGCAGGGCACCCATTATTCTAGGCCGACCATTCATGAGAACGGCCAAAACAAAAGTCGATGTTTTTGATGGAACAATGTCCATGGAATTTGATGACATTATCGCCAAATTTAACATTTTTGATACCATGAAACATCCATTGGAAGAGAATTCTATTTTTTATATGAACTTGATTTCTGAGCTGGTTGATGATACTTATTCATATACTGACACAAACTTTTGCTCTGTTTATGTTAAGACTAATGTTGCCTCCCAGGTTAACAATTGCCTTGCAGGAAAGGATGAAATTATCAAGGAATCACTTGTCATTCCGGCTGTCCCTACTGAACCATCCATTGAACAGCCTCCGTCCTTAAAGCTTAGACCACTAACCTCAGACGTGGTGGTAAAAGAGAAAGCCAAACACTTCCTTGACAAAACAATTTCTCGGAAGGAATTCTCTATTGGCCAAAAAGTCTTATTGTTTAACTCCCGCCTAAAAGCAATGGCTGGGAAACTTCGCTCCCAGTGGATTGGCCCCTTTACTGTTACTAATGTTTTCACTCATGGTGTAGTTGAATTAAAAAATGCAGGTACAGACAAATTGTTCAAGGTAAATATAAAGCGTCTGAAGCTGCTTCATAAAAGATCGACGCCTGCTGCTGAAAAAGCAACTGTTGAAGAGCTCTCCTTGGATGAGCCTTCCTACGCCTCGACTGCTACACCTTAGCCCCTTGGGTGTGTTCCTTCCTTTACTCTCACTTTCTGTTTATTATGACATTGCGGACACTGTCTGATTTAAGTGTGGGGGAGGGACATTTTACTTTATGTTTAAAAAAAATTAAAAAAAAATATAATAGAAAAAATAGAAAATTGTCATGAGTAGTCACATGTTCTAAGGTAATAGTAGATAGTTGTAGGGTTGGTGAAATCTTTGGAAATTTTTGTTTTGATACTTGATATGATAGTCTTTGCAACTTTAATGTACAACTGCTTGAACACTGTCAATCTTAGTAATGTCTAGATAAATCTCTGAATTACACATTCTTTAGATTAAGTTGTTTGAATTTGAATATAATGAAGGGGATGATTAGAACTAAGTGTGGGGGTAAGGCTAAATAAAAGATAGACTGATCATTGCTATTAATTAAAGAAAAAGGGAAACTTCTTGAGAGCTAAAAAAAAAGAACAATTACCCTTAGTAGTTTATTTTAGCAGTCAGCACCATCTCAAGGCACAAACTAAGTGGGAAACTGATGAATATAAGTGAATGATCTTGTTTATATGGTTACTATTAGTTGAAACTCATTAGTAGTTGGTTCAGAGGTGTCTGATTCTGAACTTGGTAGGGCAGGTTACGATCTGATCCCCCGCAACTGCAAAATGGGTAAAGAAAATAGGGGTTTACCAACTTAATGTTATCAGCACCCTCGCTAATTGATCATAATCACTAACAGGTTTCCCATCATGGGCGTGTACGAGATAACGGGCTTAATGTGATTGCGCCAGAATGAAAAGGCTAGTTTAAAATAATAATAACAATAAGTAATAAAGCTTGAAAGAAGTTGCCCCTGTACTGAAATTGAAAAGCTCTGGATCTCTTGAAAATAAATAGCCCCCCTAGACTGAATTTCTGGTTAAATCCAAAGTTATAGGAAAAGAATGACAGCTTAGCATTTAGAATGGGTAGTTCAGAGAGGGATCTTGACATTACTTTGGTTGACAGTAGGAGACAGTGCACACACACACGCAAGATTGTCATTGAAGGTTGATAGATGAGACTTGTGCCAATTTTTGAACTTTAACCCAAGGTTTGAAACTTGAGGCCTAGAATATGTTGATTGCTCGTGACCAAAAAAATAATAATAGTTTTTCATTTTGAGTTTTGCACGGAGAGCAAAAGCTTAAGTGTGGGGGAATTTGATCAGTGCATTTTAGTGCACTTTTTAATCACTCTATGCTATGGCAATTATATGACTTCTCCCACTATTTTAGTGTTTTTATCATGTTTTGTGTCTTGAGTCAAGTTTTGCCAATAAGTGAGTTTTACTATCTATTTTCGTAATAAACAGTAATTTGACACCTTCTCATTGCGCAGACCATAACTGGAGCTAGGAGAATCCAAATGAGGCTTGCGAATATGCGTTGGAAAGCTAAGAAACAGAGCTACAACTTTCATGTTGAAGTCGGAAGCTAATTCAGAGCGCAAAGGGGTCATATTTACTCGTCAATGTTCCAGACTTACATAGACTTAATTATTTTACAGCATAACTTATATTTTTCGGCCCAATTGTTTTATGGCCCGTTTTCTTGCTCTATAAAACCGAATTCCTGACCTAGGTCAGGGTTTACACTTCATTCACGAAAATAAACCTTAGAACAGCCGTTTTTGCTATGGAGAACTAAGAACCCTAGATCAATCCGTTGGTTTAAGACACTTCGATTCATTATCTTGAGGTTTGAATTCTAATGCAATTTTAATTCATGTTTCTATTTCTTTCTCTGTAAATTTCGCCGTCTCCCTTACCATATGACTTGCAATTCATTTATCATTTGATGCTTTATTATATGTATTTCGGTTTGCAAGCTTTTACGAGGTTATTCGAATTAAGTTACCGCTTGTTTAATTTAATTCGGTTAGGAATTTACAGAGTCTACACGCTTGTTGTATGATTGATTGAATTCATGTTTTTATAATATTGATCGTGATTCTGTAACGCTTGTTTGCTCTGTTGTGATCAATTAAATATTCTGTTGTACGCTTGTTAAAACTACCTGAATTCATATAAAACTAATTGACGCTTGATTAGTTAGTTTTATGATCAATCAAGAATAGAAACTGAAAAGAATATTTTTCCGTGAACCTGTGATAGATAATGGATGAAGTTGGACGAAACCAATGGATTGATTTCTTTACTATCTATTAAATTTCAAACACTTTTACTTTCTGTCTAACAAACAAAACCCCCATATTTTATCTTTCTAAATTTGTTCTAATATTGTTAACTGGTTGAGAGTCATTGGGAAACGACCAAGGTTAACTACCTTGTACTACTTTCAAATTTAATATTATTTTGATCGCGAAACGACCATGATCACAAGACACTTGTCAAATGGATGTTAGATATTCGTTACTAGATAGCATTAGTTTTTATCTATAAATACTAGTTCATTTGATGTAATTTCTATCACAATCTCTCATACTACAAACCTTACACATTCTGAGTATCCAAGCATTCGAGTGAAAGGAATAGACAAGGCAACAATGTATGATCTTGTGATCAAACTCTTTTAAATTCAATGCAATCTACATTTCATGCAATTTACATGCTTTCATTTACATTCTTTGCCTTTTAATCCATTGAATTATTTACTTTTCTTGTCAATACGTACTCATTCTAAGTATTTTTACATTTCTTGTCAAGCAAGTCACATTTTATTTACTTTCTTTTACTTTTTCAAATCAAACTTGTTCATTTACATTAATGAACATTGCTATTTTCAAACTTGAACAATAAATGCACAAACATGTCCCGAGATTCTCTAGTTGGTCTCTCAAGCATCGCAAACTAGCGGTTGTTTACCAAAAATCAGCGTAAACAAATTGGCACGCCCAGTGGGACTGGTTTTGTGCGCTTTATTTTCAAGGTTTTCTCAAAAAAATTTCTTGAAAATTTCTTTTGTTTTGGAAAGTTGTGTGTGTTGTTTTCAAAGAAATTACATTGTTTAGTGCATGCAATTGAGAAGCGGTAGAATAAAACCAGAGATGGTGAGACCTAGAGGCACTAAAGCTAGTACTAGTAACAACAACAACAACAATGGTAATGACAATAATAATGTCAATAACCAAAACAATCCTTCTTGAACCTCCTTGATTTTTTTGTCGATATGCTTCTTGAAATCATTCTTATCTTCAGTAGTCTGTAAGTTAGCTAGCACATTTTTGTTCTGCAAGGCCTCGATCATAAGTAATTCCATTTCCTTTTCACGATTCTCTTGTTTCAGCTTTTTCATTTTCTCAATTGTTTCAGCAATTTGCTGCAGGAGTGAAGTCACTTCATGATCAATAACAAATGAACATTGATACTCCCCTTCAGTTGGGTTGGTTACCTGTAGGTTATGCCAGAGATATTTTTGAGAATAAAATAAAAATTATAATAAATGCTGAAATATCAAAAGATTTGAGATTTCACTCACCTTGTTTAAGGTTCCCTTCTTTCTTTCATTGTTGACATGTTTCACCTTCTTCCCAGTCATGATCGCAACAAAATTGCAAAGAAAGTGACAGCCAATTTTGTTGTGTGTTATTTTCATTGTTGCGCCCGGCTTTTATAGAGTTGTATCTCTTATCTCTTTAAGTCATTTTTGGAAATAAAATTTATTTTTTGTTTCAAATAGAAATTTATTTACGAATAATTATTTCCAATTTTTTAATGGTATTTTTTTGGTTATAATTATTATTCTTAGGCCACACAACAATAGAGAATAATATTTTAAGGCGGATAAGACTTTTTGCATGAAAAAATTATTCCTGAACAATTTTAACTTAACATTATTTTTTAATTAAATAAGTTTTTGGTCTCTATAAACATTTCATTTTTGGTTTTCTAAAATTTTTAGTAAAACAATTGTTATTTTTTAAAAGAATGAACTTTGCAATGCAGAAAGGGGTAGAGGCGCAACTTGTTGCCCGTTTACCTTATATTCAATACAATTAAATTATATATTTATAGTAATTCAGTGTTTTATAGTTCTTCTAACATTTTTTGTAGTTCTTTTTAAGTCAACTCATGTGTATAAAATCTAATATTAACATATGAGATCATGTTTGATTTGTCTCAATAAATATTTTCATAATATTAATTTTTTATAATATTTCATGAAAGAAAAGTAACTATATTAATGATTAAAATTGTGCATTGGTATGCGTAAGCGATAATTATTTTGAGAGGGATGTAGTAAAAATTAAATAAAAACTCTATTTAAAAGGACACCATTTTGTAGGACTAAAAATTTATTTAACCCTTCTATATATATATATATATATATATATATATATAACCCTTTGGACTATAATCATATTTTTGTTGGTAACAAAAAAAAATTAGATCATATTAAAACAACAATACATTTTACTTTTCTATATGATTATTAATAGTCATAAACATTTTATAATCGTCGTTATTACATTAATTGTTTTTTCAAAAAAAAATTAAATTAATTATATTGGCAGATTTTTTTTTTTCATATTTTTTGACTAAATTCAAAATTGTTTATTATATTCATTTAAAGTTATACCTGCAATTCCTTTTTAGGTTTCATTTATTTCTTTTAATATATAATATCATGTTAATTTTTATTTGTTATTTTTAATGTTGAAAAAAGTATTAAATATTTTAGTCAAATCTTTAATTATAGTAAAATACATTTTGACTAAAGTGATATATATGCATATATTGTTAGAAGTCCCACATTGGCTAGAGATATGGCATATATTGTCTTTATAAATGTGTGCAAACCTCAACTCTCAAGCTACCTTTTGTGGTTGAATATAAGCCTCCCAAATTCTAATAAATAAATATATATTAACTTCGATTATGAGTCAAAGTTAGCTATGTATAACCCACATGCATGTAATTAATTAATTAGCGCCCTTCCTATTGTCTTCTCCATTTGTTACTCATATGCCCCCCACATGCACCCCCACCCCCTTAATTACTAATTTTCACTTTTTAAATTTATGTAATTTTCAACAATGAGGATCGCATATGTAGTAGTTTTTATGAGTGAAATATCAAATTCCCTTTTGAAATTTCAAAATTTGCTAAATACTCACTTGAAATTTGAAAAATGCAAAATACACCCCTGAAATGGTAAAATGTCAATCAAATTCCCTCTGTTCCATTTATTTTATCTATTTTGATGACATGAGCGTTAACTGCATACGTGACACCTGCCAAATAGAGCAAGAGTTGAGTACAACTAAGGAAGGGTACATTACAATATAAATGTTGTTTTAAATTTAATATACTAATAAAGTGAAGGATAAAAATAAATTTTATGTGAAATAGTAAGGGTAAAAATGGAAGAAAAGATGATAAGTTATAAATTATAAACTCAAATGCTATTTAAAATAGTGTATGAAAAATAAGTTATGTAAGTGCACCAGTTCACCTTTATGATTTAATAATTGTCAAAACACATGAAAATAGAGTTGAACACATTTTGGCAACATTATAAATCAATTGACAGCGAAAAACTTTTTTAAACTTTGTAAAAAGTGTTTTTGAGGTGTTTTGTACCGATACATAATTAGTTGTATGGATACATATATCATGTGTATCGATACAAAAGCTGGTGTTCAGAGGCAGAGAGTCACTTGTGTATCGAATCATGTTTGCATGTATCGATACACACCTAACTCTCTGAAAACCAGAGAAAGCATTATGTATCGAATCATGCTTGCATGCTTCGATACATATCAGTCAGGTTTTCAAAGAACTGATGTATGTATCGATACATACTCGTGGTTGTATCGATACATAGGTCAATTTATTCAAATTTGAACGCTGGTCAAAGGGTGTGTATTGATACAAACTGTTGGGTTTTTGTATGTTGGCTACATTTTGCAAAAACAACTATTAGCCAATGCTGCGACAAATGCTGTAGCAAGTGGAACAGCATTGTGTCATCTGATTGTGCGCGCCAACACGCGTTATATTTCTGTGCAAGATCTTTGAAGATTCTATAGAGTTTTATGTTTAACCTAGCGTGCTGATCAAGACGCGCAGGTTTGATGGGCTGTGAAAGGCTGTCTTGCCTTGGTGTATTTCCATAATTAATATTGATATATTTTTGGAAATGATATTATTGCTCATGAAGAATTGTTAGCTGGACCTGACAACGTCCAAGCTATGTTTTGAAGCCCAAATCAATGACTGCTTAGTGTTATATATATGTGAAGACACAAACCCTAGTTTTGTGTGGAAAACCGTGTGTGTACTAAAGCGTGTGTCTTAAGGTTTTAGGTTTTCTTGTTAGTTGTGAGTCTTGCTTGTATCTGTTGATGCATGACAAGTTCTCTGTGTTATTGAGTTGTAACTGTGTACTTCTCCTAAGCCTTTAGGTACGGAGTTAGTTGTGTTCTTTAGAGTGTGACTCTTATGCAAACAAACAAACAAGTGTGTGTATTAACAGTGCTGTCTGTACTGTTAGTGGGAATTGAGACGGGGTCTCATACTTAGGAGTTCCTAGGTAGAGCAGCCATTGGTAGGGTCGTGGTGCAAAGACAAGTAGTGAGTCTACGTTGTGCTTTTCACTAGAACTATTATAGTGGAGTTCATTCCTGGATTGGTATCCCCCAGACTAGGGCAAGTTGCGCCGAACTGGGTTAACAAACTTACTGTGTCATTTATCTTTCAGTCACGTTTATTTTATCTGAAACGCTATAATTATTATTACTGTGTGACAAGTGCTCGGACAATTGCTCTAACGTTGTGCACAGCATTTGTCTGTCTGGTTGCCAGAATTTCAATTGGCATCAGAGCAGGCACCCTGCCTGATTGGGTGAGCTCCAGGGAAGATATTTCTGGTTAAGATGGACAAGGAAGGAGGACTAATGAATCGACCACCTTTGTTGGTTGGTGATTCTAACTATGATGACTGGAAGTCCAAAATGACTACGTTTTTGAAGTCCATGGATCACAAAACATGGAGAGCTGTTGTTGTAGGATGGGAACCACCTGTTGTTACTACTGGTAAGGAAGGGGAGACTGTTACTAAGCTGAAACCTGAGGATGAATGGAGCAAGGATGAAGAAGCATTAGCCAATGCAAATTCAAGAGCTCTAAATGCCCTAACTAATGGAGTTGATGCACACATTTTCAAGCTAATCAAAAAATGCACTGTTGCAAAGGAGGCATGGATGAAACTTCAAACTGTTCATGAGGGCAACTCAAAGGTAAAAAGCTCAAGACTGCAATTATTAACCAGTAAGTTTGAGAACTTGAAGATGAAGGATGATGAAAGCATTCAAGACTTTCACATGAGACTGCTTGAGTTTGATAATCAGTTTGATGCTTTGGGAGAAAACCTCTCTGAAGAAAACATGGTAAAGAAAATGCTAAGGTCTCTACCAAAGAAGTTTGACATGAAGGTGACTGCTATAGAGGAATCCAAGGACATCTCGGAAATAAAAATGGGTGAATTAGTAGGGTCCCTACAAACTTTTGAAGTGATTGCAAATGAGAGATCTGAAAAGAAGACAAAGAGTATTGCATTTGTCTCCAAATCTGAGGAGAATGATATGGAGAGTGACGACAGTCTATCTGAAACTATGGTAATGCTAGGGAGGAAATTCAATAAAGCTTTCAAGAGATTTGATAGACAGGCCAAGACAAATGCTCCAGACAACAGTCACAGCATAAACAGGAATGCCAACAATCTGAGAAAATCAAAAGCAGATGACAAGACAAGCCAAGGCAAAGGAGTTCAATGTCATGAATGTGAAGGATATGGGCATATCAGGACTGAATGTGCAACATACCTTAAGAAGCAGAAGAAAGGATTGACTGTGTCTTGGTCAGATGAGGATGAATCTGAGGAAGAATCTGAATCTGCTAACCATGTAATTGCCTTAACTGGGACATGTGCATCTGATACTGAATCACATGAAGGTGAGATGCCTTATGATGAACTAGTTGAGTGCTATAAGGAATTGTGGATGAAAAGCTTAGAAGTAGGGGACACCATGTTAAAGCAAAAGAAGACAATTGCTATATTGCTAGCAGAGAAGAACAAACTTCAGGAAGAAAATTCAAGACTAGCTGATGAAGTGGAGCTATATAAATCCAAGATGGATAACATGAATAAACAGGTGAGAATGCTGAATACAGGAACTGAGAAGCTAGATGAGATCCTAGAAATAGGACAGAGTTCAAAAGATTCCAAAGGTATTGGTTTCAACTATCAGGCAATACGTCATCAGAAACCTGCATCTGTGATGAAGTTTGTTCCAGCTACTACTACCTATGATCCAATTATGTCAAGACAGATGCCCCAGCATCGGGTGAGACAACAGACAAGCAGATACAAGACTAAGCCAAAGAGAAGGTATTCTGGCTGGGTATGCTATCACTGTGGAAGAAAGGGACACATTAGACCTTATTGCTTCAAATTGTATGGATACCCTGAAAATATGTATTCATCCAAAAGTGAAGTTATAGAGAAGAGTGTCAAGCAGGAATGGAAACTGAAGACCAACACTATGGAACCTAGTCTAACAGAATCTGAAGGTGTGGAAGTTGCTCAAATTGCTCATACATCCCTACGAGCATCTTCTGGAAGCGACTGGTACTTTGATAGTGGATGTTCAAGACATATGACCGGAAACAAAGATTACTTGACAGATGTCTTGCCATATGCTACAAGCTTTGTAACGTTTGGTGATGGAGCTAAGGGAGAAATCAAAGGCATAGGAACACTGATTAATGAAGGACTACCTAAACTTGACAAGGTTCTTCATGTGAAAGGGTTGAAAGCGAATCTAATAAGCATTAGTCAACTATGTGACAAAGGTCTGAAAGTCAACTTTTCAAAGAGTGAGTGCCTAGTTACTGATAGCAAAGGCGATCTACTAATGAAGGGAGAAAGATCAAGGGATAACTGTTACCTATGGGTATCTCAAGACAAAGCTGAGTTATCTACATGTCTAGTTACTAAAGAAGACGATGTGAAGCTGTGGCACCAAAAGCTTGGACACTTAAATCTGAAAAGCATGAAGAAAGCTATTGCTGAAGGAGCTATTAGAGACTTACCCAGACTCCAGATTCAAGAAGGAAATATATGTGGAGAGTGTCAAATAGGCAAACAGACAAAAACGTCACACCAGAAGCTGCAGCATTTGACCACATCCAGAGTGCTTGAACTACTACACATGGATTTAATGGGACCCATGCAGGTTGAGAGCTTAGGTGGAAAGAAGTACGCGTTTGTCATTGTAGATGATTTCTCTAGATATACTTGGATTGATTTTATCAGGGAAAAGTCTGACGCTTTTGAAAAATTCAAGGATCTTTGTTTAAAACTTCAAAGAGAAAAAGAATGTGGCATTACTAGAATCAGAAGTGATCATGGTAAGGAGTTTGAAAATAGTAAATTCTCTGAGTTTTGCACAACTGAAGGAATATTTCATGAGTTTTCTGCTCCTATTACTCCTCAACAAAATGGAATAGTAGAGAGAAAAAATAGAACCTTACAAGAGTCTGCCAGAGTAATGCTACATGCTAAGAAGTTACCTCTCCATTTTTGGGCTGAGGCTATGAACACGGCCTGCTATATACATAACAGAGTAACTTTGAGAAAAGGGACAACTACAACTCTGTATGAGCTATGGAAAGAGAGAAAGCCAACTGTGAAATATTTTCATGTGTTTGGAAGTAAATGTTACATCTTAGCTGATAGAGAGCCAAGAAGGAAAATGGATGTAAAAAGCGATGAAGGTATATTTCTGGGTTATTCAACAAATAGCAGAGCTTATAGAGTCTTCAACTCAAGGACTAAAGTCATGATGGAATCCATAAATGTTGTAATTGATGATAAAGGAAAGAATGCTGCACCAGACGACAGTACATTTGGCACAGCATCTGATTTACAAGAAGAAACAGTAGAAGAAATTGTCAATGAGGAAAGCAGTGATGTGAGAAGTCCTGAAGATTTGGCTAATGACAAAGGGCCATCTACTAGAATTCAGAAGTATCATCCTATTGATCAAGTCATTGGTAATCCTAATCAAGGCATCACAACAAGAAGAAGAAACAATGAAATATCCAATGCCTATTTTATTTCCAATTTTGAACCCAAGAATGTCAAGGAGGCTCTGACTGATGAGTTCTGGATAAATGCTATGCAAGAAGAGTTAACTCAGTTCAAGAGAAGTGATGTATGGGATCTAGTTCCTAGACCAGATAATGCAAACATCATAGGAACTAAATGGGTTTACAAAAATAAGTCAGATGAGAATGGAACTATCACCAGGAACAAAGCCAGACTAGTGGCTCAAGGTTATGCTCAAATTGAAGGAGTTGATTTTGGTGAAACATTTGCTCCAGTAGCTAGACTAGAAGCTATTAGGCTACTACTTGGAATTGCTTGTGTCCTTAAATTCAAGCTGAGTGAGTACAATGTAAAGACAGATGCTATGACATTGTATTGTGACAATCTAAGTGCAATCAATATTTCTAAGAATCCTGTACAACATAGCAGGACCAAGCACATAGATATCAGACATCATTTTATTAGAGAGTTGGTTGAAGAAAAAATTATTTCTATTGAGCATGTTTCTACTGAGGAGCAATTAGCAGATATATTCACAAAGGCTCTAGATGTTGCACAATTTGAAAAATTAAGAAGGCGGTTAGGCATTTGCCTAATTGAGGAATTGTAGCAGTTAATTAATGGGAGGCGTGCAGCAGTTATTTTCTCCCTCCTCAACTGCTATTTGCACGCGAATCAAGGAAAAGCATCTCAACTTTCCTTAAACAAAACAATCACACACAATCCTTATTATTTCTTACAAACCTATTCTTATTCCCTCAACTGCTCTCTTGCCGTTCTCTTTGCTTATCAAATCATCTCTCACAAACTCACAATCTTTCAAACCCTCAAAATTTCCTTAATCATCATGTCTGCATCAACGAACACTTCATCTCCCATCACTACTGATCAAACTTCCCCCACTGTTCCTGGAACCACTTCTCCAGTGGTAATGGAAGTTCAACCACTCGCAACCGTCACTGATTCTACTCCGATCAAACAGCGTCCTAAAGCGCTTGTGTCGCGAAAGAAGAGTGTTAGAAAAGGGTCAACTTCATCAGCGAAGAAAACAACCGAAAAATCAAAAGGTAAGAAATCCTCTCCGGTTGTTCAACGTAGAGGTCTTTCCATGCATGATATCTATTGCAAAGAAAATCCTTTTGTATCGACTGTAGTAGAACCAAATGTTGACACTTCTGTCAACAGATCTGATGAACGTACTGTAGCGCTTACTGAAACCCTAGGTTCTGCTAAAGATGTTGAAAATGTTGTTAATCCTAAGGTAGATGACAAATTGGCTGCTGATGAATCAAATTTGCATGTTGAAAGTACTGATAATGCTGGTATTAGTGACAAGACTCTTGCTGATAAAGTTGCTGAGAACATTGCTGTGACAAAGCAGAATGCTGAGCCCTCTGTTAATGTTCAGAAAGCTGTGCCAGATGCTCCAGCATCTTTGGCACAAGCTCCTGTGGAGTCTTTGGTCATTCCAAACTCTCCTGAACCTTTAAGTGCTGATGAAAATGGTTCTCCCAAACCCCTGGATCAAGATGATGAGATTCAGGATCAAGATGAGACTGTGCACATTGACCAAACTGATGTGGTCAATGTTGATGATGTAGAGTCTGTTGAAACGACTTCTGTTGTTGGTGTTGCTCGTAGAACTAGAAGCAAAGCTGTGAAGGATGCTTCTGGTGTTGCTGTTGAGAGTGCTAAGAGCACTAAAAGGAAAGATGTTGCTGCAGGGAAGAAGCCAATGACTGGCCCCCCAAAGTCTTGGAGTAAAGTAACTCCTAAGCCTGTTCAAAAGAAGAGCTTAAAAAGAAAGGGTCACCCCTCTAGTGATTCTGACTTGGAGATAGCTGAGACAGATGCTACCCCATCTGGTGGAGCATCTAGAAAGACTGTGAAGGGTATGAAAGTCCCTTTGGACATTCCTCCAGCTCCTCTGGATAATGTTTCCTTTCATCTGGAAAGTGGAGCAACTCGCTGGAAATTTGTGTATCACAGGAGGCTTGGACTGGAAAGAAATTTGAAGGCTGATGTGTTCAAATGCAAGGAACTGGTTGATGTACTGGAATTTCCTGGGATGATGAAGACTGTGAAGGACCTTGGGAATTGCTATGACAAGCTGGTCAGAGAATTTGTGGTGAACATTCCTGAGGAGTGTGATGATCCAAGGTATGCTGAGTACAGGAAGGTGTATGTGAGAGGTAGATGTGTAAATTTTTCTCCTCAAGTGATCAATGCTTATCTGGGTAGATCTCTTGAAGACACCCCTGAGCTGGAAGTTACAGATGACACCATCTGCAAGACCATCACAGGTAACAAGCTGAGACACTGGCCTGGACTTCTGTCCTCTGCAAAGCTGACCCCCATGTATGCTGCCCTGAACAAAATTGCTGCAAATAACTGGTCCCCTACTACTCATTCCAATTATGTGGCCACTGTGTTGGGTAAGCTGATCTATGCTGTTGGAACTAAATCTCAATTTGATTTTGGCTACTATATTTATCATCAATTTTTGGAGCAAGCCAAATCATTTGTTGTTAAATTTCCTATTCCTTTTCCAACACTGGTGTGTGGTATTGTTCTGCAACAACATCCTGATATTCTTGTGAGCACTGATGAGCCTATTAGAAGGCCTAGTCCTCTGAGTGTGGATTGCAGGTTAATTTCCCAGCCACAAGCTGATGAGTTGGCTGGCACTTCTGTCCAGTCATCTGGTGGTATGAGTAAGCTGGAAATGATTGCTGAGCTTACAGCTGTGAGTGTGGATTTGGGTATGAAGAAGGTGAAGGTTGACAGGGTTATAGCTGCTCTGAAAGCTGAGGGTGAGGCTCCTGCTCAAGACCATGCAAGGGAAGAAGAAGGAGGTGATGGAAATGCTTCTGCTGCTGGTGACACTGAGGAGGTGTCTGATGACTCTGTTGGGACTGCCTCTTTCTGATTGTAATTTTTCTTTTTTTTTATTCATGCACCTGAGTGTGCTTTATGGTCTGTAATAACTGCATTTGTGGCCTCTCTTGTGCCTCTCTGACTCTGTGACCCTTCTGAACTGATGTGCTACTCTCTGGATTTCTTTATATGCAATTATTATGTTTGTCAGAATTTATGGCTAAAAAGGGGGAGTAGAATATGATGATACAGTAGATTATATTATAATTCTTTGAAGACTGCTCTGACAGATGCTCCTACATATGTCTCTTGAAGTAAGTTCTTATATGTTTTATATGCATGCATGCTTTGAGGGGGAGCATTATGATATGTAGCTATGATATGCATATGTTGAGGGGGAGTGCTTCTATCTGATTATCTCCTCTATGTTGTGGAACTATTTTTTTCTAAGAGTGTGTCTCCATCTCTTTATCTGAACCCACTATATATGTTCTGGTTATCTGGCTATTTCTGTGAGGCTAGGTGTATTATGATTAATGATGACTGCCTCTGTTGCTATTTACAAGTTATCTTATTTGAAGAGTTCCCTTGGAAGTAGTAGCGTTTTATGCCATGATAGATTTTGGTTGTCGTATGTATGTTTATACATGATGTGCTTTGAAGAAGCTATGTGTATCTCTCCAAGAACTGGCTATAGATTGTTTTAGCCAAAATTTTGCCAAAGGGGGAGATTGTTGGGTTTTTGTATGTTGGCTACATTTTGCAAAAACAACTATTAGCCAATGCTGCGACAAATGCTGTAGCAAGTGGAACAGCATTGTGTCATCTGATTGTGCGCGCCAACACGCGTTATATTTCTGTGCAAGATCTTTGAAGATTCTATGGAGTTTTATGTTTAACCTAGCGTGCTGATCAAGACGCGCAGGTTTGATGGGCTGTGAAAGGCTGTCTTTCCTTGGTGTATTTCCATAATTAATATTGATATATTTTTGGAAATGATATTATTGCTCATGAAGAATTGTTAGCTGGACCTGACAACGTCCAAGCTATGTTTTGAAGCCCAAATCAATGACTGCTTAGTGTTATATATATGTGAAGACACAAACCCTAGTTTTGTGTGGAAAACCGTGTGTGTACTAAAGCGTGTGTCTTAAGGTTTTAGGTTTTCTTGTTAGTTGTGAGTCTTGCTTGTATCTGTTGATGCATGACAAGTTCTCTGTGTTATTGAGTTGTAACTGTGTACTTCTCCTAAGCCTTTAGGTACGGAGTTAGTTGTGTTCTTTAGAGTGTGACTCTTATGCAAACAAACAAACAAGTGTGTGTATTAACAGTGCTGTCTGTACTGTTAGTGGGAATTGAGACGGGGTCTCATACTTAGGAGTTCCTAGGTAGAGCAGCCATTGGTAGGGTCGTGGTGCAAAGACAAGTAGTGAGTCTACGTTGTGCTTTTCACTAGAACTATTATAGTGGAGTTCATTCCTGGATTGGTATCCCCCAGACTAGGGCAAGTTGCGCCGAACTGGGTTAACAAACTTACTGTGTCATTTATCTTTCAGTCACGTTTATTTTATCTGAAACGCTATAATTATTATTACTGTGTGACAAGTGCTCGGACAATTGCTCTAACGTTGTGCACAGCATTTGTCTGTCTGGTTGCCAGAATTTCACAAACCATCATTTGTATCAATACATTTCTGTTCTGTTTTGCCTAAAATTGCTCAATCCTATTTTCTCTATAAATAGCAATGTGCCTTGTCAATGTAAAAGAGAGAAACCCTGGTAAAAAGTGAGATAGCTTTTGAAGAACTCTTTGTATGCCAAATTGGTGATTAATTTGAATCGAAGAGATATTCGCAACAAGATCATCATCTTCTATCAAATTGCAAAACGTTGAAGGATGAGTATGGGATCATTCGGATAGTTTTGTACATTTGGTCGATAATGTTTGGTACGACTCGCGGTGAATCAGAGTTCGTGATCGAGTTGATTTGTTTCGAAGGATTTGGGTTTTCTCGGTGATTCAAGATTGTGCGATATCTTGAAGGATAAACGACCAACGAGCGAGTTACTCAAATAAGCTAAAAGATAGTCAAATAAGCTATAAGTTCATGTTAAAATCCAATTATTAAATTGGGTTTTTTTCGTCAAATAAACTTATAAGGTATAAGCTAAAAGCTATAAGCTCATTTAAGTGTCTTGCCAAACAAACCCATAGAAGTCTCGATAGTGATATCAAGGTCTAGTTTGACTTGATGGGGGTATATGGTTTCTAGTGTTGGATTACGGATGCGAAAAATCTCACACTTGATGGTAAACATGTTGATGTATTAAGTGAGTTAAATTTTTTACATTGTATGAAAACGTAAATGTTGAACAACATATAAATGAGAAGACATATATAACAAATACTTTAAAATTTTAGGTAAATATGTGATTTTAAAATTTAATCGTGTGATTGTTTCTAGTGTGATATTATGATCAACCTAGAATTATATGTTTGGTAATGTCAAATTTTAAACTTATGACTTATAGCTTATAAATTCATTAAAAAAAATTGTTTTGTAGTGTTTTTTTAATGAACTTATAGCTTATTTTTACTAGTTTATAACTTATTTTGTTAACCTAATTTAATTAGTTTATAACTTATTGTTTTTTTTTCAATTTTATCCATGTCATCATATTTGATAATATTAATCAACATATTATTTTTATGTCATTTCATATGATCAATAAGTTAGTTCGATCACTAATTTTACTAAACCCTATAAATGCAATTAGTTAATTTATTCGTTAAAAATTAATTTATCAATCATCCACCGTTATTTTTATCAAACAAAACAATGGTCTTAACTCCCCTTGAAGGTCCTAATTTCTTCAATTGCTTTTTTCATGTTCATCCACTAGAGAGAGGTGATTTTGGGTCATTTTAATTCATAATCACCCTTCATAATCGTTTTCTTAATCCTTTTTGTTTCAATAAGTGATTTTTCACATATTTTTGGTTTTCTTTGGTGTTTTTTTTATCCGGTGTTGTTTTACCCTCATCTTAGTGCAGAGTTGTTTAGAGATTTTCCCTCATAGTGTGGTGTTGTTTTGATTTCCCGTCTCAGTGCGCTTTTTTTTTTAATTTCCTGTCTTGGTACGGTGTTTAATTTATTCATATTTGCATATTTGCTTCGATCTAGATTCAGTGCAGATTTAATGATTTAATCATCTTCAACGTTGCAGATCCGGAGGCATGAACATGATTATATCGGACATTTGAATTTTATTATATTAATTGTAGGCTTCGTCACATTTATAAATATTAGACCGTTTTACGCTATTAACGCATATAATTTGAACTTATTCTCAGATTCCTCATTTTTAATATTTAGCGAAATTGATTAATATAATGGACATAATTAGTCTTACGTTGTTGGTGTGGAAATGCTCAGTAAGTAATCAATCAACAATACTTCAATATGGTCAAATTTCAAAGTTTAGCAGACAGACTCGTGATGAAAGAATTATTAGTGCAAAATTTTGATTTTAATTTGATTTTAAAATCATTATTAGGCCGGTTTTCAAATGGATTAAGAGATCTTGTGTTAAAATGTAAAATATTTTAAGACAATTTTCGAACAGACTTAAAATTCAAATTTTAATTAAATCTGGATAAATATCCACCTCAAGCTAATTGTAAAATTAAGGTTTATGACAAATCTTATTCAGATCCATGAATTTTATTTAGATTCATGGATTTTATTGAAATACAAAAAACGATTTAAATAACATTGAATCACTTTAAATAGTTTCAATCGACAATTGCTCCATTTAGTTCTGCCATCTTAGCGTGAACCTCCTTGATTTTTTTGTCGATATGCTTCTTGAAATCATTCTTATCTTCAGTAGTCTGTAAGTTGGCTAGCACATTTTTGTTCTGCAAGGCCTCGATCATAAGTAATTCCATTTCCTTTTCACGATTCTCTTGTTTCAGCTTTTTCATTTTCTCAATTGTTTCAGCAATTTGCTGCAGGAGTGAAGTCACTTCATGATCAATAACAAATGAACATTGATACTCCCCTTCAGTTGGGTTGGTTACCTGTAGGTTATGCCAGACATATTTTTGAGAATAAAATAAAAATTATAATAAATGCTGAAATATCAAAAGATTTGAGATTTCACTTACCTTGTTTAAGGTTCCCTTCTTTCTTTCATTGTTGACATGTTTCACCTTCTTCCCAGTCATGATCGCAACAAAATTGCGAAGAAAGTGACAGCCAATTTTGTTGTGTGTTATTTTCATTGTTGCGCCCGGCTTTTATAGAGTTGTATCTCTTATCTCTTTAAGTCATTTTTGGAAATAAAATCTATTTTTTGTTTCAAATAGAAATTTATTTACGAATAATTATTTCCAATTTTTTAATGGTATTTTTTTGGTTATAATTATTATTCTTAGGCCACACAACAATAGAGAATAATATTTTAAGGCGGATAAGACTTTATGCATGAAAAAATTATTCCTGAACAATTTTAACTTAACATTAATTTTTAATTAAATAAGTTTTTGGTCTCTATAAACATTTCATTTTTGGTTTTCTAAAATTTTTAGTAAAACAATTGTTATTTTTTAAAAGAATGAACTTTGCAATGCATAAAGGGGTAGAGGCGCAACTTGTTTCCCGTTTACCTTCTATTCAATACAATTAAATTATATATTTATAGTAATTCAGTGTTTTATAGTTCTTCTAACATTTTTTGTAGTTGTTTTTAAGTCAACTCATGTGTATAAAATCTAATATTAACATATGAGATCATGTTTGATTTGTCTCAATAAATATTTTCATAATATTAATTTTTTATAATATTTCATGAAAGAAAAGTAACTATATTAATGATTAAAATTGTGCATTGGTATGCGTAAGCGATAATTATTTTGAGAGGGATGTAGTAAAAATTAAATAAAAACTCTATTTAAAAGGACACCATTTTGTAGGACTAAAAATTTATTTAACCCTTCTATATATATATATATATATATATATATATATAACCCTTTGGACTATAATCATATTTTTGTTGGTAACAAAAAAAAATTAGATCATATTAAAACAACAATACATTTTACTTTTCTATATGATTATTAATAGTCATAAACATTTTATAATCGTCGTTATTACATTAATTGTTTTTTCAAAAAAAAATTAAATTAATTATATTGGCAGATTTTTTTTTTTCATATTTTTTGACTAAATTCAAAATTGTTTATTATATTCATTTAAAGTTATACCTGCAATTCCTTTTTAGGTTTCATTTATTTCTTTTAATATATAATATCATGTTAATTTTTATTTGTTATTTTTAATGTTGAAAAAAGTATTAAATATTTTAGTCAAATCTTTAATTATAGTAAAATACATTTTGACTAAAGTGATATATATGCATATATTGTTAGAAGTCCCACATTGGCTAGAGATATGGCATATATTGTCTTTATAAATGTGTGCAAACCTCAACTCTCAAGCTAGCTTTTGTGGTTGAATATAAGCCTCCCAAATTCTAATAAATAAATATATATTAACTTCGATTATGAGTCAAAGTTAGCTATGTATAACCCACATACATGTAATTAATTAATTAGCGCCCTTCCTATTGTCTTCTCCATTAGTTACTCATATGCCCCCCACATGCACCCCCACCCCCTTAATTACTAATTTTCACTTTTTTAATATATGTAATTTTCAACAATGAGGATCACATATGTAGTAGTTTTTATGAGTGAAATATCAAATTCCCTTTTGAAATTTCAAAATTTGCTAAATACTCACTTGAAATTTGAAAAATGCAAAATACACCCCTGAAATGGTAAAATGTCAATCAAATTCCCTCTGTTCCATTTATTTTATCTATTTTGATGACATGAGCGTTAACTGCATACGTGACACCTGCCAAATAGAGCAAGAGTTGAGTACAACTAAGGAAGGGTACATTACAATATAAATGTTGTTTTAAATATAATATACTAATAAAGTGAAGGATAAAAATAAATTTTATGTGAAATAGTAAGGGTAAAAATGGAAGAAAAGATGATAAGTTATAAATTATAAACTCAAATGCTATTTAAAATAGTGTATGAAAAATAAGTTATGTAAGTGCACCAGTTCACCTTTATGATTTAATAATTGTCAAAACACATGAAAATAGAGTTGAACACATTTTGGCAACATTATAAATCAATTGACAGCGAAAAACTTTTTTAAACTTTGTAAAAAGTGTTTTTGAGGTGTTTTGTATCGATACATAATTAGTTGTATCGATACAAATGTCGGTAAATTACTTCAGACTGATTTTGTGCAATTTGTATGGATACATATATCATGTGTATCGATACAAAAGCTGGTGTTCAGAGGCAGAGAGTCACTTGTGTATAGAATCATGTTTGCATGTATCGATACACACCTAACTCTCTGAAAACCAGAGAAAGCATTATGTATCGAATCATGCTTGCATGCTTCGATACATATCAGTCAGGTTTTCAAAGAACTGATGTATGTAATGATACATACTCGTGGTTGTATCGATACATAGGTCAATTTATTCAAATTTGAACGCTGGTCAAAGGGTGTGTATTGATACAAACCATCATTTGTATCAATACATTTCTGTTCTGTTTTGCCTAAAATTGTTCAATCCTATTTTCTCTATAAATAGCAATGTGCCTTGTCAATGTAAAAGAGAGAAACCCTGGTAAAAAGTGAGATAGCTTTTGAAGAACTCTTTGTATGCCAAATTGGTGATTAATTTGGATCGAAGAGATATTCGCAACAAGATCATCATCTTCTATCAAATTGCAAAACGTTGAAGGATGAGTATGGGATCATTCGGATAGTTTTGTACATTTGGTCGATAATGTTTGGTACGACTCGCGGTGAATCAGAGTTCGTGATCGAGTTGATTTGTTTCGAAGGATTTGGGTTTTCTCGGTGATTCAAGATTGTGCGATATCTTGAAGGATAAACGACCAACGAGCGAGTTACTCAAATAAGCTAAAAGATAGTCAAATAAGCTATAAGTTCATGTTAAAATCCAATTATTAAATTGGGTTTTTTTGTCAAATAAACTTATAAGGTATAAGCTAAAAGCTATAAGCTCATTTAAGTGTCTTGCCAAACAAACCCATAGAAGTCTCGATAGTGATATCAAGGTCTAGTTTGACTTGGTGGGGGTATATGGTTTCTAGTGTTGGATTACGGATGCGAAAAATCTCACACTTGATGGTAAACATGTTGATGTATTAAGTGAGTTAAATTTTTTACATTGGATGAAAACGTAAATGTTGAACAACATATAAATGAGAAGACATATTGATCGACGATTTGTGTATCAATAGATTTGATTGACCGCAAGTGCACAGTCTCGTCGTGTAGTTTTAAAAGATATCGAATCCACAGGGACCAATAATCGAACTACCGTATTTCTACCGTTACGGTGTAAATCTAAGGCTAATGAATTTTAGGGTTTGTTTAGAATTTTAGAAATTAAAGAAATTAAATTTAAGAGTTTAAATTAATTAAATAAAAGCGGGATATCGGTATGTAACTTAATTAACCATCGGGAATTTAATGAATTGATAGCGCGCGTGAAAAGGGTTTATTTTTCAGAAGAACTTTCTTAATTTAAAGGTCTAAACCTCACACTCTCGTTTTGTTGATAAAAACCATACAATCTAGACTAGGGGTTTTGCTGTCACTTTTATACCACCTCAGTTTCGAAAGTATATTTTGAAAATCAATTAGTTCTAATTAATCCTAACGTGGCTCTCGCTCGTTCAAAGATTAATATCAAATTCCTACTATCTAGTTAAAACCTCAAACTCTCGCTCTTTTGATTTTAACCTTAGTTGCTTTGTTTTTCTCACTCAAAGCATAGGAGTTTTAAAATTAGAAATTCGAATAAGAAAAATAGTTTAAATGCGCGCGCTAAATCATCATTAAACTCCCTTCGGAGAATTAGTTTACATACCGATATCTAGGAAATTTAGCTAGACATAATTAAGAAATTAAATAAACAAAAACAGAAAATTAAATTGAACATAAATAAATAATTAAATAAAAACATTAAATAAAAACCTGGAGAGAATTGCTGAATAAATTTGCTTGAATTAAAGAAGGTAAAATTCTTGACAAGGAATTGAAATCGGAATTTAAATCGGACTTCCGATGTGGAAGTACCGAGACAGTTTACAATGCGGGAAATTTAAACTGACTGAAATAAAAGAAAATAAAGCGTAGTCGGATCAGGAATTGAGTCTTCTATTTATAGAAGAATTTTGAGATGTACGATCCTTAAAAGTAGGAAGAGATATGCTTCCTTGAAATTTATCCAATTGCCGTACGATTAGGAGGACAAAACGGATCGGATGTTTGCAAGTTCCGCACGTCACGCAAAAATTGGTTTTTGCTGGCTTGGGCTTGGTGGCGCCCGCCACCACTTCTGTGGCGCCCGCCACAAGGCTGATGGGGGCAAATGCCCCTTTCTGCTAGGCTCCTTTGGTGGGCTGCGCGGATTTGGGCTTTGCACCCCCCTTTTTGCTGCGTTTTTGGCCCTTTTTGCTCAATTCTCTTCTCCGACCTATTTTATTAGACAAAACTGAAAACAAAACAAATACCCGCATAAAAAGACATAAATGAATTAAAAACGTATGCAAATGCAACTAAAGTTCACCTAAACTAAGCTAAAAATACGATATGATTTCGTGTCATCAAATTCCCCCACACTTGAACCATTGCTTGTCCTCAAGCATGAAAGAATAGTGAATTGCATAGCACAAGTAAAAACACATGACACGATCATCCTACTCATACGTGGTTGCCGGCTAATCTATGAAAATCAAATAACAGTGCAAATAACAAAAACACCGCAATGACACAAAAGACTCCCATTACATGAAAACAGACCTGAAGCATTTCCTTTTGACTCTACCTCTCTCCTAAGTTTCATTTCCCCTTTTCATTCTAGCGCAATCACATTAAGCCCGTTATCTTGTACACGCCCATGGTAGGAAACCTGTTAGTGATTATGATCATCATATAGCGCGGGGTGCTGATAACATAAGTTTGGTAACCCCTATTTGCTTTACCCACTTCGCAGTTGCGGGGGATCGGATCGTAACCCGCCCTACCAAGTTCAGAATCAGACACCTCTGAACCAACTACTAATGAGTTTCTATACTATGGTATTTTTTTCCTTCTCATGTTTCAACATTTGCTGAATTTTCATTAATTATTTCAAGGAATCAACCAATAGTATTCATAACATTTATAATCGAAATCATTCACTTATATTCTTCGGTTTCCCACTTAGTTTGTGCCTTGAGATGGTGCCGACTGCTTAGATAAACTACTGAGGGTTCATTAAAACTCAAGTTCAAGGTATTATCAAAACTAGTACTCAAATCAATTTTACACATTTCTGGGAATCTCGGGTGTTAAAACGGTATTGATTTTATCTAACCGTTACCTAACTTTCACAAAATAGCCTAGATAGTGCAAACAACCTATATACTTTCAGACAATCAACATCAAGCATCAGAACTCAATACTTTTGCTTTTCACAAGAAAATTTTTTGGTATGGCTCAAGAAATGAGAAAACCGGACAAAACAAAACCAACACGCAAAAACTACTCAATCTAAGTGAACTATCCTAAGGTTTTTATTATGCATGCTAAAATAAATGACTGAAAAGTAAAGGAAAGCGATAAAGCTTCCTCCCCCACACTTAAATCGAGCATTGTCCTCAATGCAACGACTAAAGGTAGGAGAGAAAGTGAAAACCTGTGAGACCAAGCTACTGGCGGCCTGGGCCGCGCCTCCTCGTGCGCCTCTCATGCTGTGGAGGAACTGCACCCAACTGGTGAAAATAGTCATCGAACTCGTCCATGCGCAAAGTCATGTCCGCCATGCCATCAATCAAACCACGCTGGTCAACCTGGAACTACTGCATCATCACCATCATCTCTGTCTGGCGCGTCTGGATATCCTGAACATGCTGGTCTCTCTGGGAATCAAGTATAGAGCGCTGCCTCATTTCATCCAAAATAGTATCAAGGGTGGCAGACCCGCTCTCATGACCAGCTCCAGAAGAAGTACCTGTAAAATAGCCAGAAGAAGTGTGTGTGGTGTGTGCGTTAACGCTCGGACCCTCGCGCTCCTCCTCCTCGTGCTCGTCACTCTCTCCCTCATCAACAGGTGCGTTTGGCACCATCCATTGGGGAACAGCAGGGTCGGGGAGGAAACGGTAATTGTCTCTGGTGCGCACATTTATGCGTGCGGGGTCAGGGAGGATGACATCGGGGCAGGCTCTGTTATCAATCATCAGAATGAATTTCCCATCACCCCTTGTTTTCACTAGTTTCATATTGCGTACCATATCTAGATCAATGGTACGGGACTCAAGTGGGGTGAGGGTAGAAAGTTGTGCCCCATGGTTTAGCAAGCGTGCTAAGGTTGTGACAAGACCACCAAAAACAATTGCCCCTTTTGACTTAACCATTGAAAACATGTGATACATCATAAGTCGGGCAATATTGACCTTTTCTCTTGAAACGCTGTGAGTGAATAACAAAAATAGCTCTTTTTCATTGACCTTGTTAGAACTATAACGACCAAAGACGGTGCAGGCTAGTAATTGGCGAAAGTATCGGATAGCGGGGTTTTGGATTAGGGACGCTCTATTTCCTTCAAAACTATTTGTCTCCTTACCGGTTAAACCCCACCAAAGTGCTCTCGCGGCTTCTAACCACCCCACTTGTGTTGGTAACTCATCTAGTACTCCCTCGCCGTGTGGTAGGTGCAACAACCCGGCTAACTCATCAAAGCTAAAGTTGTAATCAACATTAAACAAACGGAACTTCACACGGTCGGGGGTAGGGTTAAGTTCTAGAGAACTAAGGAACTCCGCGGTAAGTTGGACATAAACGGGGTCCTTAAAAGAAAACAAAAAGTCTAGTCTGAATGATCGAATCAAGTATTGCACGCTATCTGATAATCCTAAAGTTTCGAGGCAAAGATCATCGGCATACCTCGTGGGTTGGTACTCCTTTTGGAGGAGGAGTCGGTAGAGCCTAGCTTGCCCTCCATTTTGGAAGTTGATTGCATACTCCTCTTGTTGTGCCATGACCTTTACTTACCTTAGCTTGAAAGACTCTTAGTAAAAATGAAAGGAAGAAACTCTCTGTGAAATGAGAACTATGGTGTGAAGTGAGTGTATCATGAAATGTGAATTTATAGTGGAAAAAAGTGGAAATAGTGTAGTGATGTGTAGTTGGAAAATTGAATGAAAACTTAATGATGTTGTCTACATTACAGAGAGAATCAATTCCTTTCCAAACCTTCAAGGACAAAAAATCATTCAATACAAATACAGGCTTACTGTAACACGCTTCTTTCTGCACAAAATTTGCCAAAATCATGTATTTTCATTCTGTGGCGCGCGCCACCAGTTTCATGGCGGCCGCCACAAGGCCAATTTTTGTGAATCTTGGCCATTTTCGTCCTGTAGCGTGTTGTTGTTCAATTGAATCAATACCTATACCTGTCTAAAAGAAATAGCACAGCTTTGCACACAGTTGAATTTAGTTCTAACAGGCTAAAATTTGCACAATATTAAATTTCTATCACAGAGCAATTATTCACAAGAAAATGCATATGAGCACACAAGAGTATAAAAACAAACGGTGTCTCACAGGAGTTTTTATTCATAAACTAAATCAATTTAAATATAGTCATTGCAAATTTTCTGAAAATCAAATCATACTACTAATAAAGAAAATTTCCTAGGATATAGTTATTCTAAAGCAAGGAAAATTAAATAAAAATCCTAGGAATGCGGTAAACACGTTGGGAGGGTCCTAGCCACTACGATTATGTTCGACTTCATTCACCACAAAGCCTAACTCATCCCAAATATTCTCTACTTGCGCGGCGGCGGTATCCAAGAAAGCATAAAATTCCGCGCGCAACTTAGTCAGCTCGGCCTCCATTGCATTAGCTTTAGCTTGCAATGCTTCGAACATAGCCAAAGATACGGTCGGTGGCCCCACAGGGGCATCAGCAGCAGGAGCAGAAGTAACAAGAGAGTTAGCAGTAGGAGTAAAACCATGAGATTCACTTGGATCAGATTCAGAGAGATCGGTGTCAAGGTCTAGGTAGGCTTGGGGTGAAGATGGAGGTGTCAGGGGTGTATACTGTGGTTCTTCCAAATCATAAAGCCAATTGTTTTTGTCATGAATGCTCGTTCTCTGGTTAGGCAAGGTAAAATGGGGCATGACTTGGTTATTGATGAGGAGGTCAAACTTGTCGGCTCCTAGATTTCCTATAAGGCCACGGTTGAAGCAGAAGTTTATATCCATGCGTCGGATTCCTCCCAAAGGTTGGAGCTGGTTAAGGGGGAAGCGCAGTCCAATAGCATCGGCAATCATGGTAACTAGGCCACCTATCAGGATGGGTCCTTGGCACTCAAGGGCTATCTTATGTAGGTTACTCATCATAAAGGTGGCCCCATTGACAGGTCGGGACTGTGTAGCACATAACATGATAAAAAGCTCCTCACGGGACACAGAGGTGATGTTTTCTTCCTTTCCGAAAAGAGTGTGGGCTAGGATTTTATGGAAGTAACGGAAGGCTGGGTTGTGTATGTCTTCAGAACGAATGTTTTCATAATCAACAAACCCCTCTCCTGAGATTTTTCCCCAAAAGTAGTCTAGCTCACGGTAACGGAATATGTCCTCCTCGACAGATGTGACAGCATGTTGATCACTCGGAAAACCTAAGAGGTTGGCCATTTCTTGGTTGTTGAAGGTGTAGTCAATGTTGAACATTCTAAAGTTTATAAGGCCTCTTCTGAATCCTTTTCCAATCTCAGGGTGATAGGAAAATGAGCTTAGGAACTCGAGGGTTAAGTTACGGTAAGAGCTAAATCTCCTTCCCACAGCAAAGCCGGTCCACCCGACCTCATTAAGCAAGAACATCACACTTTCTCGGATTCCTAACTTTTCCATAGTAGCATTGTCAGGGTAGATGGATAGGTGCATATCTCTCTGAGCCAGAATCTCATAGTCTTTGGCCTGTTCTACTCCTCTGAACCTGATATCATGATTCTCAGCTCGATACATCGTGTAAGAAAGAAAAGGTATCTAAAAATAGAGTTGAAAAACATATACCAAAAATGTGAGTGAGAAACAAGTTATATAAATACCGCTTTACTTCTTTAAAACATAATAGAACAGAAAAATAAGCAACAACTAGTGACACAAGCAAAATTATTATTATTTAAGCGAAACTAAAACCTATATGTGGGTTGCCTCCCACCGAGCGCTTTGTTTAGTGTCGGTGAGCTCGACAGTTTAGAGTTTTACCTCTCTTGCGGTGGCCTAATCGGGAACGATTTCCATGGCCACTTATCAAGTATTCTCACATACCCCTCACTCTTTCTCTTTTTTCTCCTATAGGGCAGTTCAGCTTCCCTGCCCTCTTCTATTATCTTACGTTTTGAGAGAACAAAGGATTTACTGATTTTAGGTGGGGGTTTTGGTTCAATCTCAGGTGTGCTTCTCTCTTTTGTTTTAGGGCTTTTATTTGCCTTCCCAAATGTTACCCTCATCCTCTTTGCACTAACGTTATCCTCAAATTTTCTTTCCCCTAATTTACTCTTTCTATTTGCGCCCTTATCCTTATGTGCATTGATTTTTACATTCTTTTTCTTTTCACATGTTTTGGGAATTGGGTCTACTTTAGCCTCTACTATCTCTTGAGGAACAAGGATTGGTGGATTGTAGGGAGCAGGGGAAACATGTGGTGTTTCCTTCTCTACCTCTTCGACTACCTCACTAGGGAGGATTATCGGTGATGCTTCTTCGATCTCCACTCTTTCCTCGCTGAAACTCTCAACATCATTACCGTCCTCACTAGGCCTCTCAATCTCGCTTTCATTAACGTTTGCTACGACGTCTACTTGTCTCTCGTAAGAGGGTTCTATGGTTGTTTTGGTGAACTGGGTGATCAGTGTCTCCAGCGACTCTTGGGAAGTCGCTGTTGAGGCAACCATGGCGTCGAGCAGCCTTTGGGTTTCGAGACTGTTTTGTCTAATCTGTTCATTTATAAGCTCGTGTTCCCTCATTATTTCTCTAAGTCGGCGCTCTTGACTAGCCTTAGCGGACTTATCCATAATTTCAATATATGCTGCTAATAGGCTAGGACTCACAAATTCTTGAGGGTTTGAATATGGAGGATAGTAACTGTACTGAGAGTTAAGGTATTGTCCCTCGGAGTATAGGGACGGCTGAGGCTGGTAGTTATATGGGCAATTTTGATTAGGGTAGTTGAAATTTTGAGGATAGTCATTATAAAAAGGGTTTGAGTTGTACATTTAAGCTCAAAGGACTATCCTAGAATTGTTTATTATATTTTTTTTTTTTTTTTTTTTCGATTTTTAAATTTAAAATGCCTTAGTCTCTACGGTGTAACGACGGAGTTACGATATCGACTAAATTGGTCCCCGGCAACGGCGCCAAAAACTTGATCGACGATTTGTGTATCAATAGATTTGATTGACCGCAAGTGCACAGTCTCGTCGTGTAGTTTTAAAAGATATCGAATCCACAGGGACCAATAATCGAACTACCGTATTTCTACCGTTACGGTGTAAATCTAAGGCTAATGAATTTTAGGGTTTGTTTAGAATTTTAGAAATTAAAGAAATTAAATTTAAGAGTTTAAATTAATTAAATAAAAGCGGGATATCGGTATGTAACTTAATTAACCATCGGGAATTTAATGAATTGATAGCGCGCGTGAAAAGGGTTTATTTTTCAGAAGAACTTTCTTAATTTAAAGGTCTAAACCTCACACTCTCGTTTTGTTGATAAAAACCATACAATCTAGACTAGGGGTTTTGCTGTCACTTTTATACCACCTCAGTTTCGAAAGTATATTTTGAAAATCAATTAGTTCTAATTAATCCTAACGTGGCTCTCGCTCGTTCAAAGATTAATATCAAATTCCTACTATCTAGTTAAAACCTCAAACTCTCGCTCTTTTGATTTTAACCTTAGTTGCTTTGTTTTTCTCACTCAAAGCATAGGAGTTTTAAAATTAGAAATTCGAATAAGAAAAATAGTTTAAATGCGCGCGCTAAATCATCATTAAACTCCCTTCGGAGAATTAGTTTACATACCGATATCTAGGAAATTTAGCTAGACATAATTAAGAAATTAAATAAACAAAAACAGAAAATTAAATTGAACATAAATAAATAATTAAATAAAAACATTAAATAAAAACCTGGAGAGAATTGCTGAATAAATTTGCTTGAATTAAAGAAGGTAAAATTCTTGACAAGGAATTGAAATCGGAATTTAAATCGGACTTCCGATGTGGAAGTACCGAGACAGTTTACAATGCGGGAAATTTAAACTGACTGAAATAAAAGAAAATAAAGCGTAGTCGGATCAGGAATTGAGTCTTCTATTTATAGAAGAATTTTGAGATGTACGATCCTTAAAAGTAGGAAGAGATATGCTTCCTTGAAATTTATCCAATTGCCGTACGATTAGGAGGACAAAACGGATCGGATGTTTGCAAGTTCCCCACGTCACGCAAAAATTGGTTTTTGCTGGCTTGGGCTTGGTGGCGCCCGCCACCACTTCTGTGGCGCCCGCCACAAGGCTGATGGGGGCAAATGCCCCTTTCTGCTGGGCTCCTTTGGTGGGCTGCGCGGATTTGGGCTTTGCACCCCCCTTTTTGCTGCGTTTTTGGCCCTTTTTGCTCAATTCTCTTCCCCGACCTATTTTATTAGACAAAACTGAAAACAAAACAAATACCCGCATAAAAAGACATAAATGAATTAAAAACGTATGCAAATGCAACTAAAGTTCACCTAAACTAAGCTAAAAATACGATATGATTTCGTGTCATCACATATATAACTAATACTTTAAAATTTTAGGTAAATATGTGATTTTAAAGTTTAATCGTGTGATTGTTTCTAGTGTGATATTATTATCAACCTAGAATTATATGTTTGGTAATGTCAAATTTTAAACTTATGACTTATAGCTTATAAATTGTTTTGTAGTGTTTTTTTAATGAACTTATAGCTTATTTTTACTAGTTTATAACTTATTTTGTTAACCTAATTTAATTAGTTTATAACTTATTGTTTTTTTTTCAATTTTATCCATGTCATCATATTTGATAATATTAATCAACATATTATTTTTATGTCATTTCATATGATCAATAAGTTAGTTCGATCACTAATTTTACTAAACCCTATAAATGCAATTAGTTAATTTATTCGTTAAAAATTAATTTATCAATCATCCACCGTTATTTTTATCAAACAAAACAATGGTCTTAACTCCCCTTGAAGGTCCTAATTTCTTCAATTGCTTTTTTCATGTTCATCCACTAGAGAGAGGTGATTTTGGGTCATTTTAATTCATAATCACCCTTCATAATCGTTTTCTTAATCCTTTTTGTTTCAATAAGTGATTTTTCACATATTTTCAGTTTTCTTTGGTGTTTTTTTTTATCCGGTGTTGTTTTACCCTCATCTTAGTGCAGAGTTGTTTAGAGATTTTCCCTCATAGTGTGGTGTTGTTTTGATTTCCCGTCTCAGTGCGCTTTTTTTTTTTTAATTTCCTGTCTTGGTACGGTGTTTAATTTATTTATATTTGCATATTTGCTTCGATCTAGATTCAGTGCAGATTTAATGATTTAATCATCTTCAACGTTGCAGATCCGGAGGCATGAACATGATTATATCGGACATTTGAATTTTATTATATTAATTGTAGGCTTCGTCACATTTATAAATATTAGACCGTTTTACGCTATTAACGCATATAATTTGAACTTATTCTCAGATTCCTCATTTTTAATATTTAGCGAAATTGATTAATATAATGGACATAATTAGTCTTACGTTGTTGGTGTGGAAATGCTCAGTAAGTAATCAATCAACAATACTTCAATATGGTCAAATTTCAAAGTTTAGCAGACAGACTCGTGATGAAAGAATTATTAGTGCAAAAATTTGATTTTAATTTGATTTTAAAATCATTACTAGGCCGGTTTTCAAATGGATTAAGAGATCTTGTGTTAAAATGTAAAATATTTTAAGACAATTTTCGAACAGACTTAAAATTCAAATTTTAATTAAATCTGGATAAATATCCACCTCAAGCTAATTGTAAAATTAAGGTTTATGACAAATCTTATTCAGATCCATGAATTTTATTTAGATTCATGGATTTTATTGAAATACAAAAAACGATTTAAATAACATTGAATCACTTTAAATAGTTTCAATCGACAATTGCTCCATTTAGTTCTGCCATCTTAGCGTGAACCTCCTTGATTTTTTTGTCGATATGCTTCTTGAAATCATTCTTATCTTCAGTAGTCTGTAAGTTGGCTAGCACATTTTTGTTCTGCAAGGCCTCGATCATAAGTAATTCCATTTCCTTTTCACGATTCTCTTGTTTCAGCTTTTTCATTTTCTCAATTGTTTCAGCAATTTGCTGCAGGAGTGAAGTCACTTCATGATCAATAACAAATGAACATTGATACTCCCCTTCAGTTGGGTTGGTTACCTATAGGTTATGCCAGACATATTTTTGAGAATAAAATAAAAATTATAATAAATGCTGAAATATCAAAAGATTTGAGATTTCACTCACCTTGTTTAAGGTTCCCTTCTTTCTTTCATTGTTGAAATGTTTCACCTTCTTCCCAGTCATGATCGCAACAGAATTGCAAAGAAAGTGACAGCCAATTTTGTTGTGTGTTATTTTCATTGTTGGGCCCGGCTTTTATAGAGTTGTATCTCTTATCTCTTTAAGTCATTTTTGGAAATAAAATCTATTTTTTGTTTCAAATAGAAATTTATTTACGAATAATTATTTCCAATTTTTTAATGGTATTTTTTTGGTTATAATTATTATTCTTAGGCCACACAACAATAGAGAATAATATTTTAAGGCGAATAAGACTATATGAATGGAAAAATTATTCCTAAACAATTTTAACTTAATATTATTTTTTAATTAAATAAGTTTTTGGTCTCTATAAACATTTCATTTTTGGTTTTCTTAAATTTTTAGTAAAACAATTGTTATTTTTTAAAAGAATGAACTTTGCAATGCAGAAAGGGGTAGAGGCGCAGATTGCTGCCCGTTTACCTTCTATTCAATGTAATTAAATTATATATTTATAGTAATTCAGTGTTTTATAGTTCTTCTAACATTTTTTGTAGTTGTTTTTAAGTCAACTCATGTGTATAAAATCAAATATTAACATATGAGATCATGTTTGATTTGTCTCAATGAATATTTTCATAATATTAATTTATTATAATATTTCATGAAAGAAAAGTAACTATATTAATGATTAAAATTGTGAATTGGTATGCGTAAGCGATAATTATTTTTAGAGGGATATAGTAAAAATTAAATAAAAACTATATTTAAAAGGACACCATTTTGTAGGACTAAAAATTTATTTAACCCTTCTATATATATATATATATATATATATATATATATATATATATAACCCTTTGGACTATAACAAAAAAAATTATATCATATTAAAACAATAATACATTTTACTTTTAAATATGACTATTAATAGTCATAAACATTTTATAATCTTCGTTATTACATTAATTGTTTTTTCAACAAAAAAATTAAATTAATTATACTGGCAGATTTTTTTTTTCATATTTTTTGACTAAATTCAAAATTATTTATTATATTCATTTAAAGTTATGTCTGCAATTTCATTTTAAGTTTCATTTATTTCTTTTAATATATAATATCATGTTAAATTTTATTTGTTATTTTTAATGTTTAAAAAAATATTAAATATTTTAGTCAAATCTTTAATTATAGTAGAAAACTTTTTGACTAAAGTGATATATATGCATATATTGTTAGAAGTCCCACATTGGCTAGAGATATGGCATAGATAGCCTTTATAAATGTGTGCAAACCTCAACTCTCAAGCTAGCTTTTGTGGTTGAATATAAGCCTCCCAAATTCTAATAAATAAATATATTTTAACTTCGATTATGAGTCAAAGTTAGCTATGTATAACCTACATGTAATTACTTAATTAGCGCCCTTCCCATTGTCTTCTCCATTAATTACTCATATGCCCCCTGTAAGACCTATATAAATACTGTAGCAGAGATTAGATTTTTATAAAATAAAATGATATTCTTCTTTTTGTTTTTGTTTGTTTTAACAGAATTTGAATTGAGATTGAACATACGCGTTAGTTTAACATTTGAAAAATGGGCGCAATGATTTCATAAACTTTAAATGAGTTTAGAAACATTTTTGTCCCGTCAGAATTTCAAAAAAATAATTTACTATAGATTTTTGAGAAAATGGGCAAGATATACCCGCTGATTGAAAATTTTACGGTTTCTGATCTTCGTCAAAATTTAAACTGAGACTTTATATATCGACAATAATGAGAATTTGATTTTATTATATTTTTCCGAGCTAATGAGCGAAAATTTATTCGAAATAAATGTTATTCGAAAAATTATGAATTGTTTTAATTAAATTGTTTACGGTAGAATTTTTCTGTTTTCGTAAAATTTATCGGTACGCGAGATAGGACTCGTTTAAGAACGAGCTCGAGGACTGAGCGAGATGAAGTGGCAAAAAGGTAGATATTTTGGGAGGAGTCTTGGTGACCAAGATTGAATGGTTAGTTAGGATTCAAAATTGCAACTTTACACTATTTGATCAAATGGATAAGATTTAGTAAAGTATATAAATATGAGTGATCATGAGACATTTCCTTTCCTCTTCTTCTCCCAAAAACCGTGGCTTCATTCTCTCCCATTTCCTCATCTATATAACTTATTTTTTTCTCCATTTTGGATGGCTAGGAACTTGGTTGTTTTAGGAACTTTTATTCTAAAGTAATTACTTCTTCTCCTTCTCTTCTAGTTGGCCAATCTCATAGAGTTGATAATGATTTCAATTTATTTTATTTTGAAAAAATTATTATAAACTTTGTTTGTGATATGTTTAAGTTAGATCTTTGATAGTTTTGAAAGATTCGCATGAAACTAGTTGATTTTCAAGTGTTTAGGGATCAAAATCTTTATGAGTGTTTGCAAAATGTTTTTGAGGAAAATTTTGTAATTTATGATTTTGTTCAATTGACTTCATTTTATTGCAATTAATGTCATCCCTAGTTGTTTTAGTAGAGTAATTTTTGAAAGAAATTATGAGAATTGAAAAGCCTCAAATTTTTATGAGTTGAAATTTTAGGGTTTGAGAATTTGATTTAATCTTGCAAATTGATTCAATTGAAGATGTTCTCTTGCGATTGAAACAATGACAAGTGATTTTAAAACATTAATTTTGGAAAGAAAATTGTAGAGAAACAAAAGTCCCAATTTTTGCAAGTTATGATTTTAGAGTTTTGAAAATTGTTGTTAAGTTTCAAATAAAATCAAATTGAGTTTGTTTATGTAAATTTAGTAATGGTATAAGTATTTTAACTATGTTTGATTTTTGAAAATAAAGTATTTCGGATAATTTCAATTCTGCCCGAATTCTGGAGGGGTATTTTCGTTCCTTTAAAAATTTTAATTCGTCGTAAAAAGTGAACCATTAGATCCGCCTTTTTAAAATGATGAAAATGGACATATGGTTTGCGATGATCGGACAAAGGATGACTGAGTTATGGTCGTTTCAAGTTTGTAACTATTTATCGTCGTTTTTGGATTTAAAATATAGTAGTAGCAAAATGATAGAGATTATTTTCTATGAAAAGAGAAAAATATTTTGAAATCGATTTGTAAAGTGAAATGGAAATTGTTTTGTCGAGGATTTATATTTTTCTGAGTTGGCAGAAATGGCTATTAAATTTAGTACCTTGAACTTGTTTTGTTTTATAAAAAAATGAGTAAGTTGTTCGAAAAGGTATTTTTACTTTTGAAAAGCTTTAAAATATTTTCAATTTAATTGGTGGTTTTTTATGGATAAAACTATTTATTAAAGTTATAATATTTTAAGAGTTGTTTTGAAACATATTTTGACCCTAGTTTAATTAAGAGAGAACAATCATATGCCTGAACTCCATTAGTAACCGAGCTAGGACTATTTGAGTAATCAATTAGAATGTGATATTAACTTAGATAAATTTATGTGTTTTAAAAGGTTAAGAGTATTAGCCGGATTGGGGACTTCGTTGAGAGAAAGACAAACGTTGCTCGCATAGCGTAAATGAACGTGTTGGAAGCTTGCTAAGGTAGGGGCACTTTCTAACAATTTCATATACCTCGAAATATCGAGTGCTTTTTATGCATGTGTAATTGATACTTGAATATGTGTAATTGCTTGATGTGATGCAATGTGAATTATGAGAATGTTTATTTGGTGATGTATTCTCGTGATGAGAACTTGTTGAGAACATGCTATTTTCTACACATATTTGACATGTTGTTGTGAATTTCATATAATTGTATAAATATGAAATGTTGATGAGTACGTGATTGAATATCTTGTTGTACATGATAATTAGTTGTTTTACAAATGATTTGTGAATATATGTATTAACATAAGTTTTTGATTACATAGCCAGTGATTGGTATGTGAATTGAGAGAATATATATGTTGAATTACTATGATATTTGATGCATCAGTATATGTAGAGAAAGTGTATGCTCATGCATTTTCATAGTTGCGTGTATGTCAAGAGGACTGCACCGGGTGAGGACTCTAGAGAACGGAGCCCACCTAATCCTGCGGGATTTTATTGAGTCGTGTCGGCGCAGAGGACTGTGTGACACTTTTAGTAGGGGTGAACCTACGACTCTCTGCGGAGAGGTTAAATTCCGGGATTAATACATGTGAAAAAGACCCAGCAAGGGTGATCACACTCATATAGAGTCTGCATTGATAGGTTAATTGTGCATTTTAATACACTTGTGTGTGATTGATAGATTATTCATACACTTAAATTCTATGATGTGTGATTCATATGTTAAATGTGTAAATGATGTCATGTATTGTGTATCTTGTGTTGTGTATTTTTAGTTATATGTTATTTTTAGTTGATGACCCTTTACGAGACTTTTTTAGGTTTTCACTTGTACTACGTTGAGAAGCGGCGAGGCTTGAAGCTGTCGGTGGGTCTTCGTCACCCAGTCATCTTCAGTAGAGTTTAAGGATCAACTTAGGGGTAGTTGTTTAAAAGTCATGTTACTATGATTTATTTTCCGCTATCTTTATACTCTGAATTGTATCATGACATATTTCGGAATAGATGTTGCCGCTATGTTTGTTTATATATAGCGTTTGGTTTTTACTCTTAAACTTTTATTTAGAAAACAATGTATAAAAAAAGCCTTGCATCTCGATCGTTATTTTGAAAAGTGTTTACTCTGATTTAATTTTAAAGAGGATCGGGAATGTTTCTTTTCAAAGGCTTTGTTTACTTAAAAAAAAAGAAAAAAGAGACCCACTTTTGGGCCATGAAAATCGGGGTGTTACACCCCCCACATGCACCCCCACGCCCTTAATTACTAATTTTCACTTTTTTAATTTATGTAATTTTCAACAATGAGGATCGCATATGTAGTAGTTTTTATGAGTGAAATATCAAATTCCCTTTTGAAATTTCAAAATTTGCTAAATACTCACTTAAAATTTGAAAAATGTCAAATACACCCCTGAAATGGTAAAATGTCAATCAAATTCCCCTGTTCCATTTACTTCATCTATTTTGATGACATGAGCATTAACTGCATACATGACATCTGCCAAATAGACCAAGAGTTGAGTACAACCAAGGAAGTGTACATAACAATATAAATGTTGTTTTAATAATAATATACTAATAAAGTGAAGGATAAAAATAATTAGCAAGGTCTAAAAGCTATAAGCTCATTTAGGTGACTTGCCAAACAAACCCATAGAAGTCTCGATAGTGATATCAAGGTCTAGTTTGACTTGGTGGGGGTATATGGTTTCTAGTGTTAGTTTACGGATGCGAAAAATCTCACACTTGATGGTAAACATGTTGATGTATTAAGTGAGTTAAATTTTTTACATTGGATGAAAACGTAAATGTTGAACAACATATAAATGAGAAGACATATATAACTAATATTTTAAAATTTTAGGTAAATATGTGATTTTAAAATTTAATTGTGTGATTGTTTCTAGTGTGATATTATGATCAACCTAGAATTATATGTTTGGTAATGTCAAATTTTAAACTTATGACTTATAGCTTATAAATTCATTAAAAAAAATTGTTTTGTAGTGTTTTTTTAATGAACTTATAGCTTATTTTTACTAGTTTATAACTTATTTTGTTAACCTAATTTAATTAGTTTATAACTTATTGGATTTTTTTCAATTTTATCCATGTCATCATATTTGATAATATTAATCAACTTATCATTTTTATATCATTTCATATGATCAATAAGTTAGTTCGATCACTAATTTTACTAAACCCAATAAATGCAATTAGTTAATTTATTCGTTAAAAATTAATTTATCAATCATCCACCGTTATTTTTATCAAACAAAACAATGGTCTTAACTCCCCTTGAAGGTCCTAATTTCTTCAATTGCTTTTTTCATGTTCATCCACTAGAGAGAGGTGATTTTGGGTCATTTTAATTCATAATCACCCTTCGTAATCGTTTTCTTAATCCTTTTTGTTTCAATAAGTGATTTTTCACATATTTTTAGTTTTCTTTTGTGTTTTTTTTTATCCGGTGTTGTTTTACCCTCATCTTAGTGCAGAGTTGTTTAGAGATTTTCCCTCATAGTGTGGTGTTGTTTTGATTTCCCGTCTCAGTGCGTTTTTTTTTTTAATTTCCCGTCTTTGTACGGTGTTTAATTTATTCATATTTGCATATTTGCTTCGATCTAGATTCAGTGCAAATTTAATGATTTAATCATCTTCAACGTTGCTGATCCGGAGGCATGAACATGATTATATCGGACATTTGAATTTTATTATATTAATTGTAGGCTTCGTCACATGGCTTTTGCACCTAAAGGGGTGTATAATAGGGCTCCTATATTCAATGGCGATCACTTTGATTATTGGAAAAGTAGTATGCGTATTCACATCAATTCTTTTGATGGTGAAGTGTGGAATGCCATTGAGAACGGTAAGTTTGTTCCAACAAACACCGATCAAAATGGCATTGTCACCACCAAGCCTATGGCACAATGGACGGACGATGATAAGAAAAAGGTCAATTACGATGCTAAGGCACAAAACATACTTATATCATCCCTTGGGATTGATCAATTTTACCATGTGTCGCATTGTTTAACGGCCAAGGAAATGTGGGATACGTTAGTTGACCACTTTGAGGGAACTAACGAGGTAAAAATTTCCAAAATAAACACTTTGGCACAAGAGTTCGAAATGTTTCATATGCAAGATGGTGAAACCATCGCGGATATGCAACAAAGGTTTGTAAAGATAACAAACAAGTTACATGATCTTGTGATCGACGATTTGTGTATCAAAAATATTTAATTGACCGCAAGTACACAGTCTCGTCGTTGAGTTTTAAAAGATATTGAATCCGCAGGGACCAATAATCGAACTATCGTATTTCTATTGTTACGATGTAAATCTAAGACTAATAGATGTTTTAGAATTGTTTAGAATTTTAGAAGAAATTTAATTGAAGTTTTAAATTAATTAAAAGCGGGATATCGGTATGTAACTAATTAACCATCGGGGATTTGGTAAATTAATAGCGCGCGGGAAAAGAATTTATTTTTCAGAAGAACTTTCTTGATTTAAAAGTCTAAACCTCACACTCTCGTTCTATTGATAAAGACCATACTTTCTAGACTAGAAGTTTTACTGTCACTTTTCTACCACGTAATTTCGAAAGTATATTTTGAAAACCAATGAGTCCTAATTAATTCTAACGTGGCTCTCGCTCGTTGAAAAATTAATATCAAGTTTCTACTATCTGGTTAAAACCTCAAACTCTCGCTCTATTGATTTTAACCTTAATCGCTTTATTTTACTCTCGTTCAAAAGCTTAGGAGTTTTACAATTAGAAACTCGAATCAGAAAAATAGTTTAGTAAATTAGTGCGCCAAATCATTATTAAATCACCTACGGAGAATTAAATTACATACCGATATCAACTAATCTAGCCTAACATGGTAAAAGAAACAAATAAATAAAAACAGTAATTTAAATTAGGCATAATAAATAAATAATTAAATAAACGCATAAAAACCTGAAAATAGAAAATCTGGAAGAACTGGAATTAAACTTGCTGGAAATAATCAGTACGAAATTCTTGATACAAATATGCAATTAAAATTCGTAACGGATTTCCGGTGTGGAAATACCGTTACAGTTTATTGAACTGGAATTATAAACTGCTTGAAAAGTAATAGAAAAAGCGGACCCAAAAATCTGAGTTTTGGTCTTCTATTTATAGAAGATTTTTTTCTTCGTACGATCCTAAAATATAGGAAAGGATAAGTTTGTTTGAGATCATTCAGTTGCCGTACGATAAGGATAAGTTTGTTTGCATTATGTGGCGGGCGACATAGAGCTGGTGGCGGGCGCCACCAGGCTGCTTCCTTGCTGGGCTCAATTGGGCTCAGTTGGGCTGCGCAGATTTTGTGCTTTGCACCCCCTTTTTGTAAGTGCACCAGTTCACTCTCATGTTTTAATAATTGTCAAAATCCATGAAAATAGTGTAGAACATATTTTCGCAACATTAGAAACAACTTGACAGCGAAAAACTATTTTTAATCTTTGAAAAATTGATTTTAAGGTTCTTTGTATCGATACATAAATACTTGTATCGATACATAAATACTTGTATCGATACAAATGTCCTGAAAATACTTCAGACTGATTTTGAGCATTTTGTATCGATACATACTTCATTTGTATCGATACAAAAACTGGTGTTCAGGGGCAGATAATCACTTGTGTATCGAATCATGCTTGCATGTATCGATACACACCTAACTCTCTCAAAACACCAGAGAAAGCATTGTGTATCGAATCGTGCTTGCATGCTTCGATACATATCAGTCAGGTTTTCAAGAAACTGATATATGTAGCGATACATATTCGTGTTTGTATCGATACATAGGTCAAATATTTCAAATTTGAACGCTAGTCAAGGTGTTTGTATCGATACAAGTCTGTTCTGTTTTGCCTAAACTCAATTCTATTTTCACTATAAATAGCAATGTGAGTGTTTGTTGCAATTGTGAGAATCCATCTGAAAAACACATTTGATCAAGGTTTAAGAGAAATTTTGGATCAAAGACTTATTCAACACAAGTTCTTCATCTTCTATCAAATCACTTCAAATTTGAGATTGAGTTTGGGATCAATCGAAGGTTCGTAGTTGATTCGGTGGATAATGTTCGGTGCAATTCGCGGTGAATCAGAATTGCGATCGAGTTGAGTTGTGTTGGAGGTTTGGATTTTCATCAAGGGATTCAAGATTGTGCGATATCTTGAAGGTTCAACATCTAGGAAGCGAAGGGATCAGCTGGACGTTCGGTGCGAAGGTTTTCGGTACGAAGACGGCGCAAGATTGGGACGTTGGAATCAGAGGTTGAAGCTTCTAGAATTGTTGAGATTACTTGGCTCAATTTGCATTAGATTGAATAGGGTTATTCGATTCTTTGTAAATTGTGCACTATCGAAGCGTTTTTTTAATAAATTGCTCAAATCGTCCTTTTGACGATTTGGGGGGAGACGTACCTGGCCCGAAGCGAGGACGACGTGAAAGCCAAGGGAACTCCCTAATCATCTGGTTATGTCTTTCTATCCCTACACTTTTACTTTTCGTTTTATTGATTAATTGAATCAATTGAATTCGTGATCGTAAGTGTTCACCGCAATTCAATTGATTTGAGACTTGAATTTGTGATTGTGTTTCGTGGTTGTGAAACTTGTTGATTTTGTTTGTGTTAGAATTTTGATTACCAAAACATAAACCTAAATTCAATTTGTCGTTAATTTTTCTAAGGCTATACTACATTTCCTTTGATCGAAGGGTGCAAAGTAGACTATCGATCCGGTAGCCTTCTGCGTACTCGAAATATTTTTTAAAACCTCGTTGTATAGAAAGAGTCACTTATTCACCCCCTTCTAAGTGATCGCCATATAGTCTAACAAGTGGCATCTGAAGGTGTGAAAAACACAAGAAGGGGGGGTTGAATTGTGTTTTGGTATTTTGAAAACTTCTGCTAAGTTCTGAAGCCTATCAGAAGTACCAGCGGATAAAGAAACACAATTAACACACTCACACAAAAGAGTAAAGATAGAGAGAGAGGCGAGACCAGCAATTTTATACTGGTTCCTCTCACAAACCAAGAGTGGTCCAGTCCCCTTGCACTTCCAAGGGATTTCACTATAATCACCTAGACTATTACAATGCTCAAACACACTAGTAAGAGACTTCCTACTTGCTCAAGCACACTAGCAAGAGACTTCCCAATATAAAAGAAATAAGATAGAAAGTGATAAACACTTGATTATAAAAATCAAGAGTTTTCTTAAGATTACAACTCAAGACTCTTAAGACTCTAACACAGAATTCCTAATGAATTAGAAAAACAGAGTGTTAGAAGCACAACAGAAAAAGTTTCAGAAGCAGTGCTTTCAGTCTTATGTAAAGGAGTAAAGTTGTATCAGTGCGTGCGTTGTTGTTATATGTTGTAACCTTAATCTTCAAAGAGAGTTTCTCTATTTATATGTGAAGAGGAAATAGAGACGTTTGAAGATAATGACCGTTGCAGAGGTCATTTTCAAGCCAGCTGTGAAAAGGACAAGGTAACATGGGATATTTGCCAATTCTGGTAATGCTTATCCTGTTATTCCTTTTGATTGAGAATATTCATCCTTATGGAGTAAAATAGTACTAACGTCACAATCCTTGATGATAAGGTTGTAGTACTATGATGTATCAATCAATCACAGCCTTTAATTCAAATGATTTCCAATTATTGAATCACTATCAAGTAACACTGACATTCCTGGCTTGTCATTCAGAGCCTATGTATTGGACATATGCTTCTGAGTCTTCAGCTTCAGAAACTGTTGGTCTTCTCAATGCGTTGCTTCTGATTCAACATAGCTTCTGAGATGACTTGCTTCTGATTAGCATATCTTCTGATATCTTAGCTTCTGATGTCCATGCTTCTGATGTCCATGCTTCTGATATCTATGCTTCTGATATCTATGCTTCTGATATCCATGCTAATGCTTTGTTTCAGAGCTTAATTTAATCAACATAATATATTTAATCTGCACACTTAAAATTAAACATTAAAATACCCTATTGTTCATTAATACTTTGTTATCATCAAAACACTAAGAGTCAGATTCTGAACATCCTTTGTTCCAACAGCATCAAGAGCCGGGTTTGATTTTAAACGATTAAATCGAGTAATTTGTGCCTATTATTAGAAGACATGGCGTTTCCACCCAAAGGGGCGTACAATAGGGCTCCTATATTCAATGGAGACCATTTCGATTATTGGAAAAGTAGTATGCGCATTCACATCAATTCTTTTGATGGTGATGTGTGGGATGCCATTGAAAACGGTCGCTTTGTTCTAACCACGACCGATGACAATGGTGTCGTCACTAATACGCCTATGGCACAATGGACGGTTGACGACAAAAAGAAGGTCAATTACGATGCGAAAGCTCAAAACATTTTAATCTCATCCTTAGGGATTGAGCAATTCTATCATGTTTCGCATTGTACTACGGCTAAGGATATGTGGGACACATTGGTCACCCACTTTGAGGGTACCAATGAAGTCAAAATTTCTAAGATAAACACATTAAACCAAGAGTTTGAATTGTTTCATATGATTGATGGTGAAACCATTGAAAGTATGCAACAACGATTTGTGAAAATTATCAACAAGTTACAAGGTCTCGGTAGACCAATCACAAATGAAGATGCTTCTAATAAAATTTTGAGGTGTTTAACTAGGTCTTGGCAACCAAAGGTCACCGCGATACAAGAAGCGAATGATCTTACTCAAGTAAGCCTCACCGTTTTATTTGGCAAGCTTAAGGAACATGAGCACGTGCTAAGTGTGCTAGAAAAGAAAGAGAAAAGCGGGAAAAAGGATAAACATGGTGATAAAGAAAAAGAGAAGGAGAAGAAGTCCATTGCTCTAAAGGCTTCAAGCTCCAAGTCCAAAGGTAAAGAACAAGTGGAAAGTAGCTCAAGCAAAGAGGATTCCGATGATGAGGAAATAGGGCTCTTCGTTCGACGATATAACCGTTATGTGAGAAAGAATGGGATAAGGCATTTCGATGACAACTTGAAGAAGTATCGGAAATATAGTGGTTACCGGAAGAATGAAGGTACTAGGAACTCCAAAAAGGGAATATGCTATGAGTACGACCAAGTTGGTCACTTCAAGCCGGATTGTCCCAAGCTCAAAAGGAAAAAAAAGGAGTCTCCATCATTCAAGGGAAAGAGCAAAGGCAAAGGAAAGAAAGCCTATGTTGCATGGAATAGTGAAAGCTCCTCTTCATCGTCATCATCAAGCTCTAGCTCAAGTGATGAAAACGAGATGGCCAATGTATGCTTCACTACTCGACATCACAAAAAGAAAGACAAAGCTCCTAAAAAGGTAAACCAAAATCCCTCTAGCTCATATACTTTATTAGAATACCATGATTTGCAAAGTGCATTTGAAGATCTATGTAGTGAAACTAGGAAAGCTTTCAAACGATTAAAAGAAATCATAAAAGTTAACAAAGCTCTTGAAAAGAAAGTTTCCGAAATCGAAGAAGAGTTGAAAGCCTTCAAAACATCACTATTAGAAAGATCAAGCGCAAATCATGAAGATAATGATATAGTTGGTTGTGATGGATGCATCACTTTGTCAAAAAATATCAAAATTCTCAAAGACAAAGTGGAAAATTCACCAAAACCAAGAGTATACCATGAAGTTGATCAAAAACATTTTGATAACTCTTTGAAAGTCAAAAACAAAGTTTCTAAACATATTAAAAAGGATCAAAAGAAGGGTAACTCACATATCATTTGTCACTATTGTTGTAGTGAAGGTCATACCATTGCAAAATGTAAAGCTAGAAAAATGTTGGTACCAAAAGGCATATTGCAATGGATGCCAAAACTCAACATAACCTATTTACCTCACCATTTAGGACCCAATGAGAATTGGGTACCTCCCTCTTATGTTTGATTGTTGTAGGAAACGTGCCTTGGAAATCTAGAAAGGAGATGGTTTCTAGATAGCGGATGTTCAAGGCACATGACGGGTGATGACTCGCTATTCATTGAGTTTAAAGCAAAGGAGAAAGGCTACGTCACCTATGGAGACAACAACAAGGGTACTATACTTGGTGTAGGTACAATCGGTAACCCATCTACTATAACCATATCCAATGTTGTACTTATGGATAACCTTAAACACAACTTGTTAAGTGTCGCCAAACTATGTGACAAAGGGTTTAAAATAAATTTCAAACCTACCTTTTGTACCATAGAAAGTGACAAAGACAAGAATGTGGTTCTTAAGGCTATTAGGCATGGAAATGTATATATGCTAGACTTAGATGATAATAGCCTAGGTGATGCTAAATGTCTCTTAACCAAGAATGATGAATCTTGGTTATGGCATAGAAGATTAGCTCATCTTAACTTTGATTTACTAAATAAGATAGTCTCAAAGGATCTTGTAGTCGGCTTACCAAAAATAAAATTTTCAAAAGATCATTTGTGCAATGCATGCCAAATGGGTAAACAAATAAAGGCTTCTTTCAAATCTAAAAAGTTTATTTCAACTACAAAGCCTTTAGAGTTGATCTATATGGACCTTTTTGGACCATCAAGGACCAAAAGCCTTGGTGATAATTACTATGGACTTGTGATTGTAGACGACTACTCAAGATTTTGTCGGACTTTCTTCTTATCTAGTAAAAGTGACACCTTTTCCTCTTTTAAACGATTTGCCAAAATGACTCAAAATAAACTTGGCCTTAAGATCATTTCTATTCGGAGTGATCATGGAGGCGAATTTGAAAATTATAAGTTTGAAAAGTTTTGCAATAAACATGGCATTGAACATAATTTTTCGGCTCCATGTACACCACAACAAAATGGAGTAGTGGAGAGGAAAAATCGTATTCTAGAAGAGTTAGCTAGGACTATGTTAAGTGAATCCTCACTCCCTAAGTATTTTTGGGCGGATGCGATAAGCACTGCGAGTTATGTTCTAAATAGGGCGATTATTCGACCTATCTTGAACAAAACTACCTATGAGATACTTAAGGGGCGGAAACCTAACCTTAGTCATTTTCGCTCTTTTGGATGTAAATGCTTTATTTTAAATAATGGTAAAGAGAATCTTGGCAAATTTGACCCAAAGTCGGATGAAGGTGTTTTCTTAGGCTATTCTCTATCTAGTAAGGCATATAGGGTGTACAACAAAAGATTACAAATTATCGAGGAATCGGTTCATGTAAATTTTGATGAGACTTTTCCGGAGGAACATGGGAAAGGTAGTGTTATTGGTGCAGGTATTGATACTACAGATATTCTAAAGGAGAAAGAAGTTGAAGGAATTGATCAACCTTTGACGGACACTCCAGGAGATAAAGACGATGATTCAACACCTTCCCATAACGATAAAGATGATGGAAGTTCTTCCTCAAAGAATCATCACAAACATAGAGGAGCCGGTCTTACAAAGGAATGGCGGACTCTAAAGAACCATCCCATTGATAAAATCCTGGGTGATATCTCCAAGGGCGTTTCGACACGCTCTCAGATAAGTAATTTTTGTTGTCACTTCGCTTTTGTTTCACAAGTTGAACCGAAAAACGCAAAAACCGCACTACTTGATGAACATTGGATTCTTGCTATGCAAGAAGAATTAAATCAATTTAAAAGGAACGATGTTTGGGATCTAGTCCCACCTTTACCAAATCATCAAGTAATAGGTACACGTTGGGTTTTTCGGAACAAACTCGATGAAAACGGAATTATCATTAGGAACAAAGCACGGTTAGTAGCCCAAGGCTATAACCAAGAGGAGGGCATAGATTATGAGGAAACTTATGCTCCGGTTGCCCGCCTTGAGGCCATTAGACTTTTGTTAGCTTATGCATGCAATATGAATTTCAAGTTATATCAAATGGACGTTAAGAGTGCTTTCTTGAACGGATACATTAATGAGGAGGTATATGTCAAACAACCTCCCGGTTTTGAAAATGATGAACATCCCGATTATGTTTTCAAACTTAAAAGGGCTTTATATGGTCTTAAACAAGCCCCTAAGGCTTGGTATGATAGACTTAGTAAGTTCTTAATTAAGAACGGATATTCAAAGGGAAAGGTTGACACTACTCTCTTCATTAAACGTAAAGGAAAGGATATCTTATTAGTTCAAATATATGTTGATGATATCATTTTTGGTTCCACTAACCCATCTCTTGTCAAGAGCTTTTCTAGTTTAATGCAAGGTGAATTTGAGATGAGCATGATGGGTGAGCTAACCTACTTCTTGGGATTAAAAATCAAGCAACTAGAGGAAGGAACATTTATATATCAAACCAAGTATTGTCTTGAGTTGCTTAAGAAGTTTGGCATGGTGGACTCAAAAGGTGTGGAAACTCCTATGGCATCAACATGTGCTCTAAGCAAGGATGAAGAAGGTAAAGATGTAGAAATCACAAAGTATAGAGGTATGATCAGATCCCTTTTATATTTAACCGCATCAAGACCGGATATAATGTTTAGTGTTTGCATGTGTGCACGTTACCAATCGTCCCCTAAAGAATCACACCTAAAAGCCGTGAAAAGGATTTTGAAATACTTAAAAGGAACTTCTAATTTTGGCTTATGGTATTCCAAAGGGAACGATTGTTCTTCGATAGGATATTCCGATTCCGACTTTTCCGGTTGCAAGTTAGATCGGAAAAGCACTAGTGGCACTTGTCATCTTTTTTGTAATAGTCTCGTAAGTTGGCATAGCAAGAAACAAGTATCAGTTGCTTTGTCAACCGCCGAAGCGGAGTACGTTGCGGCCGGAAGTTGTTGCTCCCAAATACTTTGGCTTAAGCAATAACTTCTAGACTATGATTTAAAATTGCAACGGTGATGACACATTATTTATGTGTTATTTAGGCCTTTATTCATGAGTTATTTCCTGCCAATATGGTGATCAAACCATGTTTTAATGCAATTTCATTAGTTTATTTAGTTTTGAGTCTAGAATTATGTATTAGGAATAATTATGTAATTTTGATGAAAAAGAGTTAGTTTAGAGGCAACTTATGTCAAGGTATGTTATTTGGTTCTGGATCATCATCAAAAGGCATCTACTGATAATGACTGTCAAGACATTGAGTTCTGTACAAGTCAACAAGTCAAGCGCTGCTAGAAGACAAATCTGGGAATGTGCTAGAACATTGTGAAAGGCATCTTTGAAGGATAAGGATGATTGGCTGGCTTGCCTGCTGTCAGCATCACAAATGATTGTACTATGATTAAGTGGTCCTTGCAAATGGAATATCCTTTATTCCTTGGGCCTAGTAGTCACAATTAAGGTTGCATCCGATCCAAGAAGGATTATCCTATAAATACACGTCCCTAAACCTAAAAGAAGCAGCTTGAAAAACCAGAAGGTGATTGAATAGATCTGAGAAGAAGAGGAGCCGCCGGAGAGATTCGTTGTTGTACGAGGCGACCGGTGATAACGAGAGGCACGACAGTGTCTGTAGGAGTATCTATTGCATTGTAATGGGTATCACTACTTTACTTGTTATTATTGTTGTTGTTTCTATGCTCATTCTGAGCTAAACTCTTTGTAGTTGAGATTATGTGAAGTTTAATATAATGAATGAAGTATTTATGTGAATGAATGATTGTTCTTGTGTCATCTTTAACTTTATGTTTTTAAGAAAATACATTTATTTCTTTGACTGATCAACTTAGATTTAAATACAAGTTGCATGTGTAGAGACATCTAGCATGTTAATGGAAATAATAAAGTTAATAAGGTTAAGTGGGAGCAGACATGTAATCCCTACCTTTTCTTATGGATAAGTTAAGGGCCTTAGTGGGATCAAGCACGAGCTTTTCTGAACTCTAATGCTGTAATACCCTAATTTTGAGCTTTTTAAAAATAAATATTTTATTTAAAAATTACTTCTTATTTTCTTTAAGAAATAAAAAAATAGGTTTTTCGATAATTTTGTTTTACAATTTATCATTTTTATTTTATTGTTTTAACATATAGCAATTTACCTTTTTATATGAAAAATAGCAAAAATATTTGAAAATTGTTTTCATTTCTTTATTTAAGTATATATTTCATTTTTATATTTTTTCTATATTTTTATTTACTTTTTTATTCATTTTACTTAATATTTTTGCATTTTTATCCCTTTAAAGTTTTTCTTGACCAATCAAGTGGTGCCACCTTATTTCCTTCACATTTTACTACCATTTCCTTCATTTAAAATAAATTAGAATTTCTTTTTCACCCAATTTACACTTTTTACCCCCAAAATTTCAGAAATTATGAAATTACCCAAAAGTTATGAGGCCCTATAAATAGGACCTCATTTATGACCAACCCTAATTTCTTTTTCACTGTTCACACATTTTTTCAGATTGGCTCTCTCTTTCTGTGCTCTGCTTGCGCCGTTCTCCTTCCATTTTTCACAAACCCTAATTCCCCAAAACTCCATTTTCACCCAAAATCAATACGAAAACACAAAATCCCTGTGAATCAAAGTTGTTCCTCTATTCATTCCCTTCCTCAATCGCAGTTTGGATCGGTGACAACAGCGAAAACGAGTCCAAGAAGATTCAATCCGAAACCCAAAATCGCAGGAACAAAGAAGGTCTAGATCGAGCAACTTCGGACGATTTCTCCCCTATCCTTTTCTATTTGAATCGTTTAAATGCTTATGAACTGTTCTGGATGTTGTTTGGTTTGATTTAATTTGGAAAAACGTTTAGATCTACTTTACTTGTCGTTCGATTTTGTTGGATTTCGCGTTTCATTATGTGTGATTGATGAAAATGAATACTGAATCTGTAATCAGTGTGAAAAACGCTTTAAAATGACTATAGTTTCGCTTTGTTTCGTCCGTTTTGGGTTTGGTTGTGTACGGACCGAGTTAGACTCGGTGAGTTTTAATGGCAGCGCCTGAGTCACTGAGTTGTGACTCGGCCGAGTGAGCTGAAGATAGAAGATTATTTTTTTATTTTTGTTTTCTGAATTGGGTTTGTGACTGGGTCGGGTTATACCCGTTCGACCCGGCCCGGTTTTGCTTAAACTCTGGATCTGGGCCTGGCTTTTGGCCCATTTGCTTTTTTTGATGATTCTGTTTTTTTTATGACTATTTGTACCCCCAATATGTTGTTCGCACCCCTTGGGCTGTGAGAAAAAACTAGGCCTAAGCCCAACAGTAAATTTCTTTTTTCACACCCCTTGATATGCTGTACGCACCCCCCCCTCTGAATCTCTAAATTTGGGCCTTAAGCCCAATTGTAAATTCTGTTTGTATTGTGATTTCTGCTGCCTGTACACCAGTTTTGCTTTTGCACCCCCTCTCTCTCTCTTTTCTTTTTTTTCTTTATTTTAGATTAGAAAAGCGGATTAAAAAAGTAATTGAACTCTGACGCATGACTTTGATCAATTAATTTTTTAATTCGGAGTTTTTATAATTTAGATTAGAAAAAGCGGATTAAAAAAAATAATTGGTCTCTGACGCATGACTTTGATCGATTAATTTTTTAATTCGGAGTTTTTATAACTTAGATTAGAAAAAGTGGATTAAAAAAGTAATTGGTCTCTGACACATGACTTTGATCGATTAATTTTTTAATTCGGTGTTTGTAAAACTTAGATTAGAAAAAAGTGGATTAAAAAAGTAATTGGTCTTTGACGCATGACTTTGATCGATTAATTTTTTAATTCGGAGTTTTTGGAACTTAGATTAGGAAAATGGATTGAAAATAAATAGTCACTGACGCATGACTTTGACTAAGTTATTTTTAATTCAAATCTTCGAAACTTTTAAATAAGAATTTCTTCGAGAAACCACGAGACAGAGCCTGACGCATGACTTGTCTCTGTCTCAACTTTTGACCTTGACTTTTAAATCAACTTTTAACTTTGACTTCTTAGTTTGACTTTTTTGTTGACTTTTTGTGTTGACTTTTAGGTTGACTTTTTACAGTTGACTTTTTCCTACTCGACTGAATTATGCCGATTGCTTGTAATTGCCTGATGACTTGTTTCTCTTTATCTGATACATGATTACTCGTTTATATGCTCATATCTGATGCATTTTTAATTGTTCAATATTGTTGATCACATGTCATTTGCATTCATGCATTTGCATTTCTCTCTTCTTCTACCTTTCTTTTTTTTTTTCTTTTTCTGTTCTGAACTTGGAAAACTCTGAAAACAGCTTAAATAAACTATTGAATGAAAAGAGGGATGTCTGACGCATGACTTTCATCTCTTGAATAGTCCAAAGTACCTGCCGCATGGCTCGCGACTGAGGACTATTCTCATTCACTGAATAATTCCTCAGAAAATCTAAAAGACACTTAACTCACTCAACTGCTTTTCCTGCCTCTGTGCAGTCAACTCTTTTTCAACTGCCCTTGTGCAGTCAAATCTTTCTTTTTCCTAAATGGATGGCGCTTTATCCATTCCCCTGCTACAGACAAACGCTTAAGCCTCCGAAGCGAGCATACAAGCATACTGTTGTATCAGTGGAATGCGATCTAAGCATCGTTCACTAAAAACAACCAACACACAATCTTTCTTTTCAGGAAGAACTACGTGAGCTTTGAGTTCCTCATTGTACTTGGGGGATACGTAGGAGCGAGAGCCTCTCTCGTCAAGCCAAATAATAAAAAACTCTTTTTCCCTTTTCTGTTCAGTATGCGGTAATCTTTTCTTTAATGCGGCTAGTTTTGTTTATGTAAACCAAAATTCCTCAAATGGTTCCCGTTGAGTACAACGGATATAAGGGGGTGTTAACGTCTTCCCCTCATGTAACCAACTCCCGAACCCGATCTTTTTAAGGTTTTATCATTATTTTCCTTTCCCCTCATGGGATAAATAAAATATGGTGGCGGCTTCATTGTTTAAATTTGTGCATTGCATTTCATCATTGCATATCTGTATATTTTTTTGCGCCGGGTACTACAGCTGGCGACTTCACTGGGGACACTTGTGTAGAGAGTTAAGCCTAGTTTGAGGCTTTTGGTTTGCTTATTCCAGGTTAGCCGTATCTGTCCTATCTTTTACATTACCGTAAAATATTGAACTGTCTGGATTTGCTGGCTTTGTCTTCTCTTCTACTCCTTTTTTTTCTTTTTGCCTTTATGGCTTGGTTCTTGGTTACTGTGTGCTATGGTTCATCACCGGACCGGAGAGAAACTTAGGATTAGTTGAGGGATTTTTGCATTGGGCTCTCTGACATGTGACTTTGAGTTCCGGTGTGAAAATTCCACTCGGAATAGATTCCCTTGGAAAGGTTGGGCTCTCTGCCGCATGGCTTTGGGTTCACTTTTTTTCCATGTGGGGTCCAGGACTCCGGGGGCCTTTTATCCAGTCTAGGTATCCGAAACTTTTGTCTAGGGACCACCGTTTAGAACCCGTGTCGAGGTTATGATGTTGACTCATCCAGTTGGCGTTATAATCTCGCTCAGATGAGGTTGCTTTTGGGAAAAGTAATCGAGGATTTTGGGAACCGTGTCAACCAAGAACAACATGTGAGGGGGATGGGTTACAGGTAACTTTGAACTTTTGGCCTCAGAGATTCCATTTTGAAAAGAACCCAGTTGTTATGAATATGTAAGATTTGTGACTTTGAAATCAAGTTCGTCAGATGATAGAATGCTACTGTGATCATATCCATGCATTTTGCATTCATACATCCATACATCCATGAAAATAATCATGCATATTCATCTTTTGCATACCTTTACAAAAAAATGATGATGAGAAAAGTTTTGAAAAAAAAATCATGCATTTTCAATCATAAAAATCATGCATTTTCGTTATTTTTTTTTTTTTAAAAAAAAGAAATCTCATTTTCATTCATTCATTCCAACAGCTACCTTCCCGGCACCGTTATTTTACAAGAAGAGTTGCTCATCACATTATGGACAATTGGCAAGAGAAGCACGATGCGCTCCAGGCTGAGGTCACCCAGATGGGTGGACAGGTAACCCAATTGGGTGGAAGAATGACCCAGTTGGGTGGAAAGCTAGATCAGATCTTGGAGATGTTGGCTAATATGAATGTGCAACCAAGGATGGTTGAGATCCCCGCTCCTGCAGTTACGGTTACTCAAGGAAATGCCTCTGCTGGTTATGATTGGCCTACTTTTGGTCTACCTAAGGGTTATGTTCCGCAAGGATATGTGGCCGCGACTTCTGCTCCACTTGTTGAAACTCCTACTAGGGTCAGCACGGTACAACAAGTGATTGACTTAAATCAAGACGCGTTTGAGGATCCTAGGGATGCTTATCAAGGTGCTGACCATCATGGGCCTAGATTTGCAAACCAAGGAATGGCACCCCAGGTTAGTGAACCGAAGATTGATTTTGCTCCTCAGCTGGAAGAAACAAAGCAGAAATATCAGGCTCTAGAGGAGAGGTTAAATCTGGTAGAAACGGGTAATGATCCGTTGGATTTCTCGAAGATGTACTTGGTTTCTGATTTTGTGCTTCCACCAAAGTTCAAAATGCCTGATTTCGAGAAATATAAAGGTTTGAGCTGCCCGAAGAATCATCTGGTTATGTATATCAGAAAAATGGCCTCTTATGCTCATGACGACAAGCTGATGATCCACTGTTTCCAAGATAGTTTGGCTGATGTGCCTCTCAACTGGTACATGCAACTTGAAAAAGGCAACATTCTCTCGTGGAGGCATTTGGCCAATGCTTTTATTAAACATTACCAGTATAATATGGATATGGCTCCAAGCCGCACTCAGCTCCAAAATACCACTATGAAGGAGGGTGAATCTTTCAAGGTCTATGCTCAAAGGTGGAGAGCCTTAGCTTCCCAAGTACGTCCTCCGCTCTTGGAGACGGAACTTGTGGACTTGTTTACCAATACTCTGCAAGGGACTTACTTTGAAAGGTTGGTAAGTACTTCCTCCTCTGACTTTGCCGATCTGGTTCGAGTTGGTGAAAGGGTCGAAATGGGGATCAAGAATGGGAAGATTCCATCTGCTGCTGATTCACAAATTAACAATGGAAGGAAGCCTGGTGGTGGCTTTAACAGAAAAAAGGGAGGTGAAGCTAATGCCATATCTTCAAGGGGCAGTCGAGCACAGCCTACAACACCTGTCCAGTTTCCTTACTTTCCCATTCCATACTTAGCTGCCGCTCAGCACCAACAGTTTCCCAATTATAAGTATCACAATCCAATGAATCCAGTGCCTCAACACCAGCAACAGGCACCACAAGGCAAGCTTGCTCACAGGTGACACGACAATTATCATTCACTATGCTTCGTTCATGTGTTAAATGGCTCTTAATCTCAGCTGCCCTTTTATTATCATTTTCAATCATCAACTTACTCAACTGCTATTTTATTTATTGTGTTAAAAACCAAATATGTTTTGTTAACATTACAATAGACTAAACACTTTATTTGAACTTAGAATGTATAACCCATATTTTATTCCCTGTGGGTTCGACACTCTTTTCACTTATTACTTCCTATGATTGACTGTGTATACTTGCGTATCACATTCACCAACCACCAAGTTTTTGGCGCCGTTGCCGGGGAATAGACGGTTTTAAGTTCCATTTTCATTTATTGTAGTTTTAGTTTATTGTTGTTATTTGATCTTTTCTGTCAAGTGGTGTATCTACAGGTTTGCTCTGACATTGCATGCGTAGATTGCTTACACCAGTATACAGACCAGATCCTGAGATAGAAAGACATTCAGAATTCGTAGGAGAAATACAAGAGGCAATCAAAGGCAAGACTCTGGTACTAGTCTGGTTTTTGAAGAAACAAGTGTACAAGCTTCTGGCTCTAGTTCAGAAGAAAACCATGGTTGATCCTGAAGTACAACCAGCTGCTGGAGGGCAGAACCCTCCTATTGAACCTCAGAATCCTGACATTATTGGCATTGCCAATGATAGAGGGAGAAGCATAAGGGATTATGCAGTGTTTGATCATAATTCTATGAACACTGGCATAGTTAGAGAGGAGATTACCACTGCTGCGTTTGAGTTCAAGCCTATGATGTTTTTCAGATGTTGCAGACCATTGGCCAGTTTAGTGGAGTTGCTACTGATGATCCTCACTTGCACCTGAGACAATTCTTGGAGGTGGCAAGTAACTTTAAGATTCCTGGAATTACTGATGACACTTTCAAGCTGAGACTCTTTCCTTATTCATTAAGGGATAGAGCAAAAAGTTGGCTTAACTCTCTAGAGTCTAATTCCATTACTACTTGGAATACTCTAGCTGAGAAGTTTTTAGCCAAATACTTTCCTCCTGTCAAGAATGCAAAGATGAGGAATGAAATCACTTCATTCAGACAAGGAGAAGATGAGACTTTGTTTGATGCTTGGGAGAGATTCAAAGAGATGCTGAGACAATGTCCACACCATGGTATTCCTGTGTGTATCCAACTTGAGACATTCTATAATGGGTTGGTACCTGCTTCAAGGAATATGCTAGATGCATCTGCAGGTGGATCCCTATTGTCAAAGTCTTATACTGATGGTTTTGAGCTGATAGAGAGCATAACTGCTAACACTTATCAGTGGCCAACTGTGAGGGCTAACCCTGGCCAAGAAGGCTGCTGCAATGCATGAAGTTAGTGAAACTACTGGACTAGCTGCTCAGATAGCTTATATGCATACCATATTGAAAAGTTTGCTTACTGCTCCAGAGAAGCCTGCTACTGAAACAGCTAAAGCATTGACTAGTGGAACTGAAGTTTCATGTGTGTATTGTGATAATGCTCATCTGTTTGAGGATTGTCCTGCAAACCCTGTAAGTGTAAACTATGTGGCTAGGAACAACAACCCATATAGCAACTCTTATATTCCTAATTGGAAGCACCATCCAAATTTTTCTTGGTCCAACAGTCAGCAAAAGGCGACTCCTCAAGTTGCCAACACTAATCAATTGGAAGGCATTCTGAAAGCATTTATGCAAGAGACTAAGAATTTTGCTGCTGAGACAAAGAATCAGATTACTGCCCAAGGGGTTAGTATCAAGAATTTAGAAACACAAATAGGGCAGATTGCAACTGCCTTAACTTCAAGAGCTAGTGGTTCACTACCGAGTGCCACTGAGACCCCTACTTCTACTTCCCAAGATAAAGGAAAGGAGACATGCAAAACTATTTCATTGAGAAGTGGAACAGAGTATGAAGGCCCCAAGATGCCTGAACTGGCTACAGAAGGCAAGACACAAGTTGCCTCTACACCTGTGAATGACGATATTCAACAGGCAAGCCAGAAGTTACCTCTTGAAGTTACAACCAAACAGAAGACTGAAGTACCACAGAAGAACTCGAGGCCTGATAAAACTATGGCTGACATTCATATGACATTACCTCCAGATCCTTGTCCTATTGATGTTCAAAATCTAATGAATGAAAGACCACCTCCTCCATTTCCTCAAAGGCTGAGAAAAGCTAAAGAAGAGCAACATTACAACAAATTCATTGAGATGATGAAGTAGCTGCATATTAACATACCACTCATAGAGGCAATTCAGCAGATGCCTAATTACTCAAAGTTCATGAAGGATGTGCTAACAAAGAGGAAGAGGATTGGTGAGTTCGAGACTGTGGCACTTACACAAGAGTGTAGCCAAATGGTTCAGGGTAAGTTACCACCAAAGTTGAAAGATCCTGGTATCTTCACTATACCCTGCACCATTGGAGATGTACATGTACGTCAAGCTCTATGTGACCGAGGAGCAAGCATTAACCTAATGCCCTTATCTGTTTTCAACAAGTTGGGTATTGGTGCTACTAGACCAACAACCATTACTCTTCAACTAGCTGACAGAAGCATATGCTACCCACAAGGGAAGATTGAAGATGTTCTAGTTAGGGTTGACAAGTTTGTCTTCCTTGCTGATTTTATCATTATGGACTTCACTGTTGATGAAGATACTCCCATACTTTTGGGAAGACCATTCTTTGCTACCGGAAGAACATTGATTGATGTTGAGAAAGGAGAAGTGACCATGAGAGTTAACAACCAAGAAGTCAAGTTCAACATTCTCAATGCTATGAAGTTTCCTACTGAGAAGTTGGAGGTTGTATCACAACTGCAAAGTTGGGAATCTCTGGTGCACAAGCAATTCATGAAAGATTCTGATCATTTGAAGAAGATTCCCTTTTCTCATGAAGACAAGGAATTGGTAGATAATGAAGTTACAAAGGAAAAGTTCAATGTCAAATGGGCTGGAAGATATGAAGTATTGGAAATACCACCTGATGCTAATAAGGATAACATTCCTTCAGTTTTGAAGCCACCTGCTTTAGAATTGAAACAATTACCTTCACATTTGAAGTATGCATTTCTGGAGACAAGTCAGTAGTTGCCTGTTATCATTTCTGCTAATTTGACTAACAAGCAGGAGGAGAGCCTGATATTGTTGCTGAGAAGATACAAGAGAGCCATAGCTTGGCAAATGACTGACATCAAAGGTATAAGTCCTACTGTTTGTATGCACAGAATTTTACTTGAAGAAAATGCTAAGAATAGAGTTGAATGTCAAAGAAGACTGAACCCCATTATGAAGGAGGTAGTGAAGAAGGAGATAATCAAATGGTTAGATGCTGGTATTGTTTATCCTATCTCTGATAGTGTGTGGGTTAGTCTTGTTCAATGTGTTCCTAAGAAGGGAGGCATGACAGTAGTTGCCAATGAGAAGAATGAGTTAATCCCCACCAGAGCTGTAACAGGGTGGAGGATATGTATGGACTATAGAAAGCTTAACAAGGCCACAAGGAAAGATCATTTTCCTGTGCCATACATTGATCAGATGTTGGATAGATTGGCAGGCAAGAATTCTATTGCTTCCTTGATGGATATTCTGGTTATTATCAGATAGCTATAGCTCCTGAAGATCAAGAGAAGACTACTTTCACATGTCCTTATGGTACCTTTGCCTTTAGGAGGATGCCATTTGGATTATGTAATGCCCCTGCTACTTTTCAGAGATGTATGATGGCATTATTCTCTGATTTGATTGAATCTGCTATGGAAGTATTTATGGATGATTTTTCTGTCTTTGGAGAGTCATTTCAAGGATGCTTGGACAACTTGGAATTGGTTTTGACAAGATGTGAAGAGAGTAATCTGGTGCTGAACTGGGAGAAGTGTCACTTCATGGTAAAAGAAGGAATTGTATTGGGTCATAGAATTTCTAAGAAGGGATTAGAAGTGGATAAAGCTAAAGTGGAAGTGATTGAGAAGTTGCCTCCACCAACAAATGTAAAAGGAGTCAGAAGTTTTCTAGGACATGCTGGATTCTATAGAAGGTTTATCAAGGATTTTTCCAAAATTACAAAGCCTTTATGTCAACTGCTACAGCATGATGTACCATTTCAATTTTCTAAGGAGTGTCACAAGGTCTTTGAAACATTGAAGACTGCTCTGATCACAACACCTGTGATTGTAGCCCCTGACTGGACAAAACCATTTGAATTGATGTGTGATGCTAGTGACTTTGCCATTGGAACTGTGTTGGGTCAGAGGCATGACAAAGCTTTCCATTCTATCTACTACGCCAGCAGAACATTGACAGAAACTCAGCTGAACTACACTACTACAGAGAAGGAGTTATTGGCAATTGTGTATGCCTTTGACAAATTCAGATCATATCTTGTTGGTACAAAAGTGGTGGTGTACACAGATCATTCAGCTATCAAGTATTTACTCACAAAGAAGGATGCAAAGCTTATCAGATGGGTATTGCTGCTGCAAGAATTTGATCTAGAGATTAGAGATAAGAAGGGTGTTGAAAATCAGGTTGCTGATCATTTGTCTAGAATACCTGAAGAAATGCAAAGCTCTGACAAGTATGTAATTAAAGAGCAATTTCCTGATGAACAACTCCTAATGATAACTACTGATAAGACACCTTGGTATGCTGACATTGTAAATTATCTGGTTGGAAAGCACTCATCCCCTGATTTTAATTTTCAACAAAAGAAAAGATTTTTGTCTCAAATAAAAAAAAAATTGGGAAGAACCCTTTTTATACAAAAAATGTGCTGATTAGATAATGAGAAGATGTGTGGCAGAGGAAGAGGCAAGACAGATCTTATCACATTGCCATGCTTCACCTTATGGTGGACATTATGCAAGTGAAAGGACTGCTGCCAAGGTGCTTCAATGTGGCTATTATTGGCCATCTTTGTTCAAAGATTCATATAATTTTGTGAAGCACTGTGAATATGCCAAAGAAGTGGAAATGTGTCCAAAAGACAAGAGATGCCTCTTACAAACATTTTAGAAATTGAATTTTTTGATGTTTGGGGTATTGATTTCATGGGACCATTTCCTCAGTCTTTTGGTAATCTATATATATTAGTTGTTGTGGACTATGTGTCCAAGTGGGTGGAGGCAATTGCAAGCCCCACCAATGATGCAAGAGTGGTGACTAAATTTTTAAAGAAAAATATCTTCACTAGATTTGGCACTCCTTGAGCAATCATCAATGATGAAGGCTCACATTTTTGTAACAAAATTTTTGAGGAGTTGCTGCCAAAATATGGTGTGAGACACAGGATTGCCACTGCTTATCATCCACAGACAAGTGGGCAAGCAGAGTTGTCTAACAGAGAAATTAAAAGAATTTTAGAAAAGATGGTTAATCCATCAAGAAAAGATTGGTCAAAACTGTTAGATGATGCTCTGTGGGCCTACAGAACTGCTTTTAAAACACCTTTGAGAATGTCCCCATTCAGATTAGTTTTTGGAAAGGCTTGCTACTTACCAATAGAGCTTCAATGCAAAGCCTTTTGGGCTACTAAGAAACTTAATTTTGATTTTAAAGCTTCTGGTAAGGAAAGACTTTTGCAACTGTCTGAGTTGGAGGAACATAGGTTGTTTTCTTATGAAAATGCTGAAATGTACAAGGAAAGAACTAAAGCCTGGCATAACAAAAAGATTCAAAAGAGAGAGTTGGTAGAGGGTCAGTATGTGTTTCTCTACAACTCTAGGCTTAAGTTGTTTCCTGGTAAACTAAAATCAAGATGGTCAGGACCATTCAAACTTTTGAAAATTTATCCTTATGGTGTTGTTGACCTTTTTGATGAAACAAGTGGTAAAGAATTTAAAGTAAATGGTCAGAGAGTTAAAAGTTATTGAGGTGATGACTCAAGGAAGAGAGTCACCACCACCCTTGATGATTCTTAATCATGATTTTACAAGTCAGGCTGAGGACTTTCTGAAACCAAGCGCTTGCTGGGAGGCAACTCAGCATTCTAATAAATTTTGTTGTTTTTAGTTGTGTTAATTTCAGGTAATGTGTGAAAATAGATTGCTGTTGGGAGGCAAGGCACTAGTTATCTCTAGTTTCCTTTGTCTAGTTGGCTGAGTGATGACAGATACGGTGACTGGCACCATTCTTAAGCTCTATGCCAACCAGTGAACCAATGAAAGGAGATTGAAGTAAACGTGGACTTAACTAAGTCCAAAGGAAGAGGTATGCCAGAGGTTATCAACAGGAAGCTGGAATGATGAGTCAGTAGTTATCAGACGTTACCACGTGGCATTTGGCAGATGAAGTGATATCACGCGCTGAACTAGCCGTTGCATTGATTTTGCGTGTAAACCGGTTTTCCAACGGTTAATCCCATATCATCCGCCATCATTCATCATTATCCCAACGTCCATAAAACTTTTCCATATCTTTTCCATCAATATCCGTACCAAAAATATAACCACTCATTACCTTCTATATAAACCAACCCTTATCACTCATAAAACCCCTTTACAAACAAACTTTCTAAACCTACTTCTACTTTCTGTAAACAAATTCTACAAACCCTTACCTTTCAAAACACCCCACCGTTTCATCAATCCTTATCACGCAATCATGTCAACTGGAAAGAAGCAAATGATAACTGCTGCCATGTCTGAAGACGAAGAAGATTATGATATTTTTGTGAATAGCGACGCTGCTGAACGCTATGAAGTTTTCAACTCCAAACAGATCCACACTGAACGTGGAGGAAGAAGAGGGTGCTGCAAATTCTGACGCCCATGAGAAATAAATCAACTGGTCTGAAGAAAAGAAGAGTGAAGAGGAGGACAATGGGTCTGACAGACAAGACCCAAACCCAGAGGAAAGTAATGGCACGCCTTTGAAGGGTGCAGATGCTGCAAAGCATACCCCTGAGCAGGAGGATACTCTGGGAGTGGAGGAAGTGCATGAGCCTGATAATGCACCTCCACAGGTTCATTTGGCTATGACGGATAAAGCTGGATCTGAGGAGCGGGATCAGATCTTGACCACTCCTACTGCTAAAAGAAAAAGAACAACAAGAAAGAAAGATGCACCACAGGCAACTGCTGATAAGCCTGAGGAAGCTGTTCTTGAGCCAAATCAACCATCAGAAGAGGAGACTGATGAAGAAGAAAGAGCAAGAGAGGAAGAGAAGAGAACAAAGAAGGAAGCTGACTCTGCTCTGAGGAGAAGCAAGAGGTTCAAGGCCTGATGGTATGTCTTGACACACTTTGCCTTTAGGATCGAGTCTAGCATAGGTTTTTATTTTCTGTTCTGTTTTTGAAAACTTTTTGATGAGTCAGTCGTTGCCTTTCCCATGTGTCAACAGTGAGGTCACTGTTTAGTTTAAGTTTGGGGGACAAGTAACATCAAATAAAAACTTTTGAAAATGTTTTGAAATAGATTGCTTTTAATGTGTTCTGATAAGCATTTTATTGACATGCCATAACTGAGGTTAGAGTGTAAAATGCATGACCATAGGTTTGTTTGGAAATTTTTGGAAATTCTTATGTTTGATGCTTGATTTGATGATCTCTGCACCTTAATGCACACTGTTGAATACTGTCAAACTTAAGAGTGGCTAAGTTTGGGTGAAAGGACTAGAGTATTGAATTGGTGATCATTGCTACTATAATTCCTAATAGGAGGCTGTTGGTTAGCTAAAAAAAAATGAAATTAATGAATAAGTCTCTAAGAGACAAGCTAGTAGGGTGCTTTACTCTTATTAGCAGGTTAGACCTATTACAAGTAGGATATAGTCAGTGAAAAGATGGAGTATTCCCAAAGCTATATATAAATGAATGATAATGAAAAAGCTACCAATCAGTTCTCCTTGGCTATAATCAAAATGCTTTGGTCACTCTTGAAAAGAAATAGTCCCCCCTTTTGCTGAAACTCTAAGTAAATTCAAAATTATAGGAAAAAGATGATAGCTTAGCCTTTAGAATGAGTAGTTTAAAAGTGGGATATAGTCATTAATCTGGTTGACAGTGCTAAACAGTTCACACACACACGCATGGTCATCATTGAAGGTTGATTTTATGAGAATTGTGCCAATTTTTGAAAACAGTCTTAGGGTCTGAGTCTTATTGCTTAAATGTGCTGTTTACATGTCAATATTATGAGTAACTGAACACAGTTTTTGCTTTCTACGCATTACCTGAGGACAGGCAATGATTCAAGTTTGGGGGTGTGATGACACATTATTTATGTGTTATTTAGGCCTTTATTCATGAGTTATTTCTTGCCAATATGGTGATCAAACCATGTTTTAATGCAATTTCATTAGTTTATTTAGTTTTAAGTCTAGAATTATGTATTAGGAATAATTATGTAATTTTGATGAAAAAGAGTTAGTTTAGAGGCAACTTATGTCAAGGCATGTTATTTGGTTCTGGATCATCATCAAAAGGCGTCTACTGATAATGACTGTCAAGACATTGAGTTCCGTACAAGTCAACAAGTCAAGCGCTGCTAGAAGAAAAATCTGGGAATGTGCTAGAACATTGTGAAAGGCATCTTTGAAGGATAAGGATGATTGGCTGGCTTGCCAGCTGTCAGCATCACAAATGATTGTACTATGATTAAGTGGTCCTTGCAAATGGAATATCCTTTATTCCTTGGGCCTAGTAGTCACAATTAAGGTTGCATCAGATCCAAGAAGGATTGTCCTATAAATACACGTCCCTAAACCTAAAAGAAGCAGCTTGAAAAACCAGAAGGTGATTGAATAGATCTGTGAAGAAGAGGAGCCGCCGGAGAGATTCGTTGTTGTAGGAGGCGACCGGTGATAACGAGAGGCACGATAGTGTCTGTAGGAGTATCTATTGCATTGTAATGGGTATCACTACTTTACTTGTTATTATTGTTGTTGTTTCTATGCTCATTCTGAGCTAAACTCTTTGTAGTTGAGATTATGTGAAGTTTAATATAATGAATGAAGTATTTATGTGAATGAATGATTGTTCTTGTGTCATCTTTAACTTTATGTTTTTAAGAAAATACATTTATTTCTTTGACTGATCAACTTAGATTTAAATACAAGTTGCATGTGTAGAGACATCTAGCATGTTAATGGAAATAATAAAGTTAATAAGGTTAAGTGGGAGCAGACATGTAATCCCTACCTTTTCTTATGGATAAGTTAAGGGCCTTAGTGGGATCAAGCACGAGCTTTTCTGAACTCTAATGGGATTAATAGTAACCTCGACAGATCCAGTTCATTATACCCCATTTTAATATCTAACGTTGTAGACATACACCACAAGGCAAGCTTGCTCACAGATGACACGACAGTAGTTATCATTCATTATGCTTCGTTCATGTGTTAAATGGATCTTAATCTTAGCTACCCTTTTATTATCATTTTCAATCATCAACTTACTCAACTGCTATTTTATTTATTGTGTTAAAAACCAAATATGTTTTGTTACCATTACAATAGACTAAACACTTTATTTGAACTTGGAATGTATAACCCTTATTCTATTCCCTGTGGGTTCGACACTCTTTTCACTTATTACTTGCTATGATTGACTGCATATACTTGCGTATCACATTCACCAACCACCAAACGGATTCCTATCTTTTGTGACAATACAAGTGCCATAAACCTCTCAAAGAACCCCGTGTTGCATTCAAGGACTAAACATATCGAGATTAGGCATCATTTTCTACGTGACCATGTAGAAAAAGGTGATGTAATCTTTGAACATGTGAAATCCAAAAATCAACTTGCGGATATTTTCACTAAACCTCTTGCTACGGATCCTTTTGTTTATATTCGAGGAGAATTGGGTATCCTCGATATATCTAACCTTGAATAATAGAATTCTATATATGCACTTTATATACTCTTTATGCCTCGTGGCAACTCGAAGCATCATTCAAGGAAAGTGCATAAAAGGTTACGGTGAAAGGTTAAATTGTATCATCTCTATTCCTTATCTCTCTTTATCTTTACATTTGCTTAGCTATCATCAACTTGACATGATCATTATGCTTTATTACATTCATGCTTTTCTCATTTCCAAAAACTTTGCTTTAAGATAGTAATAATTCTTGAAGTCCATATGTGTAAAATGGCTATGTGTGAATTGATAACTACATGATATGTCTATTACTTGAATATATTGCCTATCTATCCGTGTCTTTCATTTCTCTATGATCTCGGTATGTATATGGTATGGTTACATGAAATTGTCATGCATAATAATAGGTTGCATGTTTTGTTTATTTCGTCCCGTATTGTGATATGTTAATTCTTTATAATGACGATGATGTTACAATATTCATGCTTTGGTCTTGGTTTGTCATTCCATATTTGTCATGATATTTGGTTTTCGCCATTGGATTATACTTGCATATCTTGTACGTATTTATATTGATTAGGATATTTATCATAAAGTGCATTTCGACAAATGTAAGTGCACGATATGACCATGTTAAAAACGTTTTAATACTTGATACTTCTAACAAGTTCTCTTCTTCTTTTTGATATTGTCAAAGGGGGAGAGATTTGGATTGCACAAGCTAAGGAAAGAATTCTTGATTATCAACATATCAAACGCATTAAGGCATCAACTCAGGGGGAGCGTGCTTATGGTTAGCCTTGATGTTTGCGTCTGTATACATATTGCTATTTTATTGCATATTAGGTATAGGCTTAGTTTAGCTTATGCAAAGTTTTGACAATTATCAAAAAGGGGGAGAATGTAAGTGCACCAGTTCACTCCCATGTTTTAATAATTGTCAAAACCCATGAAAATAGTGTAGAACATATTTTGGCAACATTAGAAACAACTTGACAGCGAAAAACTATTTTTAAGCTTTGAAAAATTGATTTTAAGGTTCTTTGTATCGATACAAAAATACTTGTATCGATACAAATGTCCTGAAACTACTTCAGACTGATTTTGAGCATTTTGTATCGATACATACTTCATTTGTATCGATACAAAAACTGGTGTTCAGGGGCAGAGAATCACTTGTGTATCGAATCATGCTTGCATGTATCGATACACACATAACTCTCTCAAAACACAAGAGAAAGCATTGTGTATCGAATCATGCTTGCATGTTTCGATACATATCAGTCAGGTTTTCAAGAAACTGATATATGTATCGATACATATTCGTGTTTGTATCGATACATAGGTCAAATATTTCAAATTTGAACGCTGGTCAAGGTGTTTGTATCGATACATACCATCATATGTATCGATACAAGTCTGTTCTGTTTTGCCTAAATTTGCTCAATTCTATTTTCACTATAAATAGCAATGTGAGTGTTTGTTGTAATTGTGAGAATCCATCTGAAAAATACATTTGATCAAGGTTTAAGAAAAATTTTGGATCAAAGACTTATTCAACACAAGTTCTTCATCTTCTATCAAGTCACTTCAAATTTGAGATTGAGTATGGGATCAATCGAAGGTTCGTAGTTGATTCGGTGGATAACGTTCGGTGCAATTCGCGGTGAATCAGAATTGCGATCGAGTTGAGTTGTGTTGGAGGTTTGGATTTTCATCAAGGGATTCAAGATTGTGAGATATCTTGAAGGTTCAACATCTAGGAAGCGAAGGAATCAGCTGGACGTTCGGTGCGAAGGTTTTCGGTACGAAGACGGCGCAAGATTGGGACGTTGGAATCAGAGGTTGAAGCTTATAGAATTGTTAAGATTACTTGGCTCAATTTGCATTAGATTAAATAGGGTTATTCGACTCTTTCTAAATTGTGCACTATCGAAGCGTTTTTTTTAATAAATTGCTCAAATCGTCCTTTTGACGATTTGGGGGGAGACGTACTTGGCCCGAAGCGAGGACGACGTGAAAGCCAAGGGAACTCCCTAATCATCTGGTTGTGTCTTTCTATCCCTATACTTTTACTTTTCGTTTTAATTGAATCAATTGAATTCGTGATCGTAAGTGTTCACCGCAATTCAATTGATTTGAGACTTGAATTTGTTATTGTGTTTCGTGATTGTGAAACTTGTTGATTTTGTTTGTGTTAGAATTTTGATTACCAAAACATAAACCTAAATTCAATTTGTCGCTAATTGTTCTAAGGCTTATTATACATTTCCTTTGATCAAAGGGTGCAAAGTAGACTATCGATCCGGTAGCCTTCCGCGTACTCGAAATATTTTTTAAAACCTCGTTGTATAGAAAGAGTCACTTATTCATCCCCCTCTAAGTGATCGCCATATAGTCTAACACTTTTTGCTCCGTTTTTTACACTTTTTGCTCATTTCTCTTCTCCGACTTATTTTATTCAACATTACTGAAAAGGAAACAAATACCAACATAAAGAGACAAATGAATTAAAAACATATGAAAATGCAACTAAAGTTCACATAAATTAAGCTAAAAATACGATATAATTTCGTGTCATCAAATTCCCCCACACTTGAACCTTTGCTTGTCCTCAAGCATAAAAAGAATAGTGAATTGCATAGCACAAGTAAAACACATGACATGATCATTCTACTCATACGTGGTTGCCGACTAAAGTGTGAAAATTAAATAACAATACCAACAACAAAAACACCGTAATGACACAATAGACTCCCATCACATGAAAATAGACCTGAAGCATTTCCTTTTGACTCTACCTCTCACCTAAGTTTCATTTCCCCTTTTCATTCTAGCGCAATCACATTAAGCCCGTTATCTTGTACACGTCCATGGTAGGAAACCTGTTAGTGATTATGATCATCATATAGTGAGGGGTGCTGATAACATAAGTTTGGTAACCCCTATTTGCTTTACCCACTTCGCAGTTGCGGGGGATCGAATCGTAACCCGCCCTACCAAGTTCAGAATCAGACACCTCTGAACCAACTACTAATGAGTTTTTCTATACTATGGTATTTTTTTTCTTTCGCATGTTTAAACATTTGTTGAATTTTCATCAATTATACTAAGAATCAACCAATAGTATTTATAAACATTTATATTCAAATCATTCACTTATATTCTTCGGTTTCCCACTTAGTTTGTGCCTTGAGATGGTGCCGACTGCTAAATAAACTACTAAGGGTTCATTAAAACTCAAGTTCAAAACTTTGTCAAAACTAGTACTCAAATCAGTTTTACACACTTTTGGGAATCTAAGGTGTTAAAACGGTATTGATTTTATTGAACCGTTACCCAACTTTCACAAAATAGCCAAGAAAGTGCAAACAACCTATATACTTTCAAACAATCAATATCAAGTATCAAAACTCAACACTTTTGCTTTTCACAAGAATTTTTTTTGGTATAGCTCAAGAAATGGGAAAATCAGACACGCAAAATTAACTCAACTTAATAGTGAACTAACCTAGGGTTTTATTATGCATGCAAACTAAATGACTGGAATTTAAAACAAAGCGATAAAGCTTCCTCCCCCACACTTAAATCGAGCATTGTCCCCAATGCAACGACTAAAAGCGAGGTTGGAAGTAAGAACCTGTGAGAAAAGCTTTGCACAACTTGTCAGATTGTCGCGCGCGCTATCCCTTTATTTTCTGCAAAATATAAATAAACTAAAAAGAAAATATTAGATTCAAAATCAGCGGGTTGCCTCCCACCAAGCGCTTTGTTTAAAGTCGGTTAGCTCGACTTTTGAATCCATTAATTCAATCTGGTGCCTCTTCTAGACTCACATTCTTAAATTTGTGTCCAACATCCCGAGGTTTCCATTGGAACATGTCAAACCATCTCATGGGTTTTTTCTTTTTTACTTTCTTTTTCTTGGAAACAGACAGGGGTGACTTATCTAGAAAGATATTATGTCCTTTACGGGCTTTTAATTTGTCAGGAGGGACTCGTTTAAAGAAGGTTTTATCGACATTTATTTCAACTATGTCGATTCTACAACAAGAGTTTTTCAAGGTAGGGATTTTCATGAATTGGGGCATTATAAACTCAATCTTTTCATCACCTACCTCAAAGGTACTTCCTAGAGGCTTGTAAGGAGGAGGTTCTGGTGCAATTTCTAAACATTCCCCTAGACTATCATTATCATCTTTAAGAGTTGGAGGGGTATGAGGTTTGAAAACTTCAGAATATGTGGTTTGTCCCATTTCTTTTCTACATTCATCAATGGCGTTTAGCACATAACATGTGTCATCTTTAGCTGGTGCTTTCATGAATTATGTTAAAACAAATTCGACTTTTTCATCACCCACTTCAAATGTGAGCTTGCCTTTCTTTACATCTATTAATGCACCAGCGGTAGCTAAGAATGGCCTTCCTAAAATGATAGGTGTATTAGAATCCTCCCTTATGTCCATGACTATAAAATCAGTTGGAATGAAGAATTGACCTACACGCACAGGAACGTTTTCTAGAATACCTATAGGCATTTGGACAGAACGATCAGCAAATTTTATAGACATTCTAGTAGGTCTCAACTCACCTAGCTTAAATCTCTCGCATATGGTCACGGGCATTAGACTAATGCTGGCACCTAAATCGCATAGGGCCCTATCTATGACAAAATTTCCAATGGCACAGGGTATAGAGAAACTTCCTTGATCTTTGAGTTTAGGAGGCATCTTGTTTTGAAGGATGGCGCTACACTCAGCAGTGAGTGTAACAGTCTCATCGTCCTCGACCCTCTTTTTGTTAGTTAGGATTTCTTTGAGAAATTTAGCATATGCGGGCATTTGAGTGATAACTTCAGTGAATGGGATAGTTATATTCAACTGCTTTAGAAAGCTCCATGAATTTATTGTATTGCCCTATGCTTTTGATCTTTTCAAACCTTTGGGATAAGGAACGGGTGGTTTGTAGGGTAGTGGAGGCACATAAGGTTTCTCTTTTTCTTTAGCCTCAACGTCGTCTCCCTCCCTTTCTTTAGGTTCACTCTCTTTCTCAGCTGGTTCGTCAGGCTTTTGCTGCATGGCTGGCCTCTCAATCCTAAGGTCACTCGGTTCATTGTTTTGTGTTCCACCTTGCAGTATCACAGCGTTCACATGTGCCTTGGGATTAGGTTGTTGTTGGCCAGGAAATATGCCTGCTGGGGCACTAGTGGACGCTAGTTGTTGGGCCACTTGAGATATTTGAGTTTCAAGCATTTTATTGTGTGTGGCTAGATCATCTACCTTGCTTGCTAATTGCTTAATTTGCTCATTAGTGTGCTCAATTTTCTCACTATTTTGTAAGCTTTGATTTATGAAATTTTTATTGGTTTCAGCTTGAGCAGTTATGAAGCTTTCCATCATTATTTCAAAATTTGACTTTGTAGGGACATTTGGAGCAGCAGGGGCTCCTTGTTGAAATCCTGGTGGAATGTAGGGATGGTTCTGCCAACCTCGGTCATATGTGTAAGGGTTTCCTTGAGCATAGTTTACTTGGTCTTGGGAAACTCCTACTAAAAGTTGACATTCAGAGGTAGCATGTCCAGGAATTCCGCATAGTTCACAGTTTGAAACCACTGCAGCCATAGTAGCTACAGGTATTTTGGTTAAGCTTGCTAACTTTTGAGTCAGAGCATCCACTTGTGCTTTGACATGGTTAAGTTCGCTAAACTCAGGCATACCTCCTTTCGCGAGAGGTTGCTCTAAAGGTGTTCTTGAGCTTCCCCACAGATAATGGTTTTGATCCATGTTTGCGATGAGTTGATAGGCTTCATTGTAAGGTTTATCCATTAGTGCACCACCGGCAGCAGCGTCTATTGTCATTCTTGTATTGTACAAGAGATCATTGTAAAAGGTGTGGATAACTAATCAGTCTTCTAAACTGTGATGTGGACAGAGTCTTATCATGTCCTTGTGTCTTTCCCATGTTTCGAACAAAGACTCGTTATCTTTTTGTCTAAACCCATTTATTTGAGCTCTTAGCATAAAAGTTTTGCTAGGCGGGAAATATCTTGCTAGAAAAACTCTCTTCAACTCATTCCACGTAGTGATAGAGTTGGAAGGTAAAGAGTGGAGCCAAGCTCTTGCTCTATCTCTTAAAGAGAAGGGAAAAAGCCGAAGCCTAAATGCTTCGGGACTAACGTCATTAGCTTTCACTGTATCGGCGTATTGTAAGAAAACAGAGAGGTGGAGATTAAGGTCATCTGTAGGACTACTTGAGAATTGATTTTGCTGAACAGCTGAGAGCAGGGAAGGTTTAAGCTCAAAATTGTTGGCCTCTATCGCAGGGGCAACAATGCTGTTATGTGGTTCAACATCAGTAGGGGTAGAATAGTACTTAAGAGGGCGATTTTGTGGACCTATTTCCATCTCTAACTCTTCTTCAGAGCTCATTGACTCTTCGTCTGTTTCGGGAAAGATGATTTGATTTTGGGGAACTATATATCTTTCCCTAAACTTTTTAATTCGGCGTCTTACACTTAGTGGAATCTCAGGGTTGTCGATTGGGGTTTCTAATTCTTCGCTTTGAGAGCGGGTGTTTGACATGCAATCAACAAACCAAAAAGGGTAAAAAAAAATTATTTTTTTTTTAGATTTTTTAATTTATTTAGTAATTTTTTTTTTTGTTAACTAGAAATTAAATTTGCCTTAGTCTCTACGTTGTAATGACAGAGTTACAATATCGACTTAATTGGTCCCCGGCAACAGCGCCAAAAACTTGATCGACGATTTGTGTATCAAAAATATTTAATTGACCGCAAGTGCACAGTCTCGTCGTTGAGTTTTAAAAGATATCGAATCCGCAGGGACCAATAATCGAACTATCGTATTTCTATCGTTACGGTGTAAATCTAAGGCTAATAGATGTTTTAGAATTGTTTAGAATTTTAGAAGAAATTAAATTGAAGTTTTAAATTAATTAAAAGCGGGATATCGGTATATAACTAATTAATCATCGAGGATTTGGTAAATTAATAGCGTGCGGGAAAAGAATTTATTTTTCAGAAGAACTTTCTTGATTTAAAAGTCTAAACCTCACACTCTCGTTCTATTGATAAAGACCATACTTTCTAGACTAGAAGTTTTACTGTCACTTTTCTACCACCTAATTTCGAAAGTATATTTTGAAAACCAATGAGTCCTAATTAATTCTAACGTGGCTCTCGCTCGTTCAAAAATTAATATCAAGTTTCAACTATCTGGTTAAAACTCCAAACTCTCACTCTATTGATTTTAACCTTAATCGCTTTATTTTACTCTCGTTCAAAAGCTTAGGAGTTTTACAATTAGAAACTCGAATCAGAAAAATAGTTTAGTAAATTAGCGCGCTACATCATTATTAAATCCCCTACGGAGAATTAAATTACATACCGATATCAACTAATCTAGCCTAACATGGTAAAAGAAACAAATAAATAAAAATAGTAAATTAAATTAGGCATAATAAATAAATAATTAAATAAACGCATAAAAACCTGGAAATAGAAAATCTGGAAGAACTGGAATTAAACTTGCTGGAAATAATCAGTACGAAATTCTTGATACAAATATGCAATTAAAATTCGTAACGGATTTCCGGTGTGGAAATACCATTACAGTTTATTGAACCGGAATTATAAACTGACTGAAAAGTAATAGAAAAAGCGGAACCAAAAATCTGAGTTTTGGTCTTCTATGTATAGAATATTTTTGTCTTCGTACGATCCAAAAATATAGGAAAGCATAAGTTTGTTTGAGATCATTCAGTTGTCGTACGATAAGGAAACAAAAACGGATCGTGCAGTTGCCAGCTCCCCACATCGCGCAAAAATCAGTTTTGCTGGGTTTGCATTCTGTGGCGGGCGCCACAGAGCTGGTGGCGGGCGCCACCAGGCTGCTTCCTTGCTGGGCTCAGTTGGGCTGCGCAGATTTTGTGCATTGCACCCCCTTTTTGCTCCGTTTTTTACACTTTTTACTCATTTCTCTTCTCCGACCTATTTTATTCAACATTACTGAAAAGGAAACAAGTACCAACATAAAAAGAGACAAATGAATTAAAAACATATGAAAATGCAACTAAAGTTCACATAAATTAAGCTAAAAATACGATATGATTTCGTGTCATCATCTTGGTAAGCCAATTTCTAATCAAGATGCTACTAATAAGGTTTTGAGATGTCTTAATAGGTCATGGCAACCAAAGGTCACCGCAATCAAAGAAGCGAATGATCTTACTACTCTATCTCTCTCAATCCTATTTGGTAAGCTAACGGAGCATGAACAAGTGCTCAACTTGCTAGAAAAGCATGAGAAAAGCGGGAAAAAGGAAAAACAAGACGACAAGGAAAAAGAAAAGGATAAGAGGTCTATTGCTCTAAAAGCCTCAACATCCAAGTCCAAAAAGGTTGAGCAAGTAGAAAGTAGCTCAAGTGAAGAAGATTCCGATGATGAGGAAATGGGACTCTTCATTCGACGCTATAATAGATATGTGAGAAAGAATAGGATAAGGCACTCCGATGACAATCTTAAGAAGTATCGGAAAGATAGTGGTTACCGTCGAAAGAATGAAGATGCTAGATACTCCAAGAAAGGTGCATGCTATGAGTGTGGTCAAGTTGGTCACTTCAAGCCGGATTGCCCTAAGCTAAAGAGAAAAGAAATGGAGTCAACTTCATTCAAAAAGGGAAGCAAGGGCAAGGGAAAGAAAGCGTATGTTGCATGGGAGAGCGAAAGCTCATCTTCTTCTTCACAATCAAGCTCAAGCTCAAGTAGTGAAGAGGAATTAGCAAATGTATGCTTAAATTCCTATGCTCGTAAGAAAGACAAAGCTCCCAAAAAGGTAAACCAAAATCCCTCTAGCTCATATACTTTGTTGGAATATCACGAGTTGCAAGTCGCTTTTGAAAAATTACACAAAGAAACTCAAGAGGCGTTTCAACGGCTAAAAGGTTTAATGCAAGTCAATAAATACCTTGAGGCAAAGGTTTCGAAAACGGAGCTTGAGTTGAAAACTCTCAAAGAGTTAATGATTTTGAAACCTCTTGCCACGTTTGATAGTTATGGTAACGATAGAATCGGATGTGATGGATGCTTTTACTTGTATAGAGACTTACGAAAGTTACAAGATAAGCTAAAAGAACCATCCAAGCCGGAGATTACTTTTGCGGTTGATCCTACGAAATTCAACAAATCTTTTAAACATAGACACAAAAAGTATAAATTTGTTGAAAAGGATCCCAAGAAAAGTAATCCTTATATCGTTTGTCATTATTGTTGTGATAAGGGTCACACTATTGCAAAATGCCATGCTTGAAAAACATTGGTACCTAAAGGCAAAATGCAATGGTTACCTAAGTCAAGCAATAATGTTGCTACTAACCAACTACGACCCAACATGAGTTGGGGACCTATTTCAAATGTCTAAATTTGTAGGAAAAAGTCTTGAACCATTGACAAGAGACAACAACAACAATGGAGTTCAAGACATATGAACAAGGAAGTTATGAGAAAAGCTTCAACTCAATACTGTTGCGGGGCTTTTGGGATTTCCACCACTACATTGACCTTTCATTTCCAAAGAGGGGAAAGTGTCGAAAATCGTTTAAAAAGAGAGATTCTAAGCTCGGGGGTTAGTTACGCCTAGGGAAGGTATTAGCATCCTAAACACCCATGGTACTCCATGGTAACCTCTAATTTATTATTTTTTATTTGCTTTTATGTGCTTAAGAAAATGAGAGAGAAAGTAGTAAGAATTGGAGGGAGAAATTGTACAGAGAGAATTTGTGTGTGCTTGTGGAGATTGGATTGATAAAAGAAAGTTATTACAAAAAATAGTAAATTTAGTTTAAACCTAAACTAATCGTGCGACTAATTTGGTATTGGATTAAAGAAATTTTATTTAGAGGGAGAAAAAGTTGTTTTATTTGTTTTCTATTTTTCTAGAGAATTTACTAATCGCATCTCTTCGGAAATGAAAGTTCATTTTTAGTTGGTTTTTTAGCATTTGCGGAAAGCGGTAAAAAATAAAATGCATGTGATGCAATTTTCTACATCCTCTTTGGGGTTACATTGAGCCTAGTTACATTCTAAGATATTTTACGGAAAATTAAATATGAATGATGCAACATTTGAATGAAATGCAAAACATAAAAATAAAAATTACAAGTTCTATCAGAGCACAAATAAACTAAAAAAAACTACAATAAACTAACTATCCTAAAAGTTATGGTTCTTCTCTTTTTTTTTTGTCCGTCTCCATTATAGCATAGGTTTAGTTTTAAGTCCAATGTTCAAAGGAACCAAAATTACTAGTTTTTCAAAGCATAACAAAGATAATGCATAAATGATAAATGAGATGAAAATGTGAATAACATAATGTAAATGACAAAAATAAATTGCAAGAAATTTAAATGACATAATATAAATAAACTAAAGAAAAGTAAAAAAATAAAAAATAAAATAAAAAGAAATAATAAACTAAAAGGACTAAACTAGAAGAACAAGAAAGGAATTGAATAAAACTAAGAAAGAAGGGAAAAAAAATGAAATAAAAGAAGTAAATAAAAACGTAGAAAAAGAAGAAAAAAAATATGAACCAAGTGTATTAGTAAATAGGGGGTGCAGGGAGTATAATAAAAAAACAGAAGAAAGAAGAAGAAAAAAACAGGCCCAGAAACCCAACCCAGCGCAATAAACCGGACCAACTGTCTGAACCGGACTGGTTCACATGGTTAAACCCCAAAGTTGAACCGAACCAGATCCTGGATTCTATACTGTTCGTATGCGCGAGTCCACTTGATTGAAGGATGTTGGAATGATTTTGATTGAAATTTGAAGAGAATTGGTGAAGATTTGGTTGAATTTTTAGAATTGAAGGAATGGAGGATTGGAAGGAGTATATATGTTGTTGTTGTTACTGGTTCATACGTGAACCTCTTTCTTTATTATATTTTTTCTTTTTCTTTTCTTTTTTTTTTTTTTTTTGATTAGTGAGGTAAAGAGAATGAATGATAAGTTTTTGGAATTGTGAGAATTGATTGTTAATGATTGAGTGATGTGAAGTTTGTATTTATAGGAGAAAATTAGGTTAAATGGTATTTTTGTAATAATGATAAAATGGTAGGATAAAATAGTAATGAGATGAAAATGATGTGATTTTTGATTTATTTTAAAAATGAAAAAAAGGTTTATGATGAGAATGAGATGAGGTGGAGAGATACGATTGGTCTAAGAGGAATATTGTTGTGATGAGTTGTAAAAAGCTATTTTTGATTTAAATTTAAAATGAAAAAAATGATAAGAAGAGATAAGGGATATTCTTTTTACTATTTTTGGTAAACTTTGAGATAAAATGTGAATATGAAGTAAATTGAATTAAATGTGATAAAATGTAATCAAATGTAAATCTTTTTGATATTTTGAAATATATCGTAATAAAATATAAAATGCACGTAAAATAAGAAAAAGACTATTTTTGATATTTTTGGACTTTTATGCTAAAATGCGAACTATTTAAAATAAAGTGAAATAAAACGAAATATTTAGAAATAAAAGAAAATTTAAAAAAAATGATAAAAATATGAAAAATGAATGAAAAATGCATGAAAAAGAAATCAAATATTTTTTTTCATATTTTTATGCAAGAAATGCAAAATTGGATTTGTAGGTCCAAAAATTGGAGTACTACAGCTGCCCCTATTTAAGTTTCTTCAATCAGAGAAATGAAGATTGAAATCTTTGTTTAGACGGGATTGAAGATACTTAAATATAAAATGTGCACCATTTTTGGACCTAAAATCCTCCAATAATGCTTATGATGCAAATGTGAATGCAAAATGCAAATGTTTTTTTTTGAATTTTTGTATGAAATGTTAGGGGAGACAAACTATGGAAAATGATAAAGAAAACTCCACAGGGGAAGCACAAAATATGGTCCGACTGGAAAAAAGACAAGAAAGTATCCCGAGTCCATTGGGAGAACGAACTCCACTGGGGAACAGAGTAAAACACTGGGGAAAAAACACAAGACCGTTGTCCACCGCCTTACAAAGAGACGGATTGTAGAAATAAGACAAAGCCTACACGAGAACAAGAACATTGTCCACCGCCTTACAAAGAGACGAGTTGTAGAAAAAAAGACAAAGCCCGTACAAAACCTGAAACATTGTCCACCGCCTTACACAGAGATGGGTTATAGAAAAAAGACAACGTTAAGAATATTGTCCACCGCCTTACAAAGAGACGGATTGTAGAAAGAAGACAATACCTTCAGGGAACAAGAACATTGTCCACCGCCTTACAGAGAGACAGATTGTAGATAAAAGACAACATTCACAGAAAACAAGAGCATTGTCCACCGCCTTACAGAGAGACGGATTGTAGAAAAAAGACAACATTAAGAATATTGTCCACCGCCTTACAAAGAGACGGATTGTAGAAAGAAGACAATACCTTCAGGGAACAAGAACATTGTCCACCGCCTTACAGAGAGACGGATTGTAGAAAAAAGACAAAGCCCGTACAAAACCTGAAACATTGTCCACCGCCTTACACAGAGACGGGTTGTAGAAAAAAGACAACGTTAAGAATATTATCCACCGCCTTACAAAGAGACGGATTGTAGAAAGAAGACAATACCTTCAGGGAACAAGAACATTGTCCACCGCCTTACAGAGAGACAGATTGTAGAAAAAAGACAAAGCCCGTACAAAACCTGAAACATTGTCCACCGCCTTACACAGAGACGGGTTGTAGAAAAAAGACAACGTTAAGAATATTGTCCACCGCTTTACAAAGAGACGGATTGTAGAAAGAAGACAATACCTTCAGGGAACAAGAACATTGTCCACCGCCTTACAGAGAGACGGATGTAGATAAAAGACAACATTCACAGAAAACAAGAGCATTGTCCACCTCCTTACAGAGAGACGGATTGTAGAAAAAAGACAACGTCTGAATATTACCAACTACCATATAATGATAGTGTATCAAAGGTAATATGAAAAGATAAGACATCATCTACTATCCAATGAAGTGATAGTGTATAAAAGACAATGACCAGATATTACCAACTACCGTATAATGATAGTGTATAAAAGGTAATATGAAAAGATGAGAGACACTGCCTACCATCAAACAGAGTGATGGTGTATAAAAGACAATGACCAGATATTACCAACTACCGTATAATGATAGTGTATATAAGGTAATATGAAAAGATGAGAGACACTGTCTACCATCAAACAGAGTGACGGTGTATAAAAGACAATGACTGATATTACCAACTACCGTATGATGATAGTGTATAAAAGGTAATATGAAAAGATGAGAGACACTGCCTACCATCCAACAGAGAGATGGTGTATAAAAGACAATGACATATATTACCAACTACCGTATGATGATAGTGTATGAAAGGTAATACTCATCTTTGAGGATCAATAACTCTACCGGGAACTTCAAAAGAAACGCAGGTAGGTTAGATTATAAAAGTGTATATGTTTGCAGAAAAAAAGATTTGTGTCATCTTTTGTGTAATGTCTGAGTAAGATTCATTGGGGGATAAAGCCACCTGAGGAATTGTAAAGTGTATCTGGTAAAATACAAGCTTCTTGTATGGAAACTTGTCACTTGCTGTTTTAAAACAATGTCCAATCCGGGAATAAACCGGAGGGAAACTGTAAAACAAGACTCTATGTCCAAATGAAGAATAAATTCAACTAGAATTTTCCTTTTGTTGTGGGAAAACCGAAACAACCATCATCCACAAGAGAGGAGTCTAGTGGGGAATTTTTGTAACAAGAGAGATGCACACTTATCTGCCTAAGCTGACACTCTAATTGGAGAGAACAACATACCCATCCCGACTCTATTTTGTAGACACCGACAAGACAAAAGAGACAGAAATCTGTATATGATGTAACAATGTATAAATGATGTAAATGTATATGACATGTAAATGGTATGTATGAATGTTATGTATGTATGTATGAATGTATGTATGTGAGTATTTGCTGACAAAACAGACAAGACGAATGAGACTGGAGACAAGCCAACATCGCAGTACAACTCAAAGTATCTCAACAAGGTGTATATGTTGCTATAAATGAAGCAAGAGAACTTCTTCTTGGGGAAGGAAAATTTCACTGGGAAATTACCGTTTTAACCAAACGATCTATTTTCAAACTTGATTGTACTTAAGACCAAAATTGTCAATCTTCATTGGGGATGTACCCTTTTCTTGAGATGACTGTTGACATTCTCTTATAGAAAACATGCTTGCTGTTGATGAACAACTTGAGAGAATGGAGACGACTTGCCCCTTGCTTTAGATTCTTGCATCAGTCTGATAAATCTTTGAAAGAATCGCTCGAAGAGAGTGATTGGTCGACCTTTTACATTAGGCATTGCATCTGCTAACTGCAGCAGCGGGCACTGAGAGTGAAAACTCTTCTCTGTCCATAATATTTGACAACCAAGATCCTGCCATAATTCACAGCATGTAAGTGTTCAGGAAGATATGATCTTGATATAGTATGCACCAAGTGTTTGAAGCCATGAAGGGTATGCCCCTGATTAACTGATGTTTGTAGCATAACCAAATCTTGAACATTTTCAACCTTGATAAGCAAAATATTCAACTTGTTTGCCCCTGATAGGCAGAATCCACAGATAACTTTCCCCAAGGCAAGAGCGTCTCAAATTAAATTTGTCCTTGATTAGACCATAGCTCAAACTTCTTTGATGTCAAGTATTAATTTGCAAGTAAAATTATTTCCTTTGAAAAGTATTTTTGATATCATGCACATGCAAGTTATTTTGAAAATGAACATTTTTGTTTTGTATTTTTGAATGGAAACACATATGATGTGTATAAAAGATAATTACTGATTAATCAAACAGGAGGAGTCAACATAACAATAAATTCGCCTAATGTACTTTCACAGTGAACCTAGCTTCAATTAGGTCTTTTGAGTATTGTAGTATGCAAAAATTCATGTAAATCAAGCCAAAAAGTGATATAAGTTTTTGTTATCAAATTCCCCCATACTTGAACATTGCTTGTCCTAAAGCATAAAAATAGTAACTCTTTTCGGCACAAGTTTGAAATAAAACAACGACAACTCTAATCATATGTGGTTGCCGGCTAGATATGAAAATCAAGTAATTGATATCAAAACCAAGAGTACTGTAGTAACACAAAACCACACATTGCGGTCAAAGACTTTCATAATATGAAGACAAATCTGAAGTATTTTGTTGTGACTTTAACATTTGCTTAAGTTTTACTCACCCTTTTCATTCAAGTGCAATCACATTAAGCCCATTATTTTGTACAAGCTCATGGTAGGAAATATGTTAGTGATTATGATCATATACCGAGGGGTGCTGATAACATAAGTTTGGTAAACCCTTTTTTCTTTCCCAAAATGCAGTTGTGGGGGATCGGATCGTAACCCGCCCTACCAAGTTCGGAATCAGACTCCTTTGAACCAACTACTAATGGGTGTACTTACAATGGTTTTTCTTTGTATGTTCAACAACCGTTGGATTAAACAACCGAGTGAGGGTTGTCTAACTTAATAAGTGCATTCCCACTTTTAAAATCAACCAAAGTATACAAACTTTCATTTCTGGATCATTCACTTATGTTCATCGATCTCCCACTTAGTTTGTGTTCAAGATGGTGCCGACTGCTGAGATAAACTACTAAGAGTTACTTTAAAACTTAAATTCAAGACTTTGTGAAAATTAGTACTCAAATTAATCTTGCATACTTTTGAGAGTCTAAGGTGTTAAGACAGTACCGATTTTATTGAATCATTACTAAACCTTCAAAATGTAGCCTTTAAGGTGCAAAACAACCTATATACTCTTAAAGTGTCATGTCAAGTGTCAAACCAAAATTGTTTGTTTTTCTTAAAAAAGGTATCTCAAGAAACCGGGAGAATCAGATAACAACGAAAACTTATGCAAGAATGGCTCAATTTAGCATGAAAGTTTTTTTGTTGTTTTTTGCATGAAATAGTGAAAGAAAGTGAAGCAATGCCTTACATCATCAGCTAGGTTTTTCACCATTGAAAGCATATATCAGCAAAAATTATTCATTTATTTTCATCATCCTCGCTCCAAGTTTGTACGTAATAAAATAAGAAAAAAGAGCGAATATGAATGGATTGATTAAAAACATGCATGTTTATTGCATAGAAAGTACTTGGCAAAAGACAGAATTTCAAAAGCAAATAAATACTTGGCAAGAAAGAAATAAAAGCCTAGCGACCATAAGGATGAGCTTCTTGTATTACTGACTTCAACCGGATAAGAGAATAGCAGAGGTAACATCAACAACAACCCAATGGTATCAAACCATATCCATGCACAACCAAGCTGAGTCTATATCCTTAAAAGAAAACTTGTTAGCTTCAAACAAACTTTGGACTTCACTCTTCAAAGTTAGACAATATTCAATACTGTGGTCAGGTGCCCCTTGTTGTTGACCTTTACGAAACCAGTTATTGAATCTGATGACAAACCTGTTGGAAAGCCTGTAGGAGAGGTTGTTGTCGAGACTGTTGTTGAATCAAATGCCTTTGTTGAGATTGAAAAGGCAAAAACAGTTGCTCAAGGAGTGAGATGGTGGTTATTTTGTGCCACCATGAAAGAGGAGATCAGGACATTTTCTTTTCCAATTCTGCCCGAAGTGTGATGACTTCTCCACAAAGCTGAGTGTTCTCTTGCATAAATACTTCCATTCCTTTCTTTTTGACACAAGTGTTGTACTAGCCAGTTGACTTTTGACAAGAGCGTCGGACCACTCAAATAAGACAACTTGATTTCTGACTGAACAAGGTGTGAGACTCAAACCTTTGGGAAATAGGACCATGAATGTAAAATGATGCATGTAAAGAAAGTTTTGTTTTGACTTTGATTTTCAAAGGACTTTAGGATATGAATCATAAAGGACCTCAATTTTTGTTTGTAAATGATCAAAGAATTTTTTTCAAAGCAATCTTTTTTCAAGGTCCATGATGATTGTGAAGTTTATAAAGAAATTTCTCTAAGTCCTTTGAAAACTAATGGAAAGATTTTCATGGATGAATGGATGCATGGATGTAGGGATGCAACAATCACAAACATAGGAAAACATGGTTGGTTGAGATGTCACAATGTTGGAGTCAAAAGGTAAACCACCCACAATGTATGAACTATTGGCTTTCTTCTTTTCGTAACACGGGTTCTACAAACTTCCCAACGTCATCAACTTTCCTTCTTGAATACCAATGTCCATAACTGAACTCACGGCCAAATGAAATATCCAAGGAAAAGCCTCGTTTGAGCGTGGTATCGCGGAACAACTAATCCAAGACTTACTCTCGGCTTAGCCATCGCACCACATCCTAAAGGCAAAGATGGGTTAAAGGTGACTAAAGGTCCACAACATCCTCGGAAACATGTCATAGCAACAATCTACGCGAAGCTCACGTCGAAAAGAATACTACAACATGCCCCTCCATTGTGCGTGGTTTCATCACGTGTGTTTGTGCAAAATTTTACTTTCGCCCATTCACTATGATCATACCAACACCTAGCTTATGGTGCACTCAAGCTCGGGTCAAGGTTATCTCAACTCATGAACCTGTTAGCCCATATTTTGGTTAAGTCAAAATATGCCCTAATTATTCTTTGAATATAATTACTAAACCTTTTAATTATGGAAATTAATGTTTCCAAATTATTAATGATGCAATAAAGGTTAAAAGTAATATATTTAAATAACATTCTCATTCGAGAATATTTTAAGATTTCAGGAGATGGAAAATATTTACAAGTCCAGGAAATCAATCAAGATTTGGCTCGAGTTATCATACAATTCGATTGACATTCAAAGGTTACTCGAATTCGAAGACTACTTAGAGACTTAACATATTTCAGAATTTTCTGAAGATTCAAAATTCAAACCATTGCAACGTTTCATTCAAAAGTGGCAACTATTGACATTTAGGAATGAAGATCAGATGGCAAGACACTTGTCAAATGGATGTTAGATAGTCGTTACTAGATAGCATTAGTTTTTATCTATAAATACTAGTTCATTTGATGTAATTTCTATCACAAATTTACATACTAAAAATCCTTACAAGTTCTGAGTACCCAAGCGTTCGAGTGAAAGGAATACAAAAGGAAACAATGTATGATCTTGTGATCACTTTCTTTTAATTCAATGCAATTTACATTTTATGCAATTTACATGCTTTCATTTACATTCTTTGCCTTTTAATTCATTGAAATATTTACTTTTCTTGTTCATACGTACTCATTTTTGAGTATTTTTACTTTTCTTGTCAAACAAGTTATCTTTTTGTTATTTACTTTACTTTAAACAAACAAACTTGTTCATTTACATTAATGAACATTGCTATTTTCAAACTTGAACAATAAATGCACAAACATGTCCCGAGATTCTCTAGTTGGTCTCTCAAGCATTGCAAACTAGCGGTTGTTTACCAAAAATCAGTGTAAACAAATTGGCACGCCCGGTGGGACTGGTTTTGTGCGTTTTTATTTTCAAAGTTTTCTTAAAGTTTTTCTGAAAATTTTCTTTTTTTTGTTGTTTTGGAAAATTGTGTGTTGTTTTCAAATTAAATTACATTGTTTAGTGCATGCAATTGAGAAGTGGTAGGATAAAACCAGAGATGGTGAGACCTAGAGGCACTAACGCTTGTACAACAGCAACAACAACAATGGTAATGACAATAATAATGTCAATAACCAAAACAATCAGGATCCTGATGATGTTAACCCATTATTTGGGCATGTAGACGCTTCGAGCGCTCTGACAACATCAGCCACAGATGCAACATCTGTGGGGGCAACACAGGCAATTCCTATGTCTTCTTCTATGCCCTCATTGACATCCAATGCTGCAACCACAATGGCTGAAAACACATCGAGCATGCCTTTACAAACTATTGGTGGAGTTCCTCCCACATTCTCAGGATCTTCATTTGACTTTCGAAGTCAATCAGGGGGCTTGTATCAATCCCAAAGATCTTATCCATATGGAATGCCTACATCCATGATGCAAGGCGTATATTCACACCCTGCATTACACTCTGATAGGATAACAGTGAGGTCTCCTTTTCCACAAGGGCAAAACTCTAATAATGCTAGAGTTCGAGTGAACCAACCAGCCCTCACTACAGATTCACTTTTATCTATGAGGCAACAAATAGATGAGAGTAATTATGATATGGTGAATTTACTCACTGAACAAATGGGTACAATTATCAACCCATTAATTCGAGATACAAATCAGACTTACCAAACCCTGACTACCCAAATGGGTAGAATTGATGATTTCTTTGGAGGGGCACAAGTGCCCATCAAACAGCCACTTCAACCATTACAGGCCCCTAGACCAAGGCCTGGACAAGTTGCTGACAATCGAATCGAGGAGGCTCGAGGTCAGCAACAAGAACCACAAGTTGTTAATCAACCTGTACAGAGAAATGTTGAACCTGAAGTGGTGCTTGTTCATCGAAACCAAAATGCTGATGAGGTTTTGTGGAACGTTCAACATTATGATTTTGGGCAGAATAACTTAGCCAATTTGGTAGAAACCATCCTTGCCCAAAACGGTCTGAATGTGGGTTTGCATAGACCCAATTTTGTGTCACCACTATCTGAATTTGTTTTGCAAACAGAAATACCAAGGGGTTGGAAAACCCCAAAATTTACCAAGTTTGCTGGTGATACAACAGAGTCTACAGTCGAGCACATTGGTAGGTATTTGACTGAGGCTGGGGACATAGCAAATAATGAGAATTTGAGGATGAAGTACTTTCCCAATTCTCTAACAAAAAATACTTTTACTTGGTTCACAACCTTACCCCCACACTCTGTATTTACTTGGACCCAACTCGAAAGGTTGTTTCATGAGCAGTTCTACATGGGTCAAACAAAAATAAGCCTCAAAGAGTTAGCAAGTGTTAGACGTAAAACACCAGAATCTATTGATGACTATCTCAATAGGTTTAGGCTTCTTAAAGCTAGATGTTTTACTTAGGTTCCTGAACATGAATTGGTAGAAATGGCTGTTGGTGGCCTAGACTACTCGATTCGAAAGAAATTAGATACACAACATCTTAGGGATATGGCTCAATTGGCTGATAGGGTTAGACAAGTTGAAAGACTTAGAAATGAAAAAGCCAGAAATAATAAGTTCCATAAGAAAGAGAAAATAGCCTATGTTGGGAACTATGAGAGTGGTGATGAGTATGAGTTAGAGACTGGTGAGGTTGATCCAAATGAAATAGACTTGGCTGAATTAAAATCAGGACCTCCTTATACTTGTAAATTGTTAAAGCCCTCGAATGGAAAAAATCCTAGTGAACCCAAAAATGAAAAGTATGTTGCTAAAACCTACACATTTGATGTCACCAAATGTGATGAAATTTTTGACTTATTGGTCAATGATGGTCAAATAATTGTTCAAAAAGGATTAAAAGTTCCTGCTTTAGAACAAAGAAAGAAAAGAGGTTATTGCAAATTTCATAACTTTTTGGGTCATAAAACTTCTCATTGTGTTGTTTTCAGGGACTTAGTGCAAAAAGCATTGGATGAGGGGAGATTGAAGTTCGATGAAAAAGCTAAGTAGCCCATGAAGGTAGATACTGATCCTCTCCAAGTGGCTGAGACTTCCTATGTGGAGCCATTTGAGTGCTTAGTGATAGATGCTATGGAAGCCTCCCCAGTTCGAGCAGTTACTGAGGGACAATATGCTGAGAAAGTCAAAGTGGTGTATCCTCGAGCTGAAGAGGAACTCATTGATTTTCTGAATAGATGCAAGCTAAGCAACAAGGAAGTGATGTTGTGTCCTCGTTGCAGTGATGTATGTGACAAGGAGGCTACTACAGGCCTCAAAAATGTTATGCCATATGTGGATAACAAGAACAAGTGGTCTACTGAAAGACCAAACAAGGGTAAGGCCACAATCCAAGGCCCTACTATCCATGACAGGCTGGGAAGGAGGCAAACATATGTGCCTTCAAATAGAATTCCTGTCAACCAATGGTCATCAGGCCAACACCAGGTCTATCAAAAAAGAAGAATGGACTTAGGTGGTTCGAGTCAAGTTGCTTCGAGCAACAATGCTGAAAATAGGAAGTACTCTTACAATAATAACTACAAGGGGAAAAATCCTATGACTCGAACCCAGTGGCGTAACTCTAATCATATGTGGTTGCCGGCTAGATATGAAAATCAAGTAATTGATATCAAAACCAAGAGTACTGTAGTAACACAAAACCACACATTGCGGTCAAAGACTTTCATAATATGAAGACAAATCTGAAGTATTTTGTTGTGACTTTAACATTTGCTTAAGTTTTACTCACCCTTTTCATTCAAGTGCAATCACATTAAGCCCATTATTTTGTACAAGCTCATGGTAGGAAATATGTTAGTGATTATGATCATATACCGAGGGGTGCTGATAACATAAGTTTGGTAAACCCTTTTTTCTTTCCCAAAATGCAGTTGTGGGGGATCGGATCGTAACCCGCCCTACCAAGTTCGGAATCAGACTCCTTTGAACCAACTACTAATGGGTGTACTTACAATGGTTTTTCTTTGTATGTTCAACAACCGTTGGATTAAACAACCGAGTGAGGGTTGTCTAACTTAATAAGTGCATTCCCACTTTTAAAATCAACCAAAGTATACAAACTTTCATTTCTGGATCATTCACTTATGTTCATCGATCTCCCACTTAGTTTGTGTTCAAGATGGTGCCGACTGCTGAGATAAACTACTAAGAGTTACTTTAAAACTTAAATTCAAGACTTTGTGAAAATTAGTACTCAAATTAATCTTGCATACTTTTGAGAGTCTAAGGTGTTAAGACAGTACCGATTTTATTGAATCATTACTAAACCTTCAAAATGTAGCCTTTAAGGTGCAAAACAACCTATATACTCTTAAAGTGTCATGTCAAGTGTCAAACCAAAATTGTTTGTTTTTCTTAAAAAAGGTATCTCAAGAAACCGGGAGAATCAGATAACAACGAAAACTTATGCAAGAATGGCTCAATTTAGCATGAAAGTTTTTTTGTTGTTTTTTGCATGAAATAGTGAAAGAAAGTGAAGCAATGCCTTACATCATCAGCTAGGTTTTTCACCATTGAAAGCATATATCAGCAAAAATTAGTCATTTATTTTCATCATCCTCGCTCCAAGTTTGTACGTAATAAAATAAGAAAAAAGAGCGAATATGAATGGATTGATTAAAAACATGCATGTTTATTGCATAGAAAGTACTTGGCAAAAGACAGAATTTCAAAAGCAAATAAATACTTGGCAAGAAAGAAATAAAAGCCTAGCGACCATAAGGATGAGCTTCTTGTATTACTGACTTCAACCGGATAAGAGAATAGCAGAGGTAACATCAACAACAACCCAATGGTATCAAACCATATCCATGCACAACCAAGCTGAGTCTATATCCTTAAAAGAAAACTTGTTAGCTTCAAACAAACTTTGGACTTCACTCTTCAAAGTTAGACAATATTCAATACTGTGGTCAGGTGCCCCTTGTTGTTGACCTTTACGAAACCAGTTATTGAATCTGATGACAAACCTGTTGGAAAGCCTGTAGGAGAGGTTGTTGTCGAGACTGTTGTTGAATCAAATGCCTTTGTTGAGATTGAAAAGGCAAAAACAGTTGCTCAAGGAGTGAGATGGTGGTTATTTTGTGCCACCATGAAAGAGGAGATCAGGACATTTTCTTTTCCAATTCTGCCCGAAGTGTGATGACTTCTCCACAAAGCTGAGTGTTCTCTTGCATAAATACTTCCATTCCTTTCTTTTTGACACAAGTGTTGTACTAGCCAGTTGACTTTTGACAAGAGCGTCGGACCACTCAAATAAGACAACTTGATTTCTGACTGAACAAGGTGTGAGACTCAAACCTTTGGGAAATAGGACCATGAATGTAAAATGATGCATGTAAAGAAAGTTTTGTTTTGACTTTGATTTTCAAAGGACTTTAGGATATGAATCATAAAGGACCTCAATTTTTGTTTGTAAATGATCAAAGAATTTTTTTCAAAGCAATCTTTTTTCAAGGTCCATGATGATTGTGAAGTTTATAAAGAAATTTCTCTAAGTCCTTTGAAAACTAATGGAAAGATTTTCATGGATGAATGGATGCATGGATGTAGGGATGCAACAATCACAAACATAGGAAAACATGGTTGGTTGAGATGTCACAATGTTGGAGTCAAAAGGTAAACCACCCACAATGTATGAACTATTGGCTTTCTTCTTTTCGTAACACGGGTTCTACAAACTTCCCAACGTCATCAACTTTCCTTCTTGAATACCAATGTCCATAACTGAACTCACGGCCAAATGAAATATCCAAGGAAAAGCCTCGTTTGAGCGTGGTATCGCGGAACAACTAATCCAAGACTTACTCTCGGCTTAGCCATCGCACCACATCCTAAAGGCAAAGATGGGTTAAAGGTGACTAAAGGTCCACAACATCCTCGGAAACATGTCATAGCAACAATCTACGCGAAGCTCACGTCGAAAAGAATACTACAACATGCCCCTCCATTGTGCGTGGTTTCATCACGTGTGTTTGTGCAAAATTTTACTTTCGCCCATTCACTATGATCATACCAACACCTAGCTTATGGTGCACTCAAGCTCGGGTCAAGCTTATCTCAACTCATGAACCTGTTAGCCCATATTTTGGTTAAGTCAAAATATGCCCTAATTATTCTTTGAATATAATTACTAAACCTTTTAATTATGGAAATTAATGTTTCCAAATTATTAATGATGCAATAAAGGTTAAAAGTAATATATTTAAATAACATTCTCATTCGAGAATATTTTAAGATTTCAGGAGATGGAAAATATTTACAAGTCCAGGAAATCAATCAAGATTTGGCTCGAGTTATCATACAATTCGATTGACATTCAAAGGTTACTCGAATTCGAAGACTACTTAGAGACTTAACATATTTCAGAATTTTCTGAAGATTCAAAATTCAAACCATTGCAACGTTTCATTCAAAAGTGGCAACTATTGACATTTAGGAATGAAGATCAGATGGCAAGACACTTGTCAAATGGATGTTAGATAGTCGTTACTAGATAGCATTAGTTTTTATCTATAAATACTAGTTCATTTGATGTAATTTCTATCACAAATTTACATACTAAAAATCCTTACAAGTTCTGAGTACCCAAGCGTTCGAGTGAAAGGAATACAAAAGGAAACAATGTATGATCTTGTGATCACTTTCTTTTAATTCAATGCAATTTACATTTTATGCAATTTACATGCTTTCATTTACATTCTTTGCCTTTTAATTCATTGAAATATTTACTTTTCTTGTTCATACGTACTCATTTTTGAGTATTTTTACTTTTCTTGTCAAACAAGTTATCTTTTTGTTATTTACTTTACTTTAAACAAACAAACTTGTTCATTTACATTAATGAACATTGCTATTTTCAAACTTGAACAATAAATGCACAAACATGTCCCGAGATTCTCTAGTTGGTCTCTCAAGCATTGCAAACTAGCGGTTGTTTACCAAAAATCAGTGTAAACAAATTGGCACGCCCGGTGGGACTGGTTTTGTGCGTTTTTATTTTCAAAGTTTTCTTAAAGTTTTTCTGAAAATTTTCTTTTTTTTGTTGTTTTGGAAAATTGTGTGTTGTTTTCAAATTAAATTACATTGTTTAGTGCATGCAATTGAGAAGTGGTAGGATAAAACCAGAGATGGTGAGACCTAGAGGCACTAACGCTTGTACAACAGCAACAACAACAATGGTAATGACAATAATAATGTCAATAACCAAAACAATCAGGATCCTGATGATGTTAACCCATTACTTGGGCATGTAGACGCTTCGAGCGCTCTGACAACATCAGCCACAGATGCAACATCTGTGGGGGCAACACAGGCAATTCCTATGTCTTCTTCTATGCCCTCATTGACATCCAATGCTGCAACCACAATGGCTGAAAACACATCGAGCATGCCTTTACAAACTATTGGTGGAGTTCCTCCCACATTCTCAGGATCTTCATTTGACTTTCGAAGTCAATCAGGGGGCTTGTATCAATCCCAAAGATCTTATCCATATGGAATGCCTACATCCATGATGCAAGGCGTATATTCACACCCTGCATTACACTCTGATAGGATAACAGTGAGGTCTCCTTTTCCACAAGGGCAAAACTCTAATAATGCTAGAGTTCGAGTGAACCAACCAGCCCTCACTACAGATTCACTTTTATCTATGAGGCAACAAATAGATGAGAGTAATTATGATATGGTGAATTTACTCACTGAACAAATGGGTACAATTATCAACCCATTAATTCGAGATACAAATCAGACTTACCAAACCCTGACTACCCAAATGGGTAGAATTGATGATTTCTTTGGAGGGGCACAAGTGCCCATCAAACAGCCACTTCAACCATTACAGGCCCCTAGACCAAGGCCTGGACAAGTTGCTGACAATCGAATCGAGGAGGCTCGAGGTCAGCAACAAGAACCACAAGTTGTTAATCAACCTGTACAGAGAAATGTTGAACCTGAAGTGGTGCTTGTTCATCGAAACCAAAATGCTGATGAGGTTTTGTGGAACGTTCAACATTATGATTTTGGGCAGAATAACTTAGCCAATTTGGTAGAAACCATCCTTGCCCAAAACGGTCTGAATGTGGGTTTGCATAGACCCAATTTTGTGTCACCACTATCTGAATTTGTTTTGCAAACAGAAATACCAAGGGGTTGGAAAACCCCAAAATTTACCAAGTTTGCTGGTGATACAACAGAGTCTACAGTCGAGCACATTGGTAGGTATTTGACTGAGGCTGGGGACATAGCAAATAATGAGAATTTGAGGATGAAGTACTTTCCCAATTCTCTAACAAAAAATACTTTTACTTGGTTCACAACCTTACCCCCACACTCTGTATTTACTTGGACCCAACTCGAAAGGTTGTTTCATGAGCAGTTCTACATGGGTCAAACAAAAATAAGCCTCAAAGAGTTAGCAAGTGTTAGACGTAAAACACCAGAATCTATTGATGACTATCTCAATAGGTTTAGGCTTCTTAAAGCTAGATGTTTTACTTAGGTTCCTGAACATGAATTGGTAGAAATGGCTGTTGGTGGCCTAGACTACTCGATTCGAAAGAAATTAGATACACAACATCTTAGGGATATGGCTCAATTGGCTGATAGGGTTAGACAAGTTGAAAGACTTAGAAATGAAAAAGCCAGAAATAATAAGTTCCATAAGAAAGAGAAAATAGCCTATGTTGGGAACTATGAGAGTGGTGATGAGTATGAGTTAGAGACTGGTGAGGTTGATCCAAATGAAATAGACTTGGCTGAATTAAAATCAGGACCTCCTTATACTTGTAAATTGTTAAAGCCCTCGAATGGAAAAAATCCTAGTGAACCCAAAAATGAAAAGTATGTTGCTAAAACCTACACATTTGATGTCACCAAATGTGATGAAATTTTTGACTTATTGGTCAATGATGGTCAAATAATTGTTCAAAAAGGATTAAAAGTTCCTGCTTTAGAACAAAGAAAGAAAAGAGGTTATTGCAAATTTCATAACTTTTTGGGTCATAAAACTTCTCATTGTGTTGTTTTCAGGGACTTAGTGCAAAAAGCATTGGATGAGGGGAGATTGAAGTTCGATGAAAAAGCTAAGTAGCCCATGAAGGTAGATACTGATCCTCTCCAAGTGGCTGAGACTTCCTATGTGGAGCCATTTGAGTGCTTAGTGATAGATGCTATGGAAGCCTCCCCAGTTCGAGCAGTTACTGAGGGACAATATGCTGAGAAAGTCAAAGTGGTGTATCCTCGAGCTGAAGAGGAACTCATTGATTTTCTGAATAGATGCAAGCTAAGCAACAAGGAAGTGATGTTGTGTCCTCGTTGCAGTGATGTATGTGACAAGGAGGCTACTACAGGCCTCAAAAATGTTATGCCATATGTGGATAACAAGAACAAGTGGTCTACTGAAAGACCAAACAAGGGTAAGGCCACAATCCAAGGCCCTACTATCCATGACAGGCTGGGAAGGAGGCAAACATATGTGCCTTCAAATAGAATTCCTGTCAACCAATGGTCATCAGGCCAACACCAGGTCTATCAAAAAAGAAGAATGGACTTAGGTGGTTCGAGTCAAGTTGCTTCGAGCAACAATGCTGAAAATAGGAAGTACTCTTACAATAATAACTACAAGGGGAAAAATCCTATGACTCGAACCCAGTGGCGTAACTCTAATCATATGTGGTTGCCGGCTAGATATGAAAATCAAGTAATTGATATCAAAACCAAGAGTACTGTAGTAACACAAAACCACACATTGCGGTCAAAGACTTTCATAATATGAAGACAAATCTGAAGTATTTTGTTGTGACTTTAACATTTGCTTAAGTTTTACTCACCCTTTTCATTCAAGTGCAATCACATTAAGCCCATTATTTTGTACAAGCTCATGGTAGGAAATATGTTAGTGATTATGATCATATACCGAGGGGTGCTGATAACATAAGTTTGGTAAACCCTTTTTTCTTTCCCAAAATGCAGTTGTGGGGGATCGGATCGTAACCCGCCCTACCAAGTTCGGAATCAGACTCCTTTGAACCAACTACTAATGGGTGTACTTACAATGGTTTTTCTTTGTATGTTCAACAACCGTTGGATTAAACAACCGAGTGAGGGTTGTCTAACTTAATAAGTGCATTCCCACTTTTAAAATCAACCAAAGTATACAAACTTTCATTTCTGGATCATTCACTTATGTTCATCGATCTCCCACTTAGTTTGTGTTCAAGATGGTGCCGACTGCTGAGATAAACTACTAAGAGTTACTTTAAAACTTAAATTCAAGACTTTGTGAAAATTAGTACTCAAATTAATCTTGCATACTTTTGAGAGTCTAAGGTGTTAAGACAGTACCGATTTTATTGAATCATTACTAAACCTTCAAAATGTAGCCTTTAAGGTGCAAAACAACCTATATACTCTTAAAGTGTCATGTCAAGTGTCAAACCAAAATTGTTTGTTTTTCTTAAAAAAGGTATCTCAAGAAACCGGGAGAATCAGATAACAACGAAAACTTATGCAAGAATGGCTCAATTTAGCATGAAAGTTTTTTTGTTGTTTTTTGCATGAAATAGTGAAAGAAAGTGAAGCAATGCCTTACATCATCAGCTAGGTTTTTCACCATTGAAAGCATATATCAGCAAAAATTAGTCATTTATTTTCATCATCCTCGCTCCAAGTTTGTACGTAATAAAATAAGAAAAAAGAGCGAATATGAATGGATTGATTAAAAACATGCATGTTTATTGCATAGAAAGTACTTGGCAAAAGACAGAATTTCAAAAGCAAATAAATACTTGGCAAGAAAGAAATAAAAGCCTAGCGACCATAAGGATGAGCTTCTTGTATTACTGACTTCAACCGGATAAGAGAATAGCAGAGGTAACATCAACAACAACCCAATGGTATCAAACCATATCCATGCACAACCAAGCTGAGTCTATATCCTTAAAAGAAAACTTGTTAGCTTCAAACAAACTTTGGACTTCACTCTTCAAAGTTAGACAATATTCAATACTGTGGTCAGGTGCCCCTTGTTGTTGACCTTTACGAAACCAGTTATTGAATCTGATGACAAACCTGTTGGAAAGCCTGTAGGAGAGGTTGTTGTCGAGACTGTTGTTGAATCAAATGCCTTTGTTGAGATTGAAAAGGCAAAAACAGTTGCTCAAGGAGTGAGATGGTGGTTATTTTGTGCCACCATGAAAGAGGAGATCAGGACATTTTCTTTTCCAATTCTGCCTGAAGTGTGATGACTTCTCCACAAAGCTGAGTGTTCTCTTGCATAAATACTTCCATTCCTTTCTTTTTGACACAAGTGTTGTACTAGCCAGTTGACTTTTGACAAGAGCGTCGGACCACTCAAATAAGACAACTTGATTTCTGACTGAACAAGGTGTGAGACTCAAACCTTTGGGAAATAGGACCATGAATGTAAAATGATGCATGTAAAGAAAGTTTTGTTTTGACTTTGATTTTCAAAGGACTTTAGGATATGAATCATAAAGGACCTCAATTTTTGTTTGTAAATGATCAAAGAATTTTTTTCAAAGCAATCTTTTTTCAAGGTCCATGATGATTGTGAAGTTTATAAAGAAATTTCTCTAAGTCCTTTGAAAACTAATGGAAAGATTTTCATGGATGAATGGATGCATGGATGTAGGGATGCAACAATCACAAACATAGGAAAACATGGTTGGTTGAGATGTCACAATGTTGGAGTCAAAAGGTAAACCACCCACAATGTATGAACTATTGGCTTTCTTCTTTTCGTAACACGGGTTCTACAAACTTCCCAACGTCATCAACTTTCCTTCTTGAATACCAATGTCCATAACTGAACTCACGGCCAAATGAAATATCCAAGGAAAAGCCTCGTTTGAGCGTGGTATCGCGGAACAACTAATCCAAGACTTACTCTCGGCTTAGCCATCGCACCACATCCTAAAGGCAAAGATGGGTTAAAGGTGACTAAAGGTCCACAACATCCTCGGAAACATGTCATAGCAACAATCTACGCGAAGCTCACGTCGAAAAGAATACTACAACATGCCCCTCCATTGTGCGTGGTTTCATCACGTGTGTTTGTGCAAAATTTTACTTTCGCCCATTCACTATGATCATACCAACACCTAGCTTATGGTGCACTCAAGCTCGGGTCAAGGTTATCTCAACTCATGAACCTGTTAGCCCATATTTTGGTTAAGTCAAAATATGCCCTAATTATTCTTTGAATATAATTACTAAACCTTTTAATTATGGAAATTAATGTTTCCAAATTATTAATGATGCAATAAAGGTTAAAAGTAATATATTTAAATAACATTCTCATTCGAGAATATTTTAAGATTTCAGGAGATGGAAAATATTTACAAGTCCAGGAAATCAATCAAGATTTGGCTCGAGTTATCATACAATTCGATTGACATTCAAAGGTTACTCGAATTCGAAGACTACTTAGAGACTTAACATATTTCAGAATTTTCTGAAGATTCAAAATTCAAACCATTGCAACGTTTCATTCAAAAGTGGCAACTATTGACATTTAGGAATGAAGATCAGATGGCAAGACACTTGTCAAATGGATGTTAGATAGTCGTTACTAGATAGCATTAGTTTTTATCTATAAATACTAGTTCATTTGATGTAATTTCTATCACAAATTTACATACTAAAAATCCTTACAAGTTCTGAGTACCCAAGCGTTCGAGTGAAAGGAATACAAAAGGAAACAATGTATGATCTTGTGATCACTTTCTTTTAATTCAATGCAATTTACATTTTATGCAATTTACATGCTTTCATTTACATTCTTTGCCTTTTAATTCATTGAAATATTTACTTTTCTTGTTCATACGTACTCATTTTTGAGTATTTTTACTTTTCTTGTCAAACAAGTTATCTTTTTGTTATTTACTTTACTTTAAACAAACAAACTTGTTCATTTACATTAATGAACATTGCTATTTTCAAACTTGAACAATAAATGCACAAACATGTCCCGAGATTCTCTAGTTGGTCTCTCAAGCATTGCAAACTAGCGGTTGTTTACCAAAAATCAGTGTAAACAAATTGGCACGCCCGGTGGGACTGGTTTTGTGCGTTTTTATTTTCAAAGTTTTCTTAAAGTTTTTCTGAAAATTTTCTTTTTTTTGTTGTTTTGGAAAATTGTGTGTTGTTTTCAAATTAAATTACATTGTTTAGTGCATGCAATTGAGAAGTGGTAGGATAAAACCAGAGATGGTGAGACCTAGAGGCACTAACGCTTGTACAACAGCAACAACAACAATGGTAATGACAATAATAATGTCAATAACCAAAACAATCAGGATCCTGATGATGTTAACCCATTACTTGGGCATGTAGACGCTTCGAGCGCTCTGACAACATCAGCCACAGATGCAACATCTGTGGGGGCAACACAGGCAATTCCTATGTCTTCTTCTATGCCCTCATTGACATCCAATGCTGCAACCACAATGGCTGAAAACACATCGAGCATGCCTTTACAAACTATTGGTGGAGTTCCTCCCACATTCTCAGGATCTTCATTTGACTTTCGAAGTCAATCAGGGGGCTTGTATCAATCCCAAAGATCTTATCCATATGGAATGCCTACATCCATGATGCAAGGCGTATATTCACACCCTGCATTACACTCTGATAGGATAACAGTGAGGTCTCCTTTTCCACAAGGGCAAAACTCTAATAATGCTAGAGTTCGAGTGAACCAACCAGCCCTCACTACAGATTCACTTTTATCTATGAGGCAACAAATAGATGAGAGTAATTATGATATGGTGAATTTACTCACTGAACAAATGGGTACAATTATCAACCCATTAATTCGAGATACAAATCAGACTTACCAAACCCTGACTACCCAAATGGGTAGAATTGATGATTTCTTTGGAGGGGCACAAGTGCCCATCAAACAGCCACTTCAACCATTACAGGCCCCTAGACCAAGGCCTGGACAAGTTGCTGACAATCGAATCGAGGAGGCTCGAGGTCAGCAACAAGAACCACAAGTTGTTAATCAACCTGTACAGAGAAATGTTGAACCTGAAGTGGTGCTTGTTCATCGAAACCAAAATGCTGATGAGGTTTTGTGGAACGTTCAACATTATGATTTTGGGCAGAATAACTTAGCCAATTTGGTAGAAACCATCCTTGCCCAAAACGGTCTGAATGTGGGTTTGCATAGACCCAATTTTGTGTCACCACTATCTGAATTTGTTTTGCAAACAGAAATACCAAGGGGTTGGAAAACCCCAAAATTTACCAAGTTTGCTGGTGATACAACAGAGTCTACAGTCGAGCACATTGGTAGGTATTTGACTGAGGCTGGGGACATAGCAAATAATGAGAATTTGAGGATGAAGTACTTTCCCAATTCTCTAACAAAAAATACTTTTACTTGGTTCACAACCTTACCCCCACACTCTGTATTTACTTGGACCCAACTCGAAAGGTTGTTTCATGAGCAGTTCTACATGGGTCAAACAAAAATAAGCCTCAAAGAGTTAGCAAGTGTTAGACGTAAAACACCAGAATCTATTGATGACTATCTCAATAGGTTTAGGCTTCTTAAAGCTAGATGTTTTACTTAGGTTCCTGAACATGAATTGGTAGAAATGGCTGTTGGTGGCCTAGACTACTCGATTCGAAAGAAATTAGATACACAACATCTTAGGGATATGGCTCAATTGGCTGATAGGGTTAGACAAGTTGAAAGACTTAGAAATGAAAAAGCCAGAAATAATAAGTTCCATAAGAAAGAGAAAATAGCCTATGTTGGGAACTATGAGAGTGGTGATGAGTATGAGTTAGAGACTGGTGAGGTTGATCCAAATGAAATAGACTTGGCTGAATTAAAATCAGGACCTCCTTATACTTGTAAATTGTTAAAGCCCTCGAATGGAAAAAATCCTAGTGAACCCAAAAATGAAAAGTATGTTGCTAAAACCTACACATTTGATGTCACCAAATGTGATGAAATTTTTGACTTATTGGTCAATGATGGTCAAATAATTGTTCAAAAAGGATTAAAAGTTCCTGCTTTAGAACAAAGAAAGAAAAGAGGTTATTGCAAATTTCATAACTTTTTGGGTCATAAAACTTCTCATTGTGTTGTTTTCAGGGACTTAGTGCAAAAAGCATTGGATGAGGGGAGATTGAAGTTCGATGAAAAAGCTAAGTAGCCCATGAAGGTAGATACTGATCCTCTCCAAGTGGCTGAGACTTCCTATGTGGAGCCATTTGAGTGCTTAGTGATAGATGCTATGGAAGCCTCCCCAGTTCGAGCAGTTACTGAGGGACAATATGCTGAGAAAGTCAAAGTGGTGTATCCTCGAGCTGAAGAGGAACTCATTGATTTTCTGAATAGATGCAAGCTAAGCAACAAGGAAGTGATGTTGTGTCCTCGTTGCAGTGATGTATGTGACAAGGAGGCTACTACAGGCCTCAAAAATGTTATGCCATATGTGGATAACAAGAACAAGTGGTCTACTGAAAGACCAAACAAGGGTAAGGCCACAATCCAAGGCCCTACTATCCATGACAGGCTGGGAAGGAGGCAAACATATGTGCCTTCAAATAGAATTCCTGTCAACCAATGGTCATCAGGCCAACACCAGGTCTATCAAAAAAGAAGAATGGACTTAGGTGGTTCGAGTCAAGTTGCTTCGAGCAACAATGCTGAAAATAGGAAGTACTCTTACAATAATAACTACAAGGGGAAAAATCCTATGACTCGAACCCAGTGGCGTAGGTATCAACGCCTTAAGAAGTTAGAAAGGGAGAACGCCCAAGCTGGGGGCAACTCGAATTCGAATTCCCATGCTGGGGGCAAATCTCATTCGAGTGCCCATGCTGGGGGCAATTCCAATTCAAGTGCCCATGCTGGGGGCACTAACAAAGTTGCCCATGCTGGGGGCAATACCAAGGTTGCATATACTGAAGGCAACCACAGTGATGCAAGGAATAAGAAGGAGTTTGTTCTTAAAAAGGCTGAAAAAGCCTTGGTCATTGAGGAAGTGTCCTCTTCAAAGAGGCCTGCCAAAGAAAGGTTATCATTCCCAGATGATAACATGGAGGATGATATTCTAGATGAAGACCTGCTCGAATCTGGCTCTGAACCAGATTTCGATGTGTTGGTCAATGTGGTGTCTATTCTGCCACGTGAGTATGACCAAAGGTCCACTTCAGACCCTGATGAAGAGTTTGAAGAGCCTGAGCTAGATGATTACACCCCTGTATGCTACTATGTTATGAATAATGGGTGTATCGAGCAACAGAAGGCTACCTTCGAGTGGCCTCATGAAGGTATGAAGAACCACCTAAAGCCTTTATACATTAAGGCTAAAGTTGGTGGGGTAGGTGTAAATAAAGTCCTTGTGGATGGGGGTGCTGCAGTTAACTTCATGCCCCATTTCATGTTAAGGAAGTTGGGAATGTATGACACTGATATGCATTCTCACAATATTGTTATCTCGAACTATGAGGGAAAGAGTGGCAAATCACTTGGTGCCATTCAAATGGATGTTGCTGTGGGCAGCACCATTAGGCCAACTTTTATTCATAGTTGTGCCATCAAAGGCTAGTTTCAACTTGCTTCTAGGAAGGGAGTGGATTCATGGAGTGGATGCTGTGCCCTCCACCCTTCACCAAAGGTTAATACTTTGGAGGGAAGACAAGATTGTAGAAAACATAGAGGCTGACCAAAGTTTCTATAGGTGTGAAGTGGATCATATAACAAAACAAACCTTTAATAGGAACTTAGCCTCCATTTCTCCTTGTGGAGAAAGAGATAGTGGCTTTCGAGGAGCCACCAATAATGTGTACCATTCTGTTAGACTCTCTCCAACACATGGTTTCTGTTGGGAAAGGGAAGTAATTGAAGAATTCCCTCCTGAAGATGGAGTAATCCCACCCTCTAGATGGGATGATGATACAGAATCAAGCAATGTCTGAGCCCTCTGCTTGGGCCAAGATAACGGCATATATTGCCGAGAAAAAGATTGAAACGGCCTTAGAGGCTGCCTTCGAACAAAATATGGTTGAAGAAACCATAGATAAAAATAATGGCAAGTTATTGCCAAATGAGCAAAGGTTGGATTGCATTTATGATGACGAGCCCTTAGGTTTTGAAAAAGACCCATCCAGTTCGAATCCTAAAATGCAAGCACAAGTTCCTTTGCAAGAAATTGATATTGGAGATGGCCTCATAAAAAGGCCAACATATATTAGTACCAATATTGACTTCGAGTTGAAGCAAAAGCTGGTTAATCTACTCAAGGAATTTAAAGATTGCTTTGCCTGGGACTATAATGAAATGCCAGGATTGAGTAGAGAATTGGTGGAACATAGACTGCCACTCAAGCCAGGAAAGAAGCCTATCAAACAACTACCAAGGAGATTCAACCCTGAGATCCTCTCAAAGATCAAAAGTGAGATCGAAAGACTACTAAGAAGCAAGTTCATTCGAACCACCAGGTATGTTGAATGGTTAGCAAATATTGTGCCTGTTATTAAGAAAAATGGTAGTCTTAGGGTATGCATAGATTTTAGAGACTTAAATAATGCAACACCTAAGGATGAATATCCAATGCCAGTAGCAGAAATGTTAGTTGATTCAGCAGCAGGGTTTGAATACTTGAGTATGTTAGATGGCTATTCTGGCTATAATCAAATCTTCATTGCTGAAGAGGATGTGGCTAAAACAGCATTTCGATGCCCTGGCGCATTAGGGATGTCATACCCCAAATTTTACCCTCCGAATTTTAGTACATATTTATTTTAGTCAATTTTATTTATTTTTCTAACAAGAAACTTTTTGTATAAAAGTATTTATTAGCACTCTTTTTGTTTGTCCAAAATTATAAAAATAAAGCATATATATAAAAAGAAAGGAAATATATAAACTTGTGTAGAAAGAAAAGGAGAAAGACACAAAAATATAAAAAAGAAGTAAATTAAACAAAATAAAACCAAATCTTTGGTCTTGAAGAGCAAGCAAGAGAATTAACACTAAAATATAAAATGAGAGCAAATCAATCATTAAAAACAAACAAAATCTCTCAAATTAATTTACTAACCAAATCTCTCAAGATTCATTCAAGTTTTAAAAAGCCTAATTCAAAACTATAAATAGAGGCTCTTTCTACACAATAATTCACACACCAATTCTTCATTCATACCACAAAATTCTTCATAAACCACAATCAATTCTCCCTTACACAACCACTAATTTCCTTCAAATCCAAAACAACTATCATCAATACATCACTACCATCACCGCCGGATTCCGACATCCGTGTGAAGCCTCCGACCAGAAGGAGGAAGGAGATCGCAAAGAATTTCAGGTTTTGTTCTTCATGTTTCTTCTTTTTTTTGTTTTGTTTTACACCTTTTCATGTTATCTATTGCCTTGTTAATTGTTATATAATTCAAAGATGAATGCCACATGTAGAAAATCGATTGGCTCTGGGTGCTTCAGACTTGAAATGCAACACGGTTTAGGCATGTCTAGTTTACATGTTAATTCATCTAAGTCACATAAACTAATTTTGTCAAAAAGTCATATACTCAATTTAATCCTTCAATTTATTTAGTTTGTTATTTAAATTATTTAATTTAAACATGATGTAAATATCAAAAACAATACATAAAAATACAATTTTAATTTTGTTATTATACACAAAATATACTAAAAATATATTTAAAATATAGTGGATTAAAAAAGAGGAGGCGGATGCACATCCGTTCGCTTCTCGACTAATTGGGGGCTTAGTGCACACTTTGTCCGACTTTTAGTCGTTTTCCACTCAAACCCATGAAAAGACACTAAAAAATATCAAACAATCAAAAATCTAATTTTTTGCCTTCGGGTCAATTCTTAAAAAACACCTTAAGAGGTAAAAATAAAATCTTTTTCATAAAAAACACAAACCAACACAATATCCAGAACTACGTAGCTTTGATTTCCTCATCGCACCGGAGGATACGTAGGAGCAAGAGTCATCTTGTCAAGCATAATAATAAAAAACTTAATTTTTTCCCTCTTGCAAATAATAAAGAATTCAATCTTTTTTCTCTTTTATTTTGTAAATATCTTCAATAAAATAAAACAATATAAAAAGTAAGTAAACAAACTCAAAAAACCCTAGAATTAATTAGGAGGTTCCCGTTGGGTACAACGGATGTGAGGGGTGCTAATACCTTCCCCTTGCATAACCAACTCCCGAACCCTAAGATGGTTGCGACGACCGTCCCTTTTTAGGTTTTATCAATATTTCCCTTTAAAATAAAATTTGATGGCGACTCTGTGTCATTCCGAGTGTCCTAAACGCTCGGGCGATTTTCGCGGCGCGACAAGGGACTTATGAATGGGTTGTTATGCCATTTGGTCTAAAAAATGCTGGAGCCACATACCAAAGAGCAATGAATCTTATTTTTCATGATTTCATTGATGCCTTTATGCAAGTGTACATTGATGATATTGTTGTGAAATCCTCATCTAGTGATGACCATTTGAATCATCTTAGAAAATCATTCGAGAGAATGAGAAAATGTGGATTAAAAATGAATCCACTAAAGTGTGCTTTTGGTGTACATGCAGGGGATTTCCTTGGTTTTGTGTTGCATAAAAAAGGCATAGAGATAAATTAAAACAAAACAAAGGCTATTATGAAAACGCAGCCTCCAAGAACAAAGAAACAACTTCAATCCCTATTGGGAAAGATCAACTTTTTGAGAAGGTTCATTTCGAATCTAAGTGGAAAAGCTCATCCTTTCTCTCCACTACTTAGAAAGCAAAAAGGGGATCAATTTCATTGGGGGCAAGATCAACAAAAAGCGTTTGAAGACATCAAAGCTTATTTGGCTCATCCACCAACGCTAATGCCTCCTATTCGAAACAAAGCAATGAAGTTGTACATTTCAGCATCTGATTCAACTATTGGTAGCATGCTTGCCCAAGAAGATGAAAATGGTGTTGAAAAAACTATATATTATTTAAGTAGAGTATTAAATGATGCTGAAACTAGATATAGTGCTATAGAAAAACTATGTTTATGTTTATATATCTCTTGTATCAAACTTAAGCATTATATAAAGCCTATTGAAGTTTATGTCTATTCTCATTTCGATGTTATTAAACATATGCTTTTAAAACCTATTTTACATAGTAGAATTGGTAAATGGGCTCTGGCTCTAACAGAATACTCACTAACATATAAACCTTTAAGAGATAAAAAAGGTCAAATAGTGGCAGATTTTCTTGTTGATCATTCAGTGATTGAAATGCCACTAAGTTATGTGGAAACACAGCCATGGATTTTGTATTTCGATGGTTCCAAACATAAACATGGGACTGGAATTGGGATTTTGATAATATCCCCAATACAAATTCCAACTAAGTTTAAGTATAAAATAAATGGGTTTTGCTCCAATAATGAGGCAGAATATGAAGCCTTAATAGCAGGTCTTGCACTGTAGATAGACTTGGGGGCAAAAAACATTATCATTCGAGGTGATTCAGAATTGGTAATTAAGCAATTAACAAAAGAGTACAAATGTATTAAAGAACATTTGGCTAAGTATTTTGTGATTGCAAGTACCTTGCTGGATCGATTCGAGTCTGTGGAATTTGAACATATTCCTAGACTACAAAATCAAGAAGCCAATGATTTGGCTCAAATAGCCTCTGGTTACAAAGTTACTCCAGAGAATTTGAATAAGTTGATAGAGATTAAAGAAAAATTGGTTTTCCATGAGCCATTGGCCTCAGAATTATCAATGGCAAAACATGTGGGGGCAACTTCACCACCAGATTTTGATGGCTACTCGAATGAAGAAGAATATGAAAGCCATGACATTTTTACCATTGATAATTTGGTAGATGGTGAATGGAGAAAACCAATAGCAAAATATTTACAAAACCCTGTAGGTCAAGCTGATAGAAAAATTAAATACAGGGCTTTGAGTTATGTAATCATTGGAAATGAGTTGTGTAAAAAGACAGCTGAAGGTGTATTGCTAAAATGTCTTAGTGAATCTGAAGCCTTCATTTCGATTTTTGATGTACATAGTGGGGTTTGTGGTGCTCACCAAGCAGGCCACAAAATGAAGTGGTTATTGTTTAGGCAAGGTCTATATTGGCCTTCTATGCTGGAAAATTGCATAGAATTTGCTAAAGGTTGTCAAGAATGCCAAATACATGCAGGAATTCAACATGTCCCTGCAAGTGAACTACATTCTATAATTAAGCCATGGCCATTTCGAGGATGAGCTTTGGATTTAATTGGTGAAATTAAACCTGCTTCATCAAAAAACCAACGTTATATTTTAGTTGGTATAGATTATTTTACTAAATGGATTGAAGCAATACTCTTGCCTAATGTAGATCAAGAGGCAGTAATTAATTTCATCCAAAATCATATTGTTTATATATATGGCATTCCAGAGACAATTACCACTGATCAAGGTTCAGTTTTCACTGGAAGAAAAATGCAAGAGTTTGCTAGTGAAACTGGATTCAAATTGCTTACTTCAACACCATATTATGCTCAAGCAAATGGTCAAGTTGAAGCAGCAAATAAGATTATCATTAATTTGATTAAAAAACACATTGCTCAGAGGCCAAGAAATTGGCATAAAACTTTGGATCAGGTTTTATAGGCATGTAGAAATTCTCCTAGAGAATCAACTAACACTACACCATTTCGATTAACATATGGTCATGATGCAGTTTTACCTGTTGAAATCAATATGCAATCATTTCGAATACAAATACAGATGGAAATACCACATGACCAATATTGGGAAATGATGTTAGATGAGTTAGTTGATTTGGATGAAGAAAGGTTACAAGCTTTAGAGTATATGACTAGGCAAAAAGATAGAGTTGCCAAAGCCTATAATAAAAAGGTCAAGTCAAAAGCTTTTAACTTAGGAGATTTAGTTTGGAAAGTTATCCTGCCTATGGATAAAAAAGATAGAGTTTTAGGCAAATGGTCACCTCATTGGGAAGGTCCATTTAAAATTGTTCAAGTTTTTTCAAATGGTGCTTATGAAATTGAAGAGTTAAGTCCTGAAAAACATGTGTTGGGAATAAATGGTAAATATTTGAAAAAATATAAACCAGCTTTGCTCGAATTAAACATAAGTGCAGAATAAAACTTAGAACAGACAAAGACATGGCAAACATAAAAGAAAATATTTTGCCACAGAAGGGCATTGTCAAATTACAACCAAAATGATTCGAGCAACATAATAATAAAAATTGTTCAAGTAGGACCAAAAGAATTACAAAGACTCAGCTACATTTCGATACAAGGTATCTAGAGACATCTTCTCTGCCCTAATGACTCGTTTGTTATCTTCGAGAGCTTGGATTTCTGTTGCCACCACTTCAGAGTCATCTATAGCTCGAACCCCCTCTCTGCCTTTGGCATCAATTTCTGCTTGAACAGATTGAATCATTTCAGCTTCAATTGTTGCTTGGGTCTGTTGTTCTGCAGCTATCTTCTCTTTGTATTCATCAATTTGACGGTGAAGATCCATTATGATAGCTTCCCAAGCAGCAATGTTGTTCTTACAAGCGTCAAGTCTAGGCGCCTGGGCTTCAGTAGCTTTGGTTCGAATGACAGAGACCTCATGGTTTAGCCCAGCAGCTTTGGCTATCAAGTCATCATAGGCAGATATTTGAACATTGAGCCTAGCTTCGTTTTCCCTCTCCTTTTGCACTACTTTGGCATATTGATCAATCAGGCTTTCCAATTGCATGACTTTACACAAAGTAAGAGTGTCAGTGTGAGAATTGTGCAATTTTTTCAGGAAAGCCAAATACTCAAAAGCCTTCGAGGGGTTGGTTTCGAGTACATCCAATACATTCTGCATCCCAAAGTCTGTTTTCAATCTGTTAAGTAAGGAATCTTGCCTTACAGTAGCATTAATAGCAGCAGTAGAGGGATGAGATGTGCCGTCAGTTTTCTCATTCGAAGTCTGAGATTGGGATTTGGATTGAAGAAGAAGATTGAGGGCAGCTGCTGGGTCAGTCTTGTGAATTTTAGCAAAAGCCTCTTCAGGAACCCCAATGCTAGCTGATAACCTCGAAGTAGAAGATTCTGATAACAATTCAGGCCCACCAGCCTTAGCTTCTCTAATAAGTGTGTCATCTTCAACTTCATTCTCTTCTTCTGTCCCAACTTCGATAGATTCACTCGAATCACCTGTGCTAGGAGCTGGAGTTGGTAGATTTTCTTCAGTGTTATGCATCCAATCTCCCGGACCCTTTGTACGCTCGAAAAAAGCATGAGCTTGGTCTTGAGTCATGAACACTGGTGGACCAAATTCTGGTTGAGCATTCAAGTTTGCCTAGCCAGATGTCAAAATAAAAAAAAACTGAGACAGTTATCAAATTAAGATGATTGATTTACATTTTGAGGTAAAGATGTATACCTGGTTGGGGGATGTTTCAATATGTTTCTACAAAGGGGGAGAACTTTGGCTCTGAGTCTCTTCAGTTGGGTTCCCCATAATGGGCTCATCCTGCTATACAAAAGAAAAGTCAAAGGTTAAAATTTTGATGAATGTACTCCTTCGAGTATTTATATTAACAAAGTGACATACCTTGTCATTCTCATCTTTGTTCTGAGTTTTTTCTTCGAGGGGAGTTGGAGAAGGGTGTTCAACCACTGGAGAAAGAGAAGGGGTGTCTAGAACAATGGTGTTGTCATTGACGACTTGGTTATTACCTTCAGTTCCCACAGATGAACTAGTGTCCACTCGAATGGAGCTAGTAGTCTCAGACTTTGAAGAATTTGAGGGTTTGAGATGTTTTTTCTTCTTTTTCTTTTTCTTCAAGTCTTTGGGAACTGTAGGATTCTCTTTGTTTTCCCCAGCTTGGTCCTTCTTTTGGTTTTCTTCCCCCATTTCACTAACCTTGATTGTTTCAGCATTCGAGGAATCATTTTTCTTCTTTTTCTTTATCCTCCTTGGTTGGGTTTGTGTTGGATCGGTCGGGTTAGTCACATGGTCACTCTCAGACTCATGTTGTCGTTTCCTTGTTAAAGTAATGTCTGGTTCATCTTCACCCTGCACAGTACAATAGAAGATTAGAAGTTAAAATCAAAAAATGTGTTTCTTGAAAGAAGTTAAGATGTTTGAAAGAAACAGTATTTCGAGTTGCTAACTAACTTTTTCATCATCATGCACAAAGACAGAAGGAAGTGTTTGGCTCTTGGGAGTTTTACTCAATGCGTGTTTTTCTCTTGGGATCTATCATATTAAATAAGAGAACATAAGAAAGACACGTATCTGATTCGAGAGAAGCAGAAAAGAAAGGTGCAAACCTGGTCTGTTTTCTTCTTGCTTCGAACTTCTCTTTTTCTTCTTTCTGCTTCAGCCTTCAGCATGGCTTCCTCCTCAGCTCTTCTGATATCTTCGTCATCTTTCAAACGCACGCCACCAACTCTTCGAGGGTTGATAGTTCGAGCTGCTGGCTGAGAAGGTCCTTCTGCTACTGCTTTGCCTGTATAATGATAGTGAAATTATGGTTCGTATGACACAAAATATAAGATTATGCAAGAGATGTGGTCATACATACCTTTATCTTTATATTTTTCTTTGAGTGCTTCTACTTGCTCTTGGAAGAATCCACTTTCAAGTCTTGAAATGGTATCAGCAGTAGTGCTTACCATGTGTTTGTTGAAATGGTGGTTCCACCAAGATAAGAACTTCTCAGTACAATAAAAAGAGAAGTTGAATTCGATTGGGTTCACCTTATAAACATACCTCGAACAGGTCTTGACATACTTGGCATAGAGTTCTTTCGAAACCTCTGTACCCATCACCATATTCTTTTTCCCTTCGAATAGACTCTTGGGAAAAGTTTGGGAAAGTCCAAATTGTCTCGAAACCAGGTTTGGTTGGTAACCAACCAAGACCAAGTGGTTTGAGTTGCTTCCAATCCTGCAAGAAAGGACTGTGGGGTGCAGGTAGTGTTGCCAGATCTCATTCACTTCATCAGCATTGTCAAGATTACTTGCTGGGAACTCGTCTTGCAGCCATGCTAGGCCTACTTCTCTTGTTAGGAACGGTGCATGACGAGGTTGGAAATGTGTGAAATTTAGAAAAATTTTCATATATTTCATGAAGAGCTTTTGAGGATCAGTCTCTTTCGAATCAGGGGTTAGAACAGCTAACCTGATTCCCTCAATCGAACGGTTGCTTACTATGTCTTGGAATCTTGTGGGGATTTTGAGTCCCATTTCCCTTGTAAAAGTGGCGTTAAGCCACAATTGCAATAGCCACAAAGGTCCTGAAACAGGAAAGGGAGCCCCATTTTTGTGTTTTTTGAGGTTGTCACAAAATTCCCCCATAGATTCATACAAAACCCCAACAGAAGACGTCCTAGACCTATGGGTTCACCTTCATGAAGTTGAGTGGCCAAGGGTATGTACATTTGAGCCACTTGTAGAGACTTCGAGCAGAAGACATAGCTCGAAAGCCAAAGGGTAAGAAAAGCCACATGCTCTTCTGCTGAAACTTCACCAGTGTCTTGGTGTTCTTGAATGAATTTGTAGAAGGTCTTCTCATTCAATTTGATGTAGTGGTTGCTACTGGTATTCGAGGGATTGAACACCTCTGCATTGGGTCTCAACCCAATAATGGTGGCCACATCCAATAGAGTAGGAGTCATCATTCCACAAGGAAAATGAAATGTATGAGTGCTCCTCTCATAAAACATGAGTGCAGCAGTTAACATCTCGAATCGGTAGGGAGGGCCATACCTGGAGATTTGAATTAGGTTATAAATTCCTAAGTTCTTCCAGTATTCACCCCAGTCTTTTTCTACTCGAATTAGCCATGGGACGAACTTGTCATTTTCACAGCTAGGAGCAGATCTCCACACGTTGTGAGGCTTTCGAATGAAGGTGAAATTAAAAGTGTCTGTTGTGCAGAGTTTCGATTCACAACTTTCATGCACAGGGAAGAATTCTGAAACTTCCGGTTTCGAGGCAGCTGCATCTGGAAACGGACCTCCGAATGCAAAAAAATCATCACCCACAGAAAAGGGACTGATCAATTCATCTTCCCAGCAATTTTGCTCTTCTACAGTTCCTTGAGGTTCAGGAACTACAACAACACCGTTAGGTTTAACGGTGACATTCTTCCATTTGCCAGCAAAAGGAACTGAGTTTGGTTCGTGTTGTTGTAGTTCTGACATTGAAACGGTTTTGGAAAAAGATGAACAGTTAATAAAAATTGAATCTTTGAAAGATCAGTTACAGATCTGATGTTGCTATAAAGATTCAAAATTTGGGAATGCAGAACAGAAGCGAGTTCCTTAGTCTGATGAACGTGACAGATAGGAAAATGCGTATAAGAATTTCAAGAACAGATTCTGAAAAGAAGGGTTTAGAGCGTAAGAAGTTTAGTTGAGCAAATGAAGAAAGGTGTTGAAATGCTGACCTACTACTATTTATAGTGTTGGTTTCTGATGAATTAAATAAATAAAAAAGAAATTTGCAAACTCTTTCAACTTCCGCACTCGACACGTGTCCCATGATGACTGAAAAAGCGAAGTAGTGTCAGTAGTGGGAAACGCGCTGACGGTTATGATCATCATTACTGTCACGTGCCATTAAATGTGGAATAAAAAACGCCAAATTCTTTATTCGAATCACTCGAATCGAAATTGGCATATTTTGGGGGCAATTTGTTAGCCCATATTTTGGTTAAGTCAAAATATGCCCTAATTATTCTTTGAATATAATTACTAAACCTTTTAATTATGGAAATTAATGTTTCCAAATTATTAATGATGCAATAAAGGTTAAAAGTAATATATTTAAATAACATTCTCATTCGAGAATATTTTAAGATTTCAGGAGATGGAAAATATTTACAAGTCCAGGAAATCAATCAAGATTTGGCTCGAGTTATCATACAATTTGATTGACATTCAAAGGTTACTCGAATTCGAAGACTACTTAGAGACTTAACATATTTCAGCATTTTCTGAAGATTCAAAATTCAAACCATTGCAACGTTTCATTCAAAAGTGGCAACGTTTCATTAAAAATCCTTACAAGTTCTGAGTACCCAAGCGTTCGAGTGAAAGGAATACAAAAGGAAACAATGTATGATCTTGTGATCACTTTCTTTTAATTCAATGCAATTTACATTTTATGCAATTTACATGCTTTCATTTACATTCTTTGCCTTTTAATTCATTGAAATATTTACTTTTCTTGTTCATACGTACTCATTTTTGAGTATTTTTACTTTTCTTGTCAAACAAGTTATCTTTTTGTTATTTACTTTACTTTAAACAAACAAACTTGTTCATTTACATTAATGAACATTGCTATTTTCAAACTTGAACAATAAATGCACAAACATGTCCCGAGATTCTCTAGTTGGTCTCTCAAGCATTGCAAACTAGCGGTTGTTTACCAAAAATCAGTGTAAACAGAACCCCTCCATAATATATATATATATATATATATATATATATATATATATATATATATATATAAAGCATGTAAACATTTAAGCACATAGGAAAGCAATAAAGAAGCATAAACTAGATAGGTTCAACCCTCTTAAGGAGAGAGTCCCCAGTGAAGTCGTCATTTTTCCTGTTGTGGGGATTTTGAGATTTCCACCAGTACATTGACATTTCATTTCCAAAGAGGGGAAAGTGTCGAAAACCGTTTAAAAAGAGAGATTCTAAGCTCGGGGGTTAGTTACGCCTAGGGAAGGTATTAGCATCCTAAACGCCCATGGTACTCCATGGTAACCTCTAATTTATTATTTTTTATTTGCTTTTATGTGCTTAAGAAAATGAGAGAGAAAGTAGTAACAATTGGAGGGAGAAATTGTATAGAGAGAATTTGTGTGTGCTTGTGGAGATTAGATTGAGAAAAGAAAGTTATTGCAAAAAATAGTAAATTTAGTTTAAACCTAAACTAATCGTGCGACTAATTTGGTATTGGATTAAAGAAATTTTATTTAGAGGGAGAAGAAGTTGTTTTATTTGTTTTCTATTTTTTCTAGAGAATTTACTAATCGCACCTCTTCGGAAATGAAAGTTCATTTTTAGTTGGTTTTTTAGCGTTTGCGGAAAGCGGTAAAAAATAAAATGCATGCGATGCAATTTTCTACATCCTCTTTGAGGTTACATTGAGCCTAGTTACATTCTAAGATATTTTGCGGAAAATTAAATATGAATGATGCAACATTTGAATGAGATGCAAAACATAAAAATAAAAATTACAAGTTCTATCGGAGCACAAATAAACTAAAAAAACTACAATAAACTAATTATCCTAAAAGTTATGGTTCTACTCTTTTTTTTTGTCCGTCTCCATTATAGCATAGGTTTGGTTTTAAGTCCAATGTTCAAAGGAACCAAAATTACTAGTTTTTCAAAGCATAACAAAGATAATGCATAAATGATAAATGAGATGAAAATGTGAATAACATAATGTAAATGACAAAAATAAATTGCAAGAAATTTAAATGACATAATATAAATAAACTAAAGAAAAGTAAAAGAAGTAAATAAAAACGTAGAAAAAGAAGAAGAAAAAAATATGAACCAAGTGTATTAGTAAATAGGGGGTGCAGGGAGTATAATAAAAAAACAGAAGAAAGAAGAAGAAAAAAAAACAGGCCCAGAAACCCAACCCAGCGCAATAAACCGGACCAACTGTCTGAACCGGATTGGTTCACTTGGTTAAACCCCAAGGTTGAACCGAACCAGATCCTAGATTCTATACGGTTCGTATGCGCGAGTCCACTTGATTGAAGGATGTTGGAATGATTTTGATTGAAATTTGAAGAGAATTGGTGAAGATTTGGTTGAATTTTTTGAATTGAAGGAATGAAGGATTGGAAGGAGTATATATGTTGTTGTTGTTACTGGTTCATACGTGAACCTCTTTCTTTATTATATTTTTTCTTTTTCTTTTCTCTTTTTTTTTTTTTTGATTAGTGAGGTAGAGAGAATGAATGATAAGTTTTTGGAATTGTGAGAATTGATTGTTAATGATTGAGTGATGTGAAGTTTGTATTTATAGGAGAAAATTAGGTTAAATGGTATTTTTGTAATAATGATAAAATGGTAGGATAAAATAGTAATGAGATGAAAATGATGTGATTTTTGATTTATTTTAAAAATGAAAAAAAGGTTTATGATGAGAATGAGATGAGGTGGAGAGATACGATTGGTCTAGGAGGAATATTGTTGTGATGAGTTGTAAAAAGCTAGTTTTGATTTAAATTTAAAATGAAAAAAATGATAAGAAGAGATAAGGGATATTCTTTTTACTATTTTTGGTAAACTTTGAGATAAAATGTGAATATGAAGTAAATTGAATTAAATGTGATAAAATGTAATAAAATGTAAATCTTTTTGATATTTTGAAATATATCGTAATAAAATATAAAATGCACGTAAAATAAGAAAAAGACTATTTTTGATATTTTTGGACTTTTATGCTAAAATGCGAACTATTTAAAATAAAGTGAAATAAAACGAAATATTTAGAAATAAAAGAAAATTTAAAAAAATGATAAAAATATGAAAAATGAATGAAAAATGCATGAAAATGAAATCAAATATTTTTTTTATATTTTTATGCAAGAAATGCAAAATTGGATTTGTAGGTCCAAAAATTGGGGTACTACAAATACTATAAGTTGCGGAAATTGATCACTTCCTCCAGTTAACACTTAAGAGAAGATTCTATTATCTACTTTACCTTTATATTTTTTTTGGCATTTGTATATTGGTTTCATATACATATATCTTATATTTTAATATGATATTTGCAATGATAGTTGTCCAATCTTCCATTTCCAAGAATTTTGCTCAAAAATATTGATAAGATTTTGAGCCTCATATGTTTATGTTGGAACAAAGGATGTTCAGATCTAACTCTTGACGTTTTGATGATAACAAAGTATTAATGAACATAAGGGTATTTTAATATTTATCTGAAGTGTGCAGATTAAATGTATAATGTTATATTAAAAGAAGCTCTGAAACAAAGTATTAGCAAGGATATCAGAAGCAAGGATATCAGAAGCAAGTCATCTCAGAAGTTATGTTGAATCAGAAGCAACGTATGGAGAAGACCAACAGTTTCAGAAGCTGAAGACTCAGAAGCATATGTCTGATACATAGGCTCTGAATAACAAGCCAGGAATGTCAGTGTTAACTGATAGTGATTCAATGATTGGAAATCATTTGAATGAAAGGCTGTGATTGATTAATACATCATAGTACTACATCCTTATCATCAAGGATAGTGACGTTAGTACTATTTTACTCCATAAGGGCGAATATTCTCAAACAAAAGGAATAACAGGATAAGCATTACCAGAATTGGCAAATATCCAATGTTACTTTTGTCCTTTCACAGCTGGCTTGAAAATGACCTCTGCAACGGTCATTATCTTCAAACGTCTCTATTTTCTCTTCACATATAAATAGAGAACCTCTTTTTGAAGATCAGGGTTACAACAACACGAGCACGAATACAACTTTACTCCTTTACATAAGACTGAAAGCACTGCTTCTGAAACTATTTCTGTTGTGCTTCTGACACTTTGTTTTTCTATTTCATTAGGAATTCTGTGTTAGAGTCTTAAGAGTCTTGAGTTGTAATCTTGAGAAAAACTCTTGGTTTTACAATCAAGTGTTTATCACTTTCTATTATTTCATTTTGTGTTAGGAAGTCTCTTGCTAGTGTGCTTGAGAAAATAGGAAGTCTCTTACTTGTGTGTTTGAGCATTGTAATAATCTAGGTGATTATAGTGAAATCCCTTGGAAGTGCAAGGGGACTTGACTACTCTCGGTTTGTGAGAGGAACCAGTATAAAATTGCTTGTCTTGTCTCTCTCTCTATCCTTACTCTTGTGTGAGTGTGTTAATTGTGTTTCTTTATCCGCTGGTGCTTCTGATAAGCTTCAGAACTTAGCAGAAGTTTTCAAAATACCAAAACACAATTCAACCCCCCCCCCCCCTTCTTGTGCTTTTCACACCTTCAATTGGTATATAGAGCTCCGGTTTGTTACGTATCACTTAACAGTGAAACAAAAAGATCTTGAAAAACACCATGTCTGGAGAGTCAAGTCCAAAGAAAACTGCTATTCCATATGATTACAGTTCTGAAAAAGTCTGAGAAATCTGGTGGAACTTATAGCAAAGCACCCAAGTTCAATGGTGATCAATCAACCTTCAACTGGTGGAAATACAAAATCTATCCTCATATCATCTGAAGATGAAGGTTTATGGGACATCATTGAAGAAGGTGTCAGTTTTCAAGACAAGCTTGATGAAGATGGCAAGACTACAGCAGCTGTCAAGAAGACTTTCACAGCTGATCAAAATAAAGAATGGAAGAGACACAACAGAGCTATTTCTATCCTTGCTAGCTGTATCACTCATGATGAGTTTTTGAAACTTGGAAACAGATCTAGTGCTAAGGGTATTTATGACTCTTTGTGTGCTACTTATGAAGGAAACCAACAAGTGAAAGAAGCAAAGGCTAATCTTCTGGTTCATCAGTATGAAATGTTTAAGATGAAAGACACAGAAAGCATTGAAGAAATGTATGCAAGGTTTAAAATCTTGGTTTCTGGTCTTGGAGTCTTAAAGAAAAGTTATACCACTGCTGATCATGTTAAGAAGATTCTGAGGTGTTTACCACCCAAGTGGAGACCTAAAGTCACTGCTATACAAGATGCAAAAGATCTCAATACCTTAAGTCTAGAAGAGTTAACTAGTTCTCTCATAAGTCACGAGATGGAATTAGCTTCTGATGAGCCCAAGAAGAAATCAAAGTCATTGGCCTTGCCAGCAACTTTGAAATCTCCTAAAGCTTTAAAAGCTAAAGTTATTGAATCTGATACTGATGAATCTTCTGTAGATGATCAGGAGGATGGATTAGATGAGGAACTCTTTGCTCTGCTTTCAAAGTTCAGAAAATGGAATAAGTACAAAAACAACAAAGCTTCTGGAAGAAGTTCTGGTTCTAAGAGTTATGGGAACAAAAGCTCCAATGTTAAAGACAAGAAGGATGGTTCTAAAAATAGTTGTTTCAACTGCAAAAGGACTGGTCATTTTATTGCTGATTGTCCTGATTTGAACTCCAATGATAAAGGAAAAAAGGGCAACTTCAAGAACAAAATGAAGAAGAGTCTTATGGCAACTTTTGAGGACCTTGAGAAGTTATCAGATACTGATGAAGATGATGAGGAAGCAAACATAGCACTTATGGCTACAACATCTTCTGATAATGAATCTGATATGGAGAATGAATCTGATATTGATGATATTGATGAGGTAATTTCTAAACTTCCTCATGATAAGGTTCTGATTGCTCTAAAAGACACTATGAAGCAATACATAAACAAGTCAAATGATTTCAAAAGTTTAAAAACTAAAATTGACTTGCTTACAGAGAAATCTGACCAACTTCAATCTCAATACAATGAATCTCTTTTGAAAATCAAAGAGCTTGAAGAAGGTTGTGTTGCTTGTAACAAATCACATGATAAGCACGAAGTTGCTCTTCATGAGTTTGTTAAACAAAATGTTAACAAGAGCAAAGTTCCTTCCATGATTTACAGTGTGAGCAAGAACAAAGGATATGGACTTGGTTTTTCTGCATCTTCTGATAAAGAAAAATCAAGTCAGTCTGTTTGTTTGAGCAAAACACCTCCTCCTCTCTATTCCACTTTCATATCAGAAGCTGGTAATTCTAAGAAAGTTTCACAAACTTCTGTTTTGGATAAGGGAAAATCAAAAGTCTCAGAAGATGACACTTCAGTGATTTCTGATAACTCAAATTCAAAAATGAGATATTCAGAAGTAAAGATTCTGAAGAGACCAGTTCCTAATTCAATTAAGGTTCTGAGAACTTCAGAAGCTAGTACTTCTGATACAAAGTCTGTTAAACCTATTAGAAGTTTTGGCAAGAAGAAGTATGCTCCTCAAACTGGTTTTCAAAAATCATACTTCTACAAGGCCTACACTAACCCATCTGGACCCAACAAGTTGTGGGTACCAAAATCTGAAATAGTTTATGTTGCAGGTTTGCACTCAAAAAGAGAAAAACTCAAGTACATGGTACCTGGACAGTGGCTGCTCTCAACACATGACGGGAGAAAAGCATTTATTCCTCACCCTGAATCTGAAAAAGGGAGGATCTGTAGGATTTGGTGGGAACCAAAAAGGCACAATAATTGGTATTGGTACAGTAGGTAATTCCTTCTCTACTATTTCTGATGTTCTTCTTGTTGATGGACTTTATCATAACCTTCTTAGCATAAGCCAATTATGTGATAATGGTTATGAGGTTGTTTTTAATAAGAACACATGTACTGTAAACAGATACTCTGATAAGTCTATAGTTTTCAAAGGAAAAAGGAAAGGCACTGTTTACAAAATCAATTTTTTTGAATTAGTAGAACAACAAGTTGTTTGTCTTCTGACTCTGAGTGAAGAAAAGTGGGTCTGGCATAAAAGATTAGGTCATGCTAACTGGAGATTAATCTCTAAGCTTAGTAGTCAAGATCTTGTGAGAGGCCTACCTGTTCTAAAATATCAGTCAGACACAATTTGTGGTCCTTGTCAAAAAGGAAAGCTTTTCAAAAGCTCTTTTAAAGATAAAAACATTGTCTCTATCACTACATCAAACAGTGAAAATTGCGGCGGGTGCGTTTGCAAATTGCGGCGGTTAAAACTGCCTCTATATACAATTTGAGGCGGTTCCGCACCAGCTGCAGATTTTGGCGCCACAGAGCATTTAGCGGCGGTCAATCACAACTGCTGGAAGAAGCGCTGGAAGACATTAGCGGTAGTTCTGAACTGCCGCTATATATGTTGAATATTTTGTTACTTACAGTTTGTTTGCGGCGGTTTATCACCGCCGGTAAATGCAAAGCATAATTTTATACAAACTTTCTGTAGCAGTTCAGAACCGCCGCAATATTATTATATTTTTAAAATAAAAATTCGTCCACTATAAAGGGTTTTAATTCATAAATATTCAACAAAAAAAATTGACAAATATACAAAAAATAAAGTAACCTAAGATTACTATTTCCATATATATAACAAAAGATTGAAATTTGTACAATGTTTCAATTAAAACTATAGCATAAACAAAATATAATATCACTCAATTTAATTGAGTATCTATTGTTTTTTTGATAGGCAAATGTTAGTTGTTAGTATATTATACATTTTTTCTCCTTTGCCAGGATTCGAACCCTGGACCTCCAGCAGCTCCTTAACCCTTAACTCAACTGGTCAGCTTAACCAATTGAGCTACCCATCCCCCCCCATTGAGTATCTATTGTTAACTGATGACTAGCTTCCTTAACAACTAGCTCCTTGCCTATATCCAAAGATATTAGTTCCTTGCCCATTACTTGCTCCTCACCCACGCGCTCCGTGACTAGATGATGAATGCCTCATATCTATTGGTGAACCTGAAAAATGTAAAATAATTAAACTTTTGAGATTGATCCCAAGCAAAATTCTAATGCAAAAAACCAAAGTAGAAACAAGGGAGATTGACAGAAACATTAATGGATAAAGAGAAAACTAAAAACAATTAGAAACATCAAAGTTTAAGTTTCATCATAATAAAGGAATACATGTTTGCATTTAGAAATAAGAATAATCAGAGAATAAGTTATTACTTATTAGTATTCTTCCTTCCTATAAGAAAACACATTTGAGGATTTCAGTTTCAGAACCTAAATGAAGTAAGGTGAAGAAACTTTTAACATGTGCTTATGTCAAGTTTAAATCCTAAAAACATCGGTATAGGCCACTGAACTTAACTAACTAGTACATAAGCCCTCTTTTGCAAGGTTTGAAATCAACAAAACTTGTAAAGCTTAAATAATAGGTTACACACAATTGGTTAAAAACTCTAGCATATCCGATTCTTGACCTGATACTAGAAGGGTTTATTTTTTAACTGAAAAACATGAAAATAAACCAACATGTAGCAGCCAAAAACAGTGAACCAAAACCAACACATGGTTGATATTTCAAGATAGATATATTTGAAGTAATCCCTAATAATTTAACATAAGTATCATCGGTCAATAGCATTGACAAACTACAACTATGATAGGTATTTCAAGATAGATATTTGAACTAAACCATGACAATATTTCTTTGTTAACTGTGTGAATGAACCCTTACATGAAGAGAAGAGTTTTATTTTGATGATGATGATAAGCTTTAACACACGAGTCAAACACTAATAATATGAAATGTAAAGATATAGGAATATTCAAAACCAGAATGTGATGCAACAAAACAAAATGAGAACATAAATTCAAAAGGAAGCATATGATGCAAGAAAGTTGTCATAAGGAAAATCTGAATCAGAACATAATTGATACGTATTTTACTACTCTTACTCTTAATTTTATGTTGAAATTGACTGCCAAAGTTTTTCATAATCAAAGCCATTTATTCTTCCAAAGCTCAAAGTCTTGCGTTTTGTTCTCAAGTTCCAATTTCAATCTTTTAATTTCCGACAAAGAAGCACCCCCAAGTGGCGACTTGTTTGAATTCCGAAATACACAGACACCTCAAATACATAAACAAGATGGATGAATAAATTTTAATTCAGCACTTTTAATTAACTACCATATTTCCAACATTTCTTATGAATTGTAGTGACCGTCAAATAAATCATAACTCAGAATTCGTACCTAAGCAAGTGGCATCAGAATCCTTCACAATTTTCAGTCTTTTGCAAGTATCAATAAACAACCTGCACATAAAAAAGAGGGTTTTAAATTTAGTGAGGGAGATGCAAACCAGATGAAAGAAAATTTCGTTATGTCATTCATTCGGTCCATTTTCTCGCTAATATTATATTCTAAAATCACGAGAGAACAAGAATTCAAATAGTACTCTTTATCAAAATTATGAATGTACTCAATATTATATTAATAATTAATGAACATATATACGCATCTTATATTAATATCTATGCATCTTATATTTAAATCACAAAATTAATAAATATCTGATTCGGAATGATGTCAAACAAAAAAAAAACATAACTAAGAGAGATCAAATAATGTTAAATAACATGATGGAACAACCCAAAGTCACAATCAAGTGATCAACCAACCATTAAGAATTATCGTATTAAGAAAAGAAAAGGAACACACCAATATTGAAAATGGACATATAGAAATCAACAACTTCAAAATTTCAATGACTAAATTTATATCCAACATAGAATAGGTTATTGAAATCCAAAACCCCTTTCATTGAGAAACTATAACCCTATACTAACTGGCAAAGGTCGAATTAAAATAAACAAAATCAAAATCCCTAACTAGCAAAAATTGACAATCACGACGAAAAGAAAAAAAGGTAGAAATATAGATGTTGCATACCATGGAATTTGAAGTGAACGAAGGTTGTGAAGCTTCGTTCTTTTCAGAGATTTTCAACAACGTATGAGAGGAGGTGACGAGCGACAGCGACGATCGGAGGAAGAAGGAAAGAATGCTTGAGAAGCGTAAAACTATGGAGAAATCGAGGCACATAATGGAGATTCGATTGTGGCTGTGGCTTTCTTGATCTGAAATTTTTCAACGAAACAAAGTTGGGAATTTAGGGTTATGGGAAAGGAAAGGAAGTATTCTTGATCTTGATTATAGTGTTTAATTTTAAATATACTTTCTTGCGTTAAACAAATAGATTAAATATACTTTTATATTCAAAAAAAAAATTAAATATATTTTGATTCAAAGACCCGCTGCGGTTAGCTCTTGCAACTGCCGTAATTAGTTGATTCATTGCGGTAGTTCCATTAATCCGCTGCAATTAGTTCTATAGCTGCCGCAGTTAATTTATTTATCGCGACAGTTCCTTTAAGGTGTCTCAATTAGCTTTACAACCGCCGCGGTTATTTAATTCATTGTGGCGGTTCAAAAATTCGCCGCAATTATCATTTTTTGCGGCGGTTCCGTATCAACCGCCGCAATAAGTCTGCCGCCATTAAACAAATTTCTTGTAGTGCTACCACAAGGCCTTTGGAACTGCTTCATATTGATTTATTTGGACCAGTTAGTACTGCTTCAATAAATGGTAAGAAGTATGGACTTGTCATTGTAGATGATTTCAGTAGATGGACTTGGGTTAAATTCCTTAGATCCAAGGATGATACATATTATGTGTTTAAAACCTTCTGCACTCAAATACAAGTTGAAAAAGACTTGAAAATTGTTAAGGTTAGGAGTGATCATGGTGGTGAATTTGAAAATGAACCTTTTGAAATCTATTGTGAAAATAATGGAATTCTTCATGAGTTCTCATCTCCTAGAACTCCACAGCAAAATGGAGTTGTAGAGAGAAAGAACAGATCTTTACAAGAAATGGCCAGAACCATGATGCATGAAACTAACCTAGCAAAACATTTTTGGGCAGAAGCAATAAACACTGCTTGTTATATTCAAAATAGGATCTATATCAGACCTTTATTGAATAAAACAGCATATGAATTGTTCAAAGGAAGAAAACCTGATATTTCTTATTTTCATCAATTTGGTTGTACATGTTACATTCTGAATTCTAAAGTTCATTTAAAGAAATTTGACTCTAAAGCTTCTAAGGGTAGAATCAGAAGTTGAAACTGTAGAAGTTAACAAAAGTTCAGAACCTGAAACAACTTCTGATGATCAAGAAACTGCTCCTTCTGAAGATGTTCCAACTACTCAAATTGATAGTGATTCTGATGCTGAGATTGAAGAAGTAATTAAGAAGAATTCTTTCAAATACAAGTCATCTCATCCAGAAGAATTGATCATTGGAAACAAAGAAAGTCCTAGAAAAACAAGATCAAGTTCACAAAAGGAAGATGCAATGGTCAGTTTGGTTTCTCTCAATGAACCAAAGACTATTCATGAAGCTCTAAACGAAAAAACTTGGATCTTAGCTATGAAAGATGAACTACATCAGTTTGACAGAAATGAAGTTTGGAATCTAGTTCCTAGACCAAAAGACAAGAACATTATTGGAACAAAATGGGTGTTCATAAACAAGCTCAATGAACAAGGAGAAGTAACTAGAAGCAAAGCAAGATTAGTTGCACAAGGTTACAGTCAACAGGAAGGGATTGATTACACCGAAACTTTTGCTCCAGTTGCTAGATTGGATGCAATCAGGTTATTTCTTTCCTATGCAGTTAACCTTGGTATCACTCTATATCAAATGGATGTGAAGAGTGCGTTTCTTAAAGGTTTTATCACTGAAGAAGTATATGTCAAACAACCTCCTGATTTTGAAAATACTCAAAATCCTGATCATGTTTATAAACTACAAAAGTCACTTTATGGTCTTAAACAAGCTCCTAGAGCTTGGTATGATAGACTGAGTAACTTTTTGGTTGATAATGGTTTTGAAAAAGGACAAGTTGACTGTACATTATTTAGAAAAACCTTGAAGAAAGACATTCTGATCGTTCAAATATATGTTGATGATATTGTTTTTGGTTCAACTAATGCTTCTCTATGCAAGAATTTCTCTAAGTTAATGGAAAAAGAATTTGAAATGAGCATGATGGGAGAGATGAAGTTCTTTCTTGGAATTCAAATCAATCAAACAAAGGAAGGAACATACATTCATCAAACCAAGTATACAAAGGATCTCTTGAAGAAGTTCAATCTTGAAGATTGTAAGCCAATGAATACTCCAATGCATCCAACAACAAGCATGAGTCTGGATGAATCTGAAGGCAAAGTTGATCAGAAGTTATATAGAGGTATGATTGGTTCTCTACTCTATCTAACTGCATATAGACCTGATATTATGTTCTCTGTATGCTTGTGTGCAAGATTTCAATCAGATCCTAGAGAATCTCATCTCACTGCTGTGAAGAGAATCTTTAGATATCTGAAAGCTACTTGTAATTTTGGATTACTTTATAAGAAATCCAAGAAATATGAGTTAAATGGATTCTGTGACGCTGATTATGCTGGAGATAAACTTTAAAGAAAATCAACAAGTGGCAGTTGCCAATTTATGGGTGAAAACCTTATCTCCTGGTGTAGCAAGAGGCAGACCACCATTGCTATGTCCACAGCAGAAGCAGAATACATTTCAGCTGCTTAATGTTGTACACAACTTCTTTGGATGAAATATCAATTAGAAGATTATCATATAAACAGTCACTATATACCTTTATATTGTGATAATACTGCAGCCATTCAGCTTTCCAAAAATCCTATTTTACACTCTAGAGCAAAACATATTGAGATCAAACATCATTTTATAAGAGATTATGTTGAGAAAGGTATTATAGATATCAAGTTTGTTGATACTGAAAAACAATGGGCTAATATCTGTACAAAACCTTTAGCTGTTGAAAGATTTGATTTCATAAAGAAAAATCTCAACATGGTGTTTGTTCCTGATTGTTAAGTTCTATTGAGTAAAATTTGTTTTTAAAATCTGATAAGGATCAGAAGATGTTGAACCTCAGAACCTCAAGGTCAGAAGTTCTGATGTGTAACTACTTCTGATAAGTATCAGAATCAACAGAATGGTTCTGATGTGGTAGTGGAACAGTTTACAACCTTTTTCATCTAACTGTTGTCCACTAACGCACCAGTTATTTAAATAATTTTCTAATACACGTGTCGTTTTGCAATTAGTTGAGTATTGGTTAATGATGAGTTTAGCGCTTAAAATGAATATGACTATTCTGTCCTTTTTGTGTTGTACTGTTTGTTTGTTTTCTAAAAATATACACTTTTGTCACTTGCACACAAACACGTTCACAACCCACACGTTTTCATATTCTCTCTAAACCTCCAAACGCTTCAGTTTTCTTTTCTTCTTCTCTAGCAAAACCAAAACCCTAACCTTCAAACAATGGCATCATCATCGTCTACTGCTTCTCTATCGGTGAAACCCATAGCTGATTTGGAAAATCAAAAGAAGTACAGAATCAGAAAAGACACTATGTCTTTCAAGTATAAAAGTTTGAAGTGCATGGTAGAAAAACGGGTTGATTTCGAGAGTTTGAAAGCAAACGGCTTTGATTTACAGAAGATGTTCTTCTATCAGGGGTTAGAACGCTACTTCAAAATTCTTAATGGTCCTATCTTTGAAGAGATGGTAAAAGAATTTTGGATGAAGGCATATGTTTTTGATAAACAGTCAGCGTATATTGAAGTTCAGAATTTGGTGAAGAAAAACCCTCTACTGAAAGAGAAATCAAGAGAAGAATTGGGTCTTCCTGAGTTTACCCAAACTGAAATCAGATCAAACATTGCTGGAATGGATATCAAAATCACTGCAGATCATATTGCAAAGGCTTTGAATCTACCCAATCAAGGAATTCATCTTGCTGGTTACAAGACTAAGCCACAAGATCCAACTGTTCAAGCAACTCTGTTTGAGAATGTAAACTCTAATGGACAAAAAGAGTTGAAGGCGTATTTCAAAGGAGTTTACAAAGTGTTGTTTTAATCTATTGCTACTAAAGCAGGTGGTACTGACTGTATTTCTTCTAAACAGAAATACTTCATGCATTATCTTCATAGCTTTGTCAAGATGAATGTGTCAAGATACATTTTTGATCATCTATGTGAAGTGATAAAAAACAGTACTGACAAGGGTCACACTAACTGTCATCATGTTAGGTTGCTATCTCACATCTTTTATCTGAGCAACTTTCATGAGATTCTGAAAGAAAATTTTCCATCGTTTGTCAAAGCTACTTATGTGGAATCAAGGATTGTTGATGGTAAGTCCTTAAAGAAAATGTTCCTAGTCAAAGGAAAAGTTGTGGTTCCTAACAACCCTTTGCAAATGAACAAAGAAGAGGAAGTGTTTGATTCTTCCTTCCCTAGTATTGATATTGAAAAGGGAAAGAAGATTGCTGATGATTGGTTTAATCACTGGAATGAAGAGTATGGATTGGAAACACCTGGTAATGAAGTGGATATAACTCAACTGGGCTTTGATCAGAAACAATATTTTGTGATGAAGACTACTGTCACCAGAGATAGAGTAAAAATTAAAAATCCTTCAATTGGTGGTGTCAAGATCTTAACAGAAGAACAGATTGAGAATCTGAGGAGATAAGAAAGGTCTAAGAAGGCTGAGGACAACAATAAAAACAAAAGGAAGATTATTGTTGAGTCTGATGAAGAAGAAGAGGATGATAATGAACCTCTTGAGTTGAAGAAGAAGAAGATAGTCAGAGAAAGAGCTGCTCACAAACGTCAGAAGCATCAAGGTACATCTTCTAATGCTTTTATTAATGAGTCTGTTGAATCTCAATCTAGAAATGATGAACCTATTCTTGAGCCTGTTTTTGTGAAACCTTCTCCAACCAAACCTTCATCTGAACCTGTATCAGAACCAAATGTTTAAGATATGCTATCTGAACATTTGTCACCTCAAACCATTCATGCAGAAACTAATAGCTTACCTGAAACACCTTCAAAACCTTATGTTGTTATACTTCCTCCTTCTGAGAAATCAGGTCTTGATAAGCTTAAAGAAAAATATGGTGATCCTCTTAGTGATGTCAGTTCTGATTCTGATACTGAATCTGATAGCACCAAGACTAATCCCACTCCTACTCATGTTTACACTCCTCCACCTATCACTATGCCAACTAGCCCAATCATAGAAATTATTAATCCTTTAATTCAATCATCTTCACAACCTGCCTTCACTGTCAGCTCACCTCCATCACCTCAACCTCCTGGTTCTCCTCCATCTAACCTTGAGCAAAATATCAACCAAACTATTTTTGAGCCTGAAATTACATATCAATCTATCCTAGAAAGCATTCAAACTCAACACTCTAGCCAAACTGTTTCTAGCATTGAGATTTTAGCACGACTTGTTAATAATGATGTTAGAAGAATGCACAGCTTAAAATCTGAACGTGGTATTATGCCAAGTCAGATTGTTGAGAAGTTTGATGAGATAGATAATACTCAAAGGTTGATTATGGCTGCTCTGAAGAAGAAATATGTTGATGAGTTAGTTTATGATCATATGCTCTTCACAGATTCCTTTGAAAATGCATTTGGAAGTGCACTTCAAAAGGAAAGACTGATGTTAACTAACTTATCACATGATGAGATGGAAGTTCTGAAGGCTGAAGAAAGAGAACAGAGGATTCTGTAACAGAAGCTGATGGAAAATGAAGATGTTAATGTGTTGTCTCCTGAAGATGCAAAGATAATTGAAAGTTCTGATGCTGCTGCAAATAGGATTCTGAGAGTTGAACAAGTTCAAAGGGAACAAAGAGAAAAGCTCTTAGTGTTGGAAGCTGGTCTAGAAGAGGTCAAGACTAATCAAAAGGATCTGAAAGAAACTATCAACAAGAATGCTGAGAAGTCTGACAAAGCTCTTGAGAAGTTGATGTTGATGCTTGAATCAAGACTTCCTTCCAACCCCTCCTCATCTCAACCCTAGAATTCTATGTTTGAGCACATGTTATTTTCTTTATTTTGGTTGTAATATTTGAACAAGTTTTATTTCTTGTTAATTGCATGAACATCTTATTTGCTTTATTAATTATTTGTTTGCTTTTAACTGTTTACATGTTATGTTCAAATATGTTTTTGAAAAGTATGTCAAACACAAAGAAATTATAGAAAAATATTTCAAAACAGAACCATAAATCTTTATTGATTGAATAGAATATCATTACATAAGGTCCTAATTCTATTTAGAACTCTGACTTCTGAGAATCACCAGAGCCTGAGGTTTCTGTTGGAGAATGATAATTTTCCAAATACCTCAGATAATCTAAATCTGGCTTATCAGAACCAGAAGAGGATCCTTCTGAAGAATTGTCACATTGATCTGGATCATATGTTCTGAGAAATTTTCTATAATCAGAATCAGTTTCATCAAAATCTGATGAAAGATTGATATAAACTGGTGGTTGTGGTTTTGCTTTAGATCTTGTTCTATAACTTCTTCTCAATGGAACTGAAGAAGATGCTTCACCCTTAACCTTCTTTGTTCTTGGTTTTGTTTTCTGTGGTGATTCTTCCTTCTTCACTTCTTGAGGATTCTTACCTTTATTTGCTCTTCTATCCTTATCCATTATTTCTGATAATAATGTGTGGAAGTGTTGAGTTGATTATAATGGTAAAGCGTTCTCCTTTTATAGACTTTTCATAGAGTTTAAGTCACACAGTTCTTGGTATCAGATAAGTCATTTAATGGCTTTGTTGTAACTGTTTTCTGACTTGACTTCTTGGAAGTTGTGTTTTTGACTGATCTTTTTACGCGCTTTTTAAATGTCTTTACTTCTTTTTATACAAACTGTTTTTGTTTGATAACAAAAGGGGGAGTAAGAGTCATTAATTAATGATACAGAAGCGCTAATAACTGAAACCAATTAAAAGAACCTATTTAATTTTTCGTTACTTTTTATGTTAGTTATTATTTTTATTTATTCTGGAGAATAATATTTTATATTGAACTGAGTTCTTCATATGATGATGAATGAAAAGAGTGCAATTTTTTCATTGATTATCAGACTCAGGGGGAGAGCTTACAAAACTAGCCTCTAAGAGTCAAAATTTGAAAAATTTGAGTCAAAATAATATTATATTCTTAAACTATTTTAATTTTTTTAATGTTACAACTTAGGGGGAGCGTGCAAAGCTTATGAACCTCTGTTGAACATATTAAATTAAAATAACAACCATTGTTAATTAATACTAAATTTGTCATCAATCAAAAAGGGGGAGATTGTTGGAACAAAGGATGTTCAGATCTAACTCTTGACGTTTTGATGATAACAAAGTATTAATGAACAATAGGGTATTTTAATATTTATCTGAAGTGTGCAGATTAAATGTACAATGTTATATTAAAAGAAGCTCTGAAACAAAGTATTAGCAAGGATATCAGAAGCAAGTCATCTCAGAAGTTATGTTGAATCAGAAGCAACGTATGGAGAAGACCAACAGTTTCAGAAGCTGAAGACTCAAAAGCATATGTCTGATACATAGGCTCTGAATAACAAGCCAGGAATGTCAGTGTTAACTGATAGTGATTCAATGATTGGAAATCATTTGAATGAAAGGTTGTGATTGATTAATACATCATAGTACTACATCCTTATCATCAAGGATAGTGACGTTAGTACTATTTTACTCCATAAGGGCGAATATTCTCAAACAAAAGGAATAACAGGATAAGCATTACCAGAATTGGCAAATATCCAATGTTACCTTTGTCCTTTCACAGCTAGCTTGAAAATGACCTCTGCAACGGTCATTATCTTCAAACGTCTCTATTTTCTCTTCACATATAAATAGAGAACCTCTTTTTGAAGATCAGGGTTACAACAACACGAGCACGAATACAACTTTACTCCTTTACATAAGACTGAAAGCACTGCTTCTGAAACTATTTCTGTTGTGCTTCTGACACTTTGTTTTTCTATTTCATTAGGAATTCTGTGTTAGAGTCTTAAGAGTCTTGAGTTGTAATTTTGAGAAAAACTCTTGGTTTTACAATCAAGTGTTTATCACTTTCTATTATTTCATTTTGTGTTAGGAAGTCTCTTGCTAGTGTGCTTGAGCAAATAGGAAGTCTCTTACTTGTGTGTTTGAGCATTGTAATAATCTAGGTGATTATAGTGAAATCCCTTGGAAGTGCAAGGGGACTGGACTACTCTCGGTTTGTGAGAGGAACCAGTATAAAATTGTTTGTCTTGTCTCTCTCTCTCTCTCTATCCTTACTCTTGTGTGAGTGTGTTAATTGTGTTTCTTTATCCGCTGGTGCTTCTGATAAGCTTCAGAACTTAGCAGAAGTTTTCAAAATACCAAAACACAATTCAACCCCCCCCCCCCCCCCCTTCTTGTGTTTTTCACACCTTCAGTTTAAAATGGGGATTAGACAAAAATCCTTCCAAATACCATTTTAAAACTCATACTTGGTTGTATATGTTTGTTTTATTCTTATATGTGACATTGAGTGCATATATATATATATATATATATATATATATATGATCTATATTGGTACTTTAATTCTCTTATGTGAATGTTTTATCATGCATATATGGCTTAACATGTGTTCTCATGTTATAATGTGCTTTGGTATTGTTTTGCTCACATGCATAAGTATGTACCTTCCTGATTATATGTGTTTCATTCATACATATTACTTGGAAGTCATAAAAATTCATTTTCAAACTTATAAGTTCATGTGTTTTGAGAAAATTTGAAAATAATGCATTTTGGATCGATACAAATGACAATTGTATAGATACATGTTAGTTATTCTGCAGAATTTCAAAATGAACTGATATGTATCAATACATATGATGGTTGTATCGATACATAGCTCTT